>CM034389.1:3600000-4212500 GCA_019925095.2 Dendrolimus kikuchii
ACGATTCTAAAGAAGTTTCACTACAAAATCACTGGCCGGCAAAAAATATAAAAATCACTCCTAACTATTGTGATTTTTTTTATAACTTCGACACTTATACAATATAAATATAGTTAGTATTAAAAGTTTTATATCTCGTCCGTTTTTTTTCTAATTGATGTTTTAAATTACGCGTTGTTTTTTGCTTTACATACCAAACGCATATTTAATTATTATGACAATAGCATTTAAAATCATCAAAATTATATGTCAAGTCATTGCAGTTAGTAGTTGTCTCCGTTTTCATGTATTCTATTGTAATTTCGTGGCGAATCAAGTAACAACAATTTGCAAGTAATAATTCTGAGCATTTACCGTTCGTACCGTTTCTCTATATGCAATATATCTTATATAATACATATTGCTTAAAGATTTGCGGAAAAGAAAATTAAATCCACTGACATGATGATATTTCGGAGCATGATAAGAAGATTTTGCGTCACTGCGCAAAATCTGCGGAGTGACGCTTGCGGACCGCGTTCGTAACACCGAAGTAAGAAAGACAGTTGGTCTGAAAGAGAGTGTCGGGGTGAAGGTAAGGAAAGGAATGCTCCGGTGGTTCGGACATGTAGAAAGAATGCATGATGAAAGAATGAATAAACAGATATACAATGCAAAAGTGGATGGATGCAGAAGTCGTGGAAGGCCACGACACACTTTCCATGATCAAATTGATCGTGTACTAGCAGAAGGTGATGTTAGGAGCCTTAAGAACAGACGAGCGTGCATGACAAGAGTTATGAATGTCAAAGAAGCAAGTGAGGTGTGTAAGAATAAGCCTAAATGGCGCTCTGTTGTTCGTGCCTACCCCGCAAGGGAACTGGCGTGAAGTTATGTATGTATGTATGTATGATAAGAAGAAAAATGTTTTGCACAAAAAATATTCAGTTAGGAGCAAAAAAAAAAAAAAAAAGTATATGATGATGATCTAAATTCAGCATGTCAAATTCTATATATTCATCGAATTTTGATTTAAAGGAGGATTAGGTTGCCGACCAGTGATATTCAGTATTCTTTTAGAGTTAGACTTTCCAGGCGACATGCGACGCTCGTGATTCAATTAAGTGCACTTAAACGGATTGAACGTACCGGTATTTTGCTTTAAGACGGAAGCCCGACTAGACTTAGGAAGTTCTCGGGGAAATGGCACACGCGATATTAATATGCATTAAGGTTAATTAACATACTGTCCCTGTTTTTAATCCCAAAAGCTGCGCTACGTTTATTTGCATGTCTTTGTTAATCTTTTTTAACCGGTTGCTATATCTTACTACTAGCTTCTGCCCGCGGTTTCGTCCGCGTGGAATAGTAACCCCCCCCCCCCCCCCCAACTTTGAACCATTAATCATTGCTGATCCGCTCCTATTGGTCTTAGCGTGATGATATATAACCTACAGCCTTACTCGATAAATGGGCGATCTAACACTGAAAGAATTTTTCAAATCAGACCAGTAGTTTCTGAGATTAGCGCGTTCAAGCAAACAAACAATCTCTTCAGCTTTATATATTAGTATAAGATTCATTCACTTGCCTTACCGTCGATGAATTTTAACATAAATTAATTTATGTTTAAATTTTAGCCGATACTAAGACAAATGAATGGTCAGTAAGATCTACGAACTGGTTTAATTATTGCTTTCAATAACTTTTTTAGAAATTCTACATCATCTGTATGAAGTTTATGTGTAACTAGTTGTGCCTGAGAAACTTCGTTTGCGTTGCCAAAATAAACTTACTTTGGTGCTGGTTCACCTTCCGCTTCACACTCGATGATGAATGGCTTGTCCACCTCCCCAGCTTGTGCTACTTGGAACAATATCTCTTCTTGTGTCGGCTGCTTCACTATCTTCGGCGGTGATGTCACTGTACAACAAAGAACGTTCATTTAAAACTGAATTCTTCCTGAACATCATAAACTTATCCATGCAGGAACGGAGAAAGAATACAATTTCCTGCGGCCGGGCGGCCTGTCGTAAGAGGCGACTTAACAACCCACAGTCAGGTGGTAGGGCATTTGCCCGACTGGATGGCTACCACCCCTGGTCTAGAGTATGTCGCCATAACAACCTTCGAGTTGTGTTCCGGCATTAGTGACCAGGTTCCAGTTTCCCTTAAGAGAGCAGCAGCGCATTTGTAGCACCTTTGGTGTTGCAAATGTCCAGAGGCGATGGTAACCGTTTTCCATCAAATGGGCCATCTGCCTGTCTGCTCATCTCCTGCAATAAAAAAAAACTATGGTATGTCAAGACTTGCAAGTCTTGTATTTCTTAAACAACAGATATATAAACCACATCGGCTGATGAAATACCGATACCTCGGGGCTCAAAGGACGTAACCGCCATTTCGGCGAAATTTACTTTTTAATGTAGCCCTACTTCATTTTTTTTCCTCTATCGATCAGTATATGTAAAGTCTTCCAGTTCGCCAAAAAATGGTGTTTTCGACCCCATTTTTTGTAGAAAATAAAACATATTTTTAGATTTTGTGTCGTAACAGCAACCATTGTTAATGATCATAAACACGAGGGTAGTAAACGACACCGTAGATGATACAATTAGTTGTCTGAGTTGATAAATTGATATACTAAGTTAATAAATAAAATTTAAATTAAATAGGCAAATAAAGAAAGAAAAGAATTTCTTATTTTCTCTCTTTACTTAATATTTAATCAACTGAAGAAAACAAAACAAGTCTACAAACTCATAGAATTAGTAGGCAAATTGGTAGTTACAACCATCTCTGATCACACATCCATAGATTTTTAGGGTGTAAACGCCCCAAACGTGCGATTTTCCGGGGCGTATAGGAAAGCTGTTTTTGTTACTTTTAAATCTATTCGAAATATAATTTAACAGTGTTTTGCATCATAAAATTTTAAGACTTGGTTTTAGAATGGTTTATTTCAAAAGTTGTCCAAAATAATATTTTGTTTTTTTTTTCAAAAATCGAGTTTTGGTGCTTACGCCCTTTGAGCCCCCGAAGTATCGATATGTACCATTATAATTATATCTTCAAGCTAAACAATATGAAGTGATAGGTAATATACTACAGAGAATTCTAAATTTGAATCCACTAACAGACTAGAGGAAAGATTATTACTCTACCAGGAATTTAACTCAGGATCTCGACTTAAAAAGCTATATTACAGGTAGGGTTGCCACCTTTTTTTAGAGCAACTATAATATTTTTGTCTTTTAAAAATCTTCTAAAAATATGGTACTTTTGGGAAAGTTAGTTAAAAATAGTACATATTCATTTTTCATTAATTATTTTAAATCTTATTTATTTCATCATTGAATTGAATTGAATTTTCCAGATATTCTATTTATTACTACTTTTTGCTTTGGCTAGTAAAGATCTTTTATTTTTAAAATCACCTTAAGAATTGGAACAAAAAGTGTGACAATTGAATTAGAGATGAAAATATAGTACATTTCATACTATATTATTTTTCTATAATATATAGTATAATGTACAATTGGTTAAAATATATGTGGAGCAGTAATATTATTTATTAATTTTTTAAATGCCTGAAGCAGACAGGCAGACGCTGGCCGCTCCTGCTTCTTTCGCCTGGCATATCTAGCCTTCTTGTCAGTGATATTTCTAAAGATAAATGCAATTGAAGTGTCTGTTTGTAATGTCAAAATAAATTTGTGAAAAAGTTAGAGAGGATCATTCCGACCATGAGATACCGACAATACAATTTACAATTAAAATCTTTCTCCGTCTGTCTGTTTTTCTAGATATTCTAACTAATTAATCTCTGAAATGGCTGGACTGATTTTGATGGAGCTTTCACTGGCAGATAGCTGACATTATAAGGAGTAATTTAGGCTACTTTAAAAAAATATTTTTAGGGTTCTGAGAAAAAAAATCCATATAGATGAAGTTGCGGGCACATCTAGTTATTACATAAACTTCAAAGTACTGCTTCCGGAATAAACATATTTCTTGGTACTTATCGCAGGTAATTGGGAATCTAAAGATAGGTGGTTTAATGTCATACAGTATGATTATAATGTGGACTATGATCATGCATAAAAGCCCATGAGACTGGGGACAAAGTAGAGGAAACAAACAAAAGTTAATATTATTTAATACAACAGCATACAGAAGTTGCAACACAATTTCAAATTATCAGCATACTACAAAAAGCATGCATAGAAGTTTTACTAAAGTTGGGGCTGCATTTAGGATCATGTTAAAGATTAAATCCGTTTTACTAAGCAGATATGGCGAGCTTTAAGGCGTTAATTGCGATATTGTTAATGACATTAAATATTGACATATGTATATATAAGCCTCAGCATAAAGAAGAAATTATACAGTGCATTTATTTTAACTCCTTAAACAAACCTATAATTGTCAAGGGACATGATCAATATCAAACAGCAAGAATAAATTTATGTTGTAAATAACAAAGCACAGAGCCATAATACTTGTCTTAATTTTTAGTTTCACTCACAAATGCAAAAATAATAATAAATTTGAAATTTTTATAACTTCTACTGTATCTATGCATTTTAAAATTACATAATAATCATTAGTTGCAAGTGAGTACTCCCTTTTCTTCATTCTTTAGTTTACTTCTTATGACTACAATGGTTAATTTACATGGAGTTAGTTACTGACTTCAAATTCCAGATAAATCAATGCTGACACAATACTGGCATTTAGTATAATTTTGTATTGTAAATTGATCTCAAGTAAGTACAGCACTGTTGTGTCAGTGCTGACTTGAATATTCCTGATTGAATTTTTTTGTGTCTGTCTGCTTCCCCGGCACCCCACGCCAAAGATACTGACTTCATCTAAACAACAAAGTCACCAATTGATTAGTTGCTACCATTATTTTCCAGGGTGATAACAAAGCAGAACCTCCAATTTCATTCCTATTGTCTATCAATTTTCTTACTCAAAGTAATTTCTATTTAGATACCTCTTCTTCATGCATGATGAAAGAATGACTAAACAGATATACAATGCAAAAGTGGATGGATGCAGAAGTCGTGGAATGTGGCCACACCACACCATCCATGATCAAATTGATCGTGTACTAGCAGAAGGTGATGTCAGGAGCCTTAAGAACAGACGAGTGTGCATGACAAGAGTTATGAATGTCAAAGAAGCAAGTGAGGTGTGTAAGAATGGGCCTAAATGGCGCTCTGTTGTTCGTGCCTACCCCGCAAGGGAACTGGCATGAAGTTATATATGTATGTGTGTACCTCTTCTTCTAATATTTCTGTCATCTCTTTTGTTTTTGTGAATTCATTTTTCCATATTGACTACAATAATGTGCCTACACCATAAATAGATGACCAAAACTCGTGACTGCATATAATTAGCGTGAGTCAGTTCTTAGCGCCAGCATTGATACTTATTACTGATCCAATGTAAATCAGATTTAATAAACAAGACTATAATTTATAAGAGAATATATGTATGTTGTGTGTTGTTTTGTTGGTTGTCAAAATATTAAATGTCAATGTAGGTATTTCGTAATAAAGTTAGTTTTGGCTTTCATCTTGAATCATGTAGTTTCTTTTATAGCTGTCTCTGTAGTGGAGTAATGTAAGCCTTTTTTTATTTATTTTTTATTGCTGAAGCACAGCAGACAGGCTTATGGCCCAACTGTGATGGAAAGTAGTTACCATCGCCTATGGACATTTGGAATACCAGAGGTGCTGCCAATGTGCTGCTGGCCTTAAAGGAGTAACTGGAACCTGGCCACCGATGCCGGAACACAACTCTAAGTTGTTATGTCAGCATATTCTAGACCAGCGGTGGTAGCCATCCAGTCGGGCAAATGCCGTACCCCCTAGCTGTATGTTATTTTGCTGGCTCTTATGATAGGCCGCAAGAATTTGTATTCTTTCTCCGTTTCTTCATGGAGGAAAGCCTCTCCCACCTAGCTTACTGAAAAACAGTGGTTCTGGGTTTAATTCCTTTCATAGATAATATCATAAACAAACTTTCCCTAATTTACTATGGTCTAGGTAAACTGGGTCCGATCCAGAGTTGTCCATTGTATACTACTCATAACAAAAGAGTATCTTGCTTAGCTTGGGGATATAGAATGTGTGTGGTTGGCTGCTGAGTATTATAAAAGTGTCTGAATATACTTAATAAAGTATGTAAGGTTCCCATGCTGTTTTTATTGGTTCACAATGCTGGTTCAGCTATGAACTAAGGACCATATATAGATTATGTCACATATTAAGGGGGAGGGAGGGGTTCGACGAAGTGTGACAAAGGGTGGGAGGGGACCTAAATTTTGTGACACATTTCAAAATCTAATATATTTAGACGAATTACAGAACTGCTGTTTTAATTTAATAATTTATTGATGTAAAATTGAAAAATATATGATGTCACAGATTAATAAATACTAAGGCATTATTGTAGTATAAAACTTCACTAACACCATTTATTAAGATTGTGCTATAGAATAGAAGTTGATATCATCAAAAACCTCAATTACAACCAGTAGAAGGTCAAAACAATATTACCAATTATAAATCTAGAACATAGACTAATATTCTGAGGTGAGATTTTAAAATAATGCTTGAAGCTTAAATTGCAGTTTCATAGTCTATTATAGCAATAGCTGTGGTAGCTTAGTGGTTAGCTCACTCGCATCCCTCAAAGGGCATGGGTTCGAATCCTTGGTGAAATGTGTGTATCACTTAGGCAGTTCCCTAACTTACTGTGTATATTGTTACAACTACCACATTCTAATGGTAAATCAAAGTATCATAATGAAACTTGCACTGCACATTAGTCCAGTTTGTAGGGACACATAAGAGCTTTTGCTGTTTCTACTCCACCTTTTGCTCTGCAAAAGTGCAAAAGGTGGATTAGAAATGGTTTAGACATATGTGGCTTAGGTATGGCAGCCTAATAAAAATCCAAGTATTCGACCTTTGGGAGCCCGACGAGAGCCACCCTCTTGAATTGAAGGTGCCTAAATTTGTTTTTGTTTAAATAATGTCTCAACAGTTTACTATATGGCAAAAATGTCTATGAAAAATACTTACAATGTTTTGCATACATAATTACTCTGTAAGTCTTATAGGTAAAAAGGTACAAGGGATAGAAATAATAATATTTACAAAAATCATCAATTGAATTGAAATTTTGATTAAAAATTGTATAGCAATCATTTCTTAATCCTTTTTGCTGGGCCAGGTAGGTTGATGTTGACTACTTAATTATCCTCCCTGGAATTTCATGTCTCATTGGATTTGTTTCTAAAAAATTGGGTTTCCAATGATGAAATTTTTTCATAATTGTCCTTGTTTTCTATCAGAATCTCAAATGCATTTTCACAGGACATGCTACAGAATCCACACACAACAGAGCACTGTAGCTTTTCTGCAACTATATGCTCTGCTGCATCCTTTTTAACAGTGGCATGAAATTTTATTTAAAAGCATCTGGGGTGCTGCTTTCTCTGTTGTTGTCATTGGAGTGAATAAAAATGCATGTCCTATATGCAGTGCATGTCCCTGGCTAGGATTCGAACCCATGTTATTGGGTGACCCATGTTATTGGGTGGGTAAGTGACTTAGCTAGTGGCTAGATAGCTACAACTACTGTTTATTTGAATCAAAATCGGAAGCCATAGAATTTAGCTCAGACTATATTTATTAACTCTTGTAATTAGCTTAGAGGATAGTACATAGAAGAAATGCAGATCCACTGTGGTTTAACTATTATCCAGAGTATATTTAAATTTAAAAGTTTTTATTCAAAGTTCCACTGGTGAACATATTTTGAAGGACACATATATAACTTAAAAGTTATTTCTATTTCCTATTCAACTTATAATGGTAAGATTATTTACAAACCTGCACAAAACACGACTAGTATTGGCTTGTGGCTAATTGGTTACTTTATTATAGCAATAAGTTGAATGAACCAAGTTCAACCGATAATAATAAGAATATTCATATATAAATAACAACAAAATACTTACACAGTGCTGTTGTGTACGATACGAGCGCGAACAAGCATATTACTTGGAACGGCCCCATGTTGTCTTCTACCTCTTAGAAAACGAATATCTATGAAGAAACCAAACAAACCACTTTTAAAGAATTTGTAACACTTCTCGGGCACACATGTTCACTACACCGATGACCTAATCCGAAAGTATTACAATGACAACACCTACTAAAAATAGTGCCGATGAATTAAACCGAAATGCCGTCCTAAATATACAAAATTTTCTATTGACTTATTTTTGAATTTATATTTAAACAATTGATTAATATCACAAATGTACCGGCTACTAACGCAAAAAAACCGCACAATCTCACTTTGAATTGCAGTATACGGCAAATCAATAATTACATTCCAATAAGTTTACACTAATAACTTTTCACATAGACTTTATCTGTATTATAATTATTTACTAAATTATTACCTAACTCGCTGTCTTATAACAATATCATCGCGGAAATAAAGTCGTCTAATAAAAATCAGAAAATTTTAAAGGCGGGGCCACTGAGATTCGCTGTCGTTCGTTCGTTCAGCAATTGACGGTTCAATGACTGCTGTGCATGGACCTCTATAATCAGTGCTGCTGTGCTACTGCTACTGGCCCGTGTGACCAGACTTAAATTGAAGATTCTGCTAAACTCTGAAAATTTTATTTCAAAAACTGTTAAAACCTCAAATTATGTTAACTGATTTTTGTATAGATATGGCAAATAAACATGTAAAATAATTTAATATTTTCTTAAGTTTTCGCGACTTGTATACATAATAAAACTACGTTTTAACGGTTTTAAGCGCGGTAATTTTATTTGATTTTGGTTTTTCCGACGTTTCGGCCACTTTTCAGTGGCCGTGATCACGGAAGACAAAGATGTCAAGTGTCAACGAGTATTGTTAAAGTTTTATTTAGCCTACCGCCAACTTATTAATTTTAATTATTTAATTTTTAATTTTGTTTATGGTTATTATTTAATCTATGGGAGCCTAATCTAATTTACTACCGCTTCGCAACATGTTATGGCTTGAAGAGAAGAAGCGGCGCAAGAAACTCTTCAGCAAACATGCCTAGCTCTAATAATTTTATATAATATTAAAATGGGTGGAAGGAAAAATAAAAGTAATTATCAGTCAAGTTGGTTTGTGTTCCGTTGTACGCAGAAAGAGCTCACAGTGTCTTGAGGTCTGGCAGCTGGTTTTTGCTGGGTTTGGGTCTTAATAGTTTTGATAATTGGATCCCAAACAGGTGGTACTTGCCAACCATCTTCTCTATTGAAATTTGGGTGTTTTTTGATTTCAATAGCCTCACGCATCATTCTAGGTATGAAACGATTCTCTTTCGCGAGGATTTGTGGGTTATCGAATCTGATGTAGTGGTTGGGTTTATCCAGCGTGTGTTCACTGATCGCAGACTTCGTAGACCTTGTGTGTTTCATGTCAGCAATGTGTTCTTTTACTCGTGTTTTTATGCTCCTCTTTGTTTGCCCAATGTATGACAATCCACACTCACAATCAAGCTTGTAAACCCCTGCATCCTGGAGTGGGATATTGCATTTCACAGGTCTCAGAAATTGGGTAATCTTTTTCTGCGGCTTGAAATATGTTTTGATTGAAGCTCGCCTGAGGATGTGACCAATTCTGTCTGTGACCCCCTTGATGTAGGGTAGGGTAGCAGGGCACCGCTCAACTGAAGGTGGTTTGGGGCCTTTGTGACGTTGGTGTGGAGTCTTCAGCTGATTGCGTTGTAGAACTCGCTTGACATGCTGAAGCTCTCCAGCTATGTGGTTCTCGTCACAAATTTTCTGTGCTCTCTGAAACAAAGATTTGCCCACGGTAGCTAACTGACTAGGATGGTGGTGAGACGAACCATTAAGGTATTTATCTGTATGGGTAGGTTTCCTATACACCGTATGACCAAGAGTATTGTCAGGGTTCCTTAGGATGAGCACATCCAGAAAAGCTAATTTATTATTTGCCTCTAGTTCCATAGTAAATTTAATATTACTGCTAATGGAATTGGAACTAGAGGCAAATAATAAATTAGCTTTTCTGGATGTGCTCATCCTAAGGAACCCTGACAATACTCTTGGTCATACGGTGTATAGGAAACCTACCCATACAGATAAATACCTTAATGGTTCGTCTCACCACCATCCTAGTCAGTTAGCTACCGTGGGCAAATCTTTGTTTCAGAGAGCACAGAAAATTTGTGACGAGAACCACATAGCTGGAGAGCTTCAGCATGTCAAGCGAGTTCTACAACGCAATCAGCTGAAGACTCCACACCAACGTCACAAAGGCCCCAAACCACCTTCAGTTGAGCGGTGCCCTGCTACCCTACCCTACATCAAGGGGGTCACAGACAGAATTGGTCACATCCTCAGGCGAGCTTCAATCAAAACATATTTCAAGCCGCAGAAAAAGATTACCCAATTTCTGAGACCTGTGAAATGCAATATCCCACTCCAGGATGCAGGGGTTTACAAGCTTGATTGTGAGTGTGGATTGTCATACATTGGGCAAACAAAGAGGAGCATAAAAACACGAGTAAAAGAACACATTGCTGACATGAAACACACAAGGTCTACGAAGTCTGCGATCAGTGAACACACGCTGGATAAACCCAACCACTACATCAGATTCGATAACCCACAAATCCTCGCGAAAGAGAATCGTTTCATACCTAGAATGATGCGTGAGGCTATTGAAATCAAAAAACACCCAAATTTCAATAGAGAAGATGGTTGGCAAGTACCACCTGTTTGGGATCCAATTATCAAAACTATTAAGACCCAAACCCAGCAAAAACCAGCTGCCAGACCTAAAGACACTGTGAGCTCTTTCTGCGTACAACGGAACACAAACCAACTTGACTGATAATTACTTTTATTTTTCCTTCCACCCATTTTAATATTATATAAAATTATTAGAGCTAGGCATGTTTGCTGAAGAGTTTCTTGCGCCGCTTCTTCTCTTCAAGCCATAACATGTTGCGAAGCGGTAGTAAATTAGATTAGGCTCCCATAGATTAAATAATAACCATAAACAAAATTAAAAATTAAATAATTAAAATTAATAAGTTGGCGGTAGGCTAAATAAAACTTTAACAATACTCGTTGACACTTGACATCTTTGTCTTCCGTGATCACGGCCACTGAAAAGTGGCCGAAACGTCGGAAAAACCAAAATCAAATAAAATTACCGCGCTTAAAACCGTTAAAACGTAGTTTTATTATGTAAAATAATTATTTTATTTATTAGTATTTGGGACAGATAATTATGTAATATTTTGTTTATGCACTAATTGTCAAACTAACCGTTTCTTAATTTTCTGTACCGCCACTAATGCCAATAATTTTATATAGAGCTGTTGAGCTTTAGACTAACATTATCCAGATTTTTTCATGGCGTAAAATATAATCATATTTTTTACAATCTGTTCGATATATACAATGATGTAAGACTTATTTGTTTTATAGTTCTGTGGTTATTTTAGCAAATGTAGAACTTTTACAAATTCATTATGTCCGTCTAACTTTATACTTGTCATTTTTCTCAGAAACCAATATGTATGTACATTATAGATGAAACTTTGGCAATTTTAAAATCTATGCGAAGGTGGTTTTTATATCATTCAATTAAAAATATAAGCGCTTGAAAGTCCTGTAAAATACAGGCTATATAATCGTGTTTTTTGCAAAATCATCTTAGTGAAAATAGTTTCATCAACTTCATTAATTTTTAAAATTGTCAGGTTTATGAAATAAAAACTAAAATATCCTATAAATAAACCTAACTTAAAAATATATATACAATGGTAAAAAACTGAAATTAAATTAAAAACCTATATCAAAACCCCTCCAGCCCCACCAGACCACTGTTGCTGAGCATTGTAGCTAGAAGGCTGGCAGTATTACCTCGCTGGATACAGAGGCTAATCGTTGGAGCGAGGTAAGCTCCAACTTTTAAAATGTGATCACAAAATGTTTCAGCAATCACAGGTGTAGGGTATGAATTTTCTCTTAATTCTGACAGAACTTGTTGAGTTTCTGTTCAAGTTTAAGGGGTATTTCTAAAAACTATCAATTTTTTAAATTTGCAGTGTCATTTCATAACCCTAGGTTGGGGATTTATTCTGCTAAAATCGCAAAATTCTTTTAAAACTGGTAACCCTTTGCGAATATAAAATATAGACATCTATTTTCTTTGTTAAAATTGTCAACCGTCAACATACTTCTTCTCACTCTTTCTTAAATAAATGTGCTATATCTATCTCTTTAAGAAAATCCCATAGACAAGAATATTAGCTAGAGTCGTTCGGAATTGGGAACAAAATTAAAGTCATATTTTGTCAAAATAAAATGTTGAAAAGCTATAAAGGTCTTGTAAAAATATTTTCATCTGTAGAAAATTATCACTTTGTATGAGTGTAAAGCAGTGTAATTCAATTTAATAACTTGTTGGGTTATTTAAGTACTTATAATAATGGGTGTGCGGCAAAAAATGATTTTACTCTTTGACCGTAAAATACCGCGAAATTTGAAATAAAACTTTTTGTTTTTGTACTTTTTCCTGTTACGGTTGCTTTTCATTCAATGTTCATTTTATAAACAAAATTTTATATAATTATATTTATCTGATTTCTATTTTACGATGCTGGCAGAATGTGTAAGTTTTAAACAATATTTGAGTTGAAAATTACTTTGACTTTGTAGCACATCTCCTTAACTATAATATATTGTTATATTTTTTACTTTTCAGGTGACCAAAGGCTAAGTTTGCGTGCTCGTCATAGTTACTGCATACAACAATCATCAAAACACTCCTCTCACTCGAACAATCACAGATCAGATACAAATTTAATTTCCAACGAAACTAACACACCTTCTTCTTCACGTTATTATGTTGATAGCAATGTATCTTTTTCCGACAAAGGTCACGGCGAATATTATAAACGTTATGAACATGACGCAATCCCAGTTAAAGATTCTAATAATACAAATGACATTGGAGACAACGAAAAAAATTCAATTACTAACTCTGCGCTAGATAAATTAGAAAAGAAAGTCTTTAGTAACATATCGCAAGAGCTTCAAACTAAAGACAGCTCCAAAAGTAGTTTAGAATCTAATATAAAATTTTTCAAAACTACTGTGCAGGAGATATTCAATAATTTTTACAACAGCATGCGTGACTATGAGCAATATAAAAAACGATTTCAAGAGATATTAGCCAAAAGTCAGGAAGAGTCTCTTGCTGAAATGGAGGACTTTATTAAGGACATGATACAACATATAATGTCTTCTGAAACGTCAATTGCTAATACTAGTGACATTGAAGGTGTAGAAGTAAAAGATAAAGAGACAAACGTGAGCCATGTTAGTGATTCTACATACACACAGTCTACTAACGATAGGCTAGTTGAAGCATATAAGAATGATAATTATCTAACTGATTCAACTCTAGATGATGTTAGAAATAAACCAGTTGATACTGAAGAAATATTTAATATATTTTTGCTAGGTGAAGCTCCTTGTCTGCAGATTAAGATGAACGGTCGAAATTTGCTTTCCGAAATCAATATCAAAGATCAAAAGCATTTCGAGAATAACGCTGCATCAGCAGAAAATTTGAAGATGTTAGCTGCGAAAAGATTAGAACTGGAAAAATATTTAAAGAGACAGCACGATAATCAGATGCCTGACAGAGAAATACCAGTCAAGAGTTCATTTGCAAAGAAAAATATATATCTAAACGAAGATTTTGTTCATGAATGCAGCGACGCCAAATCTTTCATGGCTAAATTGTGCAATTTTCTTTGCAAAAAATTTCGTAAAAATTCTTTTGGTTGATTATGACATATTTTAGTTCTTTTACAGTTTTAGTTAAATTTCTGTACAACAAAAATAGTCTAAATTATTAAATTCTTTTTAATATCATAATCTATCATGATAGATTTCAAAATGTATGATGTATCCTTAGTATTTAAAGTATTCCAAATGCTAAGACATATACTGCAGAAAACAAACAAACAACATCAACTTTCTAATATGGATTAGTTGTGTTATAAAACAATGTATTCAACAAATATTTATTTTATTATGGACTAGACAATGAATAGAATAGGAAATAAAATCATGTTACACAATTATCTTCAAAGTTCATAGTATACCATCTAATCATTGCTATGTGCTTACTTAATTGCAATGCAAACTCTTTCTTCATGTGCAAAAATTCCCTTATAACCGGCAAGTCCAGCATTACAAACGCCTGGCCATCTATCTCTTCCTGCTTCATCTTCTCTGCTATTAATTTACAATCTTCTGTATTTCGCAGATATTCATACACATCATCAACGGACCAATCCAATGGATTTGGGGACAGTTTTAACTTTCCCTTTATCCATGTCATTTGTACATCCTTCTCAAACATCTTATTATCTGTTGGCAATGGGTCATATGTGTTGAACTTCAATTTCTTCAATTCTGGCTCTTCAGAGTCTGAAACATCACTTATATTCTTCATTTCTCTTGAATTAGAACTACTCTCATTAGTTTCATTTTCACTATCACTGTCAGGAGTTTGCTTCTTGGTGACACAAGTGTTATTGTATATTGTTTCCACATCCTTTTTGTCCCAGTGTGCTTCCTTCATCTGAAGTGCAAAATTAGGTAGTTTTGCTCCTCGGGTTTTCATTTCCATTTTGGGATAGTTATTTTTGGCCTCGCGCTTCCTACGTTGACTTCGCTTGTACTCAGTACTGCTATCTGGCGAATTAGGCCTGGTGCCTTGCTCTGAAGGGGGAGTAGATCCAGCACTGTGTTCACTTTCCACAGACTCTCCATCCTTATTGCTCTCTGTCTCTTGGGAAGGTTGTTGCTCTTTCTCACGTTTCTCTGGGGCCTTTTTTTTCTTCCTTCTTCCATTACAACTACCTTTTGGTCTGCCACGTCTTTCTGTGCCATTATCTGAGAAATTTAAGAACATTTAGTTTTATTATTGTAAATGGTATACAAGAAGTATTTTATGGCTATATTTCAAACGAGTCAACATATATGACGGAAGGCATTTTGAAACCATAATTTTCTTATATTTACTATGCAAGTGCTAGTTATACTAATATAAATTATATGTACACAAGCCTTGTTTTATCACTAATTAACTAGAACATGAAGTTTTGGTCATTTAAATTTCAAATCTGAAGGCATAGACATTATGTTATTGGCAAACATAAACATATCTAATGTAACTTTAAACAGAAGAAACATGAAATTAGAGTAAATGCGGTTGAAATAAGCTTTGAGGAGTATACATGAGGTTTTCTTTTTTTTATTACTCGCCTCCTCCTCCGTCATTAGGCAAGATTGTTAACCCTTTAGCTCACTATTAGCACATATGTGTCCGCGATGAGAGTGCAGATCGCGTTTGTGCACGTGATCGTGAATTGTGTTGTTGTCTCACTCTGTTTATATAGGAGTTGTATGATTTGTATGAAATGGGTATATTTTCTTGGTATATTACGAGATAGTGATAGTGTTAGTCTTGCGGCTTTTTGGTATATCGATTATTGTCTTAAGGGCTAAGGTTATTTAGGCACATAATAAAAATAGATGAGACTGAGAAAACACTTGTATGATAGCAGTTTTGTTGATATTTGATATATCGAGAATATTATGAAGAGATCACTGAAAATAGATGAAATAAAAGCTGGGAGTTAAAATTGATATCCTCTCGCTTATACCTACACGAAAAACAAGTGTGATAACACCGTTGATACATACATTATACTTTAGATCTCATGATAGTTGGATAATGAAAGTTCGCATTAATAAAAGATAAAGTTGGGACGGACAAAGGAAACTCACGGAATGTGGACTTGTCGACCTGCTGGCAGCTGTTGGGGCAGCGGTCGGCGTGCTCGGTGGGGCCGAAGAGGCACGGGCACGCCTGCAGCCGCACGCACGCCGCGCGGCAGAACGCGTCCACCTGCGAGCGCCGCGTCGCCACCGGCACGCACGCGTGGTACGTGCTGCTCTTCAGCCTGGATTGCTTAATATATTACTTTCACATCTTATCCATGCAGAAATGGACAAAATTGTTATAAGAAGCGGCAAGACAACCAACAGCCAGGTGGTAGGGTATTTGCAACTACCTCTGGTTTAGAGCTTCTAGAGTATGCCGGCATAACAACCCTACATACATACATACATAACTTCACGCTAGTTCCCTTGCGGGGTAGGCACGAACAACAGAGCGCTATTTAGGCTTACTGTTACACACCTCACTTGCTTCTTTGACATTCATAGCTCCTGTCATGCACGCTCGTCTGTTCTTAAGGCTCCTGATCATGGAAAGTGTGTCGTGGCCTTCCACGACTTCTGCATCCATTGACTTTTGCATTGTATATCTGTTTAGTCATTCTTTCCACATGCCCGAACCACCGGAGCATTCCTTTCCTTACCTTCACCCCGACACTCTCTTTCAGACCAACTCTCTTTCGTACTTAGGTATTACGAACGCGGTCCGCGAGCGTCACTCCGCAGATTTTGCGGATGATAACAACCCTGAGTTGTGTTTTGGCATTAGTGGCTGTGTTCCAGTCTCCCTTTAGAGAGCAGCAACACATTTGTAACACCTTTGGTGTTGCAAAGGTGGTAGGACATTTGTCCATCTGGGTGGCTAACTGACTACCAACCCTGGTGTAGAGTATGCCGCCTTAACAGCATTGAAATGTGTTCAAGCATCAGCGAACATGTTTCAATCGCACCTTCAAGGTGTTGCAAATGTCTATAGGTGACTGTAACCACTTTCTATCAGGTGGGTTGTCAAATTGTCTGCGGTATCCATCAGTGAATTTTTTTTTATTAGTTATACCACTATGTTAGTACTTTGGCTACCGAACCATAGAAATGTATTAACGTAATATCCAATAGCTCTCTGAACTCTAAAGCTATGCAGTAGATGTTTAAATTGATTAGAAATTTTCTTAGAAAGTATTTTAGTGACTTTACAACATCAAATTTTTTTAATTTTATTACATACATACATACATAACTTCACGCCAGTTCCCTTGCGGGGTAGGCACGAACAAAAGAGCACCATTAAGGCTTATTCTTACACACCTCACTTGCTTCTTTGATATTCATAACTCTTGTCATGCACGCTCGTCTGTTCTTAAGGCTCCTGACATCACCTTCTGCTAGTACACGATCAATTTGATCATGGAAGGTGTGTCGTGGCCTTCCACGACTTCTGCATCCATCCACTTTTGCATTGTATATCTGTTTAGTCATTCTTTCCACATGCCCGTACCACCGGAGCATTCCTCTCCTTACCTTCACCCCGACACTCTCTTTCAGACCAACTCTCTCTCTTACTTCGGTATTACGAACGCGGTCCGCGAGCGTCACTCCGCAGATTTTGCGCAGTGCTCGCATCTCAACCGCGTTTACTCTACTTTCATGCTCTCTCTTCCATTCAATTTTATTATACAACATTATATATTTTTTCGGGAATCTATAAAAATAAACAACTTACTTTGCCCTCAACACCTCCAGCCTCATTCCTTCCTCGGGATGTTCTTCGGTTTCCCAATCCTTCAACAACTTAGCCGGCTTGTACGACGCCGAGATGATCTTATTCAGAACCTCTTTCAGCACTAACGACAATGGGCCGGGCCCCACGTGCTTCGGCAACTGCGACAACTTATTCCTACTGATCGAGGGTCCTGCATAACACTTGTAATTAAAGAATATTCTATCGCACCACTCATCTGAACTTTTCAGATCTTCCTTAACGATCTTTTCTTCAACCTTTGCAGGTTCTTTATTGATCGTCGTTGTATCAGGTATGTGTAATGCGTAATCGTTACTATCACACCATCCAGCTGGGAAAAGCAAGTCACTGTTTTGATCACACCAAAACCTCTCACCGATAGGCAATAGTTCTACACACAACATATGCTCAACTATCTGATCGACAGTAGCAACGTGTATTTCTTCATGATTCTGTGGATTCACCGATTCCAATTTCATATTAACTTTGATTTCTTTCAATGGTTCTTTTATGCCAAAGCAATAATCTGGAGCTGGTACCGAAGATGTCATTGATAAATACTCATCCCAATCAAATGGACCGTCTTTCCAAATCTTTGGAGTTTTGAACGTTATGTTATTCCTCTGGGCCCAACCTATAGGATAAATGTATGGGTTCATGGAATCGCAAAGCCAAGCAGTTTTGGAGTCTTCGTAATCGTCAGCATGATCATCGATTATGACTAGGAAATGGAAATTGTTGAAGACTTTTAGGACTGTTGCTGGGCGAATTGTCTTCATATCTACTGGGTTGAGTGCTTCGAGCTTCATGCCGGTTACGAAGTTGTGTGGTTCCAAGCTTTGATTTGGCTGTAATTGTAAAAATCTAAA
Organism: Dendrolimus kikuchii; assembly: GCA_019925095.2. Lineage (NCBI taxonomy): Eukaryota > Metazoa > Arthropoda > Insecta > Lepidoptera > Lasiocampidae > Dendrolimus > Dendrolimus kikuchii. Next base: position 3,618,465 of record CM034389.1, read on the forward strand.
TATACTAAATTTTCCATGCAGAAACGGAGAAAGAATACAATTTCAGCCAGCCAGGTGGTAGGGTATTTACCCCTATATATATATATTTACCCTTGGTTTGGAGTATGACAACCTTGAATTGTGATCTGGCATTAGTGGCCAGGTTCCAGTTCCCCTTTAGACTTTTTATCCGTGCAGGAATGGAGAAAGAATACAATTTCCTGCGGCCGGGCGGCCTGTCGTAAGAGGCGACAAAACAACCCACAGCCAGGTGGTAGGGCATTTGCCCGACTGGATGGCTACCACTCCTGGTCTAGAGTATGTCGCCATAACAACCTTGAGTTGTGTTCCGGCATTAGTAATCAGGTTCAAGTCTCCCTTAAGAGAGCAGCAGCGCATTTGTAGCACCTTTGATGTTGCAAATGTCCATAGGGGATGGTAACCACTTTCCATCAAGTGGGCCATCTGCCTGTCTGCTGAGCTCCTGCAAAAAAAAAAAAAAATAGACAGCGGCAGCACATTCGCAGCACCTTTGGTGTTACAAATGTGCACAGGCAATGGTAACCGCTTTCCATTTTAACCGTTAAAACGTAGTTTTATTAAACATAGTTTTAATAAAACTACGTTTTAACGGTTTTAAGCAAGGTCATTTATTTGATTTTTGTTATTCCGACGTTTCGGTCACTTTTCAGTGGCCGTGATCACGGAGGACAAAGATGCCAAGTGTCAATGAGTATTGTTAAAGTGTTATTTACTTTTACCGTCAATTTGAACATGCTTAGCACTAATAATATTTTATATATAGGGCGGACCACCCTTCCACCCATTTTAATATTATATATGGCCACTGAAAAGTGGCCGAAACGTCGGAATAACAAAAAACTTGAGAGGTGTCAAGGGACACCCGGATGGAACGAAGTTCCTTTCGATTAATTAGTGAAGGAATTGTAATAAATTTTTTTTTATTTATTTATAATAATATTTTTTTTATTATTAACAAATATAATGTCATATAAACTTATTATTAACAAATATAACAAATTAAGTTGTCTCTCTCTCTCTACAAGAGAGAGAGAGACAGACAGACAGACAGAGAAACATGCGACGCCGCACAGCTTACAATAGCTTACTATAGCAAAAAGTGTCGTGACAACTTTTCGTAAGAATTTTTTCCGTCTAGCCCCCTTTCACAACGCGCGATAAGGAACTTCGTTCCAAAATCAAATAAATTACCTCGCTTAAAACCGTTAAAACGTAGTTTTATTATGTAGATACAAGTGGCAAAGACATAAGAAAATAAATATAGTTTTTATGGATTTTAGATTGCTTCTTTTACCTGAAACAAGTCAGCAGGTGTGGGCTCCTTGATGGACTCCTCAGCACTTTGACGCAGCTGTGTGCTGAGTTTGTTTTTGCACGAAAATTTGTTCACTTTACCGGGATATTTAAACTGCCACGGGGAACCCTGGACAAACGTAACGCATATTTAATTAAAACGCACAAAATCGACATTGTCTACGTAACATTCGTAAAGCTTACAAGTAACCTACATAGAGTACACAAGATCATAGGCATAGTTTGGTTAGATATTGTCGAGGTAATACACATACAATTTCACAGAGAAAAAAGAGTTTATTTATAACAAGTCTGTATTACCCGAATTTCAGCAATAATATTACAAATGTTCCACAAAAAATAATTTTGATTCAGACGAGGTTTCACAATGAATTTTTTTTTTATAAAAATTAACCCTCTTAGAATATAAAACTGTAAAAGTGTGTCCTATTGTACTCGCTCAGGAGCCTCATTAGCCAGGTGTTGCGGATTACAAGTACAAGCTAATTCTAGGAAATTGTGTCGACGTTGCCGGGCGGGCACATTTGCATTTGTGAAGTATAAAACGACGGCCTGACTGAGAGAGGGGGCAGTTGAGCTACAACTACGATACAGGCGTGATGTGTGTACATTCGGGAATCTAATGGCGACGGACTTTACGCGTATTAATGAATTACGACCTTCTGCATTACGTTTGGAATTTGTTGTGTTCGGTTATATTTGTACCTGTTATATGTGTTTGTATAGTTCTAATAAACTCTATAATAATTCTAACGGCATTTTACTTCGAGTCCCGCTAACTCGTAACAATATATATGACATCAAAATCCATTCGTGAATTTACCGTTATTCAGACACAATATGCAATTCCGGATCTGACCTTTTGGATAGTTGCCTTCGACAACAACAACGACACAATATAAGTAAACGTCACACGTCACATTAGCAGTGACAGATAAAACGTCACTTACGAACTTCAAGTCACTTCATACTTGATTACTTCATTTAATATACGTTTCAAAAATTTACCAGCGTAACGAATTTTCTAAAAAACGAATTATACGAAATTTATAAGAGAAAAAACCTCTCATCATTTTGGATATCCTCCGTTCCTGTGTCTACAACCGTTGAGTTTTGTGGAATACAGATTTGTCGTAAGCAAATGAGATGGTGAGGGAGGTCCTTGAGGTAAAAGGACGGACAGTAAGATAAATAAGCCCGGCATTGGAGGATATTATAGAAAGTCTTATCACCTTATTAGTGACGTAACCAAAACTGCTTAATCGGGGATTCGTGAAGAAAATCCAAAACTGTTGCAAGTCATCGTCGGAGCCATCGTAACGGAGTAGAAGGCGGCCACCAACGTTTTCGCAGACCTGAAACATTACAGTCAATTCTTATAGAACAAACCGCCTTTTGCTCTACTCATGTGACTATTATTCCTGGATTCCTTCTTTTCTTTCACCACATCCCAATTATTTGGGGTTAGCGTAGTGACGTAGCGTGCCTTAGAGGGGCCCTGTATCAAAACGTGTTGGGGGGCCTAAACGGTAGGCCCAGGTAAAGCTTTTTATAAAAGAAATAAAAAATGCTCAAATTGAATTAAAATAATTATACATACATACGTACATAACTTCACGCCAGTTCCCTTGCGGGGTAGGCACGAACAACAGAGCGCCATTCAGGCTTATTCTTACACACCTCACTTGCTTCTTTTACATTCATAACTCTTGTCATGCACGCTCGTCTGTTCTTAAGGCTCCTGACATCACCTTCTGCTAGTACACGATCAATTTGATCATGGAAGGTGTGTCGTGGCCTTCCACGACTTCTGCATCCATCCACTTTTGCATTGTATATCTGTTTAGTCATTCTTTCATCATGCACTCTTTCCACATGCCCGAACCACCGGAGCATTCCTTTCCTTACCTTCACCCCGACACTCTCTTTCAGACCAACTCTCTTTCTTATTTCTTACTAAAATAATTATATATTGACTATAAGTTATTACTTATACTTAATGCTCCTAGAAACTAAGTTAGACCAACTATATTAATTTGTCTAGCCTTTTTTTCGGCAAGCTTATTTATCAAATTATCTATAGCTGAAGACGATTTCAGTTTTTCTAGATTTTCTGCCTCTATAGACGATAAAGACAAATCTGATAGCCGTTCCTGTTGGCCCAGCAGTTATTCTCAAATATGTTATTAATCTATAAAAGATTGTGGATAACATTTTAGGAATGTTTGATTACACACTTTCGGGGCCGCTGTGGCCTGGGGGCCCCGTATCATTGATACGGCTGATACGGCGGTAGCTACGGCCCTGAGTTCACTCAGCTAAGATGGATTTGTGGTGTTACAAGAATGGATCAGGTGAGAAATGAATACATAAGGGGATCTTTGAAAGTTGCACCCGTGACTGAAAAATTGACAAACAGAAGACTGAGGTGGTATGGGCATGTAATGAAGAGCGATGAAAGTCACCTGATAAAAATAATGTTAAACTTCAATATCGACGGATACAAATGTATAGGTAGACCACGGTGTTTCCGCCGGGATGGATAGTACTCAAACGGATTTCCCCTTATACAAATAGAAGTGATTGTATGAGAATATGAAACAAAAGAATAATTTAAATCAGGGCGAACAAACTACACGGAAGTTAAATATGAATATACTTAAAAATAAATAACGCGACCACACGAGCAACCTTGGACTCATTTTAAAACTACGATTTTACACGAAACGGTAACAATGGCGACGGCGGGAGACGAACTTCTGTTGCGGTAATTAGAAATAATATCCATAATTATGTTGACACTAACCACATTAGGTGTTCGTATTCATCGGTCGGTGAAGGACCTTACCCTTGTCATAGAGGGCAGTGGGAGCTTTATGTACATTTATGATAGATAGATAACACTTTATTATACACCAATACAAAAATGAACTTAGAAAAGGCGGTCTCATTGCTAAAAAGCGATCTCTTCCAGACAACCCCAGTAGTGAATTGAGATGATAATTGCGATGGTGGTATACGTAACATATAGTACGAACTACTTACTTTTTAATCTTATCTTCTTCTTATATATAAAAATGAATCGCAAAATGTGTTGGTAAGCGCATAACTTGAGAACGACTACCGATTTTGATGAAATTTTGTGTGTGTGTTTGAGTGGGTTCGGGGGTGGTTTAGATCCACAATTGGAACCGGTAGGTAACGCTGAGATCGGGTTCTACAATCCTCCTAATCACCGGGAGTGATTTTGTTTTTGTGTATTTGAGTGGGTTCCCGAATGGTTTAGAATCGCAATTAGAACCAGTAGGTGTCGCTGAGATCGGGTTCTACAATCCTCCTAATCACCGGGAGTGATTTTGTTTTTGTGTATTTGAGTGGGTTCCCGGATGGTTTAGAATCGCAATTAGAACCAGTAGGTGTCGCTGAGATCGGGTTCTACAATCCTCCTAATCACCGGGAGTGATTTTGTTTTTGTGTATTTGAGTGGGTTCCCGGATGGTTTAGAATCGCAATTAGAACCAGTAGGTGTCGCTGAGATCGGGTTCTACAATCCTCCTAATCACCGGGAGTGATTTTGTTTTTGTGTATTTGAGTGGGTTCCCGGATGGTTTAGAATCGCAATTAGAACCAGTAGGTGTCGCTGAGATCGGGTTCTACAATCCTTCTAATCACCGGGAGTGATTTTGTTTTTGTGTATTTGAGTGGGTTCCCGGATGGTTTAGAATCGCAATTAGAACCAGTAGGTGTCGCTGAGATCGGGTTCTAGAATCCTCCTAATCACCGGGAGTGATTTTGTTTTTGTGTATTTGAGTGGGTTCCCGGATGGTTTAGAATCGCAATTAGAACCAGTAGGTGTCGCTGAGATCGGGTTCTAGAATCCTCCTAATCACCGGGAGTGATTTTGTTTTTGTGTATTTGAGTGGGTTCCCGGATGGTTTAGAATCGCAATTAGAACCAGTAGGTGTCGCTGAGATCGGGTTCTACAATCCTCCTAATCACCGGGAGTGATTTTGTTTTTGTGTATTTGAGTGGGTTCCCGGATGGTTTAGAATCGCAATTAGAACCAGTAGGTGTCGCTGAGATCGGGTTCTACAATCCTCCTAATCACCGGGAGTGATTTTGTTTTTGTGTATTTGAGTGGGTTCCCGGATGGTTTAGAATCGCAATTAGAACCAGTAGGTGTCGCTGAGATCGGGTTCTACAATCCTCCTAATCACCGGGAGTGATTTTGGTGATTTTGTTTTTGTGTATTTGAGTGGGTTCCCGGATGGTTTAGATTCGCAATTAGAATCGGTAGGTGACGCTGAGATCGGGTTCTAAAATCCTCCTAATTACCGGGAGCGATTTTGGTGATTTTGTTTTGTGTATTTGAGTGAGTTCCCGGATGGTTTCGATTCGCAATTAGAACCGGTAGGTGGCGCTGAGATCGGGTTCTAGAATACTCCTAATCACCTGGACCGGTTATGGTGATTTTGTTTTTGTGTCATGAAACAAAGCCTTTTAGGAATTCAGAAAATATGGCGGTACGAAGTTCGCCGGATCAGCTAGTAATAAATATATAAATGATTACATAGATATATACCTGTAGATATTTACTAGGTAGTATTTTTGATCTTAGTTTAAAATATAGCTAGCGATTTTGCTAGTCTGACAGCAAGTGGAAGTGCGTTCCTAAGCTGTATAACTTTAACAGTAAAAGAATTTTTGTAAAAAGTTAAGTTATGCGCAGGAGTGTTCAATTTAAGTTTAGTAGAAGGGCGTAAATTTTTTGCTACAGGATTTGAATATATTTTCCTATCTTGCTTTTTGCATGGCGTAGATTCGCGTTTGACAGCTATCTCACTTGATTTTAAATGATCACCTTGTTGCGAGTTAACCCGGGTTTCGCCACAGTCTGTGTAGCTTGACCGGCCTGTGACCACGATCTTTTTCGCACTTTCTTGTCGTACGTGATCCACTTTTCATCACCAGTTATCAGCTTCTTCAAAAATGGTTCGGTATCATTACGTCGCAATAAAGAATCACAAATGAGTACACGGTTCATTAGGTTTATTTCAGTGAGCTCATGAAGGAAACAAATATCGAGCTTTTTTGTGTACCCAGCTTTTTTCAAATGCGCCAAAACCGTTTTGTGCTCAATTCCCAGTTCTCCGGCTACATCGTAACTAATATGCAGATCTTGCTCCACTTTCTCAAAAATGGCATCTTTTTTGTCCGTAACAGGGCGACCAGAGCGACGTGCATCTTTGATATCAAAATTTCCGGATTGAAAACGCTCGAACCAAATTTGCGCTACTCTCACAGATACTGCATTAGGTCCATAAACATCACAAATTTTTTTCGCTGTTTCTGTTGCATTTCTACCTTTTTTCTAGTAAAATTTTAAAATGTATCGAATTTCTTCATTAGATTCACTCATTTTAACAATAAGAAAAACAAATGAAAATCACACATTTTCCTAATTTGAATTTGGAATTGTCTTCTTTAAAATTAAAACTTTTTAATGATACCAAAACCAGCCAGATTCAAATGGTATAGCCAAAGAGATTATATTACAAGTTCATATATATGTGAAAAGACTTTTTCCCCAACCTATTATGTATACTTGTAAAAATAATCATAAGATGGAGTGATGAAATACGTTTAACTGTTATGGAGGCTTATCAACGAATGATTTCATTTTTTAATAGGGAGGTAGATTGTCAAATTAACTGAGATATTCTTTATCATCTTATAAGACTTTGTACCCACATTGGTGCGTATGTTCGAAGGTAAATACTGTGGCGAGTGATGGTGGAACAGTCTAGTTTGTTTAAGAAGTTTTAGAAAAAGGTAGATTCTGGAAGGAAAGGACAAGGACAGATACATTTTAGAAAGGGATAGACGATTAACGAAAGAAGGTTCGGGAAAGAAAAGACAGAGATCGAACGAATCGCAACGGACAAGTGGAAAAAAACTGTCTGTTTGTAATGTCAAAATAAAAATGTGAAAAAAACCGGGGGGACAATTCAGACCACGAGATTACGAAATTGCAATTTTTAGAATTTTAGTCTGTCTGTCTGGATGTTCCGGCTAATCTACATAGCAGATGTTATAAGGAGTAACTTACGCTCCTTTTTTTAGGGTTCTGCGAAAAAATACTCCACGTGGACGATGTCGCGGGCACACCTAGTTATAATAATATTTTAATCAATGCTTTACTTATACGTTTGATTTATATATAGGTCTTAGTTTTTTACCATACAGCGTCCCCCAGGTTGAGAAGCGATGCCCTACAGGGTCCGTATATATATATATATATATGTATACTTTTTTCTGCTCCACCTACATCGCCAGATTAGTTAAGAATTTATTTTAAGCTAGGTTGCCTGGAAGAGATTGATTGCTTTTAGCGATAAGGCCGCCTGTGGTTTTGCGAAAAAGTATTGTAATTACGCATTTTGTTTTTGTATTTGTTTATTTTGGTGAGCAATAAAGTGTTATCTATATATATATATTTGAGTAGTTCAAACCACACCTTGCACGCATGATGATGTAGCTACTTACCGTCGCAATCCAGTACCTATAAGGATCAATAACGTTCTGAACTTCGACCTTCATGCCAACTTTAATCCTATCTATGGGCGACAAGCCCTTATTATTCAATGCCTCTATAGACACAGACTGGCCATCTAAGAGCGCATTCTTCATGATATCTATGATCGTATCTCCATACTTCTCATTAATCTCGTCTGGTGGTTCAATTAATTCATCGTACTTTCCGCACCAACCTAAAGGGTGGACTTTCGTATTGGATATGTCGCACCAGAAATCATTTTCTGCGCCAATGAACTTGATTCTAAGGAGGTGACCGCAGACCATTGTTATTTCGGCAATCCAGTAGATATCAGGGTTGTTTTTGTGGCATACTTCCAACAACATTCCCTGTTTGATGCCGTTGTTTAAGCTCGCTTCCACCTGAAACAATATATTGAATACAACTTTGTAAGTTGAGATTGTATGATGGATTACATTTTTATTAGCATCTACCTCTGCTTATGACGTCATTCGTATATGTTTTTTTTAATTCATAATTAAAGGGCTTTGCCGCTTAAGCGACCATGCTTTCTTGGTCAGTACAAATGCATAGTGTAACAAAACTTAGTACCTAATCACTGATTTCTTATATCTACCAGTTTATATAGAATTCGGGCGTCATTCGATGATGTGTCAGCCAGAATATTATTAATTTGACCTAATAGCCTTACATTAACTCCACAACCTTCTTTAATAAAAAGTGTAGTGTGTTGTAAAAGTGTCATTCTGGATACATTCTTCCAATATATTGTTACGACCTGAATGTCGACAAAAGACAAATTTACACCTGCGTCTGTAGAAACACATTTTATTACCCTTTTGGAATTTGGATTTTTTTTGTTTACTTTGCGTTTAAAATTTGTAATTAGAAAAAAAACCCATTGTGTATTGTAATCTTTTATGGTAGTCATTAGCCGGGTGTGATTCTATGAAATTTAGTCCACGCGGGCGAGAAGCATATTGTATCGGTGCAGTATAAAGCAATGGCCCAATGGAGAGATCGGCAGTAGAGCGATAACCAACCGCGAGGCAAGACTTGTGTACATTCGGTAATCTATTTAGTGACGGACTTTGCGCGTGTTATTCAATCGTGCACTGCGTTTGCACTGGTTGTGTTCAGTTATTGTACCTGTGTTATACATGTTTGTATACATACATACATACATAACTTCACGCCAGTTCCCTTGCGGGGTAGGCACGGACAACAGAGCGCCATTTAGGCCCATTCTTACATACCTCACTTGCTTCTTTGACATTCATAACTCTTGTCATGCACACTCGTCTGTTCTTAAGGCTCCTGACAGCACCCTCCGCTAGTACACGATCAATTTGATCATGGAAGGTGTGTCGTGGCCTTCCACGACTTCTGCATCCATCCACTTTGTATAGTGTGTTTGTATAGTTCTAATAAATTCTATAGTAATTCCAACGGCATTTTTAATTCGAGTCCCGCACTCGTAACAACACAAATCATCCATAGTGTTGCAAGTTACATAACTTTCGTATATGATTACAATACATTTATATTCAAATCTCCCGAACTCGACAAAATACCTACACGAAATTTTAATGTTGATGTGAGGCAGTTGATTTCTGTGTAGTCTATATTTATCCGTGCAAGAAAGGAAAAGGAATACAATTTCATATTCGTAAGAGACGACAAAACAACCCACACCCAGGTGGTATCGCCTGGTCTAGAGTATGCCGCCGTAAGGACCTTGAGTTGTGTTCCGGCATTAGTGGCCAGGTTCCAGTCTGCCTTTAGACAGCCGCAGCATATTGGGAACACCTTTGTGTTCAACACAAATGTCCATAGGCGATGATAACCGCCTTCCATCAAAGGCCGTCTGGCTGTCTGCTGAACTCATGCAATAAAAAATAAAAAAAGTTCAACCATATTGAAACAATGTGGTTGAAAGGCACAGAACTGAAAAGACAAGACAGACAGTCAGTTAATAAAATTTCATATCGCAAGAGGCGACAAAACAACCTAAAGCCAGCTGGTATCCCCTGGTCAAGAGTATGCCGCCATAACGACCTTGAATTGTGTTCCGGCATTAGTAGCCAGGTACCAGTCTGTCTTTGGACAGAGGAAGCATACTAGTAGCACCTTTGTTGTTAGATATGTATATAGGCGATGGCAACCGCTTTGCATGAGGTGGGCTGTCTGGTTGTCTGCTGAACTCATGCAATAAAAAGTTCAACCATATTGAAACAATGTGGTTGCAAGACACAGAACTGAAAAGACAAGACAGACAGTCAGTAGCTAATGACGTTGAATGATACATCTTTTTGAGCACTTTGGATGTATTTTTCAAATTAAAAGGCATAAATTAACCGTTTAATATTGATTTAAAACAGTATTCTTCTTCTATGACAAAAGTACTGTTTCAATCTTTAAAATTTTCAGCGATATCCGCTGAGCCTTCTTCGACCCATTTCAAGGTATACCTAATTTTTAAAAGTCAAAAATTCTAAATACCGTCATTTATAAATTACTAGAATTTACCCCGCGGCTACGCCGCGGGTCAACCTCTAGTGCGTGTCTCTTGTTTAAAAAGCAAGTGGTACAGGTTACATTGTATTAAATTTGTATGTATTTGCCTCCGAAAGATTCACTTCATTTTATATCGCAAACTATACCACCCCCGTCTATATGTAAACTACATAAATGACAAAACTTGACAAAAATGACAAAATAGATAACATGGACCAAGTGGACCAAGTGGACCCAGTGGACCAACTGGACCCAGTGGATCCAGTGGACAAAGTGGACCCAACTGGCATAGTGGACCTAGTGGACCCAGTGGTCTAAGTGGACCCAGTGGGCCCAGTGGACCCACTTGACCCAGTAGGCTAGGTGTTCCAAATGGACCCAGTGGACCGAGTGGACCGAGTGGACGAAATCACAAAACCTGTCCTAGTTTCCGGGATAAACTTTACATAAATCTATCCCAAAATGGATCCCATTATCCGGGATAAAACGTATCCTACTGGCCCGCGTTCGCGGCAGCACCAACAGCATGCTCGCTCTTTTTGTAGATCGATGCGACTTGCCACTGCTACGTAAATGGGTGCACACCCAGTTAGATACATGAGTTTGTTTGTTTTCTGCCGCCTCGTGGCCCGGTGGCAGACTTGAAATAATTTGGTATACATGTCCCTTTGACGCCGTGGAATAGAAACATTTATTATAATTATAGTGACGCGGGTGTTTTTTTTTTTTTTTTTTTTATAGCTGGAGTACAGCAGACAGGCAGACGGCCCACCTGGTGGAAAGCGGTTACCGTCGCCTATGGACGTTTACAACACCAGAGGTGTCATCAACGCGCTGCCGGCCTCGAAGAAATTGAATGGTGTAATGCCCTAGCAATTGTTTTATTAATTATTATTTTATAATTGTTGTGCCGTGAACTAATTTGGAATTTAAAATTTGATAACATTGAAATAATTTATAATATGAAACTCTATAATATGGAAATACTCAATTCCTGAAATAAATGAATTTGTATATCTTTCGAGACCACGGGCCATAAAAATGGCCCGGACATTTGGAGGGCTTCCGTGGGGCCATGGAAAGGCCAACACGTAGAGGCCCTTTGACAAATTTAATGTAAATGTGGCGTGACACTGACCGGCGATTATCCCTGTCTACACCATATAACAATGCACCCAAGGACAAGCCCCGGCCAGCGTAGAACTATTGTGGGAAATGAGGACAAAAAGTACCGGACTATTGGGGGTGAACTGCTAGTGGTACTAGGAGTCTGGGAATATGGGGACTATGGCGTCTGTCCGTCGCAGTGTTCAGGGAACATGGAAAAATGAGCAGACGGTGACTCGCCACCCCCTGCATGGGCCCGAAAAAAATGCCATAAAGACAGGGGCAACATGGGTGTGAGTGGCTAAGGGGTGTAGAGAGGAGGGCTGCAGGTTTACCGAAGCTACTTCTGGCGTGATGGCAAAATAAATGAATGATTATTATTATTATTCTAAAATCATAAAAAACTGATTTCAATGAAATTTTTGCAATATATTTTCGCAGACAGACAAATATTTTATTTATTGGTATAGTTTAAAATGGCGGTAAATTTCGGTCGCGTAAAACTTTTATTACGTAACGCATGGCTCGATCTTGTAAAATAAAAACTGAACAAACCTGATAAAATACGTAGAGCGGTACGAAATACTTCTAGTCAATTTTATAGCGAATTTAAATTCATCAGAGAATTGTATATTTATAAAAAAAATATTGCACGAGTTCAGCAGACAGGCGGCTCAGCTGTTTGTAAGTGATTACCGTAGCCTACAGACATCTATAACACCAAAGGTGCTACAAATGCGCTGCTGCTCTCTTAAGGCAGACTGGAACCTGGCCACTAATGCTGGAACACAACGCAAGGTTGTTATGGCAGCATACTTTAGATCAGGGGTGGTCGCCATCCAGTCGGACAAATGCCCTACCACCTGGCTGTGGGTTGTTTTATCGCCTATTACGACAGGCCGCCCGAACGCAGGAAATTGTATTCTTTCTCCGTTTGAATGGATATGAATGAATGGATAAACATATAACGGATATATTCTGTGGTGTAAATTGTATTCCATGAATAGATATCAAAATCTTGGCTCGGGTCAAAAGGAAGAAAAACTTTATTTGAAGAAATAACGACGCACTTACAATGATTACATATTTTATGATGAAACTAGTATTAGGAAAATATCAAATTTGTACGTCGATTTTCAGCAAACAAGCTTGTTGCTGGGTCGGATATAAGTCAGCTTATTCTCAGTGATTATCAATGGAAACCTTTCATTTGTTGTGTAACAAAAACGACCCGAATACATTTATTAATCTTAATTTAATTTTTAATAAAAGGGCGTTTTAAAAGAAAAAAAATACTAAACATAGATGCGACTACAAAGTCTCGTGTGAAGACGTATTTATTATCTAGGTAAGCGTGCTCCATCTTAGACGACATGCATCATCGTCCGACATTAGGCGTGATCGTGGTCAAACGCGAAACTACTTATCATAAAAAAAGACTGAAATATTTCTAATCTAAGGCAATGATAAATGCTGACATGCGTCTGCGGCCCTCCGACGGAGAAAGCTTACTCAGCAAGCGCCCGCAGGTGCATGTCTGCTAATCCAATATCCCCCATAAAAATATGCGTGTTGTATTGTGTTATTGTTACTTACATTGATCACTTGTCGATTAAACCAAATCGCATAGCAGAAATGAGCTGTTAACATCCGTTTTATGCTATGGGATCTTTGCAATAACACCCGACTAGTTATCAGTCAGTGTCATGATATACTGTTTTAAGACTTCTAAAATTATGTGCATAATTGTAGGCAGCGAAACTTTGTGCGTCATTATAACATTTGTAAACTTTAAATTTGTAAATTTCCAAACCTAGCAACTGATATTTGGTACAACAGGAGACCGGAAGGCTGGAGCTTTCCTCGCTCAAAGGATTAGCCTCTGTATCCAGCGAGATAATGCTGCCAGCCTTCTAGGTACAATGCCCAGCGACAGTAGTCTGGTGGGGCTGGACAGGCTTTAATATAGGTTTTTATTTTTTTACTATTATATATATATATATATATATATATATATATATATATATATATATATATATATATATATATATATGTGTGTGTATTTAAGTTGGGTTTATTTATAAGACAGTTTAGTTTTTAATTTATTATAATAATTAAGAAAAATTGCTTAATCTAATTCACTTGTTGAAAGAAATTTTATTCCGTTTGTACCAAAATGGCATAGCAGCTGATGTTTTCAAATGATTGTTTGGACATTTATTGTCTTTCTAAGCAATAGCTGACCTATTTTACGCTTGCCAAAACTGTATTAAAATATTATTTCGGTCCTAATAAGTTTCATAAATAGGACTGGCTATGGTACAAAATGCCTTAGAATGCATTCGCCAGGTTTTTAAATTGCACAGCTGAAATACCTTTAGTATAATCGGTGTATTATAATAAACTATTTAGTACCAACGTAACTTTATACACGTTGTGACGACGACGTATATGCTAGTGAATTGCAAAGGCAACACCAAAAATCGCGACCGTAACATCACCTTTCGGTTATTCGTCTATCCCACGGAAACGACGCCATTTATCGGGATAAAAATTATCCTAAGTCTTGACCTGAGACATAAGCTAGCTCTGTGTTGACTTTCACTTGAATCTGTTTAGTAGATTTCCCGTGATGTTCGAACAAACAGACAATAAATGTTTGTCTGTCTAAATTCTAAGCTATATTTTTGAAATCTGTTGAATTAGGGGACCCCTGATTTTTTACAAGCTTTTATTTAACTTGCAATGGATGTGTGTAAGTTCGGGTGGAATCTTGAAAGTTAAATTTGACCAACTTCCCGGTTTCCGATTGAGCTGAAATTTTGCACGCATATGTATATCGCGTGACAATGCAATAATATGGTACCATGGAGCTGATCAGACGATGAAGTCGGAAGGTGGCCATAGGAACTCCTGTACTAAACATTACAGACTCGTCGTGTTTGGGCTCGTTTTACTTGTCTTGGCTAGCACTCTCCTGCTACAAGATATCCAGGATCTCAAAAGCTTGTATTTAAAAACCTTTTTAAAAAGCTTATTCTTATTTTTAAATGCATTGTACAAACTTGAACCATTTACAAATTTATTATATTACTAGTAATTCGAACACTTAACGATATTATCCGCCGGGCTCTTGTCACCGCCGGGGTACCTGCCGTTCTGAAACCAAACGGCTTGTGCCACGACGATGGCTGGAGAACGGATGGGATGACGTTAGTACCTTGGAAGACGGGCCGCCCCTGTGTGGGAGTGCTACTCGCGTTGACACTCTGGCGGCGTCCCATCTTTCAAGTACGTCCGCTACCGCCGGTTGTGCTGAAGCCAAACAGGAGGCCCTCAAACGCCGCAAGAACGCCGCCATCGGAAATAGTTACACATTTGCGGCGTTGGGGTAGAGACTCTGGGTCCGTGGGGTCCTAACGCTTTAACACTTTATCGAGATGTCGCCGAACGTTAGTAGATCTCTCACACGACCAAAAGGCTGGCGTCTATTTTGCTCAAAGCTGAAGCATTGCTATTCAATGTGGCAACGCCGCCAGCCTTTTGGGAACGTTTCCGGCAAGTGACAGTGGTTTGGGACCAAAATTTCATCTATAATTATGCCCTCTTTATTTATTTAGTTCTAGTTTTTAATTTTAGGTTTCTTTTTCATAGTTTTACAACTCTACTCCCGACAAAAACAAAATCCACCTGCATATCTGAAACAAAGCACATTAATTACCCGTCGGCATTTGAACCAATAACATTAAGATTCTTTTATGGTCGTCTTCTTTTCTTTATTTTGTGTTTAAAATTTGTGATTAGAAAACAGTCCATTGTTGTATTGTAATCTTTTATGGCAGTCATTAGCCAGGTGTGTCTGATTAAGTCGACTTAGATACGAGAACATTGCAGTTGCGCAGAAAAACAACGATGACCTGATGGAGGGGAGAGGCAGTCGAGCGATAACCACGAGCGAAGCGAGACATGTGTACTAAAATCGGGAATCTAATAAGTGATGGACTTTGCACGTTTATTGAATTACAACCTTCTGCATTACTTTTGGATTTGTTGTGTTCGGTTATATTTGTATAGTTCTAATAAACTCTATAGTAATTCTAACGGCATTTTAATTCGAGTCTCGCGACTCGTAACAATACTGTAGTTTAACTTATGTTCCGAACTATATTTAAAATAAATTCGACCCTAATTAATTTAAATTATAAGTTTGAACATTATTAAGATTCTGTTGTCAAAGACTATATATACTTCTATAATCACAGATTTTTGATTTTAACAATAAACAAAAGATTATATATGCGTGTGCGTCAAATACATGGTAGTGTGTATAATGTGAAAGAGACTTGGTCTAAAAGAGAGTGTCGGGGTGAAGGTAAGGAAAGGAATGCTCCGGTGGTTCGGGCATGTGGAAAGAATGCATGATGAAAGAATGACTAAACAGATATACAATGCAAAAGTGGATGGATGTAGAAGTCGTGGAAGGCGACGACACACCTTCCATGATCAAATTGATCGTGTACTAGCAGAAGGTGATGTCAGGAGCCTTAAAAACAGACGAGCGAGCATGACAAGAGTTATGAATGTCAAAGAAGCAAGTGAGGTGTGTAAGAATAAGCCTAAATGACGCTGTGTTCTTCGTGCCTACCCCGCAAGGGAACTGGCGTGAAGTCATGTATGTATGTGTATAATGTTTTTTTTTATTGATTCAATGTATTTTGTATGCATATTTTTTTTTAAATATTAGCATTCTGTACTCATTATACTGTATATAAACTATAAGTGGGCGAATTTCATACCTCTCCGTCCGCGCGATTTCTGTAAAAAGAGGTACAAAGTTTTTGCTTCACGTATTAATATATAGATTATGTAGGAAAAATGAAATCTTAAGTTCCATATTGGATATACGATATAGGCTGAGGTAGGTAATATAAAGATACTACGTGTCGTATTTCGCAACGTGATGTACAAATCGGCGGCGGAGGAACGTGATACAAACAACGTAATGTTTAATTTATAACAAGTTTTCTATTTATAATTAGGTATTATAATGACACACCACCGAACTCAGACTCCAATATTGATTCATTAAATTTAATCTGCGCTGATTGAAATTTGTTTTATTATTGAAATTTTAAACTCTTCTCTAACACATATCATATCTAAATACGTTCCCATAATACCGCACTCGTGGCAATGAAATGTGCCAGTTTAGTCTTCCGGGTAGGAAGGAAGCAACATTTTCGATGGATTTGTTGACTTTGAAAATAAATTGCGCTAATATGATTAAATATCTGCAAATTGAACCACATAACAACTTTAACTACCTACCAGTTTGCACCGCGGCCACGCCGCGTATAAAATCCTAGCTAGTAGACTCTATGCTACTTATATACAAACTAAACTAGGTTTATCACGAAAATGTACAGAATTTAATCCTTTTAAATCCGAATATATACTTTATATTGATACGTTCGGCTATGTAAATAACATATACAAAATTACATACTTGGAAAATGAACGGGTTGTTTATTATTGCAACGACCCGTCATTAATGGTGACCCCGAGAATTTGAGCACAAAATTTTCAGTACTTAAAATTTGGAATTGTACGCAAAAGGATTAAATTCTGTACATTTTCGTGACGAATTTCTTTTGTGTCTAATGTGACATCAAAGTTGTCAATTATACATACACACACACACACACACACACACACACACACACACACACACACACACACACACACACACACACACACACACACACACATATATATATATATATATATATATATATATATCATTACGTGTCACGTTGTTTTTCCGCGATAGACTCCTAAACTACTTGACCGATTTTAATCAAATTTGCACACTGTGTGCAGTTTGATCCGACTTGAAAGATAGGATAGCTTATATTTAGACCCAGTAGGTGGCGCTGGAATCGGGTTCTAAATTTTATTTCTTCAGGGCAGAACAACGTCTGCCGGGACAGCTAGTATATATATATAAGACCTAGATCTTTATTATTACTTGTTCAATTCACTACAATAACAAAGAAACTAAGTCCATATAGTCTAAACAGCCCAGCAAAACATAGAGATGAGTCGAAGCCAACCTGATTTGAAGTAATACCGCGTATAACTTGTTTCTTATGACAACGTATTTGTTAGTGAATTGAAAAACGCAATTGCAGCGCCATCTATTTAGCTAATCTGTCTATTTTAAGGAAACGACATCTTTTATCGGGGTAAAATGTATCCTACGTGTTAACTCGGGTTATAAGCCAGCACCATGTCGAGTTTCATTCATATACGTCCAGTAGTTAAAAAAATGCGATCACAGCCACATCTTTTTCGCTATTTTCGTTTATCCCAGAAAACTACGTTATTTATTGGGATAAAAAGTATCCTAAGTTACGCACCGGGATATAAGCTAGCTCTATGTCGAGTTTCATTTAAATCCGTTCAGTAGTTTTAGCGTGATGCTCTAACGGACAGAGACAGTAAGACAGACAAAATTTCTAGAAATTGACTTTTCGGAATCTCCTGGTTCGAATTAGCTCTCCTGATTTTTTTTTTCGCATTTTTAAACGTATTCTATAAACTCGAACCATTTATAGTAAATAGATTTTTCTTATTTGGAAACTGGCAACTCGGCAGACGGTCCACGTCATGGAAAGTGGTCACCATCGCGTAGACTTTTGCAACACCCGGGTCGATGCCAACGCGTTGCCAGCCTTTAGGATGGTATAAAAGGATATGTAAGGGTCTGTTACCTAGGGGCCGTCCACAAATTACATCGCATTAATTTCATGACAAGAGCTATGAATGTCAAAGAAGCAAGTGAGGTGTGTAAGAATAAGCCTGAATGGCGCTCTGTTGTTCGTGCCTACCCCGCAAGGGAACTGGTGTGAAGTTATGTATGTATGTATGTAATTCCATGATTTTTTGACCCCTCCCCGTCCTTAGGACAGCTGGTCAAATTCGTAAGATTCCCCCCTCCCTAAATTATTAAATTAAAACAACAGTTCCGTAATTAGTTTTACTTCCATTTAAATTTATTATTTATTTCAATTTAAACACTGCTCATACAGATCGAGTTGGAAATATTTTGAAGTTATTCGTTAATATTTCAAATTTCTTGTTTTACCGCTTAAATATATATTAGACTTTATGAATTGCCCCCTATATAACTGGTTTCCAACGAGAGTGCACCAGTAATACTATACGAAAGACTTGATATTAAAAAACATGATATCAATATATCAGGTCTCTAAGAATAAGCCTGAATGGCGCTCTGTTGTTCGTAACTACCCCGCAAGGGAACTGGCGTGAAGTTATGTATGTATGTAGGTCTCTAAGGCAGATTGCATGTTTGATGAAAATCACTCCGTCATCATTAAAAAGTAATAAAATTACTACTATTATATTTAAATTTGAAAAATAAAGATTTCACTTCAATAAGCTTTCATACATACATCCATACCAGTGGCACGGGGTGGAAATTCGGCTAAGGTAAGCCGGTGGAAAAAACATAGCGTATGATGCAAGCGCCGACTACACAGCTGTTTCAGAAATTAAGACTACACCTACACTATCAACATGCAATAGAGCACACATACGTTAGTTTGAACAGAACGCATAAACGCCAGTTAATGCATGGCGCTTTTGACCTTTTGGTCGTTAGTTTTTTGAAAGTAGGCTATAGGGAATCGATTTATAAGAAAGTCCACTGATACACATCACGCCTGTTTCCTATAGGGGTAGGTAGAGACGATGGATTTCCACTTGCTACGAACTTTTTTTCCATAAATGATGATTGTACAACATTAAAATTAAACTATAATCTAGGAAATAAGACTAGTGGGTAATTTAAATATGACCTAAAATAACTAGATTAAACGAATGTGTCCAATAGCACGTTTCCTATTGTCTTTATTAAGTAGAAGACACTTTGTTCATGTGTTCTTTGTTAATGTTTAGCACATAGCACTACACTTTATTATTATGAAAGTATTATAACCCTTACTCAAATGGTTTTGTCCTTTTGAGTCTTCTTAATAAATCTGTATTATCAAGGAGCTGGATGGCCTCGACATTTACATGGCGATGAAGCCGTTGCTAGTGGGCTTCAGCAATATTATTCAAATGACGAGGTCCAATTTCAAGTCTCAATGGAGATCGTCTGATCTTATGTAGGAGCATTGACCATGTTATTAAGTACTTTATAATCGGCCCGGGATACCACGGTCTTTCTTGCCGCCGCAGTGCCGGCAGATGGTCACGCCACGCTGCCTTGAATGATGTCTTACGGAGAGCGCTTGCCACCGCTAACGTGCCGGCTTTATTGGAGCCGAACGGTATTGCACGTGACGATGGTAGGCGTCCCGACGGAGTGACTCTAATTCCCTGGCAGCGTGGCAAGCTTTTGATGTGGGATGCGACTTGCGTAGACACGTTGGCCATCATCCCATTTACCAAACACGTCTAGACCAGCCGGTTCAGCGGCGGAAACAGCCGAATCACTCAAGCGGCGCAAATATGCAACCCTCAGTGAGAGTTATATGTTTGTGCCGTTTGCTGTCGAGACGCTTGGACCGTGGGGTCCTGAGGCCATGGAGCTTCTACCAAAATTTATCGAAACGACTCATTGACTCTTCGGGTGATTAGAAGGCTGGTGCTTACCTAGCCCAACGGATTAGTATGGCGATCCAGCGAGGAAACGTAGCCAGCCTTCTGGGCACCTTACCCATAGAAGACGGTAATCTAGGCTCAGTATTCTATCCATAGTCTTAAGGGAGTAGAATACAATACAAATAAGTTAAGTTTTCTTGCATTGTATTCGATTATATGTAATTTCATATAGCTTTGTACATTTTTATTTGAAGTAGTACTTTATTGATTGGATTAATGCAGCCACATAGTTGTATACCATAGGTCCATACTGGCATTAGAATCGGTTTAAACACAAGTAACTTATTAGGTACCGATAGAACAGAATACTTGCGGAGAAGTCAGTACATTTTTTTGTAGCGAGCTACGATCTTGACATAGATCTTTTGCTTTATTTACATTAATTAATCTCTTCATTGATACAAATACCTTTCAAAAATTATATAACTAAACCTATGATGAGACTACTGTCTACAGTTATTTTGACCCTTCTGTCTTTTGAAGGAAAAGAGCTATTGAACTGATAACATTCCACTCCAGGAATGACTCAATTATAATTCCCCATAAACAGGTACCTCAGTTGTGTAGTTTACACAGTTCAAGTCGTTAGTGACAATTTGGATCTTCTAATTTTTTATTTTTTACTCATAAGAATATTAAGTAATGATACTGATATGAAAGCGAGGTATGTAAAACAAATGGGGTTTCGAAATCATACAAATTTACATCAAAACAATTAGGTCATTTATTATATCTTTTACACAACTAGATAAGCTGAGTTACCTTACCTAGGGTTCCTCCACGAGGACACGAACTTAAGCTTATACACAGCTATTTAAGATTAAAGGTAACTTTATTACCTCGGTCTAGCAGTTTGAGCAGTTATATTTACTATTTACAAAAACCATTAAAAATTCAGGGGTATCATGGGATGGAGAAGCTATACTAATAAACAATAAGGTGGTCACCAGATAAATAAATAGTACATAAGGGTAGTGAAGCTACCCCGGGTAGAAAGAAGAGCATTAGGTGGACTAATCCCAAGGGGACGATTATTACTATAACTCCCTGACGGTTCCGATCAGCTCCTGGGTCCGGAGGCGACAGTAATAGGGCGTCAGTTCAAATTCCAGGGAAGCGTTGCTCTGCTTACCACGGTTTACTACTTAGCTCCACATGCCTCGGTGGTAGGCAAAAGCCTATCCGTAATTATGAAATTTATAATTACAGATTTATTTAAATATTTAGTTAAAACTAAATATTTAAATATGTTAACTAGCTGTTGCCCGCATCTTCACTTGCGTAGTCCAAAATAGTCAAAAGGTAGCCCCTTTTCCAACCCGTTGCGGATGGAATTACCAAAAACGCCAATGTTGTACATTTATTTCTAAGCAGAAGAAGGTATATGAAATTTCGTGATTCTTACTTTGAAAGTGACGGATTTTCATTCCCTTTTCGCCCCCTCAGGGGTTTAATTTTCATATTCCTTTCTTAAGGTGCACCTGTAGTATAGAAAAAACCCGTATGCAAATTTTTAGTTCTAGCCCCAGTAGTTTGGGCTGGGCGGTTATAAGTCAGTCAGTCAGTCAGTCAGTCAGTCAGTGAGGTTAAATAATTATATGTATGTATAGATAGATAACAAATCTATCATTTCATATAGAAGACTTACACCATCCCTTACTAATAATTTTATTTAGCTTCACAACTCATAAGTGTGTCCATCACTTTATTCATGCATTACTAGAATTTTCTACTCATAAATTTTAAATACTCCAAAATACTGAAATAAATTAAAAATGAGATATAAAATATTTTTTTAATGCCTAAAACTTCAGTTTAGTCCATTATTCTGTTTCGGGGCAAATTAGAAACAATGTTCAGATAGACAGGGAGGCCATAAGTTGCATCACACATCAAGGGGTAGGGGGTCAACGAAGTGTGAAAATTTTAAAATTCTAAACATGCCATGTCTGTATGTAAAAGCTATTTAAAAAAAAACAACTGGAATAGACTATACAAATGATGGAGATCACAATGATTTCTGGTCTGTTTATCTGTTTGTTCGGGATTCACATAAAAACTACTTATAGGCAGATTTCCGGCGGAATCCCGGGGGATTTTTCTGGGAATGATTTAAAATGACCAGATTACAAAAATTCCCAAGTGATTTTTTCACTGAGCGATAACAAATTGTATGTGTGTAAAATGTGTGATATTTTTAATCCCGGGAATCCCGCGGGAATTTTCGCAGGAGAGGTTTGAAGTTGTTTGGGTGCATAGAAATTGGCATATTCCGATACAGTTTCCATTAAAACAATAGTTTACATTATTTTTTAAATGCTACAGTACTTTGTGTATCGAGAATCCCGCGGGAAATTTTCAGGTCAAGCATAGACGAAGTCGCATGCATAGCCTAGTCTACAATATAATAATTGTACTATAGCAAGTTTTAATATTATAAAATGAACAGATTAAAAAAATATATTAATAGCATAATTATACTTTCATTATAGCTGTTGTGATAAGAATGACCTATGCAGGAAAGTATACCTACTAAAAGAAGTTCATGAGTGTTAATTAAAGTAAATTTAGCATAATCTTTCGCGAAAACAAAAAAGTATCATCACCATTAAAATTCAATATAAAAATGTCATATTCATCAGAAGTTAAGTAAGTAGGGATAAAAATAGAATATTTTTCCTTTCTCACAACTCAGTTATTTTTTTGTTATATTATATCCGCTACACAAAGGGTATACGTTTAAAACTTTGAACATATTGCAAAACAATTAAATTATGTCTCAGACTAATATGAAATACTCCTCCATTAATTTAAATAATTGAATTGTAAAATATTATACAACGCGACTAAAGTAAATTCAACTTACATGTAAAAACAATTCTTCAGGTACTGCGATACTTTTATTCACTTCTAAATAATTGTTCCAATCAAACTCTGCCATTATTCTCTATAAATAATTAATTTTAAACTCATCAAATTAAAATAAATATAAAAAACAAGTTGATCGAACGGTCGAACTTGTACGAATTTCAGAAATTATTTCATATTCATACATTTTAATATCCAGTATACCTATCTCATTTTAGGCACATTGTTTTTCTATTGCTATTTCTCTCTTCATTGAAGTTTAATCTAAAGTTAAACATACTGTGGGATGCCTCCGTAAAGAGCTATTCAAACTGTCGGGTGCATTTATAAGTCGCGGGTGAGAGCTGTCAGTTGTCACATAAATGTGCATGGTAGTGGCGACTCGCTGACGCTCGATAGACAGAACGCACTTCTTTTCTTCAACATCGACGTGTATTGGAATATTATCACCAATAAATAAGTATTTAAAAAAAATTAATTAATATTGTATGTTTAGAGCGTGTCTTTGAAATACATTTCAGTCCAGCGTTTTTAGGAGTTAACACAGTATATTTTCTCAAACGAGAGTTAGCAACACTAACTATCCAGATATTTATAAAATATCCGAACGCTCAAGGACGGCCTAAGGTTACATCCGATAGTCTGCACAGTTCTGTGTACATTCATTATTCAGATCTTTGTAATCTCGGTTATCAGCCGCGTCCGAAAGCTGTGTCTTAGATATGACCGGGGTTAAACCACGGCTGAGAGCCGCCGCTTGCAGATAAAAAAATAAACAAAATGTTGCTGATTTGATCAACTAAAGTCATATTAATCTAAGATATCAAATAAGTAATATTTGAAACTATAACAACATAATGCTTTTTCTGATATTTCCTTTGTAGTGGTTCTGTGAAAAGCAGAAAAAAATATTCAGTATACTCTATGGTTCAAAACTATAGTTTTTGGACTTTTTGGAGTCTAGCTCTCAATTAATTCATGTTTTGCTTAAGACCAACATATTAATTTAGTTCACTATTCATTGAATTTTTTTAAACCTATTTTCTTATTAATTTCACATGTGACAATGACATTTTGACATATCGAGACTGATCGCTTGTAGTCCAGCATTCCAGTGAATCTCATCTACATGATAGAAAAATAAAAGAATGTATAGAAACTAGCGCCATCAAGAGGGCATGAGAAATCCAAAATTATAAGTAGTTTCCATTTAGTGCATATATAACTACACGTAAGATGGCGCTGTACAATATCATTGAATAATTACAAGCTATGGTCATATTTGGTGAATCTCACAAACTTTGATATGAAATTATCATGTGAATCATTTTTGTTTTTGGTTTAAATTATAAAGGATTTATATACATAAGTATTAAGTTTTTTAAACTATAATTTTATTCTGTCTTTCTCTTTATTTCGATTTAGAACAAGTTATAACTTATAAGTACCATCTATTGGAATGTATAGAATTATGGATCGTTCCACCATTTCGTGGTATATATATATATATAGGAATATTATTCTGTTTATAGCACCATCTATCGGGATGGGTAAATATTATTTGATATTTTATCCAAGAAAGGCTCGTCTAGTTTATATATAGTGTATTGTCTATGGTCAGCAGTAATTTTCAAACGTCATAGAATTTTGTTATCTTTCTGTAATTTATCTAAACAATAGATTTTCCAGATGGTATCGCGTAATTCACAAACATTTCTACATAAATAAAATATTTGCTAAAGTGTTTTAACGAACTTGTGTCGGATTTTAATTATGTGTACACTTTCTCTTTTACCGCTTGACTAATTGTGTTGCGACATCGAAAATGAGTTTTTACGCGAAGACTTTGTATACCCCTGTGACGAACAGCTCCAACGGTACAGATGATGAGGGATGTATGTTGGTGAATCCTTCCCAAAATGTGATAATAACGGGAGCATATAACGGTATTCCTCAAACTTTGATTCTTAACTTGATATCTTGGACGCTACTCATTTTATTGTTCACTGTGCTGAGGCGCACTGCCTGGAATTATGGTCGCATGGCGCTCGTGCAGCGCTCGAAGAGCAGATGGACGAACTTATTTTATCGCGGTGGCGACGGAGACGCCTTGGTGGAAAGAAGAAGGAGTAATGACGAATCGCTGAACATCGACGAGGGATTTTTTACGTGGCTACCGGCGGTGTTTCGAGTGACGCGCGAGCAAGTCCTAGCCAAATGCGGACCAGACGCCGT
Organism: Dendrolimus kikuchii; assembly: GCA_019925095.2. Classification (NCBI taxonomy): domain Eukaryota; kingdom Metazoa; phylum Arthropoda; class Insecta; order Lepidoptera; family Lasiocampidae; genus Dendrolimus; species Dendrolimus kikuchii. Next base: position 3,643,774 of record CM034389.1, read on the forward strand.
GCATTATCTGTCGTTCCAAAGGCATGCCATTACTTTAATGTTCATTATAACATTAGTTTCAATAGGTGTTATCTTGCCGATCAACTTTCAGGGTGACAACTTGAATGTTGACACAAGCACATTCAGTAGAACTACACTATCCAACCTTAATGGAAGATCCTACTGGCTATGGGTGCATACCTTGGTAAGCATTTCATTTTTACCAATATCCGTTCTAATCATGAGAAGATGTACAGGACGTAAACCAGTACCAACAGGCTTAACTGGAACAATAATGATAACAAACATTTCAAAAGCTGATAGAAACGAATCAACAATCAGAGCTTATTTCGCTCACAATTTTCCACATATCCAAATTGTTGATTTGAGACTAGCATTCAATATCAACAAGTTGAATGAAGTCCAAGAACAAAAGGAAATGGTCACCGAGGCTTTGAACTATACAGACACATATTTTAGAAAGACGGGAAAACGCATCACTGTTAGACCAAATTGGTGTGGTCCAGAGGTGGACGCTCTGGAGTTTTATTCAATTGAAGAAAAGAGACTTAAAGATGAAGCTAAGAGGTGCAGGGCGATGGTGTTGAATGACCCACTTGGTGTAGCATTCTTAACTTTACCATCCTACCAACTAGCCGAACATGTAATAAATCACTTTAGCTTACACCGAGGGTGGGTTCTCTCGCACGCAACAAATCCCTCCGATATTATTTGGGAGAATCTGAGCGTACAACCTGGGCTGTGGTATGTAAAAGCCATTGCTGTAAACTTCTGTTTATTTATTGTTCTCTTCTTTCTAACTACACCTGCTTTCGTGGTGAACCTTTTCAACACTTTGATTGCTAAACCTGACTCGTCAAGTAAAATTAGTAGTATTATTTTTGAATTCCTTCCAACTTTACTCCTCTGGACCATGGCGGCCGTCATGCCGGCGATTGTTTCGTTCTCCGACAAATTCCTGTCACATTGGACAAAGTCACAACAGAATTACTCGGTCATGACCAAGACAGTGTCGTTCCTTCTGCTGATGACCTTGATCTTGCCCTCTTTGGGCCTCGCTAGTGCCGAGGCGTTCGTCAGATGGACGTTACATCACGAGAACGACACGATGCGTTGGGACTGCGTATTTCTGCCCGACAAGGGCGCCTTCTTTGTTAACTACGTAATAACTTCCGGTTTCATCGGTACCGCATTAGAATTGATCAGATTCCCCGAGTTGTTCTTATATGTGTGGTATCTGTTGCAATCAAAGTCCAGGGCTGAGAAGAGTTATGTGAAGAAGGCTATACTTTACGAATTTCCGTTCGGCGTTCATTACGCCTGGAGCGTAGCGATTTTCTCGATAACCATGGTATATAGCCTTGCGTGTCCGCTTATCGCGCCTTTTGGTTTGATATATCTCATGTTCAAACATGTCGGCGACAAACATAACTTGTTTTTCGCTTACGGGCCAAGCGACATGAGCGGTGTGGGCGGAGGCAGGATACATTCTACTGCGGTCCGATTGATCCGTGTGTCAGTATTACTTTTGTTGATCAACATGGCCGCGTGGGCAGGTCTGAGAGCGGGCTTTGAGGCTAGAACGATAATTTTGATAATGGCGTCGATCGTAGCTTTCGGCACGTTCCTTCTGCTCAGTCCGTTCCCTAGTTGCACGCCGCCTGCGCCGCTCCAGGAGGAGTCGAGCGTGAGGTTCCCTGAATACGTGTCTCCAGTACTAAATAAGCCGTTGGACACTCCAACCAGTACAGCGACAACGACCCCGGACTACGGCGCCTCCTCTCCTATAATTCAATCCTACAGTCCCGACCCTATAAACATATAAGTATAAACATATTTTGGTAATAGCGAAATTATCAACTAATTGCACGTTTCAATACGATAAATATAAAGATAAACTTATTATAGAAACCGGACGGATAGCGATGTTGGCTTGTCCAATGTCGAGTTTAGTGTGATTTATTTTTCTATTGCTTTCACTGTATGTAAATATATCTGAAATACTTTTTTATACTCCGTCCAACTGATTATTTTTCTTTTGACAGGTCGATTATTAATAATTCGTGATGCCGTGATTTTAATTTTTTTTAAGGCGGGGGAAATGCTATTTACGCACAATACTGGGTCCTTTGCAAGGGATTAGACCATAGTTGATCATGAAGGCTTTCCCCTTTGATAAGGGGCAATCCGAACACTAATCAAGCCAGCTTGTGTGGAGGCTCAGAGAAGTTGCACGGGCAACACCCACTACCCACTAAAACCACCCACCCCATGTGCCCCGCGCTTTTTATGTAGGAAAGGCTGAGGCTTAGAACGTAGTTACGCCCAGTCCGATCCAGCGCAAAAAGTGCCTGAATATGCCCCGGGAATCAGAACACATTCACTTCATCAGCGGGGGTGGTGAATCCTTTGCTCCCTTGATAGCTAAAGGCCCCTTCGTGATGCCGTGATAAAGCAGGGGTCGGCAACCTTTTGAGTCGGGAGAGTCAAAAATTACAATTTTCGTAATTTAATAGTTTTTAAAGGGCCAAAATTTTTCTTGCTAAAAATAAATATCGCTTGCATAAATTAAGTGTTTTGATAAAAGCAAACAAATCTATTTGTTCATATATTAGTGAGACATTATTAGATAATTAAACTTACAACACTAACTTGTGCTTCAATAACAAACAAATTCAATGAAAGCCATGTCTTTTTTGCGTATATAACTAAAAAGCCGTAGTTTTACATCCAAAGAGCCACACGTGGCACGCGAGCCGTACGTTGCCGACCTTTGCCCTAAAGCAAGCACTACTTTGTTAATAAATTTTAATCAATTTGCTGCACCTACCTATATCATTTGCTAAAATGCATCGCATAATAAAAAAAGCCATATAACCGACATGTTTTAAATCTAAAATGCCGTGTTATTTTCTTTTAATTGAAACATTCTCATTTCAAAACCATTAATAACAATTAAATTTAGGTATGATAACGTCTATGCATTAGATGACTCACAGAATGGCAATTCCACGTCGCGTCGCTTGGAGCAATGAAATATGACAATTGTGATATGTGAAATTTACTATTAAAAATATACAATTTGATAGGCGTGTAAACGTCAAAAGTAAAATAAATGCTCGGACGGGGTATAATGATATAACAGTGGAGGGAGTCGGTTGAGATTATATGTTCGAGGCGTTTTACGTAATACGCGTGCTGCACATTTCATTGTTCAGCTTTCTAACTAAATAGGTCTGTGCAATGATAGTTGTTTTTGTGCACCCGGCCAGCCCGCCGTCATCGATTGTTCTTATCATTGCTTTTATCCAATCGAGATTATGTTTAGACACGTGAGCAGATATCTATAAAAGCTTTAAATGTTATCTTAATTACGGCTGATATTTCAATTACCGGATAAAAGTTATTCATAGAATAAGAAATATGGAAAAATTTGAAATATTAGTTGAATGATTTCACTTTTGAATTCACTCATTGCCAGGTGGTAGGGCATTTGCTCGACTGGATGGCTACCACCCCTGGTCTAAAGTATGTCGCTATAACAACCTTGAGTTGTGTTCCGGCATTAGTGACCAGATTCCAGTCTCCCTTAAGAGAGCAGCAGCGCATTTGTAGCACCTTTGGTGTTGCATATGTTCATAGGCGATGGTAACCGCTTTTCATCAAATGGGCCGTCTGCCTGTCTGCTGAACTCCTGCAATAAAAAAAAACTCAGGTTATAATTTTATTCAATTGATAACTTTTATCTGTGATTGGAAAATCGCCCCTTAATCAAAATAAGAATTCCTCTTTGTAGTCCTCTGGTAACATCTTTACATTATTATCATTACATTAATACGTGAAGCAAAAACTTTGTACCCCTTTTTACGAAAATTGCGTGGACGGAGGAGTATGAAATTTCGCACACTTATAGTTTATATAGAGACGGAGTGCAGAATGCTAATATTTTTTTTTTAAATTATGCATAAAAATATATTAAATCAATAAAAAAAAACATTACACACGCTACCATGTATTTGACACACACACACGCATATATACTCCTTTGTTTATTGTTAAAGTCAAAATAACAAAGTAGCCTTGGCGAAATTTGTGATTATAGACGTATAGTCTTTGACAACAGAACTTTAATAATGTTCAAACTTGTAATTTAAATGAATTATGGTCGAATTTCGACCACTAGTTATAATAATTACTTAAACTCACTGAATGACTAACGTATCACCGCACAGCCCAAACTACTGCGGCTAGAACCGTGAAAGTTTGCATGCAGGTTCTTCCAATACTCTACGAGCGCTCGAGAAAGGATTTTTAACAATTCGACCCCTAAGTGGTTAAAAAAGAGATGAAAGTTTGTATGAAAATAAGTTATTTTCAAAGTAAGAGGCAAGAAATTTTATATACCTGCTTTTGGTTGGAAATAAATGTCTGATCATGTACATTTGTATCGGTGTTTTTGGAAATTCATCTTCTAAGAGAGTGACAACGGGGATGACAGTTCTATCTATGCGGGCGAAGCCTGTACATAACTTCACGCCAGTTCCCTTGCGGGGTAGGCACGAACAACAGAGTGCCATTTAGGCTTATTCTTACACACCTCACTTGCCTCTTTGACATTCATAACTCTTGTCATGCAAGCTCGTCTGTTCTTAAGGCTCCTGACATCACAAAAATAACACAACACAAATAAACAATTAATTTCGTAGGTACCGTGAAATCTCCCGGTTTTTTTTGGGTATTAAAGGTCGTCTTCTCTATTGGAAGTATACGTATAACAGTTTCATGATAATCAGTTCATTTAGCTTCTATTGTATAAGGCGAATCCTCATATTAATGCGCACGGCTTCGGCAAATACAAACCAAAAGTTGTGCCGGATCGAACCGCTCAGTATCAATGACGCCCTTATTTTGTAGGCATAAAGCCCTTTTTGGCTTATATTTGCCGAATCCGTAGCAACTAGTATGCGGATTTCCTTCTGTTTATGGCAGGAGTTCAGCAGACAGGCAGACGACCTACTTGATGGAAAGCGGTTACCATCGCCTATGGACATTTGTAACATCAAAGTTGCTACAAATGCGCTGCTGCTCTCTTAAGAGAGACTGGAACCTGGTCACTAATGCCGGAACACAACACAAGGTTGTTATGCCGGCATACTCTATACCAGGGGTGGTTGCCATCCAGTCGGGCAAATGCCCTACCACCTGGCTGTGGGTTGTTTTGTCGCCTCTTACGACAGGCCGCCCGGCCGCAGGAAATTGTATTCTTTCTCCGTTCCTGCACGGATAGAAGCCTCTTCCCTTAGCTTTGAATTCATATCCTGTGAAAACAATACTGTTTTGCCGGATAAAAAATATCCTATCTTCACTCAAATTTACATAATATCACGCCTGTTTCCATGGGGGTAGGCAGAGACTGCGACAATCCTGAAAAACGAACTTTCGCTTCATCTACTTTTATTAACCTCTTCATACATGCACGTTTATTTGACATGCTTTTTACTTGACCTATCTAACACTTCTGATATTTGATCATGGTGTGTTCGTCTCGGTCTACCGGCAACAACTCTACCGTTCACCATACTTTCATACATCTGTTTTGTGATTCTACTTTTATCCATTCTCTCTATATATCCAAACAACCTTAACTTTCTTTTTTCAACTCTTGTTATTATATCTTCTTTCAATCCACAACGTTCCCTTATCACACTGTTCTTTATCATATCATTCAATCTAACCGCACATATACTTCACAAAGCTCTCATTTCAACTGCGTTTATCCTACTTTCATGCTTCTGCCATACCCAACTTTCACTGCCATACATCAGGGTTGGCACCAATACCCCTCTATGAACAGCCAAACGTGCCTTTACAGACACTTTTTGGCTGTTCATAAAAGAGTCAAATTTCCCCCAAAACAAACGGGTAATTTATACATAAGAAGGAAAATGTTTTTCTTCCCATAATATGTCAATCAATTTGATTAATTATTATAATTAACGTTATTGCATGTATTTTATTAATAAACATGATTAATATGCAGATGACTCGATCGCTGTCACCGCTTATCATTAAATAATTAACAGTCCCATAAAATAATTGCAGTGTCAACTATAAATGATGCAGTCTTCATTGAATATATAGTTTGTTATATTATTAGAGTTTTGGCGGCTCGGTATTAAACACCCTTACTTAGGGGCCATCCACAAATTACATTACACGAATTTCTTGATTATTTGACCTTTCTCCCGTCCTTGTTACAGCTGGCCACGTTCGTGGACTCCTGACTCCTAGGTGACATTTGCAATTATACATCAATAAATTATGAAATTAAAACAACAGTTCCGTAATTAGTTTTATATCCATTTAAATTCTTTGATAATAATTTAAACACTGATCACACAGATAGAGTTGGAAATATTTTGAAGTTTCGTTTATAGTACAAATTTCGTCATTTAAAGCTTAAATATATAAATATGACGTCCCGAAATTTAGGATTCCTCTCATCCCTTGTCACACAATGTCATACTTCGTCGCCCCCCTCCCCTTCCCAACTAAAGTATGACGTATGCATGACTAAACCCCCCCCCCCCCAATGCTATTATTAGGCTATAAGGTAGTCATACTCAACCTTTTTTTATAAGGGCCCCATAGATAAGGTGCTGCAACATAATTTATTCCGCGTACGACAATGATTTGGATGAAACTTCTCGCCGAGGTGTTCCCTCTGCGCTACGACATGAGGTTTTTTATGAAGGGTGTTATAAAATTTCTTGAGGCCGGCAACAACTTGGCAACGCCCTTGGTGTTACAAACGTCAATTGGCGACGGTAACTACCTTCCGTCAAGTGGGCCGTCTGCGTCTTTGCCTGCTTAAGGCAATAAAAATAAAATATTTCATTATGCGTATTTTTACGGCTAGAGTGTAGCTTACGACCTATCTAATGAAAAGTGGTTACCGCCGTCTATGGACATTTGCAACGCATCTGGTGTTGCAAATGTAAACTCATTATATCTCTTACAATCTGGGCTGGAAGAGCATGTGCAAGCAATCCCACAGCCCTAATAACGGATGCCAGGAGGAACTGGGGTGTTTGTGGAGTCCCAAACTCCCCTAACGATGGCCAGTCCGTAAATAGGACTTGAATTGAATTAATCTCTAAATAAAAAGGGACCTCTTACCTTAAATCATAGACAGAAATTTCATTTTTTAGTTTTCGGTATACTTTAACCAAGATTAATATTATTATTTAACAATGTGTACAATTACGTTTTCAAATCATCTTTATTCGGTATACGCCAGTAATTGGTCTTAATATGATAATAGTAATTAATCTACCATAAGGATAATGTTATATTTATATTAAAATTGTGTGTTCAAACAATAACTTTGCAAATAATAATATTAAAAAATTGATGGTCAATAATTTTAATAACTGGCTGTTGTCGCTACTTTACCTACTTAAAATTTGGTTTTTTATTAATGTTTTCTGAAGCCTGGAAGAATATTGAAATGATGTCCGTTTTAATTATAATCCTTATTCTTTCGAGGAGAAACTGGCGTGGTTTTTGGAATATCAACTACAGAAGTTATTCCAATAACGATAATCTACCCGCCTTTAGTAATCATACAAAGTTGTCACTTTTCAGATAGTCGTGGAATTTAGATAAGAATATTCAATTAATAATAAGGCTTAGTATTGTTCTTAAATCTACAAGAATGTATAAGGATCTTGATGCTTGTCTTTCCAATATTTAATCTTTGATATACCTAATATGATAGCTAACGAACACGTCGACAAATTCTTACAAAACGTCTAGAACATAAAATTTCAATTACCATAGTTAATTTACTCTATTGTGATTGATTTAATGGCTGTATTTTTCCTAATTTATAAAAGTTATTTTAATGCTATATTTTTGTATATAAAGTTTATAAAGTTGATTTGATATCATGTTGTAATAATTTTAAGGAAAAATATTATTACAGGGTGCATGCACTGTGTGTGTGATACAGTCCATGCACGCTGTAATAATATATTTCCTTTGGCTAATTTAGTTTGTATCAAATCATTTGCTATTTGTTGATAATTTAAAAATAAAATACGAATCCATTGTATTTATATATAAGGCGGTGGGTTGTTATCAACGCCGTAGGCTGCGTACGGTGTGGCGCCGTACAGAACCGACGGATGCTTATTATGTTATATGCGTTATCTAATGGTCTCTCTTAAACGTCTAAATTGGCTCACGTACATTTTGCGTGGCGTCCCTACACCGTATACCATGTCCGCTGTCATTCTTAACCATTCCAACGTAAGGATGTCGTATTTTGATCTTAATTAATTTATGAAATAAATCTATACTATCAAAAAGGGTGCTCGGGAAAAACAGACGCGCGTTTAGACGTTACCAGAGTGATCATCGGTATAACATCAATTCGACACCGGAAGCAGCGTCCAGCGTCGATTGATGCTAGACGCCACTTCCAGCATCTACATCTATCAACAGACCACGGACTAATATTAATAATATGTATCTTTCATGCGATTTGTAACTGCTAAGCTATTTAAGTCTTTGTAAAAGAAGATATAAATAAGCAACATTATAAATTACTTTACAGTTTGTTGCATTATACGATGGACTTACTAGAAGGTATTGAGTGAATTCTGATTATCTTGCTTGCGTAATTATTATTACGTACTTGCAAAACCTTAAAGATCACCTGCAAGTCTGTTAGTTTTAAGCCACACTTAGAGTTAATGCATGGTCCTGTAATTTTAAATTGTACCCAATTTCTTGTTTTACTACATTATTTTATTGACATATTTTTCATTACTTAACAAGAGAGCGAGAGACCTATTTTAATTAACGTAAACTAAGATTTTCTGGCTATAAATTGTGTATTCTCTGCGCCAGACGTAAAAGATTTTAAAGGACGAACAAAACGCATTTATTTTGAAAATCGTCTACTGTCCAGTCTTGAGCCGGCAAAGTCGAATGTGACACTCTTGCTAATTGTTCCCTGCCGGCTGCCGCTTTCACACTTATTTTTATCCCCGTTGTCATGGACCATGGGATTCGCACGTACAAACTTGCCGGTTTATAACTAAAAGCCGCGGAAGTTTGGTGCGGAATATAATAAATCTTAAGTGTCCTTTAAGGCAGTGTTTTTCAAAGTGTGGATTGCGACCCTCTGGGCATTGCAAGCTCTTTATAAGTGGACAGCAGTCTCAATAAAAAGAAAAAGTTCAAAAAGATATTTTTGTAAAGACAATATTAACTGAAGCTTAACACGAATAAATATAACTAAATATCGATGTATTTTTTTTATTTTAGGTAATTAATTACGAAATGAACCGATATCTAAATTATGAGGATGTACGGATTTGATATTTGTAACTGTTGACGATAGAATTCGTTGGATGAATGTCCTGCTCGGTGTTACAATGGTGGAATAAAATAAATTAAATTACAATATACAAATAACAAATAAAATAAATACATTTACAAACATAAAAAGGTAAAATATGTAACGTTTTCATAAAGTTACCTGCTTGTTTTTTATTAATAAATAATAGCCAATTGATTGCCTAGAGAACAGGCGAGTGCGCACGAACATCATTCGGGATCTACCCGAGCAGTTGCCCACGACGGCCGAACGTGATATATGACTACATGCTCTACGTTCGTTTTCTCTAGCACTCAATCGTCAGCTTTTGAACTTAAAATCCTTGGTTTATTCGTACATTTGAACATTGTGTCCGTAACAATAACAAAGTAGCTAGAAACAGCGGAAGACATGTTGCGACATATTTTTACATACTAAGGGGGTCGTTCCATGCAAAAGGTTTGAAAACACTGCTTTAAAGGTTAAAATTATTATTCGAGCATTCCGAGTGTGGCTATTTGCAGTCTTGCACTTTAGACTCGTGATAAAAAACGTAATACAGCCGAGACCTGCTATTAGTTGTGCTATATATGTATGTAAAATGATTTACACAATCATTTTAAACCTTTGTTACCTTTTGTATAATTTTATAAGTTATATTATTTGGCGAAAAATTTGCTGGTTTGTTAGAATTAAACGTGTCTGTACTAATGAGGAAAATATTGTTAATTTATTGCTTATTGGATGTAGCACGTATGTGTGGCTTTGAACTAGCAGGCTCCATAGTTATGCGGGTTTTGATTTATTCGTTTACGAACATAAACCGCAGGTGAATCTAGAAGGTTCTTGGGCAAAATTTGAGTAGCGCCGTCCTTTTCTGTTATAAATAAACTCGTAAGTGTGTAATCTAGGTAAGCGTGCTCCATGATAGACTACCAGGGCGTTCCACTAGTAGCTCACAACGCCCAAAATGCTCCGTTAGCCGTTCCACAAGGCGACCGCGGTCGTTGTGGTCGTGACGAAAACGTCACCAATGACGTCATCATTTTCGATCACACAACGGTCACAATGACCCATGTCAAGAGGTGGGTCGAATAGCCGTTCCACTTGGGTTCACGATTGTAACACCGGCAAGCAAGTGGGACTGGAAAAATCGTGGACTTGAACGTGGTCGTTGTGAGTCCCTAATGGAACGTAGCCCATGATAGACTACGTCATCACTCAACATCAGGTAAGACAGTGGTCAAACGCAAATCTATAAATTCATAAAAAAAAACATCCTGTTTGCATCTGGAGCTTTGTGTCAGAACCCTAGTTCTGTTTTCCAACTGTCAGTTCTCTATTTTACGCGGATAGCCATTGATTGCTGTGACATTACTGGCGTATCATCCTTTACAATATCATGTTCAGTCTGCACGCTTAATGACTTTTTTATTTTATTGCATGAGTTCAGTAGACAGACGGCCCACCTGATTGACAGTGCTTAGCATCGTCTATGGACATTTGCAACACCAAAAGCTGCTCTCTAAACGAAGCTTGGAGCCCGGCTACTAATACCGGTACATAACTCAAGGTTGTTATGGCGGCATACTCTAGACCAGGTGTCGGCTATATACCCTACCACATGGCTGGCTACATGGCATGGATTAAATATCCTACGGTACTCATAGTCCTGTAGACAAGCTATTACATCACAGTTAAAGAAAGAGCGTAATTTAATTCAAAGCTCATTTTATAAAACTTTACGGGTTATGTTGGCAATGCTTCTTAACCTAGTTTATTGAAACTAAGAGTCGGGATATAACCTGAGCATGAATAATGTGATCATGTACACTCTGTAGTAGATAGTACAGTTTGGCTGAATTCCCTTGGATTTTAGGTAATCACACTTTACAGAAGTGTAATTTTACAAACATAGACGATGTAAAAATAAGTATTAACAAACAAACATATCGATTTTCTATTACGATGAAAATGCCAGCAAATTTTTGTCAAATGATTTATGTAAATACGACATATGGGTTACGCATTTCCTAGATAAGTCTTTATAAACGTTCTTAAAAACAGATGTATTAGCACTAGGCGCTTTTTCTTACAAAGTAAGATATTGCGCAGCCTCCGTTATCTACAACCGGCATAAAGTTTGGCACCGATTTTAAAAACATTTCATTGTGAATTATTTTTCATGGAAATATATATACACGAAATTGTTGGTATTTTTTATTGGTTTATGATCAGTTAATCATTAATGTATCATGTATATTAACTTCCTCTCTTAAAACTCAGATAATGAAATAATAATAAAATTGTAGTGTAAAACTTCTTTATTTCGAATTCGTGTTTTGTATTAGTAGCAATTTCTATGTTTGGAAAATGTCAATTGTAATTACGTATTGTTTGTATTATCAGTAATCGTCCTTTAAAGTCTATTAATCCGACAATTAGTTTTAATTGTCCGTCCTACGTTTTAATTAAGATTGTAAACTTTGTATTGCCGGAAACTTACCAGTGTAGTAGATAGTGGGCAAGCAATTAGACACTCATAATCTGCATAACAGGGCTGCCACATTTGTAAGAGCGTTGAGTGTTATTTGGCTTTAACAAAACGCAATTTTATACGTTTAAAAGGTTAGCTCGAAGTTAGCGCAGTGCAGATTCATGCTGAAGTTGATTGCCGACTGTCAACCGATTGAATGTTTAAAATAATTTTTATTTAATCAGATATTATTGCCGTTGAAAATCGGCCTAAGAGTTCCAATTGTGTTTAAATTTTAATATTTTATGTAGTGCAATATAAAACGCTTTTCTGTGAAACAGATCAATTAAGCTTACCGTTTGTAATTTCTATCATCTGGATACGAAAGAAATTAAACGAACCATAAACGAATAATAAAATCTTTTATTTTATGCAACCTTGATCCTAATATTATGTACTTTGTATTTTAAATAAGCATAAGCAGTTGCATGTTTGCTAAAAATGTTAATAAATATTCAGTTATATTCATAGTTTTATTAGCTAGCTGATCCGCACCTACCTTCGCTTCGGTTCTATCTCAAATGTTTTGACGACGCATAATTGGATAGATCATGTTATTAGGTGTGGAAGAAATTTCACATTTTTGTGATTGGAACATTTGTATCTGGAACAGTAAAATGTTCCGGATCACTGATATGTTTCATTTGTAACATTTAGAACAATGAGTCAAAGATATAAAATCATGGTTGTCTTGTTATGGTACGTCGCGGACTGAGGCTAAGGAACGGGCTGCGGTTTCATTTGAAACATCGTGTCAAACTTGTCAAAGATAAAAATAATAAAAATATATGTCGTGTCGCAGGCATATTGAGGCAGACGGTGTTAAGGTTTAAACAAAGATGAATATTCCTAGTAATATTTGAAAAAATTACAAATTATGAGATCATTGATAAATTATAATTTACTTATATTTTATTGTTTTCCTGCTCTCTCGCTACGCTTGTTGCTCTGTGATTCTTTATGCTCTGGTCGGTCTCTCTCACACGCAAGCGACATGATCGCGCTAAACAGAGAGTCAGAGAGATCGCGATGTTCCAGATCCAAATGATGCATTTGAAACATTATTGATGTTCCAATTTTTTGGAACACCTAAATGTTTTGGATCAGTGTGTCGGTTCAGTAAAGAGTTACTCACTCCTACATGTTATATCTCAATGGGTAGATGATACATTACAATAAATACTAAACTAAATTCGAGGGCCTGCTTTAATATATAATTATTATCTTATTTTTATAATATGATGATAAAAATATTTTTAATACTTGTTTATACAATAGTTTACGTCATTTGAGTCGTTTTCTCGTACAAAATCAAGGGTGGTTTTGGCGTTTTGTAAGCTGATAAAGTGCCTCAATTCACTTGATTATCAATTACGGTACAACGGTAAACTTAGCTGTACATCAAATATATTGAATTATAAATAATGAGCCATTCTGACAATGGGATTAAAATAAGATATATTGTTTTTATGGACTTCTAAGGTGAAATTATTAGTACTATGTGATCTTCGGGCCGTAAATCGACCAAATACACCGACAACGCCAAATACATGAGTACATTCATATCGTCATTATTATGTTAACAACCACCTCGCCAAAACAAAGAGACACTCTAGAAAAATGAACTCTATTCTAAATGTGATAAGTGTCAAATCGAGATGATTTCATACTAAATCAAAATTTCAATAGTATGATTACTGTTATAAAAATCTTTTTCATTTTTATAACGTAACTAATATTTGCCCTCGACTTCATTTTCATTACTAAGATAGCAAAGATTAAAGTTATTTTATCAATATGTAAAATTGAATAAATATTTAATATGACAATACATGAATCCTAGATATATCCATAAACTCCCGATATTTGTAATGTTACTAAAGACTTATTCAACTACAGATGTTTCACTAAGGATTTCTAATAATTACAGACAGTGTCTTGTAATTTGCGAACATTGCGTCAAAGTTGATCTAGTGGTTTGAAAGTGGAAGGAAATCCCGGGAAATCTCAAGAGTCCCAATATAGTCATGTATAAAAATGTCATAAAGTATTTAACTATGCTGTAATAAGAGTAACACGACTAGTTTTCATGCTATATCTAGGCGCATTATTCCCAAGAAAATTTTGGAACTTTCCGTCACTAAAGTTAGAGTAAAAACATAAAAAAGTGAATCCGGTTTCCTGAAAAATTACACTAGAATTCCCATGATATTAGCTTTTTCAGCATTTAAGTAAAAAATGTCTGTATAATAGTGAAAACCTCATAGAAATTAACATATATTTATGAAAAAAAAACATTAATTGTTTCAATTTTCCATCAATCAAACAATTTGATCGCAATCGATTTTTTTAATAGCTTCAATGTACAGACAAAGCTATTTTACAATATTAACTTAATTTTAACATTTCATTTGACATAATACACTATGTATATGTGAGTATACTTTCTATGTATATATGAGTTTGTTGAAATATCTACTAAAGAGTTTCAATACACAAGAAATTTAGAATTCGAGATAAAACTTTTTTTTATCAGCAATGAATAATTGATGTTTCTTGGATACTGTTTTAATGTCTAATACGTATATGAATTCTCGTGATCTATACTTAGATCATACTATACATATATATAATATACCCCAGTCATTGAAAAAAAGCTTAATCTAACGTTCTGGTGAAATCGTATCGGAATCAGGCAATGTTTATGCAGTATAACGACTTTAAACCACTCCCGGGAAGTTTTCGCGGGATTCCCGGAATATAAACTAACGAAGCATTCGAAAAAGAACGTGGTTATCGTTTTAGTATCAATTGAATCTGAATCAACTAATTGTTATGCAAATAAATAATTTATACTATTCCCGACAAAAATCTCGCAGGATACCCGGGTCCATATCCATCAAAGTACCGCAGTATTTGAAAAAGAAAGTGCATTGTGTTTTACTATAAGTTGTATTCAAATCAGCTAATTTATATGCATACTAACCACTAGAAACCACCCTCGGGAAAATTTCCGTGAGATTCCCAGGACACAAAGTATTGCTGTATTTAAAAAATAATGTATCGTGTCTAAAATCGTGTAAGAATAAATAAACTAATTTGTAAGCGTCCTAACAACTTTAACCAGCTCCTGAGAAAATTCGCGGGATCCCCAGGATAAAAAGCATCACAGATTTAATTTCAGAAAATTTGCTATCAATGAGTAAAAACATCGCATCGAAATAAGAAAGCTTTTTTTATTCTGGCCTCTTCAAACCGTTCCCGGAAAATTTCCCGTGCGATTCCGGGATAAAAGGTAGCGCAGAATTTAAGTCTTGAGAATTTGCTCTGGCCTAGTAGTTTTTACGTAAATCCCGAACAAACAGACAAACCGACTAACAGACAAGAAATCTAAAAAAATTCACCGTGTCTCCATCGTTTATATAGTCTATTCCAATTGTGTTTTTTTAATAACTTCAATGTAGAGAGACGACATATTTAGCATATTATAATATTATAGACTATCGTCTGCCCGCGAAACTTCCTTCGCGTTTCCATGATGATGATACATTTGATAGTGAAGTATGTTTGAACAGTTCTTTATGGTGGTTAAAGAAGCGTTCAACCTTACTCTAACTCTCTATGAATAAGACAGTTAGTATTTAGTAAAAACGAAAACTCAACGCTGAAAAACGGTGTCATCAAGTATTAAAGAATGTTAACAAAAGTATGAAAAACCTGATTTAATTAAGAGAACTGAAATATCTGGTTAGAAACAGGAACTTGAGACTATTTATAAAATTTATAGGTTAATAATATATCTTTAGTTAACTGGGCTCGCCTAATATCTCTGTTCTATCTGAAATAATATTATAGTTAGGTACTGTGGCCAAATGCGTCTTAGTTATAAAGTTAAAATGAACGCCGTTAATAATTGGCTACATTAGAGTATATATGTCATCGTTAAATTGTAAAGACCGTTAGATTATAATCTATCTCGAGAGCTATTGAAATATTGTGAACCGGAACAAACTGCTTACAATTTAACGCATTATTTCCCGATAGATTATAATCTATCGACGTGAAATCGTTCTGTGTCCATAGAGTTACTAATAAAACAGGTGGGTCAGTCAAAAATACTAAAGATTCGATCTCTGCCCTTATGGGTTAGAAGTTTTAACAATGTTTGTAAGTAGTCAATAAATGATACTTGATTGAAAAAAAACTGGCGTTTCCTTCCAATCCCAGTGTTGACCCTGGATTAAACGTAATAAATATTATTATGCACATATCATCCTCTTCGTCAATCACACTGCTGTGATTAGGAGTTTTTTTTAAGTTTCAAACGCCTTCAGAATTGATTTCATTAATTTCAGATTAGAAAAGAAAGGTACTTTTCATTCAGTGCAAATTTAGCAATAAGTAATTCAATTTGAAATACATAATTCGAAATACAATTTTGGTTTAGTATGAAATCATCTCGATTTGACACTAATCCCATTTAGAATAGAGTTCATTTTTCTAGAGTGTCTCTTTGTTTTGGCGAGGTGGTTGTTAACATAATAATGACGATATGAATGTACTCATGTATTTGGCGTTGTCGGTGTACTGATGTATTTGGTCAAGACGGCCGATTCGATCTATTAGACGACAATGGTTGTACCGATATTAATCCGCGTGGAATAGTTTAAAAAAAAATAACACCGATTTTGAAACATTCTTCATTGGTGCTCTGCTTCTATTGGTCTAAGCGTGATGATATATAGCCTATAGCCTTCCTCGATAAATGGGCTATCTAACACTGAAATAATTTTTCAAATCAGACCAGTAGTTCCTGAGATGAGCGCGTTCAAGCAAACAAACAAACTCTTCAGCTTTATATATTAGTATAAGATAACACAAAGAGTTTTATGTTTTTAGTGGAAAAGCAATCCTTCATATGTATGAGGCATTGCTTTTCTTACAAGACAAGGTCTAGGGATACACAAAAATTCAATATTGCCCTAGGCGCTCACTTAGATCTCACTCACTCAACACTTCAATGCAAGCTATTCGTATTTATCAATTATATTCGGAACAATAACTATTAACAGTTATGAGTAATTAAATAAAGTCAAATACAATATATTTTGTGTGGTAAGAAGCATTGAAGCAGTTTCAAAATATGTGGCCGGTGTGCAAATTGAGCTCATAAATGAAGGCTAGTATGTCAATTTAGCGGCTTGTTTGGTACTTCTGAAATTCTCAAATACTTCTAACTACTATATAGAATTTAATATCAGTTTGGGCTATGGGAGAATTTCAGAAAAATGAGAGTTTATCAAATTAGCGAAATTGGCAACAATGCATGCATAATAAGTCTGAAACCTAAAAAGTTGTCGACTTAACCGCTTGAATTGGCACCTCCCCTTTGCGCTATCGCTTTTAGCTACGTATGTACATACCACTGCCCTAATGTCGCATTAGTGTATTGTTTATCTATATATTAATACGTAAAGCAAAAAATTTGTACCCCTTTTTACAAAAATTGCGCGCACGGAGGAATACGAAATTTCGTACAGTTATAGTCTATATAGAGAAAAAGCGAAGAATGCTATTTTTTTTAAATTCAGCATAAAAAATAAATTGAATCAATAAAAAAAAAAACATTACACACACTACCATGTATTTGACATACACATATACTCTTTTGTTTATGGTTGCCTTGGCGAAATTTGTAATTTAAGAAGTATATATAGTCTTTGACAACAAATTATTATGGTCGAATTTTGACCACTAGTAATTCTAAAAATATATCTTCTAAAAGAAATAATTTATATAATAATATGATAATAGGTGTCCGAGCGGTATAGAGCCTATGTGTACATTACAGTTCGCACATTGGCCCTGGGAATGGGTATCAAGTGACCACTTTGAAAAACAATGTTTATATTTATAATTAAACTTGGGCCAATCTATTCCGGTTCGTCTTCTTTTTGTTTCATGAAAAAGGCGTTAATTTGACATACATTTCTCGACGATCCAGAACAGTTGAGTTTTAAATTAATTGCCTATGAGTTATGACTAATGGAAATTCGCAGCGGGCTTGTTAGTAATAATTAGTCATCTTCACTCATCGATATTTAATCGGTGAATACGAAGGAAAATTTGAATGGTCTAACAAGTACTCCAAATTAGGTACTTTATTGCTTTTTGTTCTGTTCATCGACCCAGTGTCTACGTTCTAGAAGAAAATAGGCCACTTTCCCTATTCTACGCAATTAAGCGCGTAACACACTACGCAGATACGGTAAGATTTCTAAATCTGAGCGCATATCTTTCAATATCGCTCTCTATGTAATCCAATTAACTAGTTAGCACACGCAGCGCAGATAATTTCTATTATCGTATAAAATATCTGTAGGCACCGACCGATGTCGTAAGATGGTGACAATATTATCTGCTTATACAGATATATCTGCAGATATAAATATGGCATAGGATTTCACCTGTAGATGAAAAGAGGTGGTTGGGCGCCGGCCCGGTTTGCGCATGAAATCATGAATCGCCATAAATGTTACCCTTGGATTTCTTAAATACATCGTAAATTTGTTATCTGATAGATCCTTGTAAGTATTAAAATAATTTCGATCCTTTTTAAGCTTTATATGTCGCAGTATCCAAATTCGTCGCCGTTTAGTCAATGCAACACGCGCATCAAATTCAAAACCAGAATTCTCTTCTGACGAGCTGTCTATCAAATCCAGAAGCAACTCATTGTATAGTTCGCGCCCCGTAAAATGAACGCTGGCGCTGAACCTGTGCAGTGAGCGTTTTATCGATCAAATTGGTGGTATGAAGGGGGCGAGACGATTTCAGCCAATTCCAAAGTACTAAGTAGCTAGTAAAGTACCTAATAAGATTCTACAATAAAACAATTACTCATAAAACATTACCCTAGTACTTTACGATACGACTGTACACCTGCGCAGACACATTCCCTCCACTACCGCTCAGCGTTCTTTTTACGTGGCGGCACCTATAACACCTGTATAAACCACCCGCACGAACAAACTAGTTAATTTGAAGAATTTCGCGGGAATGTATCATTTCGTATATTATTGTATCTGCGTAGTGTGTGGTACTGTCAGCTAATTAAGTCTTTATATGCAGATAAAATATCGTATCTGATTTACCCGCCACTTATAGTTAGATATAGAACCAGGCAAAGACACCGGGGTGGGAAGTGCCCCCTTGCCAAGAATAAAAAAAGAATAATATAGATTTTATGTCAATCCCAAAACTATGAAGAGGAACAAATAAAGACCACATTTTTTATCAGTGGGCAAAGGCATATAATCCAAGCTTGTTTTTGAACTTGTTAATTGGTTAGAATTGACTCATTTATTTTGTTGGGTTAATTTTAATAATAATATTATGTTACGTAATACTTTGTCATCACTTCCGCAATAGTTCTATTAATCCACTTGCGCTGTGTACTTTTGTAAATGAATATGCTTCGGTGGATCTGTGGAGTCACGCGAAAGGATCGCGTCAGGAATTCCGGCACCCGCGGCAGCCTTCACGTGCGTGACATAGCAGACAAACTGCACTAAAGTCGCTTACGCTGGTAGGGCTACGTTTAACGGAAACCGGCTAGTTACGTGGGGAACAAATGTCTAGCCATGCCGCCTCCGCCAGTTCCTGGTCGAAGGGGTAGGCCCAAGAAATGCTGGCTTAACGTTGTGAGGAATGACATGCGTACCAATGGTCTCAATACAAGGGATGCCGAAGATCGCTCGAAGTGGAGAAGAAAAAGTAGGAAACCGGAGCCTGGGCGTCGAAGTGATCGCTCCGAACGCAACCGGAATTTAACGTTCGGATGATGATGATGATGAGTCGTTTTTCTTCGGCTACTATTGAGTACTATATAGATGATATTTTAGCATCATTTTGCTTTGGTATTTTATTGCAAAGCTGGTAATCAGGCACACGACCCACTTGCAACACCAGAGTCGAAGTAAACGTGTTGCCAGTGTTTAGAATAGGACAGAAGAATCAAATAGGAGGAATGGGATATGAAGAAGGAGAAGTCGGTCATTGGAACTCTCACTCGTACTAAACACAGCAGCCAATCATTAGCTCAAGGCCGTATCACATCGATCGAGCCCAGAGTTGTGGAATGCACTACCAGAGTCCGTCATTCCGGAAATGTACAATCCGGGTATCTTCAAGTCTCTTGTGAATACGTACTATCTAGGTAAGCGTGCTCCATCTTCGACCGCATCATCCTCCGGCATTGGACGTGGTCGTGGTTAAACGCAAACCTATTTACATCATACATACATAAGTTCACGCCAGTTTCCTTGCGGGGTAGGCACGAACAACAGTGCGCCATTCAGCCTTATTCTTACACACCACACTTGCTTTTTTGAGATTCATAACTCTTGTCATCCACGCTCGTCTTTTCTTAAGGCTCCTGACATCACCTTCTGCTAGTACATACATACATACACATACATAACTTCACGCCAGTTCCCTTGCGGGGTAGGCACGAACAACAGAGCGCCATTTAGGCCCATTCTTACACACCTCACTTGCTTCTTTGACATTCATAACTCTTGTCATGCACACTCGTCTGTTCTTCTGCTAGTACACGATCAATTTGATTATGGAAGGTGTGTCGTGACCTTCCACGACTTCTACATCCATCCACTTTTGCATTGTATATCTGCAAACCTATTTAATATAAAAAAAGCTCTAAAAGACAATGATTCCAACATGATTCTACCACGACTTTAACATGCATTTCTGGTATCTTTTCCAAATCGAAATAAACCATCATAAACAGATTCTGGTCTGGTTGGTCTGAAAGAGAGTGTCGGGGTGAAGGTAAGGAAAGGAATGCTCCGGTGGTTCGGGCATGTGGAAAGAATGACTAAACAGATATACAATGCAAAAGTGGATGGATGCAGAAGTCGTGGAAGGCCACGACACACCTTCTCGTACTAGCAGGTGATGTCAGGAGCCTTAAGAACAGACGAGCGTGCATGACAAGAGTTATGAATGTCAAAGAAGCAAGTGAGGTGTGTAAGAATAAGCCTAAATGGCGCTCTGTTGTTCGTGCCTACCCCGCAAGGGAACTGGCGTGAAGTTATGTATGTATGTATGTATAAACAGATTATCGATATTCAGACAGGACAACGTTTGTCGAGGAGGTTAGTAAGAACTCAATAAATTGTTGTGTATTTGCAAGCAACAAACAATTTGCGGAAATTGACGACGCGACGTCATACATTGGTCTTATGAACAAAGCCAAATGAGTAAACATAAAACAGGTGCGCATACGCATAATAAGTATTATGATACTCATGGTTTCATTTTTATCTATATGGTATCAAACTATCAATATGCAAAACTGTGCATATATAGGTATGACGACACTATCTATGTAGATGTTTCGATATGATAAGCTCAAGACATTTGTGTGACCGGCAAGTAATTTGTATTGTGATTACTATGGCAACCCAGCGAGGTGACGTAGCCAGCCTTTTGGGCAACTCCATTGATGACGACGACCCAGGCTCAGTATTCTACTTTAGTACCTACATATGCGGTTTAAAAAAATACATACATACATACATACATAACTTCACGCCAGTTCCCTTGCGGGGTAGGCACGAACAACAGAGCGCCATTTAGGCCCATTCTTACACACCTCACTTGCTTCTTTGACATTCATAACTCTTGTCATGCACACTCGTCTGTTCTTAAGGCTCCTGACATCACCCTCCGCTAGTACACGATCAATTTGATCATGGAAGGTGTGTCGTGGCCTTCCACGACTAAAAAAATATTAACTAATAATTAATTAAAGTTGATTTTCTTCTTTATATTATAGTATCTTTTTACTGTTCTGTCACTAAGCATTATCAAATTTCTATTTTAACAAAATAAAAAAATGTTTATAATAACAGCCCATAAACATTCCACTGCTGGGCTTGGGCATCCCATTAATAGGGGGACCGGTCAGTATAGCCGCTACGCATATGAACTAAGATTCTAGAATACGGGTAGTACCTACACAAGTTTAAAAATCTTTGTTCGATATCTTTAATTTCAGCAGACAACAACCACATTGTATCAATTACATTTAATATGCTATACCTACGTAATCGCCTTTCCAAAGCCTTGACTAACTAAAACGAGTCGTTTATAGACGCTGCGTTATGATATGACTCATGGCTTGGCTATATTGTTGACTTTATCAAGATCTATAGAGTCCAAAAAATAAACTACAACCAACCGTTAAAAAAATATCTTTTTCAAGTTCTTTATCGAATGATGGAAACGTGTAAAAGAATTGATTAGGTTAAGAGCGGTTCGGGTTTTCTTTCTGTGAGAGATACAGGAGCGAGTATCCTTCTTTATGTATGTCTTTGAAGACCACAGGCCATAAAAATGCCCCGGACTTTTGGAGGGCTTGCGTGGGGCTATGGGATAGTCAACACGTAGAGGTCCCTTGACAAATTTAATGTAAATGTGGCGTGACACTGACCGGCGATTATCCCCGTCTAGACCATATTTTTTTTTTTATTGGACTTGACTTTATGTTGTTGGTCCGAAGACCTTACAACTTTACCGGGGTCTTTGAGGCTCGAGCCCGGGGGGGCAACTTGCTCGAGGGAGCTCCCTAAGGAGTTTTACCTCGGCTGGACTGTTGCCATGAATGGGGAATGAATTTAATGATGCCCACCATAGGGCGACACAAAATACTAATTGAGAACGGGCGACGGGTAATATAAAGCCCGAAGGGAAGGATCACGGCGGGCCGGGATCGGTGGTTTGCGGTGGCCTACGCTATCTTACTGCCGTTTCGCAACGTGTTATGGCTGGGAGAGAAGAAACGGCGAAAGAAACTTCCCAGCAACACGCCTAGTCTATCCTGTGGGGTGAGCTATGTCTCCTAGCGTCCCTCGCGGGGACGTGGAGAGATCTTGATTGGCGGCGTCTGAGACGCCGCCGTCTGTCGGTGCCTGCCAGCCTACTGTTCTAACCGTGGGCGGACTGATCCGGGCCAGCCGTTTCGTAATAACGTCGACTCTGTCCGTCAGGACGTTACGCGGTCGTCGCACAAGAGCCTTTCGACGAGGCTTATAATCGGACGCTACTAGACCATATAATAATGCACCGAAGTACAAGCCCCGGCCACTGTAGGACTATTGTGGGAAATGAGAACCAAAAGTACCGGGCTATTGGGGTGAACTGCTAGTGGTACTAGGGGTCTGGAAATATGGGGACTATTGCTAAATATAGGTAAATATTTTTTTATTTAATTTGCTTTTCGTAAATACGAAATGAGAAGTAGACTTGACAGTGACAGTAGACAACAAAATGAACATGTTTATTCCGTGAACGTCATAAACTCTGTTTTTGTAAATATAACATGATCGTCTAGGTCTAAGCCCTGGGAAGTCTTCGTCTTTAATTGAGGGAACATGTATTTTATTTAGAACTAGGATATGCCCCCGACTTCATCCACGCTTAATTTGAAGTTCCCGCCGGATTTCCGGGATACAAAGTACCGCAGCATTAGAAAATAATGTAAGCTATTGTTTTAGTGAAAATTGTGACGGAATAAGCAAATTTTTATGCACCCGAAAAACTGCAAGCCGCTCCCGGGTAGATTCCCGTGATAAGAAGTAGTGCAGATTTTAAGTCTAAGAATTTGCTGTTAATCAGCGAAAACTGCATCGAGATCGGCGCCGTAGTTTTTACGTGAATCCCGAACAAACAGACAAACCGACTAGATATAAAAAAAAAATTGCATCGTGTTCTCAATCGTTTATACAGTGTAATCCGTTGTTTTTTTAATAGCTTCAATATACAGATACGGCCTTTTTTAAATGTTATAATATTATAGATAAACAATACTGTAATATATTTTAATTATAAATAAAATTTTACACGAGCAAAAGAGTGAACGGAAAGACCTACGTATGTATACATGGTCTTACTTATTGCAACTTTTAAGTGTACCTATCTAAAATTAGCATTAGATACGACACACTTGAAAATCTCGCGATTATTTTAAAATATAAATAGGCAAATTTCCACTTTCACGGCAGCATACAGGAAAGTGCTTCTATCCGTGCAGGAACGGAGAAAGAATACTATTTCCTGCGGCCGGGCGGCCTGTCGTAAGAGGCGACCAAACAACCCACAGCCAGGTGGTATGGCATTTGCCCGACTGTATGGCTACCATCCCTGGTCTAAAGTATGTCGCCATAACAACCTTGAGTTGTGTTCCGGCATTAGTGACCATATTCCAGTCTCCCTTAAGAGAGCAGCAGCGCATTTGTAGCACCTTTGGTGTTGCAAATGTCCATAGGCGATGATAACCGCTTTCCATCAAATGGACCGTCTGCCTGTCTGCTGAACTCCTGCAATAAAAAAAGTGGCGAGGGAAGTGGGCTAATCTTAACATTATGTAGTGTTTAATTCATAAAAATTGTCTCATTTGGAAATTTGTTAAAAATGCCTACTCTTTTTAAGCCTATAATATTGGGAAAAGGTTACAAACTTAGAACATTACCTGATGATTTAGTCAATACATATTGAAGAAAGATTTGAAGGTCATTGGACTTACAGTAGTTCACAAGGCCAGTCCTACCGGTGCCAAGATGGCTGGCAAGATTACCAACATTTTAGCGGTTCAATTACCTTTACAAATAAATTCGCCCTTGAAGCCGTCGACACATATTTTCTAATAGTTCTGCCGTCAAAGTTAAAGCTATTAAACTGAGGTCACAATATACCTTAGAGAATAAGGTTGATTTTTGAAAATACTTTTTCTATGTGAAAATGAGGTCAATAACCGTTCTTGTTTTATACGCCTTGTAATTAATAAGTAATGTTATGCATGCAGTAGACAGGTATTTTTGAAGTAATAGCTCTTACATATATACATAACTTCACGCCAGTTCCCTTGCGGGGTAGGCACGAACAACAGAGCGCCATTCAGGCTTATTCTTACACACCTCACTTGCTTCATAGCTCTTGGCAGGCACGCTCGTCTGTTCTTAAGGCTCCTGACATCCCCTTTCTGCTAGTACACAATCAATTTGATTATGGAAGGTGTGTCGTGGCCTTCTACGACTTCTGCATCCATCCACTTTTGCTTTGTATATCTGTTTAGTCATTCTTTCATCATGCATTCTTTCCACATGCCCGAACCACCGGAGCATTCCTTTCCTTACCTTCACCCCGACACTCTCTTTCAGAAAGTAAGTAAGTGATTAGTTAATCTAATGTTTTAATCATGTGATAGTTCAATCAGCAATATCTATTGCATATCAAACCATTTCATAGAGGTAAGAGCTTTGTCAACACGGCAGCCCAGCATTACAAACTGAACTAGAGGCGTAGCTACCGCCACATCAGCCGTATTAATGATACGGGGCCCCTCCGGCTACAGGATGGTAGGATTGCTGGTGATGATGATGCTGGACAAAAGACTAACAGGCTCTGACTACGCGTCCTGATCACCAAGTCGTGAGCCTTATAGCAAATCTGGTTTGTCTCCTTGCGGCCTTCGATATTATTATAGCTGTACTTCTAGGTAATTGATGGCAGATAGATATGCGGATTATCATACACGGGTTGACAGTAGACGGACTGCGACGAGGATCGACAGCAGAGTGGCTCGTAAAGACGAGCAGTATCACAGTACAGCAGTAAGTACCAGGTTAGTCGTTATGAAATCGAAGATGGCGGCTTGGATAGATGATTGAACGGCGCGTATTTTTTTCTTGCAGAGGTCCATCTGATGGAAAGCAGTTGCCATCGCCTATGGACATTTGCAACAACAAAGACTGGAACCTGGTCACTAATGCCGGAACACAACACAAGGTTGTTATGGCGGCATACTCTAGACCAGGGGTGGTCGCCATCCAGTCGAGCAAATACTCTACCACCTGGCTGTGGGTTGTTTAGTCGCCTCTTACGACAGGCCGCCGGGCCGCAGGTAATTGTATTCTTTCTCCGTTCCTGCACGGTTAGGAAAAGCGGGTAGTTATGAAAATAATTTGACAGGACAGGATTTTAAACTAAGCGGCGCGAACATGCTTAATCCTTACAAATTTAAATGGAACATTCTCTTTCTCACAGTGAAGGTGACAAACGGGCAGACGCTCCACCAAATGTTAAATAGTTACTGGTTACCATCGCCTGTATGTAAGACCTATAATCAACATAGTGATTCTAGCATGCCTCTGGATATTTCGTTGTTGCTTTCTTATAAAATTTTAAATTCCTATTGAACCTCTTTTAGGTCACAAAACATAAAACACCTAGTTATTCAAGGTCTTTTGAACAAGTCGGGGAAATATCGGCTCTCATCAGGAAATGGTCCTTCGTGTGCCCCAGGCCTAAGCAGCTTTACAAGTCCTTTCTATTAGTTATTGTTATTGAATGACGGATGTCACACCCCACATTGGTAATTTAGAATTCGTAAATTTCTTGACGGGAATGAAATAGATGAAAATGTTTTTGGTAAGAAATATATATTTTAGCGTTACAGAGTTATTATTTCATCTTTCATCATATATATATATATAAATCAATTACTGTTCGTTAGTCTCGCTAAAACTCGAGAACGGCTGAACTGATTTGGCTAATTTTGATTTTGAATTATTTGAGGAATTCCAGGGAAGGTTTAAAAGGTGAGTTCGCTTTCCCTTAGAAACTATTCCTACCTGTCAAACAATTGATGTTCGTCCTGTCGTTTAGAAATCAACTAAATTTAAAAGTCGTTCAGAAATCAAATTAAATTTAAAAATGAAGGTTTTTTACATTATTTTGGTTTTGAATGTCAAACGTTTGACGTTCGTTCCGGTAAGTTTTGACCACATATTTTACTAAAGTTGAAACATTCTGCAATTATCGTTCAGCTTTTTTATTTATTGATTCTGAGGCGGTACGCAGTTTGCCGGGTCAGTTAGTTCTTAAATAAATACATACATACATACATACATAACTTCACGCCAGTTCACTTGCGGGGTAGGCACGAACAACAGAGCGCCATTTAGGCTTATTCTTACACACCTCTCTTGCTTCTTTGACATTCATAACTCTTGTCATGCATGCTCGTCTGTTCTTAAGGCTCCTAACATCACCTTCTGCTAGTACACGATCAATTGGATCATGGAAAGTGTGTCGTGGCCTTCCACGACTTCTGCATCCATCCACTTTTGCATTGTATATCTGTTTATTCATTCTTTCATCATGCATTCTTTCTACATGTCCGAACCACCGGAGCATTCCTTTCCTTACCTTCACCCCGACACTCTCTTTCAGACCAACTGTCTTTCTTACTTCGGTATTACGAACGCGGTCCGCAAGCGTCACTCCGCAGATTTTGCGCAGTGCTCGCATCTCGACCGCGTTTACTCTATTTTCATGCTCTTTCTTCCATACCCAACTCTCGCATCCATACGTGAGCGTAGGTACCAGCACCGCGTTGTGTATGGCGAGCTGGGCCTTCTGGCTGAGGTTCTTAGCGCCTAGAAGTTTACCTAACGCTCCATTCACACTATTCCCCAAATTCACTCTTCTTTCTATATCAGCGGTGTACCTTCCATCCCTGCTAAAAGCACATCCAAGATATACAAACTCATTCACTTGCTCCAGCAAAAATAAATAAATAATATGTCGAAATTATGGGAATAATAAAAAAAAAAATAATGGTTAACTAACTTTATTAACAGTCTTAAAATTAAACAAATGGCTTGCATATCGCTACTGAATGATCAACACTACACTCGACCTTAATCACTTGCGCGCCTATCGCCACTTTCAGCGGGAAATGTTGATCCCTCAAGTGCCCCAGGCCTAAGCAACCTTGTCTATTTCTACCCCACATATACAAGTCCCCTGTATTAGTGATCGCCGCTAAATGTGCGATGCCACACGCTACTTTGGCCACAACACTTTCTGGGTTAAACTCATTCCGTCCGAATAGAGTTGGTGGGATTTGTTTTGGGGTCGCTGAATGCTGCACACTAGGTCCTAGGCCAAGGAGGCCAAAACCCCATACGAACACGTCACCTTGATCTGGAAGGGAATGTTTCATAGTGTATTTTCTGCTGATTTATACAAGTCCGCTGATAGCATGTTACCCGTGTGAACTTAAAACAAATATGCGCATTGATTTGTTGCACAAAGTAGCCTGTCTAATAGTGAGACGGACACGTTTTTATACATTCTTGGGCCCAGGCTGTAAAAGGATGAGAGTTATTTAGTTTTAAGTTATTTAAGGATCGCTCGAGTAAAAAATGATATACAAACCGTTAACGATCAAGCAGAAGGACCCGCCGGCAGCGACATCTACTATCTTCCCTATGCCTTTGGTGAAGTTGACGAGCGCGTACGAAGTGTTCACTTGCTGCTGGTCCGACGCCACGGGCACTTGGCCGTATTCAGAGTTGCCCCAACCGAATAGCTCCCCTTTATCTAAAAAACAGGATATATGTATATATTATATATAACAAATTGCTGTTCGTTAGTCTCGCTAAAACTCGAGAACGGCTGGATTGATTTGGCTAATTTTGGTTTTGAATTATTTGTGGAAGTCCAGGGAAGGTTTAAGAGGTGATTAAATATGAAAAAAAAAATGCTTGGAATATTCCAAGCATTTTTTACTATATAGTAAAAACATTTTTTTTAAGTTTATGGCTTGGCAACTAGGCCTTTAAGCCAGCAATTTCGTTTTCCCATAGAAACTATTTTCCTACCTGTCAGACATTAGATATTCGTTCCGTCGTTTAGAAATCAATTAAATTTAAAAGTCGTTCAGAAATCAAATTAAATTTAAAAGTGAAGTTATTTTTTTTTGTTATGAATGTCAAACGTTTGATGTTCGTCCCATTCAGCTTTTTTGTTTATTGATTCTGAAGCGGTACGAAGGTTGCCGGGTCAGCTAGTTAGTATATATATATATATATGTATATATATATATATATATGTATATATATATATATATATATATATACACACATATATATACACATACTAGAGTTTACCCCGCGGCTGCGCCGCGGGTCAACCTCTAGTGCGTATCTCTTGTTTAAAAAGCAAGTGGTACAGGTTACATTGTATTAAATTTGTATGTATTTGCCCCCGAAAGATTCACTTCATTTTATATCTCAAACTATACCACCCCCGTTTATATGTAAACTACATAAATGACAAAACTTGACAAAATATGGTCCAAGTGGACCAAGTGGACCCAGTGGACCCAGTGGACCCAGTGGACGAAATGGACAAAATCACAAAACCTGTCCTAGTTTCCGGGATAAACTTTACATAAATCTATCCCAAAATGTATCCCATTATCCGGGATAAAAAGTATCCCTTGGGCACTCTCGGTATTCAAATTATATATGTACCGAGTTTCAGCCAAATCGGTCCAATAGTCTTTCCATAAAAGGATAACAAACAAAAAGACAAATATATTTTTATCCCGGAAACTATCCCATTTTCCGGGATAAAAAGTATCCTATGTTCATTCTCGGCATCGAAAATATATATATACCGAGTTTCAGCCAAATCGGTCCAGTAGTTTTTACGTGAAAACGGAACAGACAGACAGACAGACAGAGTTACTTTCGCATTTATAATATTAATAGGGATGATGGTAAACTCTTTCCATCAGGTTGATCGTCAGCCTAAATACAATTTTACATACATACATACATACATAACTTCACGCCAGTTCCCTAAATTTTATACAATTTTAATTTATTAATTTTATATGTTGTTTATGATAAGAATAAGGCAGACCACATAAAATATAGAGAGATACTTATACCCGTGCGCAGAAGGTTTGCCGATAGCCTCATGATGTCACGCGTCGATGGTCAGTAGGGTTGACAAAAAAAGGTTACATAAATAGTTGTTGCAATAAATTTATTAATTTAACTTTTTATTGTATATACTATACTTTACATAAATATATACAATAATAGTAAGTAGTCATCGGCGGACTTTCTGCGCTCGGATACATACCGAGTGGATCAGGAAACTATCATTAAACGAGGCTCGGTAAGCTTTCAGTATCACGTATGACGAGCATACAGATTCCGCACCGCCGCCGCACTCGCAAATCAGAAAGCGGTCTAAGATGTCAAAAATCGATAGTAGATTTTTCGAAAAATCAAGGTTATAATTGAATTGTCATCATTACACTTGATGAAACGTTTTTAAACAAACTGAATTCACTCCTTAATATCTCGTCTCCTACCATCATAAAGACTGAGGACACACTGGCATCACCCCTGATAGAGTAGAATAGAATAGAAAACACTTTATTGTTCGCCAAAATTAAAAAATTAACAAAGGCAACCTTATCGCTTAAAGCGATTACTTCCAGGCTCTTCCAACCTGACTTAGGGGACACTTTTAACAACTTAGGTCTAGGTACAATTAAATTAAAAAGAAGTAGAAAAAAACGGAAGAACAGAACAATGTGGACAGTAAACAGCAAAGTTAAGAAGAATAGAAAAATATATATCCTACTAATATTACAAACGGGAAAGTTTGTAAGAATGTATGTATGTTTGTTACATTTTCACGCAAAAACTACTAAATGGATTTTGATGAAACTTTACAATAATATAGCTTACACATCAGCATAACACTAGGTTATAATTTATAAAGATATAGTGTGAATTATCCAAAATATATTGATTTTCCATAACCACACGAGTGAGACCGCGGGGCGCAGCTAGTTTAATTATAAACTAACGTAATGTTTTTTGAGGGATTTGATAAATATGACAAGTGATTTAGCTGTTCTGATGTTGCAAACATCTTTCCTTCCAAACCACTTTCGCTTAGGAGGGTAGTCTGCCTGTTTCCAGCTTCAAACATTAGACACAATTCAAAGAGTTAAACTCAACTCCTACCGTTCTAAGAATGTAAAACACAATAGTAATAAGATATATGAAATAGAATTAAGAGTTTATTAAATAAATAAAGCAAAAAAGATAAAAAAAAAAGAAATAAAGATACAAAAAATACAAAAAAGAGTCAGGATGGAATTTAAAAAAAAAACTTACCGTTCAGAGCCAAAACGCAGTCCCCGACGCCGGCCACTTTGACAATCTTCTCATTGGCGATGTCCCCTCTCACGGCGGCCGGTGCTGCTTGATTGAGGAAGGTGCCGAGCCCCGTCTGCCCATCAGCGCCCCACCCACAAGAGTACACTCTACCCGACTCTGTTATGAACAGACTGAGAAAATATTAATTTATTCCACTTTTACATTTCGTAATTTAATTAGTATCTTGAACACAAAAAGTTTGCGAAACACTGCTCTAGACTAGGGTTGGTAGCCATCCAGATGGGCAAATACCCTGTTACCTGGCTCTGGATTGTTTTACGCTGGCTTGCCGCAGGAATTAGTATTCTTTCTACGTTCCTGCACAGATAGATCCTAATATACAGATAGATAATAAATAATACACCTGTCTAATCTAAAGTCATAGAGAGCAATTAGGAACTTGCCAATGTCTCAACGGAGTGTAGCGTTCTGAGTATCAAATTCTTAGATAAAGTGCCCAGCAACAACATACGAGCCAAAACAAAGCTAATAGATATACTGTCAAGAATTGATTCTCAGAAATGGAAATGGCTCAGGACCAAGTTCCCAAAGTGGAGTAAGCTAGCGACCCACTGGTACCCAACGGTTGGTAAAAGGAGTGGGGGAAGGCAGAGCAAGCACTGGGAAGATGAGATCAAGCTTGCTGCTGGACCCTACTGGTGATATGCTGCCCTGGACAGGCAGCAATAGCATGAGCTGCGGGAGGCCTTTACCAGGAGGCACTACGAGAAGAGACTTGATCTAGAGCAACTATACTCAACCCGCGGCTCGCCGAGCTTAGGAGGGTGGCCCGTCTAACATCTATATATTAATACGTGAAGCAAAAACTTTGCACCCCTTTTTACAAAAATTGCGCGGACGGAGGAGTATGAAATTTCACACACTTATAGTTTATATAGAGAAGCGACGAATGCTAATATTATTTAATTATGCATAAAAAAGGAATGCTAATATTATTTAATTATGCATAAAAAAGATGTTAAATCGATAAAAAACATTACATACAATACCATGTATTTGACACACATACGCATATATACTCTTTTGTTTATTGTTGCCTTGGCGAAATCTGTGATTATAGAAGTGTAGTCTTTGACAAGAAATTATTATGGTTGAATTTCGACCACGGGCGACCACTAGTACTAATAGTTATACACTTACATTGGTAACACCTTTGATATTGCAAGAGTCCATAGATGACGGTAACCAATTTCCATTAGGTGGGTCGCAAACCTCTTTTATACTCTAGGAATAAAAATACACCTAAAAAAATTATGTTGTGGCCCGCAGCACCTTATCTAATACATCTATGTGGCCCTTATAAGAAAAAGGTTGAGTATTGCTGATCTAGAGGGAAACATTGTAAAATAACTCATCTTAGATTTAAGGCTTTATTATACATACATAACTTCAAGCCAGTTCCCTTGCGAGGTAGGCACGAACAACAGAGCGCCATTTAGGCCCATTCTTACACACCTCACTTGCTTCTTTGACATTCATAACTCTATTATTATTGTAATAAATAATACATACATATTAATATCACGCCCGTTTCATAGGGGTGTAGGCAGAAATGATTTAACTCCACTTGCTACAATATTGATATACAATTTTTGCTTCATCTACTTTCATTAATCTCTTCATACATTTGTATGTATGAACAGATCATGCACCTCTAATGAATGCGTATTCATTATAGGTGCATATTACATGGATTTTATTCCCTTTCATACATCATAGTATGAAAACTGTAAGAAGCGATGTAGGTCCAATACAATTTATTAAAACTGAGTAATATTAGAAATTAACAACAGTTGTAGGTGTGCTTATGTGAAGAAGAAAATTGCATAATAAACATGGTAAACTGTATTATTTTTGGTAGTAAGAGTAATAATTGTGTGTGGGAGTACCTAAGTAAACATGGTCAGCTGTAATATTCTGTCTTATGGAGTAATTCCAAATTACATCTCTACTAGCTTCTGCCCGCGACTTCGTCTGCATGGAATAGTAAAAAAAAACCCCGAATTTGAAACATTCTTCGTTGGTGCTCCGCACCTGTTGGTCTTAGCGTGATGATATATATAGCCTATAGCCTTTCTCGATAAATGGGCTATCTAACACTGAAAGAGTTTTTCAAATCAGACCAGTACTTCCTGAGATTAGCGCGTTCAGCTTTTTATATTAGTATAAGATTTCAATCTCTCATCTCTCTCTACAAGCCGATTGCACAAAATACAGCAATAATTTAAAAAGTAACAGTAACTACTTACGAATGATCTTGACCACAGCACACATCAACAATATTCTCTTTGCCGAGCCTCTTGATATTATGTGTTACCATACTGCCTTTGTATTCTTCGTTTTCATTGATCTTCCTTCCGCATTGACCGTACGCATTGTTGCCTAATGTGTAAACACCTTCATTATCTGTCAGTATTAACGTGTGAGCTCGTCCTGCAGCTATTGCTTTTATCTGAAATTTGAAATCTATATTTACAAAAATCAATTGCTGTTTGTTAGTCTCGATAAAACTCGAGAATGGCTGGAGTGATTTGGCTAATTTTTGTTTTGAATTATTTGTGGAAATCCAGGGAAGGTTTAAAAGGTGAGTAAATATGAAATAAAATTCTTGGAATATAGTAAAAACAACAATTTCGTAGAAACTACTCCTATCTGTCAAATATTTGTTGTCCCTCCCGTCTCAAAAAAGTCTCAAGAAGTCAAATTAAATTTAAAAGTGAAGTTTTTTTCATTTTTTGGTTTTGAATGTCAAATGTTTGATGTTCTCCCGTCGTTCAGAAATCAAATTAATTAAGCTTTTTTTTTATTACGAAATTCTTATTGTTCTGGTTAAGTTTTGACCAAGGTTTATTTACTAATGTTGAAACATTCTGCAATTATCATTCAGCTCTTTTATTTATTGATTCTGAGGCAGTACGAAGTTTGCCGGGTCAGCTAGTGTAAATATATCAGCTAGTGTAAATATATCAGCTAGTGTAAATATATCAGCTAGTGTAAATATATCAGCTAGTGTAAATATATCAGCTAGTGTAAATATATAATACAATAATTTCACAAATGTCTTGCTGTATATGTGATATGTATGCAAGGTTAATAAGGATCTGCACTTATAATAAAGCCTTAAAGAGAAAAATAACGGCAAGTC
Organism: Dendrolimus kikuchii; assembly: GCA_019925095.2. NCBI lineage: Eukaryota > Metazoa > Arthropoda > Insecta > Lepidoptera > Lasiocampidae > Dendrolimus > Dendrolimus kikuchii. The sequence goes on from CM034389.1 coordinate 3,677,982, forward strand.
GGTCAGTACACTATCCCACAATCTATGCACTTTACTGAGAAACTGTCACACTTTCAGATTTGGGCGTTGACAAAGTAATTTCAATTTATTTCTAGATGTGTTATCTATCACAAAAATATTAATTTATACAGATTAAAAAAAAAGAAGATATAACAATTTTTATTAATTAGCATTTTGTTGTATTCCTAATGCCATCTGTAGAAAATTATAAAACCAATAAGACTTGTGTAATATCAACTGGGTTGTTACTACTAATGCTATCTGTTCGAAAGCTAAAGAACTAATATCTATGTAAGTAGAATGTTGTTTAGCCCTTAAAAGGGGCCAAATTTAATATTATTTTTGTCCATAATCTACCAGCTGCCATCAAAATTGCCGCGCCAAAACCAAGAGTATTATATTATCTCTTTTACTCTATTACAAATTCTGTGTAGTTAGAGGGAGAAAGCATCAGTTCAACGTTCGTTTCAATTAGCTGTATTTGACCACAAATTTTCGATGCTTTCCAATTAGCCGTGTCTGACAGTTCAGCAACAAATTAATGAATTAATTACAAAAAATAATTAGTAATTAATTAATAATTACTAGGTACAAAACTTCGCGAGCCCTCCTAAAGCACGGCTTTTTGCTAGCTTTAAAATTTATTGTATTTTATCTATAACACTTGTACATGGAAACAGAGTAATAATTAATTCTTGCAGTAGAATACTAATTGAAAGTGTAAGAGTAAAAAAATATAACAAAAAGGAAAGTAATAAGCAAAAAAATAAATATTCTATGACATCTTGAACTCTGGAGCAAGAAAAACAATAAAAACTGCTATACATATTGCATTCTATCCGTCCTGCACGAAGAGAGACGGGGCAAGAATACAATTTCCTGCGGCCGGGCGGCCTCTCGTAATAGGCGACTTAACAACCCACAGCCAGGTGGTAGGGCATTTGCCCAACTGGATGGCTACCACCCCTGGTCTAAAGTATGTCGCCATAACAACCTTGAGTTGTGTTCCGGCATTAGTGACCAGGTTCCAGTCTCCCTTAAGAGAGCAGCAGCGCATTTGTAGCGACTTTCGTGTTGCAAATGTCCATAGGCGATGGCAACCGCTTCCCATTAAGTGGGCCGTCTGCCTGTCTGCTGATCTCCTGCAATAATAATAAAAATAAAACATATTGCTGCAATAAAATATGGATAATATAGTCATTTATATATTTTACTTAATCCAACATAATCTAACTATAAACTAGTACAGTAAAGGAAACTTAATTCATTTTGTATTCTACCTATCATCCCTTAAGACTATAAGTAGAATACTGAGCCTAGGTCATCGTAGTCAATGGGTAAGGTTCCTAGAAGGCTGACTATGTACCCTTATTAGATCTCCATACCAATCTGTTATCCGAGGTAGCAACCAGCCCTCTGATTTCTCAAAGAGTCAATAAGTCTATTTGAAATATCTTTGTAGAGGCTTATGGCCTCAGGACCCCAGGTCCGAGCATTTCAACAGCAAATGGCACAAATATAGAACTCTCGCTGACGGTTGCATATTTGTGCAGCTGCTGTGACTTTTTTACTTGTTATGGACATCAAGATGTAGAATATATTTATTCTTTGATTTTTCATAACTTTTATTTAATTTTAAGTCTGTAAAAAATTCAAAAGAAAATATTTTTAGGACTGTAACATACTTATATATTCTAAATGTATGCTTATTATAGTTTGGCATACCTTAGTCTCAAGTGATTTATAAGGAACATAAATTGGTGCTGGACTAAGCAACAGTTCCAAGGGGTGACCCATTCTTGGTGCATGATATCCAATCTGAGAGTCTGTATTGATACCTGTGCCAAATATTTTGTGCTGTTCATTAGTTTTTATAGAAGCTAATGTAAATCCATAACCGCAGGCTATATTTGTCACCTGAAAAATAATATATTTATGAATAATTAACTGTGCCTATGACAATAATTATCAATGGCCGGGCGGCCTGTCATAAGAGGCGACAAAACAACGACTAGATGGCAAAAATGTAAAATAAACATGAAATTGATGTCTATGTATAAAATTTGAGTAATAATATATAATGTCAGTTTAAATGAATTTGTACCTAAATATACAGTGGTGTTATGCTATAAATGTAAGTAGAAGTGATCTAGATTATTAATATTCCCTTTCTTAAAATATGAGAGGGGTTATGAGTGCTGAAAACAATACAAAAAAACAACACAAAACAATTAAAAAAAAAACGACTAGATGGCTACCACTCCGGGTCAAAGTATGTGACTGTAACAACTTTGAGTTGTGTTAATGCATTAGTGACCAGGTTCTACTCTCCCTTAAGAGAGCAGTAGTGCATTTGTAGCACCTTTGGTGTTACAAATGTCCATAGGCGATGGTAACTGCTTTCCATCAAGTGGGGCGTCGTGCCTGTCTACTGAACTCCTGCAATAAAAAAAAATTGTATTCATATCTTCTGAACAAACAGCAATAGTAATACATAGATAATTATTGCTTTAACATACTGTACTGCACAAGTGACAAATTGCATTATAAAAATAACTATTTACTGTACACTAATACAAAATACACTATCTTACTGACCACTCATTTGCGCTACTATCTATTAAAGTTTGACATAAGCTCCATACAAATGATGTCAAAATTGAAGCTATAGTCGGGTGAGTGAATGAATAGTATGATATAGAAACACACCACAAAACTATTATATCTAACTGTGCAAAAAGGACGGTCTTAACACTAGAAAGTGATCTCTTTAAGACTGACAAACCAGAGGGCCTACAGTACTTTTACATAATTTGAAATTGACACATGTAGGAGTAAGACATAGCACAAAGTTTTACTTCATATCGATACTTATCAAATAGAGATAATAAAAATATAAGAAAGTGGTTGCTTTAAGCTCTCAGAATGATTACTGCACCAACAAATTAACATGACAACAAATAACTTAAAGAAACTTAGATGAACAATGTTATTCACATCAAATCTTTCAGCAAACGAAGATCTCATTGGATGCCAGAAGTATTTAAAATCATTAATGTAACTTTTTCTGCCTCTTTTGCCTCTGGGTAAGTGTACACCTAGAGCACCTGTCTCTGCCATGCCCCAGGCATACACACGGCGATCAGAACTTTTACTGACTGGATATTGGAATACTGAAATTAAGAAAACAATATATTGTTAATTATCATTCAAGGTCGAGTACTACAATTACTTGCAGGTAGATACTAAATACGATTAAATAAAATAATAAATTTCCACTTTGGACACCTTTGAATTCAGTGTAACTAGCAGCCAGGGTGGGGTATAGTTAACTAAGGCTCGGCGGGGGGTCTGCTTCGCTTCGCACCGCCTTAGTCTTTTAACCTATATTAAAGAAGTTCGGATCTGTTCATAATAAATAAATGGGCACTATAACTATACCCCACCGAAAAAAGGTTTCAATTATGGGAAATACTTGAAATATTACAGTAAAAGATATAATAACTTACTTGGCAATTGGTTCTCTTCATTTCGATCGTGTATTTTCTTCTTAGTTGTAGCGTAAGCACGGTTTATAAATATTGTAGACCTTTGTTTTTTAAATATCACTTTAATAGAATTCATTCTGATTGTTGTTAAGACATTTTATGATTTCAACACTTTCAACATTTAAAATCAATATAGAGATTTTAGGTTAATTTTAAAAAGTTTTGTTGTCTTCAGTTGTTGTCATTTAGTTTGCCAAAATGTCAGGCAAAGGAACTCAGTGCATACAACCTAAGTTAAAATATGTTACATTTTCCACAGAAATACAAAATTCTTATTAGAAAACAATGTCCCACAAATATTGTTCATATTTAATCGACGTGTTTTACAGAAATAAAACTTCTACATACAGGATAAAATTACCCTTTAAGTTCCCGCCAAAAACTGTCCCTGGCTACGTTCCACTGGTGGCTCACAACGACCACATTCACGACCACGATTTTTCCCGTTCCACTTGCTTGCGGGTGTTACAATCATAAACTCTAGTGGAATGGTTATTCGACCCATCTCTTGACATGGGCCGTTGTGATCAAAAATTATGACGTCATTAGTGACGTTTTCTCCACGACTGTGACCGCTATATGGAATGGCTGAACGAGCATTGTGGTCTTTGCGAGCTACTAAAGGAACGAGCTCCATGTAATATAGATAGTGTATCAGACTAACTTCTATGTATGGAGGGTAGAGGGTGAGGAGAACAGTCTCATATTTTATGGGTAGAAAGTTGAAAAATTGTCCAGCTGCAAACAGTAAATAATAGTTCAAAAACCCTCCGAAATGGCGCTAGTGTAGGCAAATGGTGTGGTATGAATGTAGCAGTTGTTAACGGATTGAAGTATGCCGAGTTAGAAAATTTAATCTAAAAATATTACATTTTCTAACTCGTGATCATTTTCTTTTTATGATTCTACTCTAATAACTTTTGGCGCTTTATTTAAAATTCACCCAGATGCTAAAGTGGCACTACCCTAATTTAATGAATTTTGATGGACACTTTTTCGTATACAGAGATATTTCTCCACACTTCTATATTAACTGCAACCATTTTTCGTTTTCCTAAGTCGATCTCTACGATCTGCGAGACATGAAATTTGGGTCTCATGCAAACAGAACAATCAATTTCTTTATAAATAAAGGAAAATAAAATATCCGCATAACCATATAACACCATATAATTACGACAATGAGAGATACAACAATTACTTTAATTTCGCGAGCAAATTGGCTCGGATTTGCGTATTCTGGAACAGTGCCTTCACAAGATTCCTCAATTCTTCTGTATTAAACACCTTTAGAGGCCCATTGCCGTCTTGCCACTGGTTTTCGATGTCCTTCAGCGATCCCCCGAGAACAAATATTAGCTCACGAAGTTTGGGCCAGGACTGCACGTGGTTTTCTATGTCGGAGGAATTCTAAAAAGCATACGATTCTATTTATTACGTGGTATAGTATAAATTAAGGCGTAGGAGCCATAAATTAATACACACACACACACACACACACACAGGTATATATATATATATATATATATATATATATATATATATATATATATATATATATATATATATATATATATATATATACATACATACATACATAACTTCACCCCAGTTCCCTTGCGGGGTAGGCACGAACAACAGAGCGCCATTTAGGCTTATTCTTACACACCTCACTTGCTTCTTTGACATTCATAACTCTTGTCATGCACGCTCGTCTGTTCTTAAGGCTCCTGACATCACCATTTGCTAGTACCAATTTGATCATGGAAGGTGTGTCGTGGCTTTCCACGACTTCTGCATCCATCCACTTTTGCATTGTATATTGTTTAGTCATTCTTTCATTATGCACATATGTATATATATATATATATATATATATATATATATATATATATATATATATATATATATATATATATATATAGTATAAACAAAACTTAAATCGAGTGTTTGAACAGTATTTTATTAAGTTTTCGCAACCAGTACACACAATATACAAATTAATAAATTTTGTAATATTTTGTTGTTGTAACAATGTCTATGGTAAATTTTTATGTTATATATATATAAATTTTTATTTTACACCTTTAAGTTACATATATGGTATCCCTAATAAGGAAGCTTCTCGAATGCGGAAACGATAGCTGATGAAATGGAAGCGTATTTGGAAAACGTTGATCACAGCTCGAAGGTAAATTATGTATATGAATTTAAGAACCTCAAGTGACGTCAAATTTAAATCAATGAATAATTGTTACGAGGCGGCCATAGCTCAGAGCGGCGCACGCGGCGGCATCGGTGGACGCATTGAGGCATCGCGCGACCGAAACAAATAATTTTGTTTTTATCGCGCGTTGAGCCAACAAATAATGGATATGGAACAATTCATTACTGAAATACTGAGTAGACCAGCAATATGGATGTCAAAACATCCACATCATAAATATAGGCATGTTGTTTAGGCATTAAATATAGGCATATAGGCTTCTCTGGTTAACTGAATGATATCTTCAGCTAAGAACGAACTTGTTTCAAGGCAATATCGTGCCACTTTTGATAGGGGCATTTTAGCCGTTCTCTAAATACGTGCACCGCTGACGCCGCCGCGGTCGCAACTAATCTAGCTGTGGCATACCACCGCAAATCACGCCGCCCACCGCACCGCCAGAAACTGTGGCCAGGCCCTTAGTCAGTTAATAAATCTATATCAGTTGGTTCTGGCACTCGCCGGCCGCTCCCGCCGTGCGGCTCGTCCATTTTAGTATACATGGTGCTAGACGCGACCTTCGGCCGGGTCTCGCAACCCATTTCTGTCTGTTGTTTTAAAAGTGCGAAGTGCTTGACGAAAATTGTTTAATTAAATGATTACGCCTGTCGTCTGGTGTCACCAGGTAGCATTTTCGTTTGAATCTCAACTGCGATCGTCAATGTTTTCTAAATACGAAGGATTTATTGATTGTACGCTTTCCCGGTCCTAGTCAAGTCTAGTAGATCACGTGATTGATCTTAATTAGGTACCTAATCGTTTTAGGATTGTCATAAACCTAACTGATCGTGTACTAGCAGAAGGTGATGTCAGGAGCCTTAAGAACAGACGAGTGTGCATGACAAGAGTTATGAATGTCAAAGAGGCAAGTGAGGTGTGTAAGAATAAGCCTAAATGGCACTCTGTTGTTCTTGCCTACCCCGCGAGGGAACTGGCGTGAAGTTATGTATGTATGTATGTATAAACCTAACAATAATTTTCGATACGTTTTCTATTTGATTTTGTGATAATTTTCTGCTATATCTTCGGAACCCATGTTCTATCTAATAGCAATAAAATTTATACGATACTATTCTGAAGCTATACTAAATCCAATGTAAAAAGAATGAGCAAAATCGGCCCAGAAACAAAAAAGTTATAATGACATACCGTGGTGGTGCACCGACGTGGTCGTTGTGAGCTACAAATGGAACGCGCTGTGAATGATACTATGTGCAGTCACGGAATGAAAAGGTTCGCACGTTTTTAAATTGATTCATTTAACGTTCCGCGACCATATGTTACCTTTTCAAACTACGTCATAGAACAGAGTCTTCCACAGAAAATTATGTTTGTTTGACAGTAAAGTTTAAAATTACTAAGATCAAAGCTGTTTGATTTTCTATCTTATCTAAGAAATTTTTTTAGAGATGTAAATAATTTCTATTGGTTTTAATATTTATGATAAGGGTAGTGATTATATCCTCTTTGTTTCCTATTATTAATCTCAGTGTCTGTCATTGTAAACATTGCAATTTTCTTTTTTTACGTTTCTGTTATTCTATAAAATTAAAATGTTGGCATTACTGTTTCTTGTACTCATGCAAGCAGAAGTCGACTTTAAGGTGACGAACCTTTTCATACCGCGACTGTACAACTATTATTTACATGCACTAAATATTTTTTCCAACCCTCACATGTATGTCAATCAAAACTAATCTTTCCTTCTTTCTGATTTTACTACAGCATTGTGTAACGACATTATCCCATACTAGCTGCGCCCGCGGTTTCACCCGATGGAAAATCGTTATATTTTGGATAATTCACACTACATCTTATAGCCTATGTGTAAGCTATATTATTGTAAAGTTTCATCAAAATCCATTCAGTAGTTTTTGAGTGAAAGAGTAACAAACATACATCCATTTCCATTCAAACTTTCGCGTTTATAATATTTATAGAGATTCCTCATACGGGTGGACGGTGGTCTCCACTTTCTACAAAATTGACACCATTAGCTCCCTCTGCTTTCCTTAGTCTATTCATACAAGATGATTATAATATTATGTATGTATGATACTGTTCACCTGGAATAACAGAGGTGCTTTCTGCACTACAAGTGTGAACATCTCGGTCAGTTGAGTCGCTATCTCCATGGAGATGTCTTCGACGGTGCAGACTCGGTGTATCAACTCATCGACGAACATATTCACCAGTGTTGCCATTAATCTGTGTGAGAAACATGAAGTTTAGATAATAAAACTGCGTTTTAACGGTTTTAAGCGCGGTAATTTTATTTGATTTTGGTTTTTTCCGACGTTTCGGCCACTTTTCAGTGGCCGTGATCACGGAAGACAAAGATGTCAAGTGTCAACGAGTATTGTTAAAGTTTTATTTAGCCTACCGCCAACTTATTAATTTTAATTTTGTTTATGGTTATAATTTACTCTATGGGAGCCTAATCTAATTTACTACCGCTTCGCAACATGTTATGGCTTGAAGAGAAGAAGCGGCGCAAGAAACTCTTCAGCAAACATGCCTAGCTCTAATAATTTTATATAATATTAAAATGGGTGGAAGGAAAAATAAAAGTAATTATCAGTCAAGTTGGTTTGTGTTCCGTTGTACGCAGAAAGAGCTCACAGTGTCTTGAGGTCTGGCGGCTGGTTTTTGCTGGGTTTGGGTCTTAATAGTTTTGATAATTGGATCCCAAACAGGTGGTACTTGCCAACCATCTTCTCTATTGAACTTAAGAAAATATTATGAAGTTTAGATATTAATTTATTGTATTTTCTAAGTTTTCGCGATTACTGCACATAATATCTTCTCTGCAAGCCACAATATTTTCCGAAGCAGTGGTAAATTAGATTAGGCTCCCATAGAATAAATAATAACCATGAACTAAAATTACTAAATTTATCTGAACAAGTTGGTGGTAGGCTAAATAATAATTTTAACAATACTCATTGACACTCGATATCTTCGTCTTGAAGTGGCCGAAACATCGAAATTAAAATAAAATAAAATGTCGCGCTTAAAACCGTTAAAACGTAGTTTTATTATGTATACTAGTCGAGAAAACTATTTTATCCGTGCAGGAACGGAGAAAGAATACAATTTCCTGCGGCCGGGCGGCCTGTCGTAAGAGGCGACAAAACAACCCGCAGCCAGGTGGTAGGGCATTTGCTCGACTAGATGGCTACCACCCCTGGTCTAAAGCATGTCGCCATAACAACCTTGAGTTGTGTTCCGCCATTAATGACCAGGTTCCAGTTTTCCTTAAGAGAGCAGCAGCGCATTTGTAACAACTTTGCTGTTGCAAATGTCCATAGGCGATGGTAACCGCTTTCCATCAAGTGGGCCGTCTGCCTGTCTGCTGATCTCCTGCAATAAAAAAAAAACTTAAGAAAATATTATGTACTCGTTTTGTTGCACTGTTCATATAGAGTATCGTAGTAGGATATATAAATATTACACAATACATATGACTTACAGCACGTTCCACTAGTAGCTCACAACGCCCAAAATGCTCCGTTACCCGTTCCACAAGGCGACCGCGGTCGTTGTGGTCGTGGCGAAAACGTCACTAATGACGTCATCTTTTCGATCACAAAACGCTCACAACGACCCCTGTCAAGAGGTGGGTCGAATAACCGTTCCACTTGGGTTTACGATTATAACGCCGGCAAGCAATTGGAACGGGAAAAATCGCGATCGTGAACGTGGTCGTTGTGAGTCTCTAATGGAACGTAGCCTCAGTGTACCTACTTATGACGTCATAAGTTTAGAACGTATTCTATTTATGGCTAGGGATGCAACATCGCTCATAAAAAACGTCGATGTTAGGATATCGATGTTTTCAAAATTGAAATATCGATGTTAAAAATATCGACGTTTATGAACGATATATCGATGTTTTTATCACCATTTACATAAGCTTTTGACGCTTGTTCCTGCGATGCAAATGAAACATCGTTTTTCTTAAACATCGATGTATTGCCCAAACCACCTTAGCACACCTTTCTTAATTCTTGCTTTCACTAACATCATCCTTTTATGCCGCTGTTACTCCATCTTTGCAATCTTTGTATCTCAATGCTCTCATCCTACTGAATACTATGTTTATTCTATTTATATGTCTTTTATTCTATTTATATGGCGCTCTGTTGTTCGTGCCTACCCCGCAAGGGAACTGGCGTGAAGTTATGTATGTATGTATGTATGTATATGTCTTTTATCTTACCCACATTCACTACCGTACTTGCCGTACTATTCAACAGCGTGGGCACACACTAACACATCCCTATCACCATTTAAAATAAATGTACATCTAAGAAAAATGGTTATTTTTAATAGAAATGAACGAAATAGATATAATACACTTTTATATTATAAATTATTACTGGCAATAAGAAAAAAATATGAAAAATAGAGCCCAAGATGGCGCGTTACGTCTATGTACGATAAAACATCGTTCATAAAACATCGTTCTTGAACAACGATGTATCGTCGATGATTTGGTTTCAACATCGATGTTAAAACATCGATTTTTATGAACGATACATCGATGTTTGGAAACATCGATGTTTTGTTTGCATCCCTATTTATGGCAAGCAGGAAACAGGGACTTTTAGGCCAAAGAAATGTAATGAGTTAAGATATAGCTTAAAAACACCGTTATATTTTTCTATTATAAAATGGAAAACATCAGACCTAAATTCTGTCTGGAAGACGAGAAATCTTAAAAATAAGATCACAAATACAACAAGTTATTGATTACCATAATCAATTTATGTAAATGAATTACAACAATTAAGCAAGGTCTCTCGTGTTGGTGAAAGGCTTAAGTGCCCATTTTTCGGCACGGTTCTCGTGAGCAGTCGTGGCCGAGCGGTTAAGGCGTCTGACTAGAAATCAGATTCCCTCTGGGAGCGTAGGTTCGAATCCTACCGACTGCGGAGTTTCTTTTTAATTAACGCTTTTTATACAGAGACTTTTAAAATTTTATTCATTAATTTAAAATATCAAATTAAAAATCAAACTGTTTATAAATGATGAAAGTTAAGTGTACTATAGTTTAAAATTAAAGAATAATCTGGAAAAACGACCTGGTAAAAACGTTGGATGGAAACACTCCAATCCACACATTCTTAAGGAGTTGTAGCTGCCTCAGGCATTGGCGTATGGCTGCCTCAGCGTTACTGCTTAGGACATCCTTCACCACTATGCTGTTCAAATCTATAATACAAAGACATAAATTGTCAATTAAAGATTGCCATACTTCTACTCTTTGACTCATTAGATAATGGATCGCCAGACCGAACTAAATTGGTACTTTATTAATTTCTTTGTTTTGATGTATTTTTCATATATATAATATCATAATGTCCCTCTACTCTGCTCGAGCCTCTCATTATTTGGGGAAAGGACAGTATACCCGCCACGCTTGTCCAAGGCGGCTTGGCAGATTTGACACATCGGTTATCTCGATGTGCAGGTTGCATCACGATGTTTTCCTTCGCTATTGTTAGCACGTGGTAATTGTAACAATATACACATTAGATCAGAAAACTGCCATTACACTATCACGACTTTTATGTGTTATTTATGTTGATGTTGATGTTTTAAATGATTGAAAATCCGATACATCCATTGCGTCTACTTAACTATAACTCATGTTGTACCATCTAAGACAAGGGCCCATCCATCAATTACGTCACACGAATACCATGATTTTTTCAGATACCTGTCCCTGTCACACCTGGTCACATTCATAAGACTCCTTGCTCCCTAGTATGACATCACATATTCTGTAATTTTAAATCAAGAAATTCTTAAATTAAAACAGCAGTTACATAATCAGTTTTATTTCCATTTCAATTATTTTTTAATAATTTAAACACTATGCCCATACAGTCAGAGTTGGAAATATTTTGAAATTTTTCATTAATAGGTCAAATTTCGTGTTTTAAAGCCTAAATATAGATAGATAGATAGATAACACTTTATTGTACACCATTACAGAAAACAGAAAATCTTATAGCCTAAAAATATTCTAAATGTGCACAATGGGCGGTCTTATCGCTAAGAAGCGATCTCTTCCAGACAACCCGTGGCAGGAATAAAACAGATTGTATTGGCAAAGGTGGTTGGTATAAATAAATATTAGAGGTTATGCAGTTACTTACATATATTTTATTTATTTATAAACATTCAAGTATGTGAAGTATTATATAAGTAAAAATCATACTTAATAGACACATATAAATACACCTATTGATATCACATACATATATATACATATACATAAGTATACGTAAAAATATCAAATATCACTGTGTTATAAATATATTAGATTTTGAAATGTGACGTCGCGAAATTTAGGACTCCTCCCACACCTTGTCACACAATGTCACACTTCGTCAACTCCCTCACCCACCCCTGACCGTGGTGACGTAATTTATGGACGAATCCCAATGAACACTTTTTTTCACAGATCTGATCTGTGTTTGTGAAATAAAAATTTTACTTGGAACTATTAATAGTCGCTGTACCCTAGAGTTGCCAATTGTCCTGTTTTGACAGGACATATCCTAATTTTTGTAGTGTCCTGGAATGTCCTGGATAGTTTTTAAGCAACATCCTGTGTTTTTAAAGTGCCCTGTTAAGGTCATGTGTTTTAACGTTTATGCGCCACTTTTAAAATTATTACGTTACGGGCGGCTTTACAGTTTGTGAGTGTCGAACTTTCAACTTGTATAATTTTATTAGAATTTCTTTAATCTATTTTCATTACATATTAATAATTAATACTAGCTGACCCGGCAAACTTCGTACCGCCTCAGAATCAATAAATAAAAAAGCTGAATGATAATTGCAGAATGTTTCAACTTTAGTAAAATATGTGGTCAAAACTTAACCAGAACGACCATCAAACTTTTAACATTCAAAACAATTCAAAAAAATGAAAATAAAGTGCACTTTTAAATTTAATTTGATTTCTGAACGACTTTTAAATTTAATTGATTTCTAAACGACGGGACTAACATCAAACGTTTGACAGGTAGGAATAGTTTCTAAGGGAAAGCGAATTTGTTATTTTTACTATAGTCCAAGCATTTTTTTCATATTTACTCACCTTTTAAACCTTCCCTGGACTTTCACAAATAATTCAAAACCAAAATTTGCCAAATCAGTTCAGCTGTTCTCGAGTTTTAGCGAGACTAACAAACAGCAATTAATTTTTATATATATAGATAATTATTGCAACTCTTTACTCCTGTTTTTAAACTGAATCATCCTAGTTTTCCAACTTCAAATCCTAGTTTTTATAATTTGGGGTTGGCAACCCTACTGTAACCTCCATTTCAAGACTCATTTTTATAAACTCACCCAGTATGGTCTAATTCAAATCCACATGACCACATGTTCTATATTATTGTACAATTTTCTAACTATCCAAAAAGAACTCTGTATTATAACAACCTGATGAACGAATGTTGTCCAATATCTGCTTCCTCTGCTGCTGCATATGTATGGTGAGATGCTTGTAGCCCAAATCTCTCAGCTTCTGGACTAAGTCAACAAAGCTGATGGGATAGTCCATATCTCTGCCCTCCATCAGGATCAGCCACTTGTCCCCCAAAGTCTGGAGGTTGTGCGCCAAGTACATACAGTTATTGTGGAATAGGGCTGCAAAAACCAACAGATATTGGTTTAAGACAAATTGTAGGGAATAATAAATTAACTGCAATCTATGATATCAAGCCATTACACAGTTTATTATAAGGTACAGTAATACCTAGTTTTTTTTTTTCAAATCATATGTTACACTATTACTTCACTTAATACTCAATGTTTGGTTAACTAGGATCAAGTCTAACAAAAATTGAAAGTTTAAAAACAGTTATATTTTAAAATATCATTTGGAACATACATAAAGTCTACTTCAATTTTCAAAATAATGTAATGTATATTTTGGGGATGATGTGACTGGCATGCCAATGTGGCAAAAGTTCTAGAAAAATTAAGAAAACATAGTTTTATTAAATTAAGAGAAATAAAAGAAAGAATCTAAATATAGAAGACTTCTACAATAAACCAATGCTGATGGTTTGAAATACTTAAAAAAATAAACACTAGATAATAATATATTTTTTTTTTATATTGCAGGAGTTCAGCAGACATGCAGACGGCCCACTGGATGGAAAGCGGTTACCATCGCCTATGGACATTTGCAACACCAAAGGTGCTATAAATGCGCTGCTGCTCTCTTAAGTGAGTCTGGAACCTGGTCACTAATGCCGGAACACAACTCAAAGTTGTTATGGCGGCATGCTCTAGACTAGGGGTGGTAGCCATCCAGTTGGGCAAATGCCCTACCACCTGGCTGTGGGTTGTTTAGTCGCCTCTTACGACAGGCCGCACGGCCGCAGGAAATTGTATTCTTTCTCCGTTCCTGCATGGATAAAAATATATATATTAAATCCATATATTCATTTCCACCAAAAGTACACAGTATGCTATGTTTTAATAAATATATTACTATGTAAACAATGTTTTTGTGTTAATAAATAAATAAAACAATATTAAATTAGTTCTCCATTAAACTGTTTGTTTTCCGAATAAAAAAAATAAAAAATATTGATATAACTTATGCATGTGTTAAATTACTTACCTACATACTGTGGAATGGTTTGCAAATAATTCTCATGGTGATACGGCACCACCGCATCATACAGCTCGAAAACCAATCTTGTTGTATTGTAAAGCTTCTTACAAACAACATCTGAACACTGGACTGCTTGTTCCATCATCATATACACCAGATCTAAAAGCTCTTGAGATGTCTTTGATATCATACACCTCGGGAAATAGAACAAACTTTTTGGTATAGTCTTATCCAGTATATTAAATGCTTCCAAATGCTCAAGTCCACTTGCATTCTCCTCTTCGGGAATAGAATCAACACCTATAGACATAGTTAGGCTTAGATCCTTGAGCATTATTGTACGAGCTGTCTCCAGAAAATATTGACTTGACTTACTCGCAAAGAGAATATCTATATTCTTAACATACTGTAATATTGAAAAGCTTTCATCAGGAAAGAAGCTTACTATGTATAGGAAACGCTGGAAATCTTCAATTTGAGATGTGATTTTACCATAACTTTGGAGTTCATTTATATTATTTGGTATAGTCTCAATCAGGCAATCTTTAACAAGAATTTCACTGAATTCCACACTTATTTCTTTACCAATCATTTTCATTATTGTTGTATCTTTGTCAAAATCAGCATTTAGCTTGTTACTCAGATAGTGAAAGAGTAGTCTCAAATTAGAGATCACAGCATCATATTCAGGCATATAATTTGCCTTGTGATTAATAGTTAAAGTCATAAGCTCATCAGTTTCCGCAAAAACAACACATTCATTATGAATGATTGGTATGAGGACTTCTTTTAGCAGAAACTGTGCAAATTCTGAGACTTTTTCATTGAGTTTCTTACTCTTGTCTAATGCATTTAGCACATCAATGACTGGCCTAGAAGTATCCAAGTTCAGTGTTATAGTGATGACAGATTTCTTTGTACCAGGCTTATTTGTCCAGCAGACCAGTCTTTCCCATTCACTAAATAAATCGTGCAATAAACTGTCCCAGATTAATTGGCCAGTATTTTTTGTGTTTGTATATAGGTCCAAATGCTTAAATCCTTCTGCAGGTACTTCTATATACTGCAGAAGATCATATACTGCCTCAATAGCTCGACTAAAGCTTTGAGCTTCTCTGCCATCATCAAATTCCTTAACATATTTTCCACATTGAACAACATCATATACTATATTGATAGCAAAGTTTACACATTCAAGTTCTTTGGCAAGTTTGTCATGGTTCTCTACTGATTTCATTATCTCTGCCATTGTTTCCTCTTCAATCTCCTTTTTACAGGTGTTCAGTTCTTTCACTAGTTCCTTACTTTCTATACACAGTTCTGTACTCTCTTTCAATATACCTAGTAAATCTGCATCACTTTTATCAAGGAATATCTTTAAATCAGCTTTTAATTGTTCTACTTCTTTAATAACTAAGGGAATTTTATCTGAAGGTTTCCAACTTGCATCTTCACTATTAAATATGGTTTGGAGTATTACATCAACATTATATTCTGACATCTTGACTTAGTGTTTATGTTTAGGTCTGTCTTTCTTAATGGGTAAATCAAGGTATCTGTCACGGTTAGGTGATCTGTATGGCTTTCGGTGGGTGTTACGTTGGTGATGATATTTGTTTGATGTTACAGCATTCCGTAATGTATTCACTAGAAACCTCTTATTGGTTTTTTGTTGGGGTGCTTTTATCCAACCAGAAGGACCGACTATTTCTGCTCTTGCAGCGCCCTGAACTGCTTCCCGCATTAGCTCCTCTACCGCTAATCTGAAACGAGGAATTGAAATTTGTTTTGACAAGCTTGTTGAATCTTCGATATTATTAACACTTTTTTGTAGCATTGCTTTCCGATTGACGATAGTGATCATAAAATTTAAGAACATTTTCCTAACAGGGGAGTTTATCTAATATGGGAGAATAATCAATACCACAAGCTATAGAAACAATTGAATATTGTATCATATAAAACATCGCACTTCTCTAGAGCTTCGTCATCTAAAGGTTCTTTATCGGGTTTTTTTGAGACATCTTCTTTATCTGTCATAGTTTTTATAATGCCCCAATCGTTAAACTATTTTATAGATACCAGACGTGTTTAAATATTTAAGAATTCGCGTAATAAACCATATTTACTGCGAGTTCACATCCACGAAAAAATAAACACGTATTTCTTATTTCCGATAATGTCAATTTTTTTCTTAATCTATGTTTTTTTTATAATACGGACTACAGACTAATTTTAGTAAAATAAATATTGAACATTGATTTTTATGGAAAATATCCATAATTAATAAAAAGATTATTATTTTCATATAAAATAAATTCAGAATTTATTGGTTTCTTTCAAAGAAATAACATGCCTTGATTCATCGCCCCTATGAAGTTCTGTTTACGAAAGTAAAACTGGCAATATTTTCGGACGCGTGGAGTGAAACGTCAGCCACGTACCTACGTCTGTCATAGTGTCATAAAAAGTGGCGATCAATCTTAACTGTTTTCAAATTCTGTTACAACTTTACAAGATTTTTAAAGAAATAAGCAGAAATACAGGTAAATTTTGTCTTCTTACCCTCAATTATACGATTATCAATTAAATATCTATATAATAAGTATTGGAATCATACAGCTTTAGTCTAATTTCTTAACAAAAATAGCTTTCACCACAACTTTATTATAATAGTTGCAATTTTTCAGACAGAATGGCTGCAAAACTACTATCTTTGATCCTGATAATCACCGTCGCAGTATCGGCAGATGATGAGCCTGCGATTGCCAGGTTACTAGTATCGAAGCAGGTCCTTAATAAATACCTTGTAGAAAATTTAGATATTTTAGTCAAGTACACACTGTACAATGTCGGAACAGCTCCAGCAGTGGACGTGAAGCTTGTAGACAATGGATTCCACCCAGAGGTGTTCACAGTTGTTGGTGGTCAGTTGTCAGCGACCATTGACAGGATTCCTCCACAGACAAATGTGTCGCATGTTGTAACTGTTAGATCAACTAGATATGGGTATTTTAACTTCACTTCTGCCGAAGTGACGTACAAATCGGGTGAAGATGCTGCTGAGGTGAGTAACACTCACTGTAATTTAATTTATAATTACTTAATAAAAGAATAACTAACTAAAAGTTATGAAAACTTAGTAATTAAAGTATTTAAAAGTTGCTTTTCAATCATTTGCTTTAGTGAAGCATGAACGGTGTAATTAACTAATAAGTTAACAATAATTATGTTTTCAAGTAGTATAGAAAAATACATACATACATAACTTCATACCAGTTTCATTGAGGTAGGCATGAAAAATAGCAAATATAGCAAAATATTCAGCTGATATTTATTGTAACATTCATCCAATACCTGAATGAATTTATATAATATTCTTAACATTGTACTGACTCAAAGATGGCTTTTAATTATAATGTATTATTTAAATAAACAAAATGTAAATGTTACATCAAACTAGGATATTTAAATAAATTATTTATATGTTTTATTGAATGACTGTATTATATTATATTGGATTATTAGGATCCTTGTAATTTCATAATCACTGTGACTTTCTACCCACAATGATTTATATAATTATATAGTTGGAGGTTTCTTTTGTAAGAAAGAACTCTCTGATTTGTACTCAAACAAAGATTTTATTAAGAGAGGAGGACAATAGAAAATAGATAAGTGAGGAAGAGGAGAAGGATTGTAGACTTCCCAACAACCAGACAGATATGAATCTTTACAATGTAGTTAATGAAAACATTATTTTTATTTTGAAATTCTAATTCTTACTTACATATGGATAAAATTTTTGGTTGTTGAATGAAAAGTGATTACCATGAACTCATATGAATACATTAAATTAAAAAGTAAGAAAGAATATGGAATAATATGTTTATCATAAGTAATGGCATTGTTTCTGTCAGATATAGGTGTTTTATTACTGAAACTTGCAGAAAGCCAACACGATGGATAATGATTAACATAGCTTATGGGCATTTACAACATCAGAGATGTTACCAATGTTCTGTCAGCCTTATCGGAACTTTATTATTTAAAAAAACTGCATTTTAATATTATGGAAAAATCTCAGTTGAGAGCTCATTTGAAATCCATAATGTTTGCAAGTGTGAAAAGGCTAAATTAAATTATTTATCTATACACGCAGGAAAAGAGAAAGAATACAATTTCCTGCAGCAAGATAGCCTGTCATAAGAGGCAACAAAATAACCCACAGCCAGGTCATACAGTATTTGCCTGTTTGGATGGCTACCACCCCTGGTATAGTGTCACCATAACAACCTTGATTTGTGTTCTGGCAATAGTGGCCAGGTTACACTCCCCCTTAGAGAGCGGCAGCACATTCATAGCACTTTTGGTGTTACAAATGACCACAGGCAATGCCTATGGTGCCTAATGCCTGTCTGTTGAACTCATGGAAATAAAAAAAAATCTGTTCTTTCTAGGTCCAGTTCTCAATCAGCAGTTCTCCAGGGGAAGGTGCAATTGTAGCTTTCAAAGACTATGACCGTAAATTCTCATCGCACATCCTTGACTGGGCTGCCTTCGCCGTTATGACCCTGCCATCATTAGCAATTCCTTTCGGTCTCTGGTATTCATCAAAGAGTAAATATGAGAAACTGAGCAAGCCTAAGAAAAGCCACTAGACTAGTTTTAGGGTAGTTAATTGTATTGCTGATTTTTTATGTCTTTTATGAGTTGTTTTAGTTGTGTTAAATAATTTTTTCTTGGAAGTTATTGAAGACAGAGTATGGATTTAAAAAAAACAATGAGGGTTTTTTATTTAAAGTACAGTCAAGCCAAGATGTTAAGGGTAATCTTAAATTTGTTAGAATTTATATAAAAGACTTATTAAGTTTGAAGGTGCATAAAAAATCAGCAATGTTTCATCAATCATTAGGTATGTTCATCAACATCTTTGTTAAGAATAATTTATAATTATGAACAATAAAAACAAATCTTTTTTACAAAAACATTGTCTATTTATTTACAATTTTAAATAATATCCATTACAAGTTATGATATCTATGTAAAGTTGTAATGGCTAATATTTTTTAATCTTCAAAACTTATAAAATTGTTTCCTATAGTAAAGACAGTTTAGGACAGATTACATGTAGCACAAAAGTATATATAATGTTATTAGATGACTTTGAAAACTGTGTAAATCTGTAAATGAATAAAAAGTGATTTGTCAGTATCAAAATTAAATAAAACTTTAACAATACTCGTTGACACTTGACATCTTTGTCTTCCGTGATCACGGCCACTGAAAAGTGGCCGAAACGTCGAAAAAACCAAAATCAAATAAAATTACCGCGCTTAAAACCGTTAAAACGTAGTTTTATTATTCTTAATTACATATTATACATAATAAAAATTACAGCAATCAAATGTTATATACATTTAGCTGAAAAACATAATAGAAAGTATTCACTTCTAATAATTTAAATAAGTTTCATAAATAATTGAATTTTGTCTTATTTCACAATTATTTAACAGTTCTGATGAAATTTTGGGGGCAACTCTAAGTATAATGGCCACTAAATTGAGACCCGATTTCATCATAATACCAGCATGCCGAGAAACACATTTCCTGAAAATTTCACACCGAAATGATTAATAGTTTTCATCAAATAAAATATTTAAAAATCACAAAAATACTACCAAAACAACAAAACTTTTTTGACATTTTGCATTTTATTTCTCTTATTTAACACATTATTTTATTGCTTATGGAAAAATTGATGCTGAACCAGATAATTTTCTATGTTTTTTTTAATATTTATCTGTTAGAGATCATAATAACTAATGTTATATAAATAATTTTATAGGGTTGACTTTGGAATTTCACACCCTGAATCAGGGGGTAAGAGTGTTAGGGGGGTAAGAGGTGTACAGGAGTTGCCCTTCACCATTCCTTTAATTTTATTAAAAAAAAATAGAGATATGTCTTGGCGACTTATGGGGTAGCCTTAGGTGGGAGCTTTGCTTTTAAGACAGATCCAAGTTCTGCCCTTATAGATTAGAAGGCTAAGGCGGGAGTGGAGCGAAGCTCCTGCCTTAGCCTTCATGATTATATTTTTTTGACCACCCAAGTCACTGTTCTTTGCTCCCATTTTTTAAATATGTATCTCCAGCAGCCAAAAATGGCGACGCGGATACTGTCCACACCCTTAGTTCTGCCCTATTTAATTTAAGATTAATTTATAATTTGGCAGAAAACTCATTTTCAAATATCTTCGAAATTTGAGTTTTCGCACATTTTCCTTTCAGTATGACCTTGTTACCGTCCAGCAAAAAACACTGACATACAGAGGCCGTTATACTAAAGTTACCCCAAATTTTGTAATATTACATACATAACTTCACGCCAGTTCCCTTGCAGGGTAGGCACGAACAACAGAGCACCATTTAGGCTTATTCTTATACACTTCACTTGCTTCTTTGACATTCATAACTCTTGTCATGCACGCTCGTCTGTTCTTAAGGCTCCTGACATCACCTTCTGCTAGTACACGATCAATACGATCATGGAAGGTGTGTTGTGGCCTTCCACAATTTCTGCATCCATCCACCTTTGCATTGTAATATTAATTCTTTCTTTTCGTTTCTAAGACCTAATATTTTTACTTTAGAAATAAACTTAATTTTATTCTGATACACATTTACTTATGCACGAACACACATTATCTGCTACATATTATTCAAACTATAAAAATTGTTTCAAAGACAACTTGATGGTTTATATTGCAATTTTAATATTTCCACTAAGAGGTGTAGTTGAATCAAGCACTTATAATAAAAATCTTTAAATAATTTTAATATACACTAATAAATAGTTCACCACTGCAAGATAATTGTTTTTTTTATTGAAGGAGAAAACCAGAGCTTTCCCATTCAATACCACATTGACTATTGTTTACATTCATCATGAAAGGGTTCTAAGGTACGAAAATCACGCCACGCTGGAGGTAACATTGATGTATGATGCAGATGGCATCCACATCTTTTACACGGCTCACTGAATAGGTTTACATAGCTGTGTAACCATGTCATGAAAGACCGTACAGCAAGGTCTGGTAAAGTAGGTGAGTAGAAATGTAACATTGCTGCATGTGCATTCTCAGTAACCTTCCGAAACACATGATGCCTTGATTCTGTCCACAGATCAAGTGTTTCACCATACCCTTTTACCATTACCCACTCCATAAGTAAACCTTTGAAAGCCACCACTGCTTTCAAAACGTGACTAAGGTTGATTTGGACTACCGCATTGCTTGCAAATGGTCTTGAAATAGTAATTTTCATATCATTGTAGGACCTGTCAATACTAATAATCACATTGTCAACTTGCAAAGGCGGCACGTTGTGGTTACTCTGCAGCTTTCCACGTCGTTTAGTGCTTCCTGAGTTAATGTAGGATCGTTTTAAAGAGTTCTGACTTAATAATGTGTGGGCGAAGGTACTATACTCGTGAATTTTATCTGTCCACTTGTAGCTGTTTACTAGTTGAGTGTACAGTGCTTGGCGGTCTTGGGTTGTCTCCTGACTTAAATACGTTGTGTTGCCCAGATTAAACGGGGTAGTGGGGATCGGCAATCCATTTACAGTTTGTTCTAAGTCTCGCAAGTTTATATTCACGTTGTTTAGTAACTCTTGTAGCTCCAGGAGGAACTTATCCTTTCCATCGTCACCATGATCAGCTCGTAATCCATTTGATAAAGTTTCAAAAACATGACTGACGCTAGAACGTAAAGTTTTGAGTGAGGTTAAAGCGGAGTTCAACTGTTCCACGTTCATGGCTTGATTCATTATAAGTGCAACGGCATTTATAAAACAATTTCGTCGAACTGGCACAAGAAATAATAATTTGTATTTTATAGAGTTTAGAGCGAACAGTTATAATAAAGTTTAATTCAGTTCAGATGACATTAATTTGAATAACATTTTTTTTTATGTTTAAGGCTTGGCAACTAGGCCTTTAAGCCAGGCGCCGTTGTATTGTACACGTCATTCAACGGAGTTCTTGTGAAAACTCGAAAGGCCACATTTGGCTATATAGTTCACATTTCTCGCAAAAACACATAATTACTACTCAAAAACTATCAATATCCTACAACTATTGTTCACTTTTTTTTGCCAGGTGGTAGGGCATTTGCCCGACTGGATGGCTACCACCCCTGGTCTTAAGTATGTCGCCATAACAACCTTGAGTTGTGTTCCGGCATTAGTAACCAGGTTCCAGTCTCCCTTAAGAGAGCAGCAGCGCATTTGTAGCACCTCTGGTGTTGCAAATGTCCATAGGCGATGGTAACCGCTTTCCATCCAGTGGGCCGTCTGCCTGTCTGCTGAACTCCTGCAATAAAAAAAAAGAAAAAAAAAAAAAAACTTTAGAGTAATTTTACACATTTTTAGAAAATAAAACTGCACAGCACAACGTCTCTTTTCAGTTTGCGTCAAAAACTCCCATTTAAATAAAATTTCACAGCAAGAAGCAGACTTGAAAATTATCATTGTTGACACTTAACATTTAGCATATCTGACTTTGACAGTTATGTTAACGCCGCCTCTTTGCTTTCATTTAATATATTCTGAAAGCGAGTTTTTGGCGGGAACTTGAACGGTATTGTATTGCTATTCAATTTTATTTTTGAGAAATTAGCAGAGAAAGTATTATTGCACGCACAGTAACGGCTTCTGTAGAAGTGACGAATGTCCACAGTGGTTGTCATTTCATTACAAAACCCTAAAAATAACCAACGGATCCTGTTCGAGCGAGTAATTTTTGGAGGCATTGTTTAAGCTCTGTCTAGATTTTTGCAGAACTTTTCATCCGACAGCTCAAAGTTATTAGAAGGGACATTTTTTATGATTTGAGGTGATTGTATTTGTATTTTTTTGGCATATCCGCCTATTTGTCTCTCAGTCTTCTGTGTCAGTTATTTTGCAGAAAATACTGGATCTACGTGACTGAAAACTTAAATGTTTTAATATCTATATGACGCTACAATAATGATGTGTGATGTGATACAATAACCTCGAAACAAATAAAAATTAGAAGCGGCCGCCATACATGTGTACAATTTTTTTAATCCCATCGCCACTTAAATTCTAAAGCTTAGTTAGACCACTAATGCTCTAAGATTTTTGACACAGTGTATTTCTTATTAAGTAAAAATGATGTCCCCCTAAACCATAAATTAGAAAATTATGAACAAATTGATGTTATTCTGAAAAAAAAGACTATTACTATTAACGAAAACTGTTTTGAACGCTATCCGTTGGATACTTTTTGAGATATGGTAATTTTAGAAGAAATGCCTTTTTATGGTTCAGTAGTCATATGACAAAACCATTGCACATTAATCATTGTTACGGAATCTTTTATAGTTCATGGACTGTCACACATTTGCTCAATATAATTTCTCAAATCACATTATTTAACTAATTCCAACAATAGCAGAGAAGCAACCATTTTATTACACCGTACCTACGCACACATTGCACAAACGCGGTCATTGGGCGTGAGCTTTAAACAATAAAACCTTTTTCGATTCTCAACCGGACCGAGTTGTGGGCAAACACCTAGACAATAAACATCCAGAACCTACAAATTAAACCTTCATTTTTATGCGATCTCACCTTTTCCCACAAAAAAGCGGCCATAATAAATCGGGGGCGGTGTGAATTGCTCAGAAGGGAAGATGTATATTACACCGTGCGGGCGCGAGCCGTGCAGTCGTGTACATAGATTTGACTGTCCGCCCCTCTATAAGATTGTATTAGATCCATACTGTATGTCTTCTAAGACCACGAGCCATAAAAATGGACCCGGACTTTTGGAGGGCTTGCATGGGGCTATGGGAAGGCCAACACATTGATGCCCCTTGAAAAATTTAATCTAAATGTGGCGTGACACTGACCGGCGATTGTCCTTGTTTACACCATATAAAAATGCACCCAAGAACAAGCCCCGGTCAGTGTAGAACTATTGTAGGGAATGAGAACAAAAAGTACCGGGCTATTGGGATGAAGTGCTAGTCGAACTACGGATCGCGGACTATGGAGACTATGGCATCTGCCCGTTGCAATTCTGAAGGAACATTGAAAAATGGGCAGACAGTGCCTCGCCACTCACTGCATGAGCTGCTAAAAATGCCGTACAAGATTGGCGAGGGGCAACATGGGTGTAAGTGGCTACGGGGTGTCGAGAGGTGGGCTGCAGATTCACCGAGGCTACTTCTGATGTTATGCCATTCATCACTTCCACCCCTGGAGCTTTTTTTTTATTGTAGGAGATCAACAGACAGGCAGATGGCCCACTTGATGGAAAGCGGTTACCATCGCCTATGGACATTTGCAACACCAAAGGTGCTACAAATGCGCTGATGCTCTGTTAAGGGAAACTGGAATCTGGTCACTAATGCCGGAACACAACTCAAGGTTGTTATAGCGACATACTTTAGACCAGGGGTGGTAGCCATCCAGTTGGGCAAATGCCCTACCACCTGGCTGTGGGTTGTTAAGTCGCCTCTTACGACAGGCCGCCCGGCCGCAGGAAACTGTATTCTTTCTCCGTTCCTGCATGGATAAAAAGCTTGAGTCTTAGCTCTAGGGATCTCCACTCTGTGTCAGCCGGCGAAGGCAAGCACGAAGGCGGGGGCCTTGCCTTAGCCCCCAGAGTCAGGTCCGGGGTGGCGCTACTCACTTAATGCTTTGCTACAAAGCCCCCCTGCGAGTATATTGGTGTATACGATCGCACTGCTCGTGCCCGTCACGGTAGGGCATAAATTATACAAAGTTCAACTCGCAGCTAGTCGGGACCGTTAAATTTCATGGACGAGTGTGCAGACAGCGGGTGGGCAAAGGCCTTCGCATAATATTTGCTTACCGTTCTATACTTTATATTCGATTTGTTTACGCTCCATTGTCTTTTTAGTTTTTATGTGGCTGCAGGGGTATTAAATTAAAAACTATAAAAAAAGATAAAGCCATAATAATATTTTCTTAAGTTTTCGTGACTAGAATACATCATAAAGCTACGTTTTAACGGTTTTAAGTGCGGTAATTTATTTGATTTTTATTATTCCGAGTTTTCGATCACTTTTCCGTAGCCATGATCACGGAAGGCAAAGATGACAACTATCAATGAGTATTGTTAAAGTTTTATTTAGCCAACAGCCAACTTGTTTATTTTAATTATTTATTTTTAATTTTGTTTATCTAAGTCTAAGCCTGCCTTGAAGAGAAGAAGCGGCACAAGAAACTCTTCAGCAGCATGCCTAGCTCTAATAATTTTATATAATATTAAAATAAAATGGGTGGGAGGTAAAAAGAAAAATAAAAATGACAATCAAATTGGTGTCTTACGGTGCATGCAGAAAGAGCTCACAGTGTCTTGAGTACTGGCAGTCGGTTTTTGCTGGGTTTCAGTCTTAATAGTTTTGATAATCGGACCAGCTGTCCATGGGCGGTGGTTATTTCTTAGCATCTGGTGGACCGTCAATCCGTAATGACAATGCTTTCACAAAAATCCACCTTAGTCTTACAATTGTTTTCTATTCTTTTTTTTATTGCCTGAAGCACACAGACAGGCAGACGCCCTGCTTGATGGAAGGTCGCATATGACGTTTGCAACACAGGGGCGTTGCCAACCCGTTGCCGGCTTATAAGAAATTTTATCGCCGTTCTTAAATAACCCCATATCGTACCGCAGAGGAAGAAACAGGGCAGGAAGTTCCATCCAAATCATTGTGGTATGCGGAACACACGTTCTAGAGAACCATTGCGTTGTTGTGTGGGAGCTTCAGGAAATGAGGGTGAACATCCCGTCGGTGTGTTTGTAATGTAAGGTAATGAGGCGAGGACACCAGATCAAACAATTTCTTACCTATGCCATCCAGTGCCGGATTTAGCAATAGGCTGTACTCAGCGTCTAAGTCTAGCCTACTGGCTAGAGCTTCTGGCGGCAGATTTGGGGCCACATTTTTTTTGACTTGTGATGACATATATGTCATCTGTCACACATTTTTTTTTATTGCAGGATGTCAGCAGACAGACAGACGGCCCACTTAATGGAAAGCGGTCACCATCGCCTATGGACATTTGCAACACCAAAGTTGCTACAAATGCGCTGCTGCTCTCTTAAGGGAAACTGGAACCTGGTCACTAATGCCGGAACACAATTCAAGGTTGTTTTGGCGACATACTTTAGACTAGGGGTGGTAGCCATCCAGTCGGGCAAATGCCCTACCACCTGGCTGTGGGTTGTTAAGTCGCCTCTTACGACAGGCCACCCGGCCGCAGGAAGTTGTATTCTTTCTCCGTTCCTGCACGGATAATAACATACCACATAAAAAAATCTTAGATTATCCCGTTTCTATTAATTATTCAATGCACAGTAATCATTTTAAAATCTTGTTAGGTCCACCCGCAGTGTAGATCTAATAAGAGTTGATCCGTGGGCTCCACATAAACAATTCAACAATATGTTTCACCAATTATGTAATTTTTTTATAATTTAAGTAGTAGCGTTTTGGCTACGTCGATCCCTTAATTCACAATCTACTAATTACGATGCAAAGATGGTGCAATTAAGACGATAGTGCACAATTTATAAAGTTAATATTTTATTGACAAAAAAAATATAACTGTAAACTAGGATATCGATTTGTAGAGGTCAGTAGGGGAGGCATAATTTAAATAGCCTACATTTGGCGAATGTCTAAATATGCCCCTGGTGCCATATTTATATAATATTGCCTGAGAACATTATTTTTCCTTAGAAGATCATTGCCGTACATAACAAGCTGTATTTTTGCAATTAAATACACTATTTAATGATAGACAGCTTAAGCCACATCTACAGTTTGATATTACAGTAAAAATGTATTGTATGTTACAAGTTGGGCCAACTACAATACCTGTATTTATTATTATATTTCTTTGTATTTAAAATTTGCAATTAGACAATAGCCTATTGTTATTGTACTTGTTTATGGCCGTTCGCAGGCATAATTATGCAGGTGTGCAGAATTATGTTTCCTGGGAATTGCGCCGACAGTGGCCAGGTGTGGTTCTTGGAAATCATTGTTTACACGGTCGTGACATATTGTAAGCTGAGTATAAAGGAATGCCCGAACGGAGAGATCGGCAGTCGAGCGAGGAATACGGTACGAGTAAGACGTACATTCGACAAGTGATATAGTGACGGACTTTGCGCGTGTTATTGAATCATGCAGTTGTACTAATAGTGTCTAGCTATATTTGGACCTATGTTATACGTTTTTGTATAGTTCTAATAAATTCTATAATAATTCCAAGGGCATTTTAATTCGCGTCCTGTGTAGCTCGTAAAAGTATCAATCATCTACTTATTTAATTTGATTAATTTCATCTATTTAATTATGTATATCTATAGTAGTTAACATTTTTATTTATTATTTATTTACTTACGATCGAATCAGTTTTAATTTAGTTAAACTATCAAATATTATTAAATTTTTCTTTTAAAGTCTCTTTGGACACCGGGTTGCGTGGAAAAGATGGCTATAAGCGATAAGGCCGGCTATTGTTCTAATGGAAATGTAATCATATTAAATCGTCTAGGTTTAAGTAATGGTGACCCAAAAAGACTTTTCATTAATTCATCTAAAGACACAATTTTACTTAAGTTTTATCCAAACGATCTTGTAAGA
This sequence comes from Dendrolimus kikuchii, assembly GCA_019925095.2. Lineage (NCBI taxonomy): Eukaryota > Metazoa > Arthropoda > Insecta > Lepidoptera > Lasiocampidae > Dendrolimus > Dendrolimus kikuchii. Next base: position 3,706,160 of record CM034389.1, read on the forward strand.
AAAAACAAGGTATACGTCGTTATGAACTCTTCCCGACCATCTTATTGGATTAATAAACATGCGCCTGCGGGCGACTAGCTGAGTAAGCTTTCTCCAGCGGAAGGCCCGCAGACGCATGTCAGCATTTATTAACTTTAATTTTTGTCTCATAGATTATTCATTATTAAACGAGAGACCTGCATTTCGGTCGTACATATAGGGCCTTCTTAAATTTAAATAAACTGCTCAGCGACTGATTAGTGAAAATCTTACCCATAAACTGCTCTTTAGTCGAATATTTTGGGTACAACCTACGTCTTAGGTAAACAGCAGGTAATACAAGTTTATAAGTGAAAAAAAAAAAGATATTCATTGATTAGGGTCTGATTCTGATTCTCTTACTTAAGAGATGGCTAATCGTTTCTTAACGAGATTATTATAAGTAAGGCCGGTAGTGTTTATTTTTAAAAACCTATCTGGCCCGAGCCAAGACTTCAGTACGTACTAACCCTACTGTACATAGTCTTCATAGTATCAATTGTAACTTTCGTCTTAGAGTGCTAATTAATTTACATTGTATAAAATCGCAAATGACATTCTCGAGTCAGTGTCGCCGCTGTTTTAAAATTTTAATGTCTCTAGATTGTCAATGATTCAAACGTGTTGGAGAACAATGCGATTGTTTTAATATTACAAGCAATGTTGGGTCTCTGAGATTAGCCTATAAAGTTATATTATGTCTTGTAATAAGAATATTAGGAATATCATTTTAGCAAAAACGGAATTCTTATAGAATTGTTATTTTTTTTAAATATTACGTAATGAAATTTGACAGATATTGTAAAAACACAGATGTATTACTGTAGATAATATTCTTTTTAGTGTACATAGGTGTTTAGATCATAAGACAGGTCTTAAAATGTATAACTATATTATATTTTTATTTTATTTAATTCAATCGATTTGCTTTTAAATCCGTTTTCTGCTCCTTTAAGTTCTGTATCATTAGATTAAAATTTTTGAAAAACATACCTATCTTAAGGTCCTTGTAGCATACAAGGTTCTAAAGTCTATAGAGTTCAGAAGTATATATACAAGTTGTATGTATACTTTTAAACATTGAACAGTTTGCTAATGATCAGTATACTATATACTCAACAAACCATGAACTGGATCTTGTCGATAGGAAGTTAACTGCGAGTACCCGAGAATCGAACCCCATTTACAGGAGAACAGTTCTTAAATGTGGAATGAATAAAATAGAAACCAACTTGACAGCATATTTGTCAGGAAAGTAAAGAAGACGGAAGATTTAAATGATTTTCTGCTTAGAATGCTGCGGCCAGTGACCTTCTCTAGAGTTGTCCTTAAGCCTAAGCGACTTGACCTACAGGTTATAGCTTGAGCTGATGGAAGAATGATCGGTTGCAGTCGGGCTTTAGTACAGTATTAAGAGTAATACGGTATGTACATGTTTTCGATATAAACTAAAAAGCTTTTATAGATATAACCAATATCTCCAGCGCTATTGCTGGATATTTAAAATCAATATTTTCAAAGATTTAAGGACTTAAGGGTTTTTTACTTCTCTCTTTTCTTTCACCATATCCCAATTATTTGGGGTCTGCACAATATGTCTTTTCCTTCTACACTCCTCTATTCTGACATACATCTTTTGTCACACCAGATATCATTATATCATCCTTAACACAATCCATCCATCTTTTTTTTGGTCTACCTCTACTTATGTACCCATCTATCTTGTAGTTTAACATTCTTTTTGTCACGTGACTTTCATCTCTCCTCATTATATGCCCATACCAACTTAATCTTCTTCCTCTCAATTTTTCAGTCACGGGTGTATCTGTCAAATATCCCCTTATGTACTAATCTCTTACTTTATCCATTCTTGTAACATCACACATCCATTTCAACATTCTCATCTCAGCTGAGTGTTAAGGGTTTCTTACTTAAGAGATGGCTAATCGTTTCTTAACCAGTAGTTAGGTTAAGTAAGGCTCGTTAATATCCCGGCCGTGGTAGGCACCATGGTCGGGAGCCCAACCGGATGGGACGCCGTCTCCTCCTTTTGCGAGCGCGTTATGCTTGCGAAGGAGGAGGCGGAGCGGGAGCGTGAGCGGACGTCCTTGCTCCGCTCCCGCCAAAGGAGGACGCGCCGACGCCGGAGGGCGGATTTCGACCTTCGGCCACCGTAAGCGGGCGGCGCGGGTGGGGCCCCTTGGGGTATAGGGGTTCTCACTCACCCGCACATGCCGTCGAGATGAGAGCGCGAGTGTTCCGCGCGCGCTCATCTCTCCTCCCGTGGGGCGCGTTACAGACCGCCCCACGCGTAGAGAGTATGATGATGCCGGGGGATGAGTCCCCCGGCAATGGAAGAGGCCTCGTGAGGGGGGCCCACGCCTGCCAGGGCTGCGGAGAGGCTAGGTCATATACCCGTAGCCCTGGCATAAGGCGAAGGACGGAACACCCAGGGGTTTTAGTGGGTATCCCTAACCCGGGGTGGCAACAGCATGGCACCAGTTCTGACTGGGCATGCTGGTGCCACCCTCGATCTGGCGAATCCTACACACGGGTCGCGAATTATCCCCCCAAGGTTCTGCCCTTGTCGCGGCTTATGGTCCTCAAGCGGATTTCCCCTGGATAAAAAAAAAAAAAAAGGCTCGTTAATATAATAGCTACTGGGTACATATACTAAAATAGGTGTCGTAGTTGCGTGTTTGTATTGAGTAATAACAACATTGATAAGTTGATGCAGTAACAGTGTTTTATAGGTATATATAAACATAAACTTAAATTATTCAATGCCATTGAATACCGCCGTGTCTTTTCAATTACATGTTTCTCAATCAAATTGATTTAATTTGGTTGATCCGTTTAATATCAGCATATAGGACTAATCCTATTTTTTCATTCTGTAGCTTGCTTATTTTTTGATAAGGTGAAATTAATTTACGGGGTTCCCATCGCGTAGTGATGGTGTTGGTTGTGTGTGAATCCTGGCTACTTTTGCCGGAATACCCACTATAACACCTCGGTGTTTCTTTCTCATCTTTACGTCAGGGTTACGGGTCAATAGTATCACCAAACCCTGCGGAACTGGCAGCACGCAGGCCCAATCCGTCGTGAAGTAGAAGCCGAGCCCCCGGCATCTTCATTATCCTCATCTGCGTAGTGTGAAACGCTAACCAGAGGTGTGGTAAGTGAGCGTGGAATACCAAGACGCCTCATCTCGACGCCAGATAGTGCGGGTGAAAGCCCTTCGGGGTCTACCTGTAGCCGCCTGCTTACGCCGTTCTCGGAGGTCAAAAGACTTCAATTCCGTCACAACAGTCTTCTCATTTGGCGGGAGTGGAACAGGGTGGACAGAGTCAGCATGACTCATTCGCAACAGGAAGATATGGCGTTCCGTCCGGTTGAGCTGCCGATCATGGTGCTGCCGAACTACATTCGGGAGGCCAATTAAGGCCATGAGGTCTCGGCGCTACTCTGCCCAACGGGGCACACCTAGAGGGTGTGTAGCGCCGTATCGTTGTCGTCTGTCTAGCAAGCGACATAGGTACCTCCTGAAGCAGCCAAACCTCGAGAGGACTTGTGTTAGTGGGAACATCAGGGTGCTTTCTCATTATTCAGGACTGCAGGACGGACATCACCGCCTCGATTGTGGCGAGACCTGCGTTAGTCATCTTATGCTTGGGTTAAAGCCGTGGTGTGGGCGGCGCTGTGTAGCAACTGTTAATGTGTTAGATACTGTGGGTTCGGGTGAGGCTGTGGCCGAGCCGAGGTCGGGCAGCTCGGGCGCGCAGGTGCGCAGCCGTGGGGCCTGGAGGCGCGGGGGGCGTCGCCTCGCCCAGTCCCGCTTGACGCGCCGCAGGGGACGGACGTGTGTCGGTTGGCCGCATGAGCGCGCCGGCGTGCTAGCGCAGAGTGCGCGGGTGTGTTATGCCCGCGCGGTGCTATGGCCCCCATGCTGGCGGCCATCGCGCTCTTCGCCCTACTGCCCGGTGAGTGGAGCGTTGAGCAACAGGCGGTCGCGTGTTTACAATATGCAAACGTGATCATGGGCTGAGGTGTTTGTGTGTGCTTCTTTGTGCAGGTAGCTTCGAGTCGAGGTAAAGCTTTCGTATTAATCTCATCCAGGACCATCGAACCTTTATAGACGGCTAAATTCATGTACATAGGCATTTTATTGTCTATATGCGTATTCCGCTCTAAAAGAGCGATTTTTGGTCATGAGCAATTTTTTTGCGTGTTAAATTCTTATACGTGTGCAAAGTGATACCTAAACATCGGAATAATACATTAACAAATACTTATACATAGTAAAATCCTTTAAAATAAGCCATTTCTTGTATAAGGGCGCATGAATTAGGCCTATTCGTATAGGTAAATGAACTACGTGAATCTGTTAATCTCGGCTACGACCTACGAATGCTACGCGCGTAGCTCGTAGCACGTGGAACGCTTTCATTTGGCGTAGTCTACGAATGGCAATAAAATAGGAGAAGATTTCAGCGTTTTTACGACAGACTGTACTGTAATGATAATGATTTGGTTACCATTTATTGTTGGTATGAGGTGCGAGCTTTACGACTCTCATCTGAGAGGTTTTGCTTTTCTTATTCCAGTTGTTATTTACGGATTCCGTTTAGGATTTGTGAAGTTGTTTTTTCTTAGGATTTTTGCTAGCAATTTTTAGGGTACTGTAGCCATTTTGGATAAACGAAACCCTTATACAATTGTTATATCTCTCCGTCTATCTGTTCATCTGTCTAAGTATGGCATAGATATTTTTGTCATAAACTGCTACGTTTATAACCGACTTCAAAACAGGAGGAGATTCTCAATTCGTCTGTTTTTTTTGTATATTCCTTACTCGCTTTCTCCGTCAATTGTGGACCGATTTTGAGAATTATTCGTTTAATCGAAAGGTTATACTCCCGAATTGATCTCATTGTCACCATGTTAGGATCTGATGGATGGATTCTAAGAAATTAGAGAAACTCACGAAAATTGTTAACCAACTTCAATTGTAAACCGATTTTCAAATTGTTTTCTTTACTCAAAGTGTGTACTTTCGAGATAGTCCCAAGGTAACCAAGTTAGGATCTGTTGAGTGCATCGGATCCCAAGGCTATTAAGCATAACCCTTATTAAAGAACGCCGTGCGCCTAAATTCTTGGGAAAACTATTGTACACGCGTTTAGCTATTACATTTTCTACAGGCGCTTAATTTTTTATATGCATGTTACGCGATTTCTTCGTCGATTGTGATTTTTTTTATATGCATATAGTTTACGAGAAAAATGTATTTTAAATATCCTTAATTTTGACTGTATGTCTTATTTGGATCTCAAATTCCAAAAAAGCATGTAGATATATAATGAAAAATACTCCATATCTCAAAAACTGCTAAACTTAACCTGGTTTAGAATTATTATCAAACTTTAAAGGAAGAGCCGATGGAAAGTAAGTTAGAGGGGTACATCATGATTGGTACATCATTTTTACGAATTTGGATGTTATTAGGATGGTGGCTTCATTGGGTCCTTTTTAAGAGGAAACAACTTTTCATAGCTAAAGATGTATGTATTGTCCTGTAGGCAAATTGATTGTTTTTCATTATTGAAGAATAGCAACTAGTTTGTAAGTAAACATTTCTTAATAGAACAGCGTAATTATATTTTATGATCTGACTAACGATTCCCATGCGACTATGTATAATATATTGAAAATTGTTTTCAACCCTTTGTTGCATCTATGGTTGTTGCTCTTAATAATTTTTGACGAGCTCTGTGGTTGAGCGGGCTAAGGCTTTGCCGGCCTACCTCACTGCAACGCAGAGGTGCCGGGTTTTATTCCTGGTATGGTAAATTTCGGAAACGAATTTTCTCCGTTATTGTCTATGGTCTGGGTATCTGGATCAGCCCCAGAGTCCGTTGTATATTACCCGTAACACAAGCGTAAGTTGCTTAATTTGGGGGTGTATAATATGTGTGTTTGTTAGCCGATTATACATGTATGTCTCTGCAGATCGGTTAAAATACATAAGCTGAATATAAGTAATGTCAAAATTCAACCGATGATAGGGCAAGCGAATGAATATTAAGATATAAGAACCGGCCGGTACTCGTATCCGTAGACCGTCACCATGATCAAATAGAAAATATTTTGAAGAAAATTCAAGTAAAAAGCACCTCATTGAAATATGTATGTGTGAAGAATGAATGAAAGAATATGTAACAAAAACTATAAGCAGCGCGCAGCAGGTTTACCGATGACTACTTACTATTATTGTATATACTGATGTAAAGTATATACAATAGTAAATTAAAGTAATAAATTTATTGCAACAACTATTTATGTAACCTTTTTTGTCAACCCTACTGACCATCGACGCGTGACTTCATGAGGCTATCGGCAAACCTTTTGCGCACGGGTAGTATTTGTCAGGACCGTAGCAAGATCTATCGTCTCTGTTTCCCAATACGAAGCAAGCGTGATAAAATGTATGTACTGTATATTTGAATTTGGGGAATAGGCTGAATGGAGCGTTAGGTAAACTTCTAGGCGCTAAGAACCTCAGCCAGAAGGTCCAGCTTGCCATACACAACGCGGTGCTGGTACCTACGCTCACGTATGGAAGCGAGAGTTGGGTATGGAAGAGAGCATGAAAGTAGAGTAAACGCGGTCGAGATGCGAGCACTGCGCAAAATCTGCGGAGTGACGCTCGCGGACCGCGTTCGTAATACCGAAGTAAAAAAGAGAGTTGGTCTGAAAGAGAGTGTCGGGGTGAAGGTAAGGAAAGGAATGCTCCGGTGGTTCGGCCATGTGGAAAGAATGCACGATGAAAGAATGACTAAACAGAAATACAATGCAAAAGTCGATGGATGCAGAAGTCGTGGAAGGCCACGACACACCTTCCATGGTCAAATAAATCGGGTACTAGCAGAAGGTGATGTCAGGAGCCTTAAGAACAGCCGAGTGTGCATGACAAGAGTTATGAATGTCAAAGAAGCAAGTGAGGTGTGTAAGAATAAGCCTAAATGGCGCTCTGTTGTTCGTGCCTACCCCGCAAGGGAACTGGCGTGAAGTTATGTATGTATATCTTTTCGAAAAAATGCTTTGCTAAATGGCCCCACGGACCCAAGGTTCTCCGTGAACTTCAAATGGCACAAATTGTTTTCAATAAAGTTGAATTCAGCGCAAAATCAATAAGGCATGCAGCACCCGTCCGTCTATTTAAGAGGGTAAACTGGAGTGCTTTGTATACGACCCACGCCTTATTATAAAGTTTTATGTACAATCGGTATGTGTAAATAAAATCGGTATGTAAACTTTGTACACGTAATTGAATGAATGAATAAAAACTCTTTACAGTTCAGCATAATTTTAATCGTTTGTAATTTTATCTGATAGTTTATACTGTAATTCTATTTAATAAACTTATCCATTAATCTAGAAAAAGTATACCAAATTAGAATATTTTTTGGGAACGTTGCCAAAGGTGATATGTGAGTAATATATTGCTTGTAATAATTTAACAAACTGTTTTTAGTATTTGGGCGTTATTAATATAACTAGTGGTCGCCCGTGGTCGAAATTATTTTGTTGTCAAAGACTATACTTCTATAATCACAGGTTTTGCCAAGGCTACACTGTTAATTTGACTTGAACAATGGAGGGTATATGCGTGTGTGTGTCAAATACATGGTAGTATGTGTAATGTTTATTTTACTGATTAAAAAATATTAGCATTCGTCACTTTTTCTTTATATGAACTGTAAGTGTACGAAATTTCATACTCCTCCGTCCGCACAATTCTCGTAAAAAGGTATACAAAGTTTTTGCTTCAATTACATTATAAAAAAAGTACATACATACATAACTTCACGCCAGTTCCCTTGCGGGGTAGGCACGAACAACAGAGCGCCATTTAGGCTTATTCTTACACACCTCACTTGCTTCTTTGACATTCATAACTCTTGTCATGCACGCTCGTCTGTTCTTAAGGATCCTGACATCACCTTCTGCTAGTACACGATCAATTTGATCATGGAAGGTGTGTCGTGGCCTTCCACGACTTCTGCATCCATCCACTTTTGCATTGTATATCTGTTTAGTCATTCTTTCATCATGCATTCTTTCCACATGCCCGAACCACCGGAGCATTCCTTTTCTTACCTTCACCCCGATACACTCTTTCAGACCAACTCTCTCTCTTATAAAAAAAAGTCATGGTAGCATATTGGCTAACACACGCTTTCCAGGCTCAAAGGGCGCGGGTTCGAATCCTGGCCGGGACAAATGCACAACTTAGACAGTTTTCTGACCTAATGTGCATATTGTTACAATCACCCCGTGCTAATAACGGTGAAGAAAAACATCGTAATGAAAACTGCAACATCGAGATAACCCTTGGACAATCATGGCGGGTTTACTGTCTGGTCCCCAATAGTGGGATGCCCCAGTCCAGCAGTGGAATGTTTATGGGCTGTTAGATGTCCTCATTTCTGATTTTATCCATAAGAGAAACACCTAACATAGCTCGCTCCATAGCCCGTTGAGCGGACCATGAATTTGTGGACCACTCCCACTGTCAGTATCCATGTCTTCGCACTGTATGTCATGATGGGTAGGACGCACTGCTCGAAGACTTTCGTCTTCAAGCATAGCGGAATGGTCGACGAGAAGACCTATCAAAGCTTACCGAATGCTACCCAGCCTAACTGGATCCTCCTATTGGCTTTCCTCTCGAAGCCGTGTCTGCGTAGCTGGATCTTTTGTCCAAGGTAGATATATCCCTGTACAACCTCAAGAGAGGAACCATCGATGTTTACTGGTCTCGGCATGATATTATTTATTTTAGATAATATATAATATAATAATAATAATCGGCAGACAAACACACACATTGTATATCCCCAAATTAAGCAAGTTACGCTTGTGTTATGGGTAATATACAACGGACAACTCTGGGGCCGATCCCAGACACTCAGACCATAGTAAATAACGGAGAAAATACGTTTCCGAAATTTACTATACCAGGAATCGAACCCGGAGCCTCTGCGTTGCAGTGAGGTAGGCTGGCAAAGGCTTAGCCCGCTCAACCACAGAGGCCGTCCATAATATAGTTGTACTTTCATTCTAACTCTTAATTAATTTCAGTAACAAACAAAAGTTAAGTTAATTATTTAATTAATTAAAAGTAATCACTCGCGTGAATTTACAATGTCTCTTCTCATGTACTAAATAACTGGTCGTTATTTTGGTCGAAAGGTTATCGTGCTTTTAATATCATTATTAAAGGTTGGATATTTTCGCAATGTTCAATTTTCGAGACAATATTGTTAAAATAGTCTTGAGCTGTTTTCGTTTAGTATATTACTAAATAAGGCATATTAGGATATTTTTTTAAAAAACGCTGGAACGTATTGTGTGTTTTTTTGATGACGGTGGGGAAATGTATTTAAAGGAAGAAGAAAGAAAGAAATAATTTATTTGCTGGGAAAGCGTCAAAACAAGGATGTAGAAATTTATATTAACATAAAAAGTGAAGCGTTTGTTTGTTTGCTTGAACGCGCTAACCTCAGGAACCAGAGGCGGATTTAGAAATATGACGCCTGTAGGCTATTCAAATTTTACCGTCCCTACCGATAAATCGTTACTCTAATTCACAATAATATTAATTAGATCATTTTTTTGTCAATGAAATTGTAACTTTATGATTTGTGTACATATCGTGAGACGTGTATAGTCTTGAATTAGACCTCCTTTTTCCCGTAGTTTGAAGATTGTGTAAGACAACGTATATAAAAAAATTGGCCCGAAATTTGCCGCCCCTCCAACATATGCCGCCCTAGGCTCCAGTCTACTCAGCTTATTGCTAAATCCACCACTGTCAGGAACTACTGGTCTGATATGAAAAATTCTTTCAGTGTTAGATAGTCCATTTATCGAGAAAGGCTATAGGCTATATATATAATCACGCTAAGACCAATAGGAGCGGAGCACCAATGAAGAATGTTTCAAAATCGGGAGTGTTTTTTTTCTTTTGAGAGCTTGCACTGCGTGTGTTGCGTAAACGTTTAAAGTTTCGCAAAAATCATGAGCGACAGAAGTTAGCGATAGCCCAAAGTAAATATTCCACGCGGACGAAGTCGCGGGCAGAAGCTAGTAATTTATACATACATTTTTATTTTTAAAGTCGATATGTTGTACACCGCATTTCCTACAAATGAGGTCGGCAACTCAGCATTTTTTTAATTTTTTTATTGCAGAAGTTCAGCAGACAGGCAAATAGCCCACTTGATGGAAAGCGGTTACCATCGCCTATGGACATTTGTAACACCAGAGGTGCTACAAATGCGCTGCTGCTCTCTTAAGGGAGACTGGAACCTGGTTACTAATGCCGGAACACAACTCAAGGTTGTTATGGCGACATACTTAAGACCAGGGGTGGTAGCCATCCAGTCGGGCAAATGCCCTACCACCTGGCTATGGGTTGTTTAGTCGCCTCTTACGACAGGGCCGCCCGGCCGCAGGAAATTGTACTCTTTCTCCGTTCCTGCACGGATAAATAAATCTGTGTTGGAGTTTTCTCCAGCACAGCGCTGATTTTTAGTGCCAACCCCGCCTCATTGATTAATATTTGACCCATCACCACAGGAAACATAACAAGTACCAGAAAGTAACTATGTCCCCACGAACTTCGGAGGGCTTTCAACCGACGGTTGTAGGAGGCTCTTTAGGTAGCCACTGGCGCTGGTGCTTTATAAACTTCACAACAAAAGGGGCGAGATGCCGACCGCCAGACTACCCTCTAAAGCTTTCACCTTACATCTTCCTTGGCGTAGACCCTGAGATAGTGGACTGTACGCTTTGAAATAATCATGACGAAAATCTGAATTTTTATATTTAATATTGTATTCAGTAGGCCAAATCCTTGACAACATACAGAAATTTATTCAGAAAGCACTATTTGTCCACAAATTAGTATGTCTGATTAATACAATATAATCATGCTTATAAATTTATTATAATAACTTATGTATTTTACACATACATACATACATAACTTCACGCCAGTTCCCTTGCGGGGTAGGCACGAACAACAGAGTGCCATTTAGGCTTATTCTTACACACCTCACTTGCCTCTTTGACATTCATAACTCTTGTCATGCAAGCTCGTCTGTTCTTAAGGCTCCTGACATCACCTTCTGCTAGTACACGATCAATTTGATCATGGAAGGTGTGTCGTGGCCTTCCACGACTTCTGCATCCATCCACTTTTGCATTGTATATCTGTTTAGTCATTCTTTCATCATGCATTCTTTCCACATGCCCGAACCACCGGAGCATTCCTTTCCTTACCTTCACCCCGACACTCTCTTTCAGACCTTCTTATGTATTTTAAAATATATTATTGCACATATGTATTTTTATATTTAATTCTTAAATCATTTTAAATATTTATGTATCTATTGCCTTTTTCCTACATCGCCAGATTAGCTAACAAATTCCTTTAATTTAGTTTGTCTGAAAGAGATCGCTTTGAGCGATAAGGCCGCCCATTCTATGCCTAAAAAATATTGTAAACATGGTTTGTTTTTGGAATTGTATATTTTAGTGTACAATAAAGTGTTATCTCTATTTCTCTTTCAATATTGAAGATTCTTTAACCTTGAGGTCCTCTCGCTCTTGAGTCGGTAAAGACATCAATCCGTGCAGGAACGGAAAAAGAATACTAATTCCAGAGACCGGGCGGCCTGTCGTAAGAGGCGATAAAACCCAAAACCAGTTAGTAGGGATGGCTACCACCCCTCGTCTAGAGTATGCCGCCATAACAACCTTGAGTTGTGTTCCAGCATCAGTGGCCAGGTTCCATTTTCCCCTTCGAAGCCGGCAGCACATTGGCAGCAGCTTTGGAGTTGCTCTTGTCCATAGGCGACGGCCACTTTTCAACCCAGTTGGGCCTTCAGTCTGTCTGATCTGCTTCAACAACAAAAAGAAGGCAGCTTGAAAGAAACAACTCAAAACGTCATTCACATAACAGTTCTACCTTTTGGTAATATAGAGAATGTCACGGACAAAAGACTAATATAATATATCAGAAACGAGGGGGTATAAGTAAGGCGTAATTTGATAAGGGTCAAACGTTGACTAGTCTTATCTTCAGAATAGCGTCCCTTCATAGTAAGATTGGCGGTGTGATGTTTCACCTATGTTATATTAGGCAGTGGCCGAGAGGAGTTACAAGTACTCAAATACAGATGCCGTCAAATTATTGGGTATATTAATAAATAATTAATCGACAGCTGACAGTTGTCCACCGCTCGTAACGCTCGTTTCTTTATGGCATATAAGGAAGAAACTCCCTTGCGGCTTTTTTTTATTGCCTGTAGCAGGCAAACAGGCACACGGCTCACTTGATGGAAAGCGGTTACCGTCGCCTATGGATGTTTGAAACACTTGAGACGTAACCAATTCGTTACCGGTCTCTAAGAAATTTTATGAATCCCTTCTTGAACAACCTCATGACATAGTGCACAGGGAAAACCGTGGTAAGAACTTCCCTTCAGATCATTATTGTACGCGAAATAAATGTCCTAGAGAACCGATGCGTATTTTTTTTTTTTTTTAATAATCGGCAGACAAACACACATACTGTATATCCCCAAATTAAGCAAGTTACGCTTGTGTTATGGGTAATACAACGGACTACTCTGGGGCCGATCCCAGACACCCAGACCATAGTAAATAACGGAGAAAATACGTTTCCGAAATTTACTATACCAGGGATCGAACCCAGAGCCTCTGCGTTGTAGTGAGGTAGGCCGGCAAAGGCTTAGCCCGCTCAACCACAGAGGCCGCCAATTTGAGCGTGGGAGCTCAATTAAAATGTGGGTGAATAATTGAACATGTCGTCGATGATGGCGAGTAGTGCGGTTGTAAAAATGAGGCGTCGGCACCAGATCAAAAAATTCTTTGGAACACTCCCCGTTTTACAGGCGGTAGAATACTCAGAGAGACGCAGTCTTTCCAAAGATTTTCCTTGCACGGTACAATATGAGACTTCTCAAAAAGGGTATAATAAACAAATATTCAAAGTCCTAAAGGTAAGCAACGCATCTGTTCCTTTGATGTCGTAGTTGTCTATGGTTGACGTTTGACATTTGCTATCAAATGAGCCGTCTGCGTTTTTTTATTGCAATATAGGTGTTTGACCATGATCTTTTATCCGTGCAGGAACGGAGAAAGAATACAATTTCCTGCGGCCGGGCGGCCTGTCGTAAGAGGCGACTTAACAACCTTCGAGTTGTGTTCCGGCATTAGTGACCAGTTTCCCTTAAGAGAGCAGCAGTGCCTTTGTAGCACCTTTTGTGTTGCAAATGTCCATAGACGATGGTAACCGCTTTCCATCAAGTGGGCCATTTGCCTGTCTGCTGACCTCCTGCAATAAAAAAATAAATAAAAAAAATCTCGTCTGATGTTAGGTAGAGATAAAGTTGTAAGATAAAGCACGCTGTTGGAGCCTAATCCGGCTGTGCTCTTCTAGGAGGGGAGCTACCAGCCCGCGATCACACATCAGTCATCCTTAGATCGTCCATAAACCGTATATCGTTTATCTTTAACGTAACTGCTTTTTTTTTCAACCCATATCGGTCCGCTGCTGGACGTAGGCCTCCCCAACTACGCGCCACATATCCCGGTCTCCCGTCTTCCTCATCCAGCCCCTGCCGGCGATCTTGCGCAGGTCGTCAGTCCATCGGGCTGGCAGGCGTAATACGCTACGTTTGACGAGACGTGGTCTCTACTCCAGGACTCGTTTGTCTTGCGACAGACGTGACCGGCTCACTGCCACTTCAACTTGCTAATTTTGCGAGCTATGTCGGTTACCTTCGTTCTCTTACGGATGTCCTCATTTCTGATTTTAACCATAAGAGAAACACCTAACATAGCTCGCTCCATAGCCCGTTGAGCGACTTTGACCTTGTGGACCAGTCCCATTGTCAGTGTCCATGTCTCGGCACCGTATGTCATGACGGGTAGGACGCACTGCTCGAAGACTTGACATAATACGTAACGTAAACGAACGTAACTGTAGTGTGATCAAAATAAAGCTGATCTAAATATAACCATCCACTAATTACTCAGGCGAGAGGCTTACATTTGAATGCGTAGAAAACAAAGGTGTTTGAAAGAGAAGAAACCAGAACGAATGCAAGGGTTAATGGTCGATGATGTTATGCTGGAGCAAGTGAATGGGTTTTTATATCTTGGATTTGCTTTTAGCAGGGATGGAAGGTACACCACTGATATAGAAAGAAGAGTGAATTTGGGGATTAGTGTGAATGGAGCGTTAGGTAAACTTCTAGGCGCTAAGAACCTCAGCCAGAAGGCCCAGCTTGCCATACACAACGCGGTGCTGGTACCTACGCTCACGTATGGAAGCGAGAGTTGGGTATGGAAGAGAGAGCATGAAAGTAGAGTAAACGCGGTCGAGATGCGAGCACTGCGCAAAATCTTCGTAATACCGAAGTAAGAAAGAGAGTTGGTCTGAAAGAGAGGTCAAAGAAGCAAGTGAGGTGTGTAAGAATAAGCCTGAATGGCGCTCTGTTGTTCGTGCCTACCCCGCAAGGGAACTGGCGTGAAGTTATGTATGTATGTACTAATTACTTCACGGAACAACGAACGAACATACCGCTTACCTAGAACCTATTCACACGCGACTATAGCCTTGCTTACAAGCAAACATAAAGATTTAAAAGAAAGAATGTGCTAAGGATATGAGTTGTGAGGACAGCACAGCGCTGGTAGACTGGTAATGGTGTGAAAATGATAAATGATTGCCGCCGACAACTTAGTACTCACTTGGAACGCTCTAAAATTGACGTGGTAACATATTTTATGTCGCAATTATTTTCGTCAAAAAGGTATATTTGTAAATGAAGCCGACCAGTTTGTCACCGCGGTTGAACCACGATTGAGTCAGTAGATTTATGGATTTATTTGTTGTAGCACTTTAGATTGGTTAAAATTATTCAGTAGTATGAAAGTAGAGTAAACGCGGTCGAGATGCGAGCACTGAGCAAAATCTGCGGAGTGTCGTTCGCGGCCTGCGTTCTTAATACCGAATTAAGAAAGAGTGTTGGTCTAAAAGAGAGTGTCGGGGCGAAGGTAAGGAAAGGAATGCTCCGGTGGTTCGGGCATGTGGAAAGAATGCATGATGAAAGATATACGATGCAAAAGTGGATGGATGCAGAAGTCGTGGAAGGCCACGAAACCCCTTCCATGATCAAACTGATCGTGTACTAGCAGAAGGTGATGCCAGGAGCCTTAAAAACAGACGAGCGTGCATGACAAGAGTTATGAATGTCAAAGAAGCAAGTGAGGTGTGTAAGAATAAGCCTAAATGGCGCTCTGTTGTTCGTGCCTACCCCGCAAGGGAACTGGCGTGAAGTTATGTATGTATGTATGTATGTAAAATTATTCAGACTCACTCCATTGCTAGTATGGCTATGTAGCCAGTCACATTAAATAGTAAAGGTAGGAACAATGGACAATCTTATCGCTTTAGAGCGATCTCTTCCAGACAACCCAGACTATGGATTTTATAAACGGAATCACAAGTGTATGTGGTGAGCATATTAAAAACATCCATATATCAATAGGATATTTAAATATTACACAATACGTATACCGGAAATTAATAAGCAATAACACATATTAATATTATACATATAAATTATTAATATGTGTGTAGCAACATCCGTGCTGGAACGGAGAAAGAATACAATTTCCTGCGGCCAGGCGGTCTGTCGTAAGAGGCGACCAAACAACCCACAGCCAGGTGGTAGGGCATTTGCCCGACTGGATGGCTACCACCCCTGGTCTAAAGTATGTCGCCATAACAACCTTGAGTTGTGTTCCGGCATTAGTGACCAGGTTCCAGTATCCCTTAAGAGAGCAGCAGCGCGTTTGTAGCACCTTTGGTGTTGCAAATGTCCATAGGCGATGGTAATCGCTTTCCATCAAGTGGGCCGTCTGCCTGTCTGCTGAACTCCTGCAATAAAAAAAAAATACATCCATATATAAATAGGATATATAAATATTACACAATACGTATACCGGAAATTAATAAGCAATAACACATATCAATATTATACATACATATACATTATTAATATGTGTGTAGCAACATCAATAGCTATACAATATTAATAATAGTAATAATAGTGTCACGCCACATTTACATTAAATTTGTCAAAGGGCCTCTACGTGTTGGCCTTCCCATGGCCCCCCACGCAAGCCCTCCAAAAGTCCGGGCCATTTTTATGGCCCGTGGTCTACAAAGACATACATTAGTAATAATACATAATATATTAATATTATATATACTAACTAGCTGTCCCGGCAGACGTTGTTCTGCCCTGAAGAAATAAAATTTAGAACCCGATTCCAGCGCCACCTACCGGATCTAAATGTAAGCTATCCTATCTTTCAAGTCGGATCAAACTGCACACGGTGTGCAAGTTTGATTAAAATCGGTCAAGTAGTTTAGGAGTCCATCGCGGACAAACAACGTGACACGTAATTTATATATATTAAGATAAGTATATTTACATGCAATTAGGTGTTAAAATTAAGTAAATATTTATTATAGCGCGAGAAAATATTCCCGTACTAGTTTTTTGAAAATGGGGAGTGACTTTGCCTGTCTTACGTTTTCATACATTACATAGTCTGTGATTAAATTATAGACCTATTTAGATTTAGTTTACACGTGTAATCTTTTTAAAAATAACATTTTTACTTAAATCTTGTTTAAATTTTTATGCCGTTTGGAGTTGAAACATTAGGTCTGTAGTATCCATCAGCAAGTAGTTTCCTCAGTTTACAAGAAACTCTAATGCCACCCTTGATCAGAAGACGGGCTCATATTTGGCCCATGAGTAAGCATTTTATACAGCGCGGCAATGCAGCCAGCCTACTGGGTACGCTGCAATCAGGCAGCGATTTGTTATACAGTCTATAATGATATTATTTGTATGATGAATGAATGAATATGCTTTATTGTGTTTTAAAATATAGTTAACAGAAATAAAATTTTACAATACGATAGGCGGTCTTATCGCCATCGATTTCTTCCAGACAACCTTTGGATGGACAAAAAATTTGATAAGATGATTGTAGTACTGGTACTGGTAGTATTTAAATAAAACATGCCAGGGGGTGTGTACACGGCGTTGGAAAACAATTACGGCGGTTGCGCTTGCTTCGAACGGGGACTCGCGTGACAGGAAGAGGCCCAGTGAGGGGGGCCCACGCCTGCCAGGGCATTGCGGAGTCGGGTAGCCCATTTCCCGTAGCCCTGGCATAAGGCGCAGGACGGAACACCCAGGGGTTTTAGTGGGTGTCCCTAACTGGGGAGTGGCAATAGCGTGGCACCGGTTCTGACCGGGCACGCTAGTGCCACCCCCGATCTGGCGAATCCCACACTCACACGGGTCGCGAACATCCCCCCAGGCTTCTGTGCCTGTCGCGGCTTAGTCCTCAAACGGATTTCCCCTGGCCAAACAAAAAAAAAAAAAAAGGGGACTCGCGTGACACTGATTTTCAAAATGAGCCAATAGCACCGTGTGGCGCACCCCGTCGTGTTGCCCTTATTTCAATTAGAAAATAACAAATATTTCGCCGTAAATAGCGCGACTAGTGAAACATAATAAGCCGCGCTTAAAAAGTAACATCATACTTTTATTATTATTAACAACACATATATAGTATGTATACACACATACTCAAACCAACGCGCACTACCATCGCATTGCATTACACGCACACTTCACAAACAAACCAAGACACACAAAGAGCCTAAAAATTAATAACCCAGGCACAGAAAAGAAAAAAACAACACACATGGCACTAGATACGACTATATATAAGTATAGATATAAGGCCAACACTGCACATGCACTTCCTCACAACACCAGCATGTAACAGATACACTCTACATTAGTATAAGTTTAGTATTAAAAATAGGATAAATTAATATAATAAGTTAATCTTAAGGTACACCATAACATATAAATCACTAAATTAATGTCACACACTAACAAAAATAAGTAAGAAAAAGAGTTGGTCTGAAAGAGAGTGTCGGGGTGAAGGTAAGGAAAGGAATGCTCCGGTGGTTCGGGCATGTGGAAAGAATGCATGATGAAAGAATGACTAAACAGATATACAATGCAAAAGTGGATGGATGCAGAAGTCGTGGAAGGCCACGACATACCTTCCATGATCAAATTGATCGTGTACTAGCGGAGGGTGATGTCAGGAGCCTTAAGAACAGACGAGTGTGCATGACAAGAGTTATGAATGTCAAAGAAGCAAGTGAGGTGTGTAAGAATAAGCCTAAATGGCGTTCTGTTGTTCGTGCCTACCCCGCAAGGGAACTGGCGTGAAGTTATGTATGTATGTATGTACACTAACAAAAATAAACAATAAGCGTGTATGGACTCGAAAATTTTTAATAGAAATTAAGTAGTAAAAAAAGGTACGGAACTCGAGTCCGTAGATATGTTAATAATTATATTTAAAAAAAAACATATATAAGCAAAATATATAATATCTATTATATATGTGTCTCGCCTACAATGATTTATAATATAGTTTATTTTTAATTCTATTTTTAATTTAATTTTAGTTTCCATTTATAACTGATTTAAGTTTATTTAAGTAGGTAATTAGAATATATTTAATTCTGCTACTTTAGGATATTTATGGAATTTTGAAATTAAGAATTTGGCCATAAAATCTTTTTATGTTAACCGACTTCAAAAACAAGGACGTTCTCATTTCACGGTTAAATCTCTTTATGTTGTCACGCCTGCTTAGGAGAGAACTATCGCACAACTTGTAATATAATTCCCTTCAAAGGAGCGCTTTACAGAATAATCGTTCTGTGACGGCGACATTTTCTCCCCCCTTTGTTTGTAATCTATTGTTTTGTGCTGTATTTTTGTGTTTTTTTTGTAGCAAAGGTTTTTTTCGTAGGCATTGTGATGAGATTTATTGGCGCTCTGAATAGATAAAGCGGTTTATTAGGAGTTTGTGGCAAAAATTGAGCAACAAGTCTGAATGAGTTATTTTTTAAGATTGCCATAAAAATGGCTTGTTTATTAGAAAATTGTAATTTAGTATAGACTGGCTGACCCGGCAAACTTCGTACCGCCTCAGAATCAATCAATAAAAAAGCTGAATGATGACTGCAGAATGTTTCAACTTTAGTAAAAAATGACAAAATTTAACCGGAACGAACATCAAACGTTTGACATTCAAAACCAAAAAATTGAAAAAAAAAACTTCACTTTTAAATTTAATTGGTTTCTAAACGACGGGACGAACATCAAATGTATGACAGGTAGGATTAGTTTCTAAGGGAAAGCGAAATTGTTGTTTTTACTATATTCTAAGCATTTTTTTCACATTTACTCACCTTTTAAACCTTCCCTGGAGTTTCACAAATAATTTAAAACCAAATTTACCCAAAGCAGTCCAGCAGTTCTCGAGTTTTAGTGAGACTAACGAGCAATTGATTTTTATATATATAGATTATAGTAGAAATACTAAATGCTTAGCAGTTAACACATCCGTATGTAATTCAAATGAAATGGATTCGAATCCTGATCGAAATCATAGGCAGCTTAGGCAGTTTTTTTCACCTACTGGTAAAGGGTGGAAATACGTGATGAAACTTTCATATCAAGGTAACTGGTGTATGAAACCCGCCAATCCATATTGGTCAAGCGTGGCGGGTATATTGTCCATTGCCCTATAATCTGAAAGTCTGAGCCCAGTAGTGGGACGTTTATGGGATAATGCTTTAGCACAGTGAATCTATGGTTAAAATTAGTATTAATTAGAAGAAAATATTGTAATTATGAAATAAATTGTTTATTTTGATAAAGAAAAACTATTATCTATCGATCAGTTTAGCTATAAAAGTAACTTATTAATTAATGGCAATAATGGCATTTACTACTCTGAAATGCGACTTGACACAGTCAAGTGGTAGGTTACTTGCTGGCCTGGTTGGCTACCAGCTCTGGTCTCGAGTATGCCGCCATAACAACCTTGAGTTGTGTTTCGGCATTAGTGGCCAGGTTCCAGTCTCCTTTAAGAGAGCAGCAGCGCATTTATAGCGCCTTTGGTGTTGCAAATGTCCATAGGCGATGGTTACCGCTTTCCATCAGGTGGGCCGTCTGCCTGTCTGCTGATCTGCAATAAAAAAAAATCGTCGATATGCTGACAACGCCAACGAAGTTTCACTGGCACAACTTGTCTGAAATAAATACACAGAGGTAAGCAAAGACTCGTGACCTGCGTTGATCGTATATCGCATATCTTGTTTCTCAAATACCGGTGAATGTTGCTACGAATTGACTACGCGGCTACGCTCGCGCTACAAGCGTGTAGCCGTTTGCTACGAACGCAAATCCGGATAAATCGGCTGATACAAGCAAGCTATACAAATGCGGAGATTGCGTGAGAGCTTTCCCAAACTCCAGATAAGTCCATTTTTCCCAACTTTTACATTTTGAATTGATTTTTGTTCAGTCTCTTGTAAGAAGTGACACATTATGCCATATATTAAAAAGTGACATTTATGTGCAAAGTAAGTTTGATTTTTCTCTCTTTAAAGCATGAGCTGAACTCATAGAGAGATAGACATTTGTTAAAGCTCAGTAATGGAAAAGACAAAAAACTAGCTCTCTTTGAAAATAAATCATTTAAATAATATATTGTTGTTATATCATTATATTAATACGTGAAGCAAAAATGTTGTATCCCTTTTTTACGAAAATTGCGCGGGCGGAGGAGTATGAAATTTCGCACACTTATAGTTTATATAGAGGTGTGCAGAATGCTAATATTTTTTTTAAATTATGCATTAATTATACATTAAATATGAAGGGGGTGCCTCGTAGAGGGGGGAGGAACGAGATGGAATGCTCCTCCGTCTCAAAAGCCAGATCTTCCAGCGTGGCTATTGTTGTTCCTCGCAGTCCGAGGTAAATTTGTATATATTGTTTGTACGTTTCGGGAAACGTTTGCGACCTCAATTATTACACAGCGCCATCTATTGGCTTGTAAGTGTTCCACTACAGTAACCTTACTTATTCCGTTGGCTCAGCGATCCAAAGTGGGTCTTCGCCTCCGAAACGAGAACATGTCATTTTTTCTGTGCTGCGCAGTAGCTCCAACAGGTCAGCTTTCATTCAAATTTCCAGAGATATTTGGGACGGCCGACCGGAAGCCGCCCTACTACCGGCCGTCCCAAATGTGCTTTCCTCACGCTGCGATCTTCTCCCATCCGTTCTACGTGACCGAGCCAGCGGAGGCGATGAGCTTTTGATAGGAAGGGAATGATCTCGAAGATAAATGGCATATATTAGTGTTCTAAGGGGTGTGGTTGTGTTTTTTATCCGTGCAGGAACGGAAAAAGAATACAATTTCCTGCGGCCTGGCGGCCTGTCGTAAGAGGCGACTAAACAACCCACAGCCAGGTGGTAGGGTATTTGCTCGACTGGATGGCGACCACCCCTGGTCTAGAGTATGCCGCCATAACAACCTTGTGTTGTGTTCCGGCATTAGTGACCAGGTTCCAGTCTCCTTTAAGAGAGCAGCAGCGCATTTGTAGCGGCTCTGCTGTTGCATATGTCCATAGGCGATGGTAACCGCTTTCCATCAAATGGGCTGTCTGCCTGTCTGCTGAACTCCTGCAATAAAAAAAAAATGCCATGGTTATGTTCGAAGTCATAGCTGCATTGGAGGCACTAAGTGAAGATAAATATAAGAAAACATACTGGGTCCAGCCTTTGAACCAAAAGTAATAGCTCACCGGCGTAGGGAGCGAACTGCTCCGCCGACCGCGCGTATCGTTCGTTGCTAATCGGCCGCTCACTGGACGAGTCGGCAAGCAAAATGTCGCAAACTGCGTACATTAAGCGCTGTATAGACAGTAAACATTCCATTTAAAAATTATAGGGAGTCGAACTGGAAGCAAAGAGTTAATTGCTCACTGTTCGTCTAATGCGGACACGGCCTAAGAAGGCAATTTAATTTCAACAATGACAATATGGACAATGTGGAATAGATAAATCACCCTTAACTTAATAACACACAGTAACGTTTAATATTGATCTGATAAAATCGCATCGTCACTATGGCAACACAATTTGGGCCTGTTTGCGCTGCTCGTGCTAGAACTCTGTGAAACGCCAAAACAAAACAGAAAACATAAATCTGTGTCAATACCAATTAACTTCAACCATTGGCAGGGTTGCCAGAAATTGCACAATTTCTCTTTTTTACTGCACGAGGTCAGCGTAACTGATGGAAAGCGGGTACTGTCGCTTTTGGACATTTTACTGCTCTTTAAAAGGAAACTTGAACCTGGCGACTAATGCTGGAACACAACTAGAGGTTTTTATGGCGGCATACTCTAGACCAGAGGTGATAGCCATTCAGACGGGCAAATACCCTACCATCTGACAGTGGGTTGTTTTGTCGCTTCTTACGACAGAACGCCCGGCCACAGGAAATTGTATTAATCTCCGTTCCTGTAAATTTGGTTGACTAGGAGCACTAGGAGGTAGTTATACTCCTACAAAATATGTGTCAAGAAGTACAGAGTACAGAGTAAAAAAATATATATAAAGAAAAATACCTACATAACTTTGTTATTGTACATACATAGCTTCACGCCAGTTCCCTTGCGGGGTAGGCACGAACAACAGAGCGCCATTCAGGCTTGTTTTTACAAATCTCACTCGCTTCTTTGACATTCATAGCTCTTGTCATGCACGCTATATTATTGTATGTGGATTAGGCTTTCCTTCCACTGATCGACTCATATATACAAGACAAGCTGATATTAGTTACATTGTTTACGAACTGTTGTCTGTATACATCTATCTGTATCTCTACAAAGAATAATTATAAATCTACGCTTTCACGGTTTTAAGCGCGTGCGGTAATTTATTTAATTTTAATTATTCCGATATTTCGGCCACTTTCTATTAGCCGAAACGCTGAAGAGTTTCTTGCGCAGCTTCTTCTCTTCTACGACATTTTGCCAAGCGGTGGTAAATTAGATTAGGCTCCCGTAGAGTAAATAATAACCATACACTAAATTAAAATGAAATAATTAATATGAACAAGTTGGCGGTAGGCTAAATAAAACTTAACAATACTCATTGACACTTGACATCTTTGTCTTCCGTGACCATGGCTACTGAAATATGGTCTAAAATGTGGAATTATAAAATCAAATAAATTATCGCGCTTAAAATCGTTAAAACATTATTATTTATAATAGTCGCCAAAACTCAAGAAATACTTTACAAAGGAAGATTTAAAAGTTTTGACATTTTTTAAATTGTCTTAAGGCTAGTTCCTACTACAAGTGCGCAGAAGCTTTGCCCATTGCCTCTTGATGTCACGCCTCGATGGTCAGTAGGGTTGACAAAAAAGGCTACATAAATAGTTGTTGCAATAAATTTATAATTTTAATTTATTATTGTATCGGGGTGAAGGTAAGGAAAGGAATGCTCCGGTGGTTCGGGCATGTGGAAAGAGTGCATGATGAAAGAATGACTAAACAGATATACAATGCAAAAGTAGATGGATGCAGAAGTCGTGGAAGGCCACGACACACCTTCCATGATCAAATTGATCGTGTAATAGCGGAGGGTGATGTCAGGAGCCTTAAGAACAGACGAGTGTGCATGACAAGAGTTATGAATGTCAAAGAAGCAAGTGAGGTGTGTAAGAATGGGCCTAAATGGCGCTCTGTTGTTCGTGCCTACCCCGCAAGGGAACTGGCGTGAAGTTATGTATGTATTATTGTATATACATAACTATATACAATAATGTTAAGTAGTCATCGGCAAACTTTCTGCACGCGGCTTATATATTATCTTACTATTAATTCTCATGTCTTATCATCGGTTGAATTTTGATATTACTTGTATGGAGCATATGTTAATTTTAACCGATAGTAGGTAAGGCAAATGAACGCTCGTTAACATATAGAAACCGGTCATTAATTTATTTGACTGTTAACAATTCGAATAGGGCAAATGTTTATCTCCAAAGCGAAATACTTAAACAACGGCCCGTATTTCAGAACATCATGTTATCCGTTCTTCGTGTGAATTAATTCTAAATGATTTGTTATCTGTGGCAACACCGGAATGTGGCGCAAACGATAAACAAAAGCTGTATAAATCAACCAGCCAGGTGGTTTGTTATTCAGTTAAAACAGTTAATTCGTGGTTTCGCGGCGTAACGACATTCGGAACACGATTATTGTAGTTTTAACCAATTATTGCAACCAGCGGTCTGTGGCCTCATATACAATTTATTGTCTGATCAAAAATGATTGACATGTTGGACATTTATGACCACAAATGTAGAATATACAAGCGTGAGGTGTATAATCTACGACAATAGAGAGAGAGAGAGAGAGAGATAACTCTTTATTGCACACCAAAACATACAATTACAAAAACAGACCATATTTACAATATTTTCTAGTCGATACAATAGGCGGCCTTATCGCTCAAAGCGATAAGGCCGCCTATTGTACCGACAATACTTCCTGAAAACTAACGAAAGTATGTATCGAGATATGGTGGTGGCGGCCTCTGTGGTTGAGCGGGCTAAGCCTTTGCCGGCCTACCTCAATGCAACGCGGAGGCTCCGGGATCGATTCCTGATAAGTAAATTTCTTAAACGTATTTTCTCCGTTATTTACTATGGTCTGGGTGTCTGGAATCAGCCCCAGAGTTGTCCGTTGTATACTACCCATAACACAAGCGTAACTTACTTAATTCGGAGATATACAATATGTGTGTTTGTCTGCCGATTATTATTTTAATTGTTGGAGCTAACAGCCCAGCAGGAGCTCAATTCTGTTATTACTGTCTTGTCAAGATCGACGGACACTATTATCTCAATCGTAGATTTGCCTGATTTTGGTATTCTGTTAATTCCAATGGCGTGCCCGTGATCGTAGTATAAGTATAAGTAGTAATTTATAATATTATCATAGATTATAAACGAGGTAATAAGTGAGGTGTGTAAGAATAAGCCTAAATGGCGCTCTGTTGTTCGTGCCTACCCCGCAAGGGAACTGGCGTGAAGTTATGTATGTATGTATAAAGTCCTTATCTCTCATAAATCTCATAAAATTCAAATTACCTCCTCCAATACCCACACATGTTGCCCGCACTAAATAATTAAACTAATTATGATGTCTGCCTTAATTTCTACTGTAATTAGGGCCGGGGCCTGTGCTTATGTTTCAATATCGAACTTCGGGATTATTGGAATCAATAAACTATAAACTTAGTCCTTTATCGCTATAGTTTGAGGTCGGTAAGTGATACTGCGGCTGTAGGGTTGCGTACGCAAAATTATTAATTAATAAATTAGATAAAAAAAAGTAATTAAACGCTTCTGTTTATTTTTCACAATATCTATACTGGTAGATATTGAAGGTAAGGAAAGGAATGCTCCGGTGGTTCGGGCATGTGGAAAGAATGCATGATGAAAGAATGACTAAACAGATATACAATGCAAAAGTGGATGGATGCAGAAGTCGTGGAAGGCCACGACACACCTTCCATGATCAAATTGATTGTGTACTAGCAGAAGGTGATGTCAGGAGCCTTAAGAACAGACGAGTGTGCATGACAAGAGTTATGAATGTCAAAGAGGCAAGTGAGGTGTGTAAGAATAAGCCTAAATGGCACTCTGTTGTTCGTGCCTACCCCGCAAGGGAACTGGCGTGAAGTTATGTATGTATGTATGTATATCTATACTGGTATTGTAAAGAGGTAAAGTTTGTGACGTTGTAGGGGGTAATCTCTGGATCTACTAAACAGATTTAAAAAATTCTTTTACTGTTGGAAAGCTACGTTAACAGGGAGTGTCATAGGCTATATAACATGACGCTATATACCACGGGAGCGGGACAGAGCGCGGGTGAAACCGCACCGGGCCGCTAGTAGTAAAATATAACGTGAAAGAAAAAATATTTTATGCTACGAAATATAGTAAATGATTACTTTTGGTATTTTACCCGAAAATTAAAACTTACTTAGAGTGGTTTTTAAGTATCAGTAGAATATTATTTTGCTCGTTAACATTTGGTGTTTATTTATTATATTTGGACTTTGATTATAATTTTGAAATGTAGTCAAGACTAAAGCAACTACAACCATTGTAATTTTTGTCTTTCTTTTTTTTTAGAAGCGTTTTGTATATTTTTTTGGCAAGAGGCCTTAGGGTATCTAAGTTTTTTTTTGGTGGTCATAATATTAGGTGTCAAATTGAAATATTTTATATTTTCTTTAATTATTTTTAATGATTCATGTTACCTATAATTTATTTACGCTTGAGTTATACGTGATATACAACAGACCATACTGGGGCTGATCCCAGTCACCCAAATCACATTAAGTAATAGAAAGTTCACTTATGAAATTTACTTCGTCAAGAATCAAGCCCAGGGTCTGATATAATGAGGTAGCCGACAAAGACATAGCCCACTCACCACAAAGTCATAATAAAGTAACTTGTCTAACATATTACTTTTGTATAATCACTTTATAGGATTTTGTATATGTATAAAACAGACAACTTTATTTTGTTTATAATGCCATAAATAATAAAATACAATAAAAGAAAACTTATTTATATTTTATTCTGCCCATAGTCCCTCAAGACTATAAGTAGAATACTGAGCCTAGATCACCGTCTTCTATGGGTAAGGTGCCCAGAAGGCTGGCTACGTTTCCTCGCTGCATCGCCATACTGATCCGTTGCCCGAGATAGGCACCACACTTCTGATCACCTGAAGAGTCAATGAGTCGTTTTGATAAGTTTTGGTAGAGGCTCGGGATGACTTTATTATACAAATTTTTATCTGCGCATATGGTTTATTTTTGTGATCTATTTATTCCTTCAATTACGTTATGTAGATTAATTAATTTACATGCAATTAATTTAGCTTACATGTGAGGGTACGGCTGGCGTGATGCTTAACTCGACCCCACTGCGTCAACATGTCTGTGGGTTCATGTCAATGTCTGTCGACAAGTCGGATCAAAGTATTTGTATAACATCCAAGTAGTTTATCTGTGTGTAGTCTGGACTCACTTTCTACATGTTATATATTTGTTATATTCTACGATACAAGTTTTTTTTTCAGAATAACTTATATGAGGAAAATAAACTAGAAAACCCGTTTCAACTAAAATTTGCATGATAATGGACGACTTAGTCGAAAGATTTTAATATACAGTCCAAACAATTGCATTAATACATCTACAGACTCTTACTTTGCTATAGAAGACATATAGCGCAAATCTACGGGGATAAAGCTTTTGGGTATGCTGTATTCCTGTAACCTTCCTATATATTGGAGTTTTTGGCGGGAATTAAAAGGAGATGTTGTGCTGTGCAGTTTTATTTTCTAAAAATGTGTAAAATTACTCTAAAATTAACAATAGTACGATATTGATAGATTTTGAGTAGTAATTATGTGTTTTGTGAGAAATGTGAACTGTATAGTCAAATGTGGCCTTTTGAGTTGTCACAAGAATTCCGTTGAATGGCACCAGCTGATAACCTACAGTTCAGCTGTGTTACACATAGGCTTGAGAAAATGAAGAAACTATACATATTGTAAACTAAGATCTGGATTAAAGGCCTAGCTGCCAAGACATAAACCTTAATAAATAATTCTATATATTATGTCTTTGTGACATAAAGTTTAATAAAAAAGGCTGTAGTTATAGACAAGTAAAACTTTTGATCGTTTTTACTAAAGATGTTTTTCTGTTGTTGACTGCATGTTAGCAGGTTTAATTAAGTTTAAAAATTTGCAAAGTAACATAAAGCTGTAAAGATGCCGTGGTTAATGGGTGTCATAATGTCATTAAGTCTAGTTTTTTGTCGAGGAAAAATGCAGCCTACGCACTCCCCGCTCCTGGGGAATTTACAATGGAACATTGTGGGGCTTTATCCGCGCAGGAACGGAGAAAGAATACAATTTCCTGCGGCCGGGCGGCCTGTCGTAAGAGGAGACAAAACAACCCACCGCCAGGTGGTAGGGCATTTGCCCGACTGGATGGCTACCACCCCTGGTCTGGAGTATGTCGTCATAACAACCTTGAATTGTGTTGGTTCCAATCTCCCTTAAGAGAGCAACAGCGCATTTGTAGCACCTTTGGTGTTGCAAATGTCTATAGGCGATGGTCTGCTGAGCTCCTGCAATAAAAAAAAAGCTTTCCAGCTGGACTGGCTTGCCCACTGCTATATTTTAGAGTTTGTCCTTTTATCCTGAGCCAGGGTCACGGAATGAATTGTTGCGACTCCAGCTGACGCAGGTCACATAATGGTGCCTTCGTTTATTACTGTCCCGTCCATCTTTGAATGTTGCTATGTGTCCAACAGTACGTTGGGCGTACCCTTTCACGTATACGTTGACTATAATTTAATTGAAATTTGCTTGTTTTTACTGCGGGTGGCATGACTTTTGTGATTAAGGAGACGGGCACAGAAAATCAGTGCTGTGTCGGACTATGTTTCGGCACAGCAAAAACTGAGTGTCAACCTCATTTCGCAAATTGCCGCACGCATTTTCATTATTATTGTTAAGTGTCGCATTTTTAGAAATAAATATTATTTTTCTTTTCTATCTTTCTTTCAGTACCCTACTTATTTTCCCCCAGTTGTGGGGTATGCATAAAGTATCTTCATTTCGCAAAATATCTAAAGGGCCAATTTTCCAATCATCAGATAAAAGTTATCTACCGAATAAATTATAACCTGACTGAATTTAAAAGTGCAATAATTCAAGTGCTTTATTTGTGCAACTCTAATATTTAATTTGTTCATGTGGTATTTTATCTTATGAATAACTTTTATCTGGCGATTGGAAAATCAGCCCTAAAGTACATAACTATTCATTTGTTCACTGGCAACCCTAAAACAGATCCTTCGGTTTAACGATCAACATCCTATACTGCAAAGTTCCTAAGTGTAGTACTTAAGTTGCCCAAGATTATGTTCTTGTCTCGCTTCCAAGTTATTACTTAGTTGCTCGGGTATCGGTTAAGTGTTTTATTACTTAGTTTTCTTTGTACCGTTTTACATAAATAACGACAGTGTTCAAATTACTGTAGTTTCCTTGTTAATGTTTTGATGGTGATTCAAATAATACTGAGTTTGCTAACCGTACTCGTTCAATTCGTTTTCTAGGGATGAAATGTCACTTGAAACTTATAATAATACTTGAAGTTTTTTATATTATGGACGTAACCTATTATTGAAGCTGTAACGTTGCACTTGCACCATTAAAAAAAACAGACATAGCCAATGACAGTACTAAAGTCAAACGATGTCACTGTTTTTTTTTTTTTTTTTTTTATTGCTGGAGTTCAGCAGACAGGCAGACGGCCCACTCGATGGAAAGCGGTTACCATCGGCTATGGACATTTGCAACACCAAAGGTGCTACAAATGCGCTGCTGCTCTCTTAAGGGAAACTGGAACCTGGTCACTAATGCCGGAACACAACTCAAGGTTGTTATGGCGACATACTTTAGACCAGGGGTGGTAGCCATCCAGTCGGGCAAATGCCCTACCACCTGGCTGTTGGGTTGTTTGGTCGCCTCTTACGACAGGCCGCCCGGCCGCAGGAAATTGTATTCTTTCTCCGTTCCTGCACTGTCAAGAGAGTTTTAAAAAAAAATGTGACGGCGGTTATATTTGGCTCTCGCTCGAAATTCAAAAATATCAGCTGCTCATAATTTTTTTATAAATATTATTCCATACGTTTCAAAACTTCCCTTAACTCTATTAAACTAACTACGTGTTCTCGCTGGGGACCACCCTTAATTTGCCTCAGAAAACCTGCCAACATATACCAGACGCGGACAATTACCGATCCAGCTAATATTAGAGCTGTGGAACTACTTGACTCGAAGAGCTTCCAAGGCTTCGACAGGCCAGTGTACCCTTTAGTGCATAGAAGTCCACCGGTTGTCGCGGAACAGATTAAATAGATTATATGCTACATAATTATCTTCGATATTCATTGACCCATCTAAACCTATTCTGTGGCCAAGGAGAAGGAACTGACTCTTTCCCCCACGACACAAAGTAATATATATACGAAGTTTAATTAAAATAAGTTAATTCACAAAATGATGAACGTAACATACCTTCGTATTGTTACAACCTAGGCCCCGACAAACACAAATTCCACGAACAAATCTGTAAAAGCCCATTTTGTTACCTGTCGGCATTTGAACTGATTGTAATCCTTTTATGATCGTCTTCTTTTTTTTCACATATTTATTGGCGTACGTTTCTAGTTAGTAGTTTGTAGAGAACCATTTGCTCTATTGTACTCGTTTACGGCCGCTTGCGGCTGCATCATTAGCCAGGTGTGCGGATTACGATTACTAGGAAATTGTGTGGATGTTGCCGGGCGGGCACATTCGCATTTGTGAAGTATAAAACGACGACCTGATTGAGACAGGAGTCAGTTGAGCTACGATTACGATACGGGCGTGACGTGTGTACATTCGGGAATCTAATAGTGTCGCGTTTTATTTGACTGACATTGCACCTGACGTCAGGCGGAAATGCAGTCTACGGTGGAGCACGCTTACCTAGAAGATACCTGTTCACGCGAGACTTAAAGACACCTAGATTATATTTTTCAGGAAAAACAGACGACGGTAAAGAGTTCCACTCTTCAGCGGTGCGTATGATGAAAGAGGAAGCATAGCGTTTCGTCCGCTTCGTTGGTATTTCCACCATATATCGGTGGCGTGAGTGCGTACGTCTGCTTGTCCGGTGGTAGAATGGTGAGGGAGGAACCAATTCATGTAATTCCGTGGCACACTCCCCGAAGTGTATCCTATAGAATACCGACAAACTAGCGACCTTACGTCGATGACTTAGGCTCTGAAGCCTCTCGTCGAATAGTTGGTTATTGCCTATCAGTTTCCTAGCTCTTTTCTCTATTGAATCGAGTGTCTCTAACTGGTATCTAGCTGAGCCATCCCAAAGATGAGAGCAGTACTCCATGCAAGACCGCACTTGTGCTTGATAGAGATTCAGCAACTGAAGTGGTGTGAAGTACTGCCTCACCTTTGATAGAACCCCTATTAGCCGGACCAAACAGATATAAATTAAAAAAAAAAAAAAATTTGGAATAAGTACCATAAATACTTTCATATGCATTTATTAAAAAGCTGTTATTTTGACAATACAAACAGATACTGAAATTTTTTTCATTATGAAGATTTATAAGACAAAGGAATTTTTTTATTTATTTATTTATCAGAAAAGCAATCAGATACAATATATAGTTTATAACTAATATGATAATCTGTACTTTAATAATATGGTGTCCAACAACACTTTTCACATTTTATTTTAGGACATATAACATTTTTTTTTACCGCTAACCGCTCACCTTACAACTAGTAACAAAAATAATGATAAAATGTAATACAAATACAGCATAAGGTGGAGACGACGTACTTAAAAGTTTGTTTAATATATTATGTTTCCATTTTCCAATAGCCATAGACAATATGTCAATTTCATTAAAGTATTTATTGCACGAATCTACCATTCGACGAAGAGGTGCGCGTAGTCCAGCATTAGTACGACAATTACCCAAGGCAACTAAGTGACATTTGTGCAAGGAATGGACTGTAATATATAGAAAGCCGGTTGTATGAGAAGTATTCAGGAGTCGAGCATGCCGCGGTTTCCTCGTCATTTACTCTCAATGAATGGAGAACAGAATCGTCGGTCCGCAACAGAGAAGCCAGAACGCAAACTGGGGATTCATTTAACCCATTCACAAGTTCATTCATTCGTTCTACAAAATACAAAAGCAAAGTAAACAGC
The DNA here is from genome assembly GCA_019925095.2 of Dendrolimus kikuchii. NCBI lineage: Eukaryota > Metazoa > Arthropoda > Insecta > Lepidoptera > Lasiocampidae > Dendrolimus > Dendrolimus kikuchii. Next base: position 3,738,163 of record CM034389.1, read on the forward strand.
CGACGGGGCTGTTCGTACTAAATTTAGCGGAAAGAGTTGCCTTTTGTTCAAAACTGTAGTGTTAAAATCCGCGTTGTCCGTTTTGTCACCGAAATTTAATAAAAGTTGCCACCCAGCGTAGAAATGTGGATAGAATTTTGGGAAAGTTCCTAACGGACTACAGTTTGGAACCTATATTTTGTTTCTTACTTTTTTTTAAAGTTTAAGGCTTGGCAACTAGGCCTTTAAGCCAGACGCCGTTGTATTGAAAGAAAGAAAGAAAATCATTTTATTCAGGAAAAAATTACATTGGTGTAGTATAGGTATAATTGTTAACAAATTTAAAACTAACAACATAATCTTGTCCTGAAGTCCATCAGACTCAGCATAATGCTGGCCTTTTAAAACCAGCGCTGAGCCCTTAAGGTACTGTCACGGCAGACATTACATCATTGCAAAGCATCAAGGGAATCCTAAATAATATATATATATACATACATACATACATACACACACATATACATACGTAGTAATATACAAGAAATAGGGAAAATAATAATAATGAATAAATATATTGTAGGCTACAATCGACGTCATTCAACGGAGTTCTTGTGAAAACTCGAAAGGCCACATTTGGCTATATAGTTCACATTTCTCGCAAAAACACATAATTACTACTCAAAAACTATCAATATCCTACAACTATTGTTCATTTTAGAGCCATTTTACACATTTTTAGAAAATAAAACTGCACAGCACAACGTCCCCTTTCAGTTCCCGCCAAAAACTCTGTTTGTTACTTTTTTTCTTAATACACAGTATATTCAATTCAAGTTCGTGTTCAAAATGCCCTCAGGAGCAGTGCTGTCTTACACAACGTATTAGTGTCCAGACTCCTAAGCAGGAAAACTAAAATTCGCATCTACAAATCTGTCATTAGACCAATTTTGATGTACGGCTGTGAGTAAATGATAATGAGCATGATCATGTCAAAGAACTAAATGCTGTTGTAGGTATTTGCATTGAGTGCCTTGCTAACAATAACCTAAATGTAAATATATCGAAAACAAGTTTTGTACAATTTTATAATAGAAAACCAAAAACAAACAAAATTAAAATTTCGTATAACAATTGCGAGTTAGTTGAAAATACTAATGTCTTATTTCTTGGAATTACTCTTGACAATGTCTGTTCATGGCAGTTACATATAGATAATCTTATTAAAAAAAAAAAAAAATTGTATATGCATTATGGAAAATTTCTAACATAACAGATATTAAAACTGCTCTTATGGCTTACCATGGCTACGTAGGATCTCTTATTAGATACGGACTTATATTATGGGGAAATGCTGTTGACGTAAATAAAGTATTTATCGCCCAAAAAAAATGCTTAAGAGCAATATTTATGTACCACCGTGGACTTCTTGTGCCCCCCTCTTTAGAAAATATAAAATCTTAACGCTTCCCAGCCTTTACATACTTGAAGCTTGTAAATTTGTGAAAAGCAATCCAGAGCTATTTCTAAAATTTGAAGATGTTTACAGGTTTAACACTCGTCATGGAAATCGTTTAGCACACCCCCCGGTGAACAGCCATCTCTATAGTAGAAATAGCCATATTATGATTATAAAGATTTATAACAAAATACCTCCAATTATCAAAGAATATAAAGGTAACTTATTTAATATAAAGCTTTTTAACTGGCTGGTGGTAAATGTTTCTATTCAATGCAGGATTATATGAGATAAATACAATATTGACTAATTTTTTATTGACATTTATAATTTAATTGTAATATAATAAGATAACTAGAATAATAAAATTGTACTTTAAGAATAATTTTGCACGCCAATTTAGCTAGCACACGTGAAACTATCACCATGTATTGTAACATCTTGTAACCGTGTCTAATGCAAAATAAATATGATATGATATGATATGAGGTCCGGACATGGTCACTGAAGGAGGAGAACCAATTGTTGGTCACAGAGAGGCAGATTCTTAGAAAAATCTTGGGCCCAACAATAAAAGGAGATGGCAGCTGCGGGTCTGAACCAACTCCGAAATAGAAGACCTCATGGCCGAGCCCAGTATAATTGGGGAGATAAAATCTCACCGTCTCTGCTGGCTCGGTCATGTAGAACGGATGAAGGAGGATCGGGGAGTGAAGAAAGCATACTTGGGGCGACCGGTTGGTCGTCCCAAGTATCGCTGGTAGGACAGAGTGGAAGCTGACCTGATCGCACTACAAGCCCACAACTGGCAAGGCACTGCGCAGGACAGAGGAAAGTGGCGTCCTCTCGTTTCGAAGGCCAAGACTCACTTTGGGTCGCTGAGCCAACGGAGTTAGTTAGTTAAACAGTGTATAAAACTAATTCTACTTATGTAATATTTAATTGGTAAAATTTTAAATATTAATTAAAAATCTAAAATATCCTATAAATAAACCTACCTTAAAAATATATATACAATAGTAAAAAAACTAAAATTAAAATAAAAACCTATATTAAAGCCCGTCCAGCCCCACCAGACCACTGTCGCTGGGCATTGTACCTAGAAGGCTGGCAGCATTACCTCGCTGGATACAAAGGCTAATCCTTTGAGCGAGGTAAGCTCCAGCCTTCCGGTGTATTACTAAAACTATGTCCTACCGGTTTTTATTACGGAATCATATTTCATTTTTAATTCAACGTTACGACGTAGCTGAGATCACGGAAGACAAAAATGTCAAGTATCAATGAGTAAGGGCCCTTCTACACGATAACAATTTTCACCGTGTCTGTAGCAGATAGGTGTAATTCATCATGTATAAGACTAGAATTTACTCGGATCTTCCACGAATTTTTTTTTAAATCTTTGTTTTTTTTAATAGAGGGTTTAATCAATTAGCTTATGTCACCCTCGAACATAGACTTACACAAACTAATTACTTAGCTATCTATTTTTAAGTGCTATAGTTAATAAACTATTCTTAATGGCATATTGGCTTCTCTTGCTAGAAGGAACGCCAATATGCTATTACAAAGACCTGTATCTAATTTATTTATTCCCAAAATCTACAAGTATGTTCATCAGTGTTACAATGAAAATTCCGATTTGGTATACCAAAATAACCTAATACATTCGGCAACAGGATGTCAGCAGGGCGACCCTCTCGGGCCAGCCATTTTTTCACTTGCCATCCGCCCCATCATTAAATTCAAATTCAAAAGTTTTTATTCAAAATAAGTTCCACTGGAGAACACTTTTTGAAGGTCATACATGTAAGTTAAAATTTTTTGTTTACTTCATATTCTATGTACACCGCTTCGCAACGTGTTGATGCTGTAAAGGAGAAGAAGCGGCAAGAAACTCCCCAGCAACACGTCTAGCTAAATATTGATTTTCTTTATATTTCATATTCTATTTATATCTCAAATTCTTTTTTTAATAAGTATTGTACAGAAGTATGTTACACAATCACTTTTTGAAGAATTAATGGAGTTGTAGCAAACAATGCATACTCAATAAGACCAAGACAATAAAAGGAAAGAAAAATAATATTGTAGGTATAATAATGACATGACGTGCTAAAATGTTATGCTGCAATATGTCTCCACAAATTCAAATTAAACAGCTAAATTCTAAATTCAACGTGTGGTGTCTCGACGATGGGACTTTAGGAGGTAATATAGATACAGTGAAAAACGATCAAAATTTTTTAATACAATAGTTTGGAAAAATAGGTTTATCTTAAAAAATTTCCAAATGCGAACTTTTTCCGACGAAGAATAACATCAACACTATTTCCGCTTTTACAGATTTGGCCCCCAATCTAAAAATTGCTAATAAAAGTAATTTAAGCCTCCTTGGGTCTCCCATCTTTGATGAGTCCTTCTCATCTTTCGTAGAAGACAAAATTGTCAATTTTCAATTAAATTTATTAAATTTAAAACAATTAAACACACATATGCACACACACATGATGAAAGAATGACTAAACAGATATACAATGCAAAAGTGAATGGATGCAGAAGTCGTGGAAGGCCACGACATACCTTCCATGATCAAATTGATCATGTACTAGCAGAAGGTGATGTCAGGAGCCTTAAGAACAGACGAGCTTGCATGACAAGAGTTATGAATGTCAAAGAGGCAAGTGAGGTGTCTAAGAATAAGCCTAAATGGCACTCTGTTGTTCGTGCCTACCCCGCAAGGGAACTAGCGTGAAGTTATGTATGTATGTATGTATGTATGTATAATGCTTATTTTATTATTAGGCACTGCGTTTTCACTCCCAACGTTACGTATGTATTGCGCTGTTCCCCCCTTTGGAGACATTCCAGTATTTTAAATAATTTAGACAATATTATTCGGCAAATATTTATTTAGACTATAACGCTGGATATAGTTATCTCTTTCCACTACGTTCCGGGTGCATTCCATTAGAATATGATAAAAATCTTCAACCACTCCACACTCTGAACAATTTGATGAGATTGTTTTTCCCATGAGGTGAGCGAATGGAATGTGTCCGGGCCGAAGCCTCAAGACAGTGACTACATCTGAACTGGCCATATTGAATCCTTCAAACCAAGGCGTTCTAATCAAACTAGGCTGTATTGGTTTGTACCAAATACCCTTACTCAGTGATCTTTCGTCAGCCACGAAGATTTGTCGTGTCTTCTCCGTACAAGGTAAGTAGCACACCTTGTGAACGATGACATAGTTTTCAGGCAGTCGTGCGTAGGGTATGGTAGGGTGCACTAGTCAAGTTTCACCTTGTAGGACATGATTTTAAAATGAGTTCGTAAGAGTAACATGACATTTTGTACTGAACCAGTACAATGTACCACTTCAAATGAGGCGAGGAGATTTGTATGGTTTGTGCCGCGGCAGTACATTTGAAGCGATGAGGCCGGTGAGGCGGTGAGCGTCATTCCCTCATTTGTCCCGTTCAAAACTAGTTCGGAAATCTTCCCTAAGAATCGGATGTGATCCGCCTCGGTTACCACGGTTTACTAGCAGTCGTACGTGTCATGTTGTCCCTTTTTGTCATGTGAATATCCGTACAGGCGTTACTGTACTTTTGTCCTCGTTCCGTCCTTCTTCTTATATTTGAGGCGTGAGTAGTAGCGGGACAAAATTTTTGAAGTAGTACAAATTTAAATTTTGAGCCGTATCAGTACAAATCTATTTTGTATAGGACAAATGTACTGCCTCACACGTGTACTACTCATCATTACATTGTGTCTAGCGCAGACAAGATTTGTTTCCTGGTCAGCGCTGAAGCAATGTATACAGTTCATGTATAGAAACCACACGAATTCCAATTTTATGGAGTGAAGGCCGCACATTATACCTGACACGCTTGTTCAAGTCCGCTTGGTGGGTTACACACATCTGCGATCACTATATGCAGGTTTCATCTCGGTGTTTTTCTTCACCATCAGCATGCGACAATTGTAATAATAATTATGCACGATAGATCCAAATTCAAGTCTACTTCATATTCTGTGTACGTTTTAACAGTTTTAAGCGTGGTATTTGATTTTTATTATTCCGACGTTTAATAATAAGAATCAATTAATCATTATGTGTACTACCCGCGAAAACTTAAGAATATATACATACTACAAAACTGCCCTATAGAAGTGAATGGTTTCCCGGCCAGTTGGCCATTAACCTCCCACGGCTACTAGAATATTTTAACATTGATTAATCTTTTCTAAGCCTACTTTCTCAGGGTATCTATTTTGATCCACTACATTTTTTAGCTTCCTTCGGATATTCTACAAAGAAAAAAATGCCGCCAGCAAAAAACATAATTCGGATTTAGACTGGATAAAAACCTTATTTGCGTTACGACACGGAATTGACTCCTAAGGTGAAACGGGTTTTCTTCTGAACTAGTAACGTTGATCCCGGGTTTTTCGAAAACATGTGTTTACTTTCTGAGTTTTTCTTTCAAGCGAAGTCTTTTGAAGGCAGTTGTTAGAAAATGAGTACCTATGAGTACTAGTGGTCGCCCAGTGATCGAAATTCGACCATAATTAATATAAATTATAAGTTTGAAAGACTATAACTTCTATAATCACAGATTTCGCCAAGGCTGCACTGTTAATTTGACTTGAACAATAAACAAAAGAGTATATATGCGTGTGTGTGTCAAATACATGGTAGTATGTGTAATATTTTTTATTTATTGATTTAGTGTAGTTTTTATGCATATTTAAAAAAGATATTAGCATTCTGCACTCCTTCTTTATATAAAATATAGTGTGCGAAATGTCATACAACTCCGACCGCGTAATTTTCGTAAAAAGGGGTACAAAGTTTTTACTTCACATATTAATATAATACATACATACATACATACATACATACATACATAACTTCACGCCAGTTCCCTTGCGGGGTAGGTACGAACAACAGAGCGCCATTCAGGCTTATTCTTACACACCTCACTTGCTTCTTTGACATTCATAACTCTTCTCATGCACGCTCGTCTGTTGTTAAGGCTCCTGACATCATCTTCTGCTAGAACACGATCGATTTCATCATGGAAGGTATGTCGTGGCCTTCCACGACTTCTGCTCTATAATGTATTGATTTATATAATGATTTAGGCAAAAACAAGTGAGATATTTTTAAATACCGTAAGTTGAAATTAGTCTAGTAATAGTTTATCCGTGCAGGAACGGAGAAAGAATACAATTTCCTGCGGCCGGGCGGCCTGTCGTGAGAGGCGACTTAACAACCCACAGCCAGGTGGTAGGGCATTTTCCCGACTGGATGGCTACCACCCCTGGTCTAATATATGTCGCCATAACAACCTTGAGTTTCACTTCTACTATGTGTCCCAGCACACATTTCGATTTTTATCAGTCTGTCAATTAAAAATCTGATAGCCGACGAAAAATAGAAAATACTTAAACGTTCCTAAAATACGGTGAAACAATTTCGCAATTTCTTCAAAACTTACATATAATTGTCGAGAATAAGTCGTCGGCATAGCAAGGATCCCCTTAACAATTCGTTTTGCAAGTCAGCTCCTATTTTGGAACGAAATCTCAACCTAAAACTGAGCGCCAGACTAATTGAAATTGTGGCCAGATTGTCTGTGCGGGCGGGCCACATTTGCAGAATACGTTTTAATTTCTTAAAGTTAATATTCTATTCTAATTAGTTACGGTTTGTTTCAATATTTTAAATTAAATAAACAGTTTGTTTAAACAAAAGTCGTGGTAGCGTAATGGCTTGCGTCCCAGACTCAAAGGACACGGGTTCGATCCTGGCCGGAACGTATGCACCACTTAGTCAGTTTTCTGATTAATTGTGCTTATTTTTACATTACCACGTGCTATCGAGATAACCGATGTGTCAAACCTGCCAAGCGCTGCCTTGGACAAGCGTGGCGGGTATACTGTTCGTTTCCCTTATAATGCGAGGCCCGAGCCCAGCAGTGGGACATTTATGGGCTGATATTAAAACGGTTTGTTTTAATAATTTTAATTTATAAGTACGTTACGTAACGTAACGGTAGCCTAAAGCGACCACTTTCGGAGATTCGTATTGCGAATGTGACAAGTCTTATAATAGAATTTTATGCATTTCTGTCTTACGCCTACCAGTTTACTTAGGCTACGTCCACAAGAGGCTCACAACGACCACGTTCACGACCTCGATATTTCCTGTTCCACTTGCGGTCATTACAATCATAAACTCTAGTGGAACGGATTATAGAACTTTGATATCATAAACAAAGAAATACAAATATCATTGGTTGATTCGAAAATCGCGCCTTTTTCAATGTCAATTGATAGAGAGAATGCTCTGTGGTCAACGCCCACTTCGACCCACCTCTTGACGTGGGTCGTTGTGAACGCTGTGTGATCGAAAGGGATGACGTCATTACTGACGTTTTCACCACGACCATAACGGCCGTGGTCGCCATGTGGAACGGCTGACGGAGCATTTTGGGCGTTGAGAGCTACTAACGGAATGCCTCCCTAGACACGTGATAATTTCAAAATGCAAGCTACAGAGACAGCCGGTAAGAGAAAGCCGACAAAAAGTTCTGCCATAACTGCTCCCAGAACATGTTTACGTAAGTTTTAGTAAAAATATAGGAGTCTAGTATAGTAGACTTGTTTTGCATGAATATTTCAAAGGCAGATGGCGTTGTAAATTTGGCCAGGACGGCCTTAGGTCACCCGCTTTATTTATTTATAAGTCTTTTGAGAACTTTAATGAAGAAATCTCTTAGAGTATTCCCTTGTAAATTTAATGAAGTCTACCAGCTTCTTGAATGTCTAGTTTGTTTATGAAAATGAAGATAGTATTTTACTAAGTTTTCGCCACTCTTATACATAATGAAAGTAGATTTTTACGGTTTTAAGTGCGGTAATTTATTTGATTTTTATTACTCCGACGTTTTGGATATTTTTCAGTAACTGTGATCACGGAAGACAAGAGGTCAAATATCAATGAGTATTGTTAAAGTTTTATTAAGCCTACCGCCAATTTGTTCAATAATATAATTATTTAGTTTAACTTTTGTTTATGGTTATTATTTACTCTATGGCAGTCTAATGTGTTTGTAACATGTTGCGAACTGGTAGTAAATTGGTGGTCCTGAATCGGATTTCCCCTCGTAAAAAATATCAATCTGATACCAGTCCCCACAACGAGGGCAACAGCACGTTGGTATTGGAAGTCCATCGGTGACGGTAACCACTTTCCATCGTTCACACCGCTCGCCATCGACGGGATATTCACCCTCATTTCCTTGAGCTGCCACGTTCAACTACGCAACGGTTCCCTAGAATGTTTATTCCGAGTACCACAATAATCTGAAGGGAACTTACCGGCGAAGTTTTCCCTCTGCGCTATTACATGGGTTCGTTTAAGAATGGTGTTATAAAATTCCTTGGAGGCCGGCAACGCGTTGGCAACGCCCTTGGTGATGTAAACGTCATTTAAAAAAAAAAAATATTGCAGGAGATCAGCAGACAAGCAGATGGCACACTTGATGGTAAGCGGTTACCATCGCCTATGGACATTTGCAATACTAAAGGTGCTACAAATGCGCTGCTGCTCTCTTAAGGGAAACTGGAACCTGGTCACTAATGCCGGAACACAATTCGAAGGTTGTTATGGCGACATACTTTAGACCAGGGGTGGTAGCCATCCAGTCGGGCAAATGCCCTACCACCTGGCAAAATCCATTGGCAACGGTAATCATCTTCCATCAAGTGTGTCGTCTGTTTGTTTGCCTGCCTAAGGCAATAAAACAAATGATGGGCGTCAGGCTATCTGCTGTACTCCAGCAATAAAAACAAATACAACTCCCCTATCTCTAGAATGTGTAGAATTCTCAACAGCAGTAGAGATGTTACTAACATTCACTTTGACTCCAAAAATTCATTTTATAAAAAGATTCGTTTAGCCCGAAAGGACACTTATTAGACAGACTGACGGACAGACTAATTTCAATACCCTACACATTTTTGTTATATTTATTATTAGAGTCTTAAGTAAATAACAGTGAAGAAATTATACTGCAATTTGTTTTCACCTATAATTAGTTTTTACATCGCATTGTAAATCTTAGCCATAAGTCTAGTAACTGATTAAATGTACAAAACTGTTGGTGATCCTTATTAAAAAAATACATTTGGTATCGCCAAGTAACCTTCTTTCGGCATATACAAACTTTTCTTTTATTAATTTTACATTCTTCCTATAAATTTGACGCCGTGTTCCCTTTTTGCCACATGGCAAATATATAAAATAAATAAACTAATTTATCTTAATAATATAAAATAAAATATATTACGCTCGTAATATTCCACAAATGTTCATATTTCATAAATACCACAACGAATATCGCTATATGTAAATCGCCGCTTTATACATAAATAAATTCACAATACTGCTAAAATTATAGCATACAAGTGCGTTTGTAAAGAGTGAAGTGGACTGAGGAGCAGAGGAGCTCTGTCTCCTCACTACCCTTCAAATTGTCCCATTCTCCCTTTTGTTCATTTTGAAACAGTTTGCTCATCACTAAACCCAGCGGCGCCGCAACAACATTCATTGCATCATAATATAAAAATGTATAAATTTCAAATACATATAATGCAATAGGTTACTTATTGTAATTAGTATTGCTATCACGTCTATTATAGTTGATCAAAAGAACCTTGATAAAGTCAAAGGAATGAATTGGTTACAAGTTTAATAAAAATCTACAGCGAAAATACCGAGGGGACTCCCTTAAAATGGGGGAACAAGGAAAACATCCCATAACAAATGGGTCAAGATAAATGTCGTTTGATGATAACATCGATTTCATTTATTATACTGTTTGCTAACAAATGCGAAATGACTCAATGTATTTATCAAAGACCCTCACAGTAATACCAGCTTACAGAATCTAAATTAAAACATTTCATTTTAAAATGGACATTTAAGAGATGTTCTTGAAAATAAATGAAGTGAAATGATCAAGTCACGTGCAAGCTGGGGAATAAATTCTCTTCAAAAAGAACATAAACAGATATTAAAGTCTGAACGAGGCAGCAGAAGCTTCGACTTCCTTGTTATTGTACATATGGCTTGGTACCGGTTTAAGAATAACCGGTTTTAGTCAACTACTTTTTTCGGAGTGTAAGTCTTAGAAAGAGAGAGAGAGATAACACTTTATTGTACACCATTACAGAAAACAGAAAACCTTATAGCCTAAAAATATTCTAATTGTGCACAATGGGCGGTCTTATCGCTAAGAAGCGATCTCTTCCAGACAACCCGTAGCAGGAATAAAACAGATTCAATTTGTCAAAGGTATATATATATATTATCCGATATGCAGTTACTTATATTATATTTTATTCATGAATAAACATATAAGTACGTAAAATATTATATAAGTAAGAATTATACTTAATAGACATATACCGTATAAATACAACTAGTAATGTATTTACATATATAAAATAATATACATAAATATATGTCAAAATATCAGTGTTATATAAACTATAACTATAAAAAATATGAGTGTTCTATAAACCTGAAATACATACATACATACATACATAACTTCACGCCAGTTCCCTTGCGGGGTAGGCACGAACAACAGAGTGCCATTTAGGCTTATTCTTACACACCTCACTTGCCTCTTTGACATTCATAACTCTTGTCATGCAAGCTCGTCTGTTCTTAAGGCTCCTGACATCACCTTCTGCTAGTAGACCTGAAATAACCGGTTAAAAGTGCGAGAAGAGAAAGTATCATTCTAATTCTCGTAGCACATGTTGTGTGTGCTTTGTGTTGTATTGGCGGTGTGCGACAAGAACCGTTCGAAGCCGGTTCATTCAACAAAACCTATTTAACGAAATTTTGTTCCCAAAAACCATTTACTGGAGCTTCAAGTAAGAACAAAACTGAACAGAAATGTACCTATGTATTGAAACAACCGGTTCGACTTCTAACCAGTTTTCAAGCCTTGGTTGCAGATAAGCTGGAGCTGAAATACCAACTTACCATCAAATGGGCCATTTACATACATACATACATACATACATACATAACTTCACGCCAGTTCCCTCGCGGGGTAGGCACGAACAACAGGGCCATTTACAAGTAAAGTATAATTATAATTCAAAATGTTCTTTTGAATTGAAAAAAAAATAATTAAATGAAATAATTTTATTGAAATTAATAAAATAAAATAATTTCTTTCAAAACGAATTAAATTAAATGATCTTCTTGAAAATGAATGAAATGAAATTAATCTTCTTGAAAATGAATAAAATAAAATGATCTTCTTGAAAATGAGTAAGATGCAATTGATCTTCTTGAAAATGAATAAAATAAAATGATCTTGAAAATGAAATTGATCTTCTTGAAAATTAATAAAATAAGACGATCTTCTTGAAAATTAATGAAAAGAAATTAATTTTCTTGAAAATTAATAAAATAGAATAATCTTCTTGAAAATTCATGAAATGAAATTGATCGACATTAAAAATGTATTTGATGAATTTTTTTTTAATGCTGTTCCGTTTTCCCAAAATGGGTATTAAACCCTAAGCAATAGTTTAAGATGATTTTAATTATACGTATATCTTTACATACTAGTATAAAACAAAGTCGCTTTCCGCGTCTGTCTGTTGTATATCCGCTAACTCCTAAATTAAACAACGGACTTTTAAACGGTTTTCACCGTTACTTAGTCAATTATTAACTGTACGTTTACATATATATACATAATTATATAATACATAAATTCTGTACGTGTGTATGTGATTGTACTCCTAAACGGTTGGAACGATTTTGATGAAATTTTTTGTGTGTATTCAAGTGGATTCGAGATTGGAAATTGGATCCAGTAAGTGGCGTTGGAATCGGGTTCCATGATTTTAAGTATTTTTTTATGGTTATTTGAGTGGATCCCTCGACGGTCTAAACCTACAGTTGGACCCAGTAAGTGGCGCTGGAAGCGGGACCTAGATATTTAATTTTTTCAGAGCAGGACATCGTCTGCCAGGCCCGTTAGTAAAATTTAAAAATATAATAAATTTTTTATGTAAGTACAATAGAGCTACTGCTTAGGATTTGACCAGCGGCGTAAACGCGGGAACTTTTGAGTAGATTGTTAATTAAATAAAATATTGCTAAATAAAACTTTAACAATACTCGTTGACACTTGACATCTTTGTCTTCCGTGATCACGGCCACTGAAAAGTGGCCGAAACGTCGGAAAAACCAAAATCAAATAAAATTACCGCGCTTAAAACCGTTAAAACGTAGTTTTATTTTGTTATCACAATTTTAGATTTTATGAATTAACAAGCGTGAGCTGTGTATTATGATGACTCTAAGAACAGCATCCATAAGCGTTGTCAATAAGAGCCGCTACATTAAGAGAATCCATCAATCAACATTAATGGCGAGATATATTGCCTATTACTTTCGCCAGTGTTAGGTTTTTGTTGCGGATAATTCGGCTACTAATCTTTTATCATCTGTTTTATTGTTGTACAAGAAATTGGGCATGAATGAGGAAACATCCTTTTTCAATTACTCAAGATAAGGAGGTTCTCCCACGATGTTTCTGACCTAAATTTTGTTTATATATCGCGTGGGAGTTAATGAAATTTTGTAGGCAACGGTCTGGCGTTTAGTGTGTTTAAACGAATTTTTTACGCTTTCTAGAAGTAGCATCGAAACTTCGTTCGCGTGGGCATTATGATGACTCGCAAAAAAACGCTTTTGCAGCACTATAATTAGAGTATTTTCATCTATCCCATTACAACGACGTCGTTTTATCGTAATTAAAAAGTATTTTAAGTATTGACTATTGATATAAGCTTCCTCTATGCCGAGTTTCATTTAAATCTGTTCTGTAGTTTTCACATGCTGCTTGTGCAGACACAACAATTATAAAAGTTATGTAGTGGAACACTTATAAGTCAATAGATGGCGCTGTGCAGTAATTGAGGTCGCAAACGATTTCCGAAGCGTACAAAAAATATATACAAACCAACAATAATTGGAGAAATTGCTGTTATGGTACCAAGGTGCCGTGGTATTTCAGATACTCGCAGGAAACTCCGGATTTTAAGTTCAACAATATTATATTTTAGGTAAATTTACATTGCAGATTTTTACAATTGTCTTATTATAGAGCACATTTTTCACAACGTTCCAAACATGAACTTCAAAATTTAAAACATATTTATCATTTTTCTCTATCTCGCCAGCAATGGCGAAATAGAGGTTTTATACGAGTTTAACAATAATAGATCAGCCTAGGCCTGCGAGGAGCAACAATGGCATCGCTGGAAGATCTTCCTTTGAGACGGAGGTGCATTCCATCTTGCCCCTCCAGCTGTGTTGCCAGGTTGGATTGAAAAAATTACAGTGTTCCGCATGTAAAATTACAGTAGATCCGTAGGAAAATACAGTAAATCATAAAACTCATTACAGTGTTTTTACAGTGAAAAAAAATCATACTTTTATTGGAATTATTAATGCATTTAATAATCACTATTATAATTTACATATAATTTGTCAATCAATATCTATATATATGGATCTTTCAAATCACGCAACCACTTTTTGAAGTTTTCATGGTGTAACCATTCATCACGAAATTTCTGCTTATAAGTTCTCTTTTTTTTCGGCGTGGAGGGTCCTTCGTCGTCGCTTTCACGAGGTGACATTTTTAATGACAATTTTAAAAGTAATACTAATTATACTACAATTAATCCCAACAATGTAGCCACTATTTCCAAATGAACTTATAAACTTACCTACTATTATCGGCAACATTACAAGAGTAGCTTACAGTAAACAAAGACTATGCTAAATATAAACATCTCAATTTTCTCAAATAATAGTCATCTACAATCTGTTCCCCATACAGTGGCAATTCTCCGGCCCAAGATGTAATACTTACTTGAAGTAGAACACAGTGCGGTTCGTTTCACGCAGTGAATGGTGAATCTACTTTTTTTTTGTGGTTAATATTAAAAGAAACTACGTTTTTCGCTGTTCACTGTATACTGTATAGCTGGAATACAGTGTACAGCAAAGGCAATAAAATTACAGTAAATCTACTGTAATTACAGTGCACCTGGCATGGCTGAGCTAGTGAGACATTCCTAAAGTAGCATCGTCGGATTTTGCTAGTGCGAATTAAACCCTGATTTTTTATAATTTTTAAATTCATTGTACATACTCGACACCTCTACAGATTTATTACATTACTAGCTAACCCTGCAGACGTCCTGCTCTGGAACTTAAAAATCTAAGTACCGATTCCCACGCCACCTACTGGGTCCAATTGGGAATCTAAACCATCCGGAGTCCTACTCGAACACACTTAAACAGTTTAGGAGGAGTTCAGTGACACATATACTAACATCAGAATTTTATATATAAAGAGAACAGATAGATTGTTTAAGAATTTTGATTTTTGTCCAAAGGATTATTATTCAAAGGTGTCAAAGTCAGGGAGTATCAGGTAAAACGCCCGGAAGAACGCAGCAGTATAATCGTGTCCGCATCAGCAACTCATACCGCGATGTAATTCGCCTGTGGCGCCATTTCGTTATATGGAGATAAAACTGGCACTCGTCGTGTCGTTGATACATTAATACTCTAGAGTCTATATAAAAACAAATGTAGATAGAAACTGGACAATTACGGACCGCCATTAAGACTGGTCTGGAATCTCCGGAGTGACCCCAAAATGTAGCAAAGGATTTTAATCCTCATGATCTTTTACCAGCAGCCGTTAATTTTGTGCCATTGAAATTTCAACCGCGCTTTCCAATTATCCAACGACATCTTTGAAACTTTTTATCGACAATCTTCAATTAGCCGTTATCAAGGGTCAGATTTTAAAGAGTCTGGGCGTTCAAAGGGCAAAAAGGGCGTCTTTGATTTTATAAGGGTTGGGACACTATTTTACTGCTGAGACTAAAATATATTTAAAAATGTGTGTTATGTATTTTTGTTTATTATGGACCATCAACAGCATATACATCCATCTTAAATCTAAACAATGCTCATGCTAAATATACTCACTATTATAGGTTGTTTTTTATTTTTTTATTGTAGATAGGTTTGCGTTTGACCACGATCACGTCCAGTGCCGGACGATGATGCGGTCGAAGATGGAGCACGCTTACTTAGATAGTACCTATTCACATGAGACTTGAAGATTCCCGGATTGTACTTTTCTGGAAACACGGACTCTGGTAGTGCATTCCACAATTCTGCCGTACGCAGAAGGAACGTGGAGGCGAAACGTTTAGTACGCACTGGTAGCGTTTCCACTGTGAAACGATGGCGTAAACCAGAGTGTCGTGTGGTCCGAAGATGGAATGGTGTAGGGGGGATCAGGTCAAACAATTCAACCGCACACTCTCTGAAATGAATCCGATAAAAAACCGACAGACTAGCAACCCGGCGTCGATGTTCTAAGCTTTGAAGCCTTGTATTGACAAGCTGGTCGCTACCAATCAACCTCTTGGCTCTTCTCTCAATTGACTCCAGCGCCTCAAGCTGGTATTTGGCTGAGCCGTCCCAAAGGTGAGAGCAGTACTCCATGCAAGATCTTACTTGAGCACAGTAAAGATTAAGCAGTTGCTCTGCAGTGAAGTAGCGTCTCACCTTTGTAAGTATATTCAGCTTTTTAGCAGCCAGCCGAGCTACACTTTCAATATAGGAGCCGAAATTGAGAGTGGATGATAAAAGGTGGGTAGGTGGTCATATCATGCATTATGTCATATATTATAAGATGCCAATGAAAAGTTAAATTTGGATGATTGATGATATTATAAAATATTAATTAAACAATATAATAAAAAAATATAAGAAAAAATAGCAATAATTAAACATGCTTAATCTATCTGGGATATTATTTTGAAGAATGTATGAGAACTGTCATTAAATATATCTATGTTTTTAGATTTCTCAACATAGCAATTGTACAGACGTGATATTCTGGCTATATGTGAATATTTTCCAAGATTAGTTTTAAATCGTTTTGTCTTAAATATTGGATAGGGATGACGAGGAGGCTTGCGAGGATCATTAAAATCAAACAGTTCTAATAGTTGAGGACTGTCTATGTCATTGTGTAATAGTTTATAAAGACATTTAATATCAAGGACAGATCTAAATTTGAGGGTTTGCATTTGAAAAAGCTTAAGCTTATTAATATAAGATTAGAAGATATGATGCCGAGTACAGACACAGCCAATCAAAGGCTACATAAAACTTGTTATATATATTTGTATGCTCCTATGTGAGCAAAACATATTGTTACGAGTGCGGGACTCGAAATAAAAATGCCGTTGGAATTACTATAGAATTTATTAGAACTATACAAACACGTATAACACAGGTACAAATATAACTGGACAAAACCAGTATAAACTGCACGATTCAATAACACACGCAAAGTCCGTCACTATATAGCTTATCGAATGTACACACGTCTTGCTTGTATCGTAATCTTCGCTTGACTGCCTCACCCCTCCGTTCGGGCATTGTTTTTATACTCAACTATACAAATACAATATGCCATACCTGCCAAGCGCAGACGCAATTTCCCGGAAACCGTAATCCGCACACTTGCTAAATTATTCCTGCGAACCGCCATAAATTAGTACAATACACAATAGACTGTTTTTTTTAAGTAAACAAAAGAAGTCCAAATGCGGGAAGGTAATAAACTGTGCTTTATGGTAGGCAGGTGTGCATTCACTTTTGCCGGCATGTAACAATATGTACACCATAACATACAAATACCAACTTTATAACCATATCTCACATATTATTATATGAGAGAGAGATAACAATTTATTGCACACCAAAATATATAATTACAAAATCAAACCATAATAACAATATTGTTAACGCCGACTGTTCGCGACGTTAAGTTCATTGCAAAATTACTGAACGAAACGGAACGCGCAGTTTAAATAATTGACAGCTACGACGGTTAAAGTTTTCTCCTTCTTCAAAAATCTCAATGTTGTACGTAATACACGTAATTAGCTATTTTTGAGTTTTTTATTCCAATATTACCTTAAGAGTATCTCCATCATATTCACCGACCTACTTGGTCACCGCCTCTTTGTTATCTTTTTTTCTTTCGCCACATCTGTCACTATGTAATGTGACATAGTCTACGTCCGACCGCTGAACGCACCGCTGCTTCGGCATAAACCTCGCCGCGTTTTGCGTGTTGTGCCGAATTTTACACCCGCTTACATCAACCCGTGCCCAATATCCGTGCAGGAACGGAGAAAGAATACAATTTCCTGCGGCCGGGCGGCCTGTCGTAAGAGGCGACTTAACAACCCACAGCCAGGTGGTAGCATTTGCCGGACTGGATGGCTGCCACCCCTGGTCTAAAGTATGTCATCATAACAACCTTGAGTTGTGTTCCGGAATTAGTGACCAGGTTCCAGTCTCCCTTAAGAGAGCAGCAGCGCATTTGTAGCAACATTGGTGTTGCAAATGTCCATAGGCGATGGTAACCGCTTTTCATCAAGTAGGCCGTCTGCCTGTCGGCTGATCTCCTGCAATAAAAAAAAACCCGCATGTTGGAAGATACCCGCTGTATCGATCTAGCTGGTCCACTTATCGAAGCAACCGAAAGACGAGAAGAGAGGATCACGAGGAAGAAGTGCCTGCCGCTGCTAAACCCGCATCGTTCGTAGCGTGTCTGGACCAGCGACCTGTTCCTGTAAGTCCTTTCCATCTCTTATATTCCCGCTCCCGCCCGCGCCATCAAATATTTTCTAGGCAATTCAATAGGCGGCCTTATCGCTTAAAGCGATCTCTTCCAGGCAACCTAAATTAAAGGAATTTTTGTTGCTAATCCGACGACGTATGTAGTGCAGGAACAAGGGGCAATACAGCATATACAATTACATGTTGTACCTTTCTTTGAATCAGGGAAAATTATGAAGTGGCCCAAACACTGTATTTACCAAACCAAAGTCCTAAGAGATCATGTAAACGATTATCTACCGCGTAACCAACTTATACCCTACCCAAAATAACTTTTATAATGAATCGAGTAAATTTATAAGATGTAAAGTTCCCTTGAGAAAGTCAGCCAATGTTCCGCTTAAACATAAAAGCCTCATAAATTAAAAAAAAACTTTTAAAAAGTATGAATGAATAAAGCACCTAACTCAGTGTTAAAACCGGCTCTTGACACCTTAGCCATTCATTCATTCGTTCATGCGGTCACTAGAGTAGTTCATTCGCTCCTTTACTTTGAATGCTGAATTTTAATTTGTAGACCAACATGCTAACTGGTTAGTGTTATTAATGGCTGGTCTCTTTATCTTATTTTACATTCATTTGCTTTACTCATTAAAACGTGACATATAACTCTAAAGAAATGTCAATTTTCTACCAACGGTAAGATAAAAGAATGGATAGTAAAATAAAGAATGCCAAAACAGTCAAGTGCTTGTGGAACATGAATAGTAAAATGGAAAGTAGAATTTTAAATATACGCTTGAGAATGATGCGGGTGACATTAGGCGCACCGTTCCTTTTCACTTTTGAACATTACCGCGATTTACAAACATGGCTTAACATTTCAGCTGTACCCTAATAAATATCATGGTCGTAAAATACAGTCACAATTAGCCTTCGTAAATTTAATTAATTTAGCCTGCTAGAATGTTATTGGCTAAATAAAAAATCTAATTGAAATAATAAAACAAAGTGTTACGCGTGTATTTTTTTTATGTTTAAGGCTTGGCAACTAGGCCTTTAAGCCAGGCGCCGTTGTATTGTAGGCTATAATCGACGTCATTCATCGGAGTTCTTGTGAAAACTCGAAAGGCCACATTTGGCTATATAGTTCACATTTCTCGCAAAAACACATAATTACTACTCAAAAACTATCAATATCCTACAACTATTGTTCATTTTAGAGTAATTTTACACATTTTTAGAAAATAAAACTGCACAGCACAACGTCTCCTTTCAGTTCCCGCCAAAAACTCCTTATGCGTGTAACGTAACGCCACATATTTGGTGATGGGAAGTATTACCACGATGAATAGTCGATATTTTTTGTAAAAAAAGAAGTTTACGTATTTTTAATATCCGTTTAGACATCTATACAGTTTAATAAAAGAACGGACATACATCTTCTATATGTATAAAATATCCCTATCACAGTGTTTGATCGTGATGAACTCCGAAACTACTCAACCGATTTTGATAAGATTTTTTTATTTTGCTGGATTTGTTCCAACTTAGGACATAGGATAGGTTTTATTTTATTTATTAATCTAAAAATATTTTTTATTGCAATTTTTTTAAACCGAAAGGTCAGTAAGTATGAGTTTTCCTGTCAACTAAGTTACATAAGTATCAAATAGATGGCGCCATATTTTAAGTCCCACCCTTTCTTTGATTAATAGTATGTGAACCTTAATCACTATAAATCTAAAAATTGACCGTAGAAATGTATGTACGCGCATAATTTGAGAACGACTTTACCGATTTTGATGACATGTTTTGTGTGTATTTGAGTGTGTCTTTGAATGGTTTAGATTCACACTTGGAACCGGTAGGTGGTGTTGGGATCGGGTTCTAGGTTCCTCTTAATCTTCTGGACCTATTTTCATGTTTTTTTGTTTGTTCGAGTGCGTACTCGGATAGTTTAGATTCACAATTGGAACTGGTAGGTGGCACTAGAATCGGGTCCTAGAACTTTATTTTTTTAGGGCAGAACAACGTCTGCCGGGACTGCTAGTAATTATATAAATTTTATTAGTTTAAACTGCCTAAACTGATATCAGTCGGAAATATCTACAATTAAATAATATAATGTTTACAAGTTCGATAAAATAGAACTGCATAATGTCACTTGCCTAGTAACGTAACGTTGACAGCTGTCACCCACATCATGCTACAGCGCAAATAGTATAGTAGTAGTAAAGCAGAAACTTCGTAGTAGCGTAATGGCTAGCACAGGTGTCCCAAACTCAAAGGACGCGGTTTCGAATCTTGGCCGCAACGCATGCACCACTTAGGCAGTTTTCTGACCTACATACATACATACATAACTTCACGCTAGTTCCCTTGCGGAGTAGGCACGAACAACAGAGCGCCATTTAGGCCCATTCTTACACACCTCACTTGCTTCTTTGACATTCATAACTCTTGTCATGTACACTCGTCTGTTCTTAAGGCTCTTGACATCACCCTCCGCTAGTACACGATCAATTTGATCATGGAAGGTGTGTCGTGGCCTTCCACGACTTCTGCATCCATCCACTTTTGCATTGTATATCTGTTTAGTCATTCTTTCATCATGCATTCTTTCCACATGCCCGAACCACCGGAGCATTCCTTTTTCTTACCTTCACCCCGACACTCTCTTTCAGACCAACTCTCTTTCTTACTTCGGTATTACGAACGCGGTCCGCGAGCGTCACTCCGCAGATTTTGCGCAGTGCTCGCATCTCGACCGCGTTTACTCTACTTTCATGCTCTCTCTTCCATACCCAACTCTCGCTTCCATACGTGAGCGTAGGTACCAGCACCACGTTGTGTATGGCGATCTGGGCTTTCTGGCTGAGGTTCTTAGCGCCTAGAAGTTTACCTAACGCTCCATTCAAACTATCTTTCTATATCAGTGGTGTACCTTCCATCACTGCTAAAAGCACATCCAAGATATACAAACTCATTGACTTGCTCCAGCATAACATCATCGACCATTATCCTTGCATTCGTTCTGGTTTCTTCTCTTTCGAACACCACCAGGCAGGACCATTATTTTTTCGGTTTGCTCGTGATAAGTTCCCGATGCGCCCCTAGTGCTCGATTTCAACACGACGTACCTAATGCCAGTATCAACAAAAACGTCTGTTAAATTAAACAAAACATCGCGCTCATTCTTTTGGCAGTGCACCAGCGTATTTGTGTTCAGTATAGTATTAAATATGAAGATTCCATTCTTTTGCTGTAACGACTACAGAACCTTAATAATAAAATATGTATATTATAATATAATAATTATTATTTCAAATAGGCACGTATAAGGCGCATGTTTGCTTAAAGCCTTGTAAATTAACCATTAATGTTTGCACAGCTGTTTTACGCTAATAAATTGTTTGCTATTTAGATATTTGGGTTTCGCGTTCAGGAATTAGGCTCTCAAATTGTTTTAATAAAGGTTAGACATATAAATATAATATATATATACAAATTGATTTATTATTGATTTATTATCACAATTACCACGTGCTAATAACGGTGAAGGAAAACATCGTGATGCAACCTGCACATCGAGAGACCCGATGTGTCAAACCTGCCAAGCCGCCTTGGACAAGCGTGGCCCGTATACGTCCGTTCCCCCTATAATGGGAGGCCTGAGCCCAGCAGTGGGACATTTATGGGCTGATATTATAATACAAATTGATCGTGTACTAGCAGAAGGTGATGTCAGGAGCCTTAAGAACAGACGAGCGTGCATGACAAGAGTTATGAATGTCAAAGAAGCAAGTGAGGTGTGTAAGAATAAGCCTGAATGGCGCTCTGTTGTTCGTGCCTAACCCGCAAGGGAACTGGCGTGAAGTTATGTATGTATGTATGTATGTACATATATTCACTGAAGACATTCGAAAGTGCAATATATATAGCGTTCATATTAAACATAAGCTAAACTAAATTATAAATAAGAACTATGATAATAACTAAAAGCAATAACATAAATAAAACTAATTATAAATTAAAATCAACTAAAATTAAACTATAATATAAATATAACTAGACTTACAAAATAACAAACTATAAGTAAAAAATAGACTCCAGGCTTTTTAACAGAAATTTTTATGTATATATATTTTATTACTTTTTGGATATATATTTTAGTACTCCTGCCAGGTGGTAGGGTATTTGCTCGACTGGATGGCGACCGCCCCTGGTGTAGAGTATGCCGCCATAACAACCTTGTGTTGTGTTCCGGCCTTAGTGACTCGGTTCCAGTCTCCCTTAAGAGAGCAGCAGCGCATTTGTAGCAACATTCGTGTTGCAAATGTTCATAGGCGATGGTAACCGCTTTCCATTAAGTGGGCCGTCTGCCTGTCTGCTGACCTCCGCAATAAAAAAAAAAAAGACGGAGGAGTATGAATTTTCGCACACTTATAGTTTATATAGAGAAGAAGCGACGAATGCTAATATTTTTTTAAAAATTATACATATTAAAATACATTAAGGGCCGCTTGCATAACGATCGCCTTTAAATAAAATTACATACATACATAACTTCACGCCAGTTCCCTTGCGGGGTAGGCACGAACAACAGAGCGCCATTTAGGCCCATTCTTACACACCTCACTTGCTTCTTTGACATTCATAACTCTTGTCATGCACACTCGTCTGTTCTTAAGGCTACTTACATCACTCTCCGCTAGTACACGATCAATTTGATCATGGAAGGTGTGTCGTGGCCTTCCACGACTTCTGCATCCATCCACTTTTGCATTGTATATCTGTTAAATAAAATTAGTTAGTCATATTAAACTGCCTAAATACGTTTTACACAAAACGTATTAACAGTTCTTTAAACATGTTGAGCGGCAAATTTTGTGTTGTGCAAGACGCTAATTTAATTATTAATTGCTTTTTCACGAAAATTGCCGTCTGTGCAATTTTCGTGAAAAAGGGTACAAAGTTTTTGTTTCAGGTATTAATATATAGAGATAATAATGATGCATGACAAGAGTTATGAATGTCAAAGAAGCAAGTGAGGTGTGTAAGAATAAGCCTAAATGGCGCTCTGTTGTTCGTGCCTACCCCGCAAGGGAACTGGCGTGAAGTTATGTATGTATGTATGTATGTATAAGAGTGATGATGTCATTTTGACACCAGAGAGTGATTAGTGCAACTTTTTTTACTACTCGCTCACGTTCAAGTTAACGCAATTTTGTTTGGCACGCTTTATGTTTCCCTTCACGCTCACGAGATGGCGTTCAGTCATTTCCCATATAAAATTGCGTTAAATTGGACGCGATCGAATAGTAATAAAAACTCGCATACCACACTGTTCTTTGTTCTTGGCGGTATCTGTGGTTGAGCGGGTTGTCTTTACCGGCTTACTTCACTGCAACGCAGAGACTCCGGGTTCGATTTCTTGTATGGTAAATTTCGGAAACGAATTTTCTCCGTTATGGTGGTGACCTGGGTGGTCCGGGATCGACCCCAGAGTAGTCCATTGTATATTACTCATAACAAAAGCGTAGCTTATTTAATTTGGGGATATACAGTATGTGTGTTTGTTTGCCGATTTAAGAAATAATATGTAAATGGCTGGAACTTCACGACATGCGGCAATCAATGATATCATCCAACGGTTTCTTGTCACCGTCGCTGTACCAGCTGTTCTTGAACCGACCGGACTGTACCGCGACGATGGCAAGCGACCGGACGGAATGTCGTTGATACCTTGGAAGATGGGACGCCCCTTAGTATGGGACGCAACGTGTGTCGATACGTTAAGCAGCTTTCCATCTTCCAAATACAGCTGTTACTGTTGGAGGTGCTGCCACACTTCAAGAAACCCCGAAACGCCGCAAATAAGCATTCATCGGTGACGGATACATATCTGTGGCTTTCGGGGTTGAGACTTTAGAGCCATGGGGGCGTAAGGCTTATCAACTTTATCGAGACCTTTCAAGGCGATTGAAAGAAGTCTCGTGTGACCAAAAAGCTGGCCTATATTTAGGGCAACGGATTAGCGTTGTTATACAACGTGGGAACACGGCCAGCATTTTGGGAACGCTCCCCACCGACAGTGATCTGGACTACATCTTTTACTTGTAAATATGTTTATAATAGTATTTAATACCTACTTTTTGACCGACTTCAAATAAGGAGGAGGTTCTCAATTCGTTGGAATCTTTTTTTTTTATTTCTGTTCACCGATTACTCCGAGATTTATGATCCGATTTACGTGATTCTTTTTTTGTTCGATGCGGAATAGTTGCCATTTGGTCCCCTAAAAATTTAATATAGTTTGGCCCAGTAGTTTTCATTTTACGAACATTTTTTTGTTCCCGTTTCTTGGGACCTATATTTTTTAAGGAGCGCGGCACCTTTCGTAGTTCTACCCATACATAGCTAGACACTAAAAAGTAACAAATAAAAAAAAAACTTCGTTTTAAAAAGTAAAATATAAAAATTACTATATTTTGCAAGTCACTAAGCACCGACTTTAAGATGTTTTAGATAATATATATTAATAATAATAGCTTTAGAAATAAGTTATTTTATACTATTTAGTTTTTGAAGTCGATTTTTTTAAACGAAGTTTTTTTATTTTTTAAGAACCTAGTTTTAATTCATGGTGAAGAATAAACAAATTCATATTAGATATTATTGCAATACGTGTCCACACTGCTATTACGAAGATATAAACTGATAGAACTTGAAAAAGCTTAACGAAATTGGTTTGATCCTAGCAATACAATCCATTCTTACCTACATATACAAACTCCAAACATTACGCTCCTTTTTGTAGGCAGTAGTGTAAAGGCAGACCCTATAACCTTTTACGAGCAAAATTCTAAAGCAAAAAACGTAGCTACTCCAATATTATTATACTTGGTTACATTGGCAATAAGAAGCAATTTGACTTTGTGTATTCCGTTTATCTGGGTTGTTGTTTCAATATCAGCCGTCTGGGATTTTTTCCACATTTCTTAGGGTCCCGGTGAGTTTTTCTCGATTCACAATTTCGCCAGGGATGGCACGGCGAGGCTCGCTATCCGACCTTTATAAATTTATTTTATTTCCGCCCCATCTTGGGCATTTTTCGGGCTTAAGTGGGAAAGCGTTTACTTTCATGCCAAAGGTGTGAGGATTTGATATTAATGGACAATATTTAAGTCCGTGGTTTGTTTTTGTTGCAGGACTTCAGCGGATAGGCAGACGGCCCAATAGATGGAAAGCGGTTACCATCGCTTATAGATATTTGCAACACCAAAGATGCTGCAAATGCACTGCTGCTCTCTTAAGGGAGACTAGAACCTGGTCACTAATGCCGGAACACAACTCAAGGTTGTTATGGCGCCATAGACCAGGGGTGGTAGCTATCGGGCAAATGCTCTACCACCTGGCTGTGGGTTGTTTTGTCGCCTCTTACGACAGGCCGCCAGGCCGCAGGAAATTGTATTCTTTCTCCGTTCCTGCACGCATATGCATTCATCACGTGATGTCACATTCAGCATCTGTGTATCTAGTCTAGCACATACAAAGGATTTCTTGCCTTCTCTTTCTAGATAGTGTCAACCTGCCGCAATCTATAAAGAGAAGGCAAGAAGCTTCCAGATGTTTCGAGCTGTTATATCGGAAACGCGAAATGTTCTAGCGTTTAAAAAAACTTCTCCGAGTAAACACTATTTATTTCAATAAATTTAAAATTGACACTTGGACCAAACTGAGAATTAAAACTAAACACAGAATTGAAAATGAACAGAGATTGAGTCCAAGAAACAGAGGACCGATCAGGTTGGAAGATGGAGATGAACTGCTTGTCGGTTGAATTCATTGGTAAGATCTCCAAAGAAAAACAGGATGGGCTCTTCAGATCATGTTTCTTTGTAATTTCCTTTCAACGGACGGTTATAACAGAGCGGAAGCTTTTTACCTCGGCTTCTATTCATTAGGCTATGATCCGACCGTAGCGTGTGTGCGAGGCACCTTCTACGTCTCTGGACGCCTCTGCCAGCATCGGATTAATGTTGTACTGGTGGTTATTCTAGAAACATCTCAACGCGCCTTTTTAAATTTTATTACATGAGTTCAGCAGACAGGCAGATGACCCACCTCATCGAAAGCGGTTACACATCGCCCCAGGACATTTGTAACACTAACAGTGCTACCAATGTGCTGCCGCTCTCTAAAAGGAGACTGGAACCTGGTCATTAATGCGGGAACATAACTCAAGGTTGTTATGGCGGCATACCCTACACCAGGGGTGGTAGCCATCTAGAAAAATACCCTACCACCTATTAGGGTAAGGTCGCCTCAGTTTATGCCGTGTACTATCTATGATTGGACTGATTTTTTCAAAAGATTTTTGTCTATAATGAATGAATATCAAAAATACGATGTCTTTACGCTGGAATAGGTAAATGCATCTCACGAAAACACTTCCGCGGCAAAAAATGCAACTAATTTTAACAGGTCTGTTGTTCGTGCCTACCCCGCAAGGGAACTGGCGTGAAGTTATGTATGTATGTGTATGTATGTAATTTTAACAGATCTCACCAGCCACATTGTTACGTTATTTTTATCAAGTTTTTAGTGTAAATGTTGCATTCTATTATCATTCTATTTGTTAATACTATTAAGACGGAATTTTTCTAATGCTATTTTATATTGATTGCATGACTGTAGCGCCCCGCTTCTGAGACTTACGTTGTTACGTACGTGACGTTATGCTCAGCGTATGGACGCCGCTTCAGGCGTATGAGAAAACGTTGTAGTGAATTTGCATCAGCGAGTTTCACAATCTTGATATACAGATTTCATCACAATGTTTTCGTTCATCTCCTGCAAGTGCCAATTGTAATTGTAATAGTTAATCACTAAGCTATCAGGACTTTTTTAGAAACAGGATAAAAATTGAGAAAAACCATACTTAACGCATGCCGAGCATTCTTCTTCTTCTAAGTCGTTTCCTCACTGATAAGTAATGTGATTTTGAAGGCAGTGAATAATTGTCCTCTTCTACCAAGGTCGGTATTGAGCACGGTGGACGGCTAAGTTTGTTGTTATATCCAGGTGATCAGCAATCCAGTCAATCCACCTATTTGGAGATCTACCACAAGATCTCTTGCCTTAAATTTTCCCAGTGACAATAAGTCTCTCCATATTGTCTGGGTACTTTGGGGCTATGTGGCTAAAATACTTCATATCGGCAAATTGCTAATAGCCTTAAGGTAGCTTAGGGTAATGCTCGGCATGCTTCCATAGACATGCCGAGCCTTACTTACTTACTCCGTTGGCTCAGCGACCCAAAGTGACTCTTGGCCTCCGAAACGAGAGCACGCTACTTTCCTCTGTCCTGCGCAGTGTCTTGCCAGTTGTGGGCTTGTAGTGCGGTCAGGTCAGCTTCCACTCTATCCTACCAGCGATACTCGGGACGACCAAACGGTCACCGACTGACTGATCGCCCCAGTATGCTTTCTTCACTCCCCGATCCTCCTCCATCCGTTCTACATGACCGAGCCAGCGGAGACGGTGAGATTTTATCTCCCCAATTATGTTGGGCTCGGCCATGAGGTCTTCTATTTCGAAGTTGGTTCGGACCCGCCATCTCCTTTTATTGTTGGTTTCTCTCTGTTATTAACAATTCGTTCTCCTCCTTCAATGTCAGTGTCCAGGCCTCACAGCCGTACATCAAAATTGGTCTAATGACAGTTTTCTAGACGCTAATTTTAATTTTCCTGCTTAGGAGTCTGGACACTAATAACTTATGTAATGTCGAGCATTAGCTAGTAGAATATAAAATAGAATTTATTTTCTTTAATTTAATTAACACAAGTCCTAATGAAATGAAAGCTAAATAGTAAATTGCGCTGGTGTGTCCACATTATCCAAGTTATAGTTACGTCTTAAGTGGACAAGTAATATGTGTTGTTTCTGTTTTTATGACTGTTGTGTGTTTGGCTGCCAAACAAATAAATTTTTAACGTGTGCGAGTGGTTTGACTAATTTGTATTTTTATATAACACATAAAGAAGTTAAGTATACGTATATTGTCATCATCGGAACGTTAAATCCCAGTTGAGTTCGCAGTGTTTGCATCGGAGCTTTAAGCATCCCTTGTTTTAAGACCACTGAATCGCAAGTCATCGTTCACAATATTAGCATTTGTTTAGCCTTCTTCTACCGGAACCTAGCAGATGCGGCATGGCTAGATATTTCTTCCCTCTATAACCAGGCGGTCTTCGTAAAACGTGGCCGTACCAGCGTAGGCGATTCTCGTAATTTGTCTACTATCTCACGGACATGATGAGCGCCGCGGATACGGGAGTTCCTGATGCGGTCTTTCCGCGTGGCTCCACATATCTACCGCGGCATATTCAACTCCATGACACGCGTGAAATAGGTTATATATTCTTTCTGCGTACGGCAGAGCTGTGCACTACCAATGTCTGTGTTTTCCGAAAAGTACAATCGAGTGCCTTCAGGTCTCGTGAGATTAGATATTATCTAGGTAAGCTCGCTCCATCTACGGCCACATCATCGTCTAATATTAGGCGTAATCGCGGTCAAACGCGAATCTATTTTTCCATAAAAAAGAAAACAAACTTATACGTACAAAGTATGTTCAATAGTCACTATTTTACAAATAAACAACTTTTTTTATTTTTTATTGCAGGAGATCAGCAGACAGGCAGACGGCCCACTTGATGGAAAGCGGTTACCATCGCCTATGGACATTTGTAACACCAAAGTTGCTACAAATGCGCTGCTGCTCTCTTAAGGGAGACTGGGACCTGGTCACTAATACCGGAACACACTCAAGGTTGTTATGGCGACATACTTTAGACCAAGGGTGGTAACCATCCAGTCGGGCAAATGCCCTACCACCTGGCAAACAGCTGCGGCCTAATGCTTAACAACAGAATTATTTATATTCGTATATTGCAGTCATGCAGAAGTCGTGGAAGGCCACGACACACCTTCCATGATCAAATTGATCGTGTACTAGCAGAAGGTGATGTCAGGAGCCTTAAGAACAGACGAGCTTGCATGACAAGAGTTATGAATGTCAAAGAGGCAAGTGAGGTGTGTAAGAATAAGCCTAAATGGCACTCTGTTGTTCGTGCCTACCCCGCAAGGGAACTGGCGTGAAGTTATGTATGTATGTATGTATATTTACAGTAATAAAATCAGTGTCCTTACAGCGCCCGTCGGGTTTGGTATTTCTTACATTTTATCCTTCCCTCCTAAACTAAAACTGTACACACACTACAGTTTGTGATCCATCGAGTTTTTACATTTATGCATTTGTTTTTAAATATTTAGGCGCAGCAAGTCAATCTGTTTACATAGAATTTGAGTTTCTACTTCGCGGAACTATCCGGACTCTTATGTGCATATTGCACAGCTGTTAGCACGCTCCGGGATCTTTCAATATTCAGTGTCCCGTGTCCCGGGAAAAGCTCGCTATCTGTAAAGCACTTGAAGCGGGGAACCCAAGACTGCTTTATTATTGAACGCGTGTATTGGTCGGGGGTCTATTTTCCCCTGTAGATAAAAGTTTACGAGCCCCGAAGGCAGCTAAGCCTGCAGTTTAATATTTCTATAGTGTACGTAGATTTATTTTCGATTATGAGGACGATGTATCTCGACACTATCTATATAATATAATGATATGTAATTTTATATAATTAGTAGATATTATATTATATCCATGGGCGATGTGTAACCGCTTTCGATGAGGTGGGTCGTCTGCCTGTCTGCTGAACTCATGTAATAAAATTTAAAAAGGCGCGTTGAGATGTTTCTAGAATGACCACCAGTACAACGTCAATCCGATGATGGCAGAGGCGTCCAGAAACGTAGAAGGTGCCTCACACACACGCTACCGTCGGATCATAGCCTAATGAATAGAAGCCGAGGTAAAAAGCTTCCGCTCTGTTATAACCGTCCGTTGAAAGGAAATTACAAAGGAATCGAACCCGGAGCCTCTGCGTTGCAGTGAGGTAGGCCGGCAAAGGCTTAGCCCGCTCAACCACAGAGGCCGTCAATAATGTAACCCAAGGTGTAAAAACACTAGCCATAAAATGTCTTTCATTGCATGCGTTACGGAAGCTATTGACGATAGAACAATAAGATGTTCTACAATATTAAAGAACACATCAATATCTACAAAAAACTTCGCGATACCATATGTCCAACTATTGTAGTTATGTCACTAAAACTACTTTTTTACATTCTAAAAGTTGATAGAAATGCCGACCAAAATCAGACCATGTTATACCATACCTTTGTATTAATCCTTATCTAAATAAACCATTTCGTATACAAGATTGTTTGAATACCTGTAGACTACTTCTTTAATTATTCAAATCGGACATTTCATTTGTCTGTTTTCCATTCCTATCTTATTTGTATGTCTTTCAAGACCACGGGCCATAAAAATGGCCCGGACTTTTGGAGGGCTTGCGTGGGGCCATGGGAAGACCAACACGTAGAGGCCCCTTGACAAATTTAATGTAAGAGTGGCGTGACACTGACCGGCGATTATCCCTGTCTACACCATATTGTAATGCACCCAAGGACAAGCCCCGGCCAGTGTAGGATTATTGTGGGAAATGAGGACAAGAAGTACCGGGCTATTGGATTGAACTGCTAGTTGTACTAGGGGTCTGGGAATATGGCGTCTGCCCGTCGCAATGCTCAGGGAATATGGAAAAATGGGCAGACGGTGACCCACCACTCCCTACATTGGTCCCAAAAAGTACCATGGAAGACAGGGGCAACATGGGTGTGAATGGCTAAAGGGTGTAGAGAGGTGGGCTGCAGGTTCACCGAAGCTACTTCTGACATGATGCCATTTGACGGCCTCTGTGGTTGAGCGGGCTAAGCCTTTGCCGGCCTACCTTACTGTAACGCAGAGGCTCCGGGTTCGATTCCTGGTATAGTAAATTTCGGAAACGTATTTTCTCCGTTATTTACTATGGTCTGGGTGTCTGGGATCGGCCCCAGAGGTAGTCCGTTGTATATTACACATAACACAAGCATAACTTGCTTAATTTGAGGATATACAATGTGTGTGTTTGTCTGTCGATTATTATTATTATTATTATTTATTATTTCCACCCCTGGAGCTTAAGTCTTAGCTCTAGCGACCTTCACTCCGTGCCGGCTGGCTTAGGCAAGCACGGAGGCGGGGGCCTTGCCTTAGCCCCCGGTGTCAGGTACGAGGTGTCGCTACTCACCTAAGGCTTCGTCACAAAGCCCCCCTGCGGGTTATTATTATTATTAAGTACCAAATTACATATTGGAACGAAGTTCCTTATCGCGCGTTGTGAAAGGGGGCTAGACGGAAAAAATTCTTACGAAAAGTTGTCACGACACTTTTTGCTATAGTAAGCTATTGTAAGCTGTGCGGCGTCGCATGTTTCTCTGTCTGTCTGTCTGTCTCTCTCTCTGTATCTTATAGAGAGAGAGAGAGACAACTTAATTTGTTATGTTTGTTAATAATAAAAAAAAATATTATTATAACTTAAAAAAAAAAAAATTATTACAATTCCTTCACTAATTAATCGAAAGGAACTTCGTTCCATCCGGGTGTCCCTTGACACCTCTCAAGTTTTTTACTAATGAACGGATTATTCATTCCTGCAACGACCCGTCAAACTCTATATGCTACAAATAACCAAAACAGTTTAACATTACTTCGAAGATAAAATATCCTTATGCTCGTTTACGGGGAATGCTTGGAAGGGTTGTAAAATAAACCGTAATCACCTTACACATAATACAGACATGTCTAGATATTTTTTATTATCACCACGATGTGTGCAGCACCGTCTTGCCTGTTTTTGAATTGTTTGACTTGCGGCGAACATTCGTTTACTTTGCGCTTCGAACACAGTTAGTATTAGTTAGTAGTACTCGGTATCCAAAACAGATTACCAGGATTCATACATCAGTATTCTCGATGTGCAGGTTTCCTTCCAATATTTTCTTTTACCCTTCATTATAACATATGGTAAATGTAATGTGTATATTAATTTAAAAACTGCTTTAGTTGTGCATAGCTAGATATAGAACTCACCTCATTTCAGTAAGACGCCATAAGCTCCCATGACTTGGGGTGGTGTGGTCAAGATACAAGAAATTTATAACAATTAAATAAATTGTTATAAGTTACCAACAGGTATCTAGAACAAGCGAAGAAGCCGCTTTTGGAGAATCGCTTAGTGAAATTGACATGTGTTTAGATTTACTTGTAGGTAGGTCCAGGATATGGCATAAGGTTCCACGTTATTTCGACACTTGCCATATTCCTAATATGAATTTGCGAAATCGATACTTTAATCCCCCGATCTTACGTTATAAGTGAGCTAAAAACTATCTGGTAAATCATTGTTTTATGTGCCTGTAGTTAAAACTAAAATGAGCTCATTTATAAGATATATGATCGTGGACCATGTGGACCGTGGATATGGACCAAGTAAATATGAGTTGTTTGTAGTGTACCGATTAAAACAGGCGAAGGAGCTTTATGATAAATATAGCAAACATAAAGTGCGACTTATTTATTGCCTTGGCCTTAAGTATTGGCTCTTTCTGTAGACTCGTTATAGTTAGTTTTTATCCGCGCAGGAACGGAGAAAGAATACAATTTCCTGCGGCCTGGCGGCCTGTCGTAAGAGGCGACTAAACAACCCACAGCCAGGTGGTAGGGTATTTGCTCGACTGGATGGCGACCACACCTGGTCTAGACTATGCCGCCATAATAACCTTGTGTTGTGTTCCGGCATTAGTGACCAGGTTCCAGTCTCCTTTAAGAGAGCAGCTTATTGTTTTTATAATAGCAGCAGCGCATTTGTAGCACCTTTGATGTTTCAAATGTCCATAGGCGATGGTAACCGCTTTCCATTAAGTGGGCCGTCTGCCTGTCTGCTGAACTCTTGCAATAAAAAAAAAGTTCCCAACCCGGATCTTGAGTGGCCGGTGAAATAGTAGGGATCACTTTGTACGTTGAGTGTCGCCAATGTGATGCGATTTATCAGTATATCGAATATGTTTTTACTAGCTAACCCGGAAAACTTCGTACCGCTTCAGAATCAATAAATAAAAAAACTGAATGATAATTGCAGAATGTTTCAACTTTAGTAAGAAATGTGGTCAAAACTTAACCGGAACGAACATAAAACGTTCCACATTCAAAACCAAAAAAATGAAATGAAATAATTTCACTTTTTAAATTTAATTAAGTTCTAAACGACGGGAAGAACATCAAATGTTTGACAGGTAGGAATAGTTTCTAAGGGAAAGCGAAATTGTTGTTTTTACTACATCCCAAGCATTTTTTCATATTTACTCAACTTTTAAACCTTCCCTGGACTTCTACAAATAATTCAAAATTAGCCAAATAAGTCCAGTCGTTCTCGAGTTATAGCGAGTTTAACGAACAGCAATTGATTTTTATATATAAGATTTCTTTTACACAATAAGGCCAATGCTTTATATTTCAAAAAAATCTAAATATTATTTGCGTCAGGCACCTCACAAGAATTGTGTCCGAGATTATACCTGTCATTAATTTGATAGCATCTTTTTGGCCACAGTTGCCATAACATCAGTGTTCAATATCAACAACAGTCGCTTTTTTAACAGCTTTGTCAAACCGTATACTTTTTATAGTCTTTATATTCCTTTAATTTTGTCTTTGTCTTACTGAGTTCGTACTGTTTCCTACAACTCCATTAAATTTCGAAAAGAAATTGTGTAATATATACACCTGAATATAAATAATTAAAAAAAAAAGAGTTCGAGCTAGATAAATAAGAAGAAAAGCAATTTTAGCTAGATGTGTTACTGGGGAGTTACTTGTCGCTTTTTCGCCTTAACAATAACACGTTGCGAAGCGGTGTATATAGACTAGGAAGTAAAATTAAATTTTAACTTATATGTATGACCTTCAAAAAGTGTTCTCTAGTGGAACTTATTTTGAATAAAAACTTTTGAATTTGAATTTGTATATTCTTTTATATATAATGTCGGCCCATAAATGCCCCAATTCTGGGCTCGGGCCTCCCATTATAGAGGGAACGGACAGTATACCCGCCACGCTTGTCCAAGGCGGCTTGACAGGTTTGACACATCGGTCATCTCGATGTGCAGGTTACTGTTGCAGGATGTTTTCCTTCGCCGTTGTTAGCACGTGGTAATTATAACAGTGGTGGTGCATGCGTTCTGGCCAAAGTTCGTTGAGTTTGGGACGCGTGCGTTAGCCATTACGCTACCACGATTTTTATATTCTTCTTTCTTTTATATTATTTTATATAGTTAAAACTA
This sequence comes from Dendrolimus kikuchii, assembly GCA_019925095.2. Taxonomy (NCBI): domain Eukaryota; kingdom Metazoa; phylum Arthropoda; class Insecta; order Lepidoptera; family Lasiocampidae; genus Dendrolimus; species Dendrolimus kikuchii. Next base: position 3,772,740 of record CM034389.1, read on the forward strand.
ATTTTATCTTATACAAATCTCTGTTCGCATTAAGTCAGTCTCCGTTTAACGCAGACCGTCGTTTCCTGACATTATGCACCATAACTCCAAACAAACTGTGATGACGCCATTTTGTCGCAAAATAACGTTCCTTGTTCGAAAATTGCGTTACTTTTGTCTGTTTTGAATTTAAAATATTTAGCAGTTTCAGAAAGAAGGAAATTAAAATACCTATCATAAAGTCAATAATTCTAACTTTGTATTGTGTTATATTTTCTATAGTTAATTTCTTTCTATAGGTTGTTAGATTTTATTCAATTAAAAAAAAAATCATAAAAGATACATTTAGATTCAAATATGGCGATTGAGCTAGGTAACATAGACAACCTTCTAGGAACTTTATCCATTGGCTTCGATGACCTAGGCTCAGTATTCTACTTAGAATTGAGAGATTATAGATATTGTTACGTGTGCGGGATTCGAATTAAAATGCCTTTGGAATTACTATAGAACTTATTAGGACTATACAAACACGTATTACATAGGTACAAATATAACTGGACACAACCAGTACAAACTGCACGATTCAATAACACGCGCAAAGTCCGTCATTATATAGCTCATTGAATGTATACACGTTTTGCTAGTATCGTAATCGTCGCTTGACTTCCTCGCCCCTCCGTTCGGGCTTGTTTTTATATTCAACTATACAAATATAATATGCCATACCTGCTAAGCGCAGACGCAATTTCCCAGAAAACGTAATCCGCACACCTGCTTAATTATTCCTGCGAACGCCCATAAACTAGTACAATATATAATAGACTGTTTTTCTAAGTAAACAAAAGAATTCCTAAATCCGGGAAGGCAATAAATTGCGCTTTTACGACCGGCAGGTGTGCACATTTCTTTGTCGGTATGTAACAATAAAATCTAACATTCTTTTGGTGTCCACAACAAAACCTACTTACTACATAACTATTAATAAGGGTCCCAAGTTTGCCATATATCTTTCTTAATAACATGGTCATCATACGCATTGAGGTGATATCTATGATATATTTTCAAAATAATGTGATATCATTTAAATAACATAAGTGGTAAGTATCGAGATTATATATATGATACGTCAAAATGAAATACATACATACATACATAACTTCACGCCAGTTCTCTTGCGGGGTAGGCACGAACAACAGAGCGCCATTTAGGCCCATACTTACACCCCTCACTTGCTTCTTTGACATTCATAGCTCTTGCCATGCACGCTCGTCTGTTCTTAAGGCTCCTAACGTCACCTTCTGCTAGTACACGATCAATTTGATCATGGAAGGTGTGTCGTGGCCTTCCACGACTTCTGCATCCATCCACTTTTGCATTGTATATCTGTTTAGTCATTCTTTCATCATGCATTCTTTCCACATGCCCGAATCACCGGAGCATTCTTTTCCTTACCTTCACCCCGACACTATATCTATGATACATAAAATGAAATGAATAATCTTCTATATATACGTATATATAAAAATCAATTGCTGTTCGTTAGTCTCGCTAAAACTCGAGAACGGCTGGACTGATTTGGCAAGTTTTGGTTTTGAATTATTTGTGGAAGTCTAGGGAAGGTTTAAAAGGTGAGTGAATATGAAAAAAATGCTTGGAATATAGTAAAAACAACAATTTCGCTTTCGCTTAGAAATTATTCCTACCTGGCAAACAATTGATGTTCGTCCCGTCGTTTAGAAATCAATTAAATTTAAAAGTCTTTCAGAAATCAAATTAAATTTAAAAGTGATGTTTTTTTTTAATTTTTTGCTTTTGAATGTCAAACGTTTGATGTTCGTACCGGTTAAGTTTTGAACACTTTTTTTACTAAAGTTGAAACAAACATTCTGCAATTATCATTCAGCTTTTTTATTTGTCGATTCTGAGGCGGTACGAAGTTTGCCGGGTCAGCTAGTAAATAATAATAATAATTTATATGATGTACACAGGGATAATCGCCGGTCAGTGTCACGCCACATTTACATTAAATTTGTCACGGGGCCTCTACTTGTTGGCCTTCCCATGACCCCACGCAAGCCTTCCAAATGTCCGGGCCATTTTTATGGCCCGTGGTCTCAAAAGACATACAAACATAATAAATTCAATTTTTCCATGTTCCCTGACCATTGCGACGGGCAGACGCCATAGTCCCCATATTCCCAGACCTCTTGTACCACTAGCAGTTCACCCCAATAGCCCGGTACTTTTTGTCCTTATTTCCCACAATAGTCCTACACTGGTCGGGGCTTGTCCTTGGGTGCATTACTATATGCTGCAGACAGGGATAATCGCCGGTCAGTGTCACGCCACATTTACATTAAATTTGTCAAAGGGCCTCTACGTGTTGGCCTTCCCATGGCCCCACGCAAGCCCTCCAAATGTCCGGGCCATTTTTATGGTCCGTGATCTCAAAAGACATACAAATTATAATGTATGAATGTTAACGCAGATATTAATTAACGTAACTGGTCATGAGAGGCACTGAGGTTTAAAAAGAGCTTTCAAAGGCACTGATTCAATGTGCCAACTATTTCCAATCAACCTTGTCCATGGTCCGATAGAGCAGAAGAGTTCGGGATCGATCGCACGACACAATGGAACTCTTTGCGGATTGTTAGGTGGCTTTGTCGGGCGGGATAGCCGGTTAAGTTGATATTAAAACACGCGTGGATGAATGTACTACGCAATGAGCCATGAAGCATTACGTTGGGTTGAACCAAATTTAGACCATCCATGACCTAGAAAATAATCTGAGGAGTACAATACATGTTATTTTAATTTATTTATTCAAACAAGAACATATATAATTTTTATATGTCTACATCTTAAAATCCAAAATGCGCTTTATGTACAACTAGCTGATGTCCGCGCCTTCGTCCGCGTGGTGCGATTTTTTAACTATCCCACGGGAACTCTTTAATTTTTCGGGATCAAAAGTATCCTATGTGTTGGCCAGGGATATAAGCTACCACCATAGAAAATTTCATTTAAATCGATCTAGTCGTTTCGGAGATTAGCCGGTACAAACAGAGAAATAAAAAATTTGAAAAAGTCTAAATTCGTTCGTCTCTGACTCGGCTTTTAGCATTTTTTTTTCATTGTACAGAAATTCGACCTCTACAGTTTTATTATATGTATATATTATTATATTAATAAATATAAGGTAGTTTGAGTTATTAGATCTACCGTGTCTCCATTTCTAGTACCAAGTGAGAGCGGGACAGCAAACATAAACACGTGACATTGTACTCTATTTTTGACATGTATATACAGGTATGTAGTATGCATCTAGTCAATCAGAGTCAATTTAGAATAAATAATAGAGATATACCTATACACACATCTACACACATATATACATACATATAATACATACATAGCTTCATGCCAGTTCCCTTGCGGGGTAGGCACGAACAACAGAGCGCCATTCAGGCTTGTTCTTACACACTCGCTTCTTTGACATTTATAGCTCTTGTCATGCACGCTCGTCTGCTCTTAAGGCTCCTGACATCACCCTCCGCTAGTACACGATCAATTTGATCATGGAAGGTGTGTTGTGGCCTTCCACGACTTCTGCATCCATCCACTTTTGCATTGTATATCTGTTTAGTGATTCTTTCATCTTGCATTCTTTCCACATGCCCGAACCACCGGAGCATTCCCTTCCTTACCTTCACCCCGACACTCTCTTTCTTATATACATATACATATAATATATACATATATATGTAAGGTAGCTAAGTTAATAAATTAGTGAGTTACTCACTCAACTTATGTTTTTATCTGATTTGGTCTAAGTAGAATCGGCCCAGTGCGTGTTGGACTATGTATACTGAAGAATTATTAGTCACTAGCTATGTTCACGACTTCGTCCGCGTGGATTTTTTTTCGTGGAACCCTAATAAAAAAAAGGGTAAAAAAGTAACCTAAGTTACTTCTTATAACACCGGCTATCTACCAGTGATAGTCGCGTCCCCAACAATCGGTCGTTTCAGATATTAGCCGGAAGATCCAGACAGGTAAACTGACAAGAATTTTAAAAATTGATTTTTTCATTATGAGTTCTGTAGGTATATACTTTCATATGCATTTAGTAAAAAGCTGTTTTATTTTGAGAATACAAACAGACGCTTCAGTTTTATTTATCTGTATAGATTATCATTGTCAGGAGCCTTAAGAACAGACGAGCGTGCATGACAAGAGTTATGAATGTCAAAGAAGCAAGTGAGGTGTGTAAGAATGGGCCTAAATGGCGCTCTGTTGTTCGTGTCTACCCCGCAAGGGAACTGGCGTGAAGTTATGTATGTATGTATTATCATTGGCAAAACAGTTAGTAAACAGTACTTAATTCTCAATGTCTTATTCATATTGAGTGCGAGATAAAAGTTACGCACGTAATTTGCACAATATTGTGCAGTTTGTCCTTCAGTAGCTACTATGTGCTAAGCATTAGTAATACAGACTCACATCTTCTACTATTGATTATTTTAAAGTGTTACATACATCGCAGGGTGGTGGATTATTTGAGCTCTTATTATGGCTTTTTTGAGGAATCTTATAAGTTTGTATACAGGGGTAGCGAGTGAGATTAAAGCGTCTCCTTTTGAACGAAGATTTTCGAATTTGGAATAGGAAGGAGCGAAAGAATGGAATATCCGTGCAGGAACGGAGAAAGAATACGATTTCCTGCGGCCGGGCGGCCTGTCGTAAGAGGCGACTAAACAACCCACAGGCAGGTGGTAGGGCATTTGCCCGACTGGATGGCTACCACCCCTGGTCTAAAGTATGTCGCCATAACAACCTTGAGTTGTGTTCCGGCATTAGTGATCAGGTTCCAATCTCCCTTAACAGAGCAGCAGCGCATTTGTAGCACCTTTGGTGTTGCAAATGTCTATAGGCGATGGTAACCGCTTTCCATCAAGTGGGCCGTCTGCCTGTCTGCTGAGCTCCTGCAATAAAAAATAAAAAAATGGCGCCTACATTGAATTACGCTTTGTAGGCTTCTTTAAGTACTTTAAAGACTCGCTCTAACTCAATATGAATGTGGGATGGTAGCTGGCAAGAAAAACAACACTTGATGAATTCACGGTTATCAGCGATGCGCGTGCGTATATTTTATTAAATTTCTAGCTGACCCGGCGAGCGCCTTCGATTCGCGAAGGCACTCGCCCTAAAGACCCAGGTAAAGTTGTAAGGTCTTCGGACCAACAACATAAAGTCAAGTCCAATAAAAAAAACTTCGTACTGCCTCAGAATCAATAAATAAAAAACGTTGATTTCTGAACGACGGGACGAACATCAAACGTTTGACATTCAATACAAAAAATCTTCACAATTTAATTTGATTTCTGAACGTCTTAAATTTAATTGATTTCTAAACGACGGGACGAACATCAAAAGTTTGACAGATAGGAATAGTTTCTAAGGGAAAGCGAAATTGTTGTTTTTACTATATTCCAAGCATTTTTTCATATTTACTCACCTTTTTAACCTTCCCTGGACTTCCACAAATAATTCAAAACCAACATTGGCCAAAGATTTATAACACCGTAGGTACAATATTTTAAAATATAACTCAGAGCGTCTTTTTGCGTCCTGCGTACGTCGTCCATTCGTCGTCTATTCTTTCTGTTTCACGTCTCATCTCTTTCACACTATGGGTTCGTTCAAAATTATCGTCTTACATTCATTACATCATGCGTTCAAGATACATCATTCCCATTTCCACATGAATAAGACCAGTGTTGATTTTAATATTGAATCCATATAATATAGTGTGCTAAGCGCCTTGCACTGAAACCTTGAGCTACTTCAGCTTCATATCATAGAAATAGTTTTCTCCGGTGTTAACCCCCCCATCGCCTACGCTAAAGCGGCGCACGTCCCCCACACAGAGGTAAATAAATCTAATCTCAGAACATACCTGAGTTGGCACTGCATACATATAAATTATTCATCGCTGAAAACCAGGGTACGGGGGCATGCAACGTGCAGTGCCAACTTTGTTTGTTTATCTTTAAATAACATACTGTTTGCGTATATTTCTTCTCTTTAGAATGATGATGTTTGAATCTAGCCACTCTGAAGTATTAATATGTTCATGTTTGATGTTGCGGCTTCATCTGGGATTATACATACGTACATACATAAATTCACGCCAGTTCTCTTGCGGGGTAGGCACGAACAACAGAGCGCCATTCAGGCTTATTCTTACACACCTCACTTGCTTCTTTGACATTCATAGCTCTTGTCATGCACGCTCGTCTGTTCTTAAGGCTCCTGACATCACATCTGGGATTATGATTATCATTAAAGGTATAGGCCGTTTCACACAGATGTGACGATGGGTGTTCTGCGCAGTTTGAGATGCGACATTGCTAATGACGTTAAGTATTGAACAGATAACGTATGGATATACGCTTATATGGCTATGTGTCAATGGCGTTACTTTTTAACGCTTTAAATAAGACGCATTCGGCCACAGCTTAACGGGCCATAAAGGAGCGTTCAAACTTTTTTTAAGCCATTAGCCGCTCATAGTGGGGACAGAGTCCCCTAGGGGAAAATCGCAGCCGGTGTTCGGGATTCACCAGGTCGGGGTGGCACTAGCACCCCTAGCCAGAACTAAAGATGCTATTGCCACACCACAGTTAGGGATACCCACTAAAACCCCTCGGTATTCCGTCCTTCGCCATTAATGATAGGGCTCCCCGTAAATGACCTAGCCTGTCTGCTGGCCCTGGCGGGATCGTTCAAACTTACTTTAACTCCTATGAGTAAGGTCGTAAATCTTTAGCACTAACGCAGTGAAGCCCAAGCATCAAAATATTTGGTAAGACTGTAAGACTCATGTCACAGAAGCCTTACCCAATTATAAGTGAAAATTCTTGATGTAAGATAATCAATATCCTAAAACCAACTTGCACTTTTATCCAAAATTATACATTTTTTGAAAATAAAACTGAACAGCCCGATATCATTCATTAAGTTTATAACAAAATTTTGCGCATTGCTTTTTATTTCAATATTATTGAACGACCAATCAACGACTCACTGACTCTTCGGGAGATCAAAGGGCTGGTTCCTACCTCGGACAACGGATCAGTATGGTTACCCAGCGAGACATAGCCAGCCTTCTAAGGAACCTTACCCATTAAATTCGATGAACTTGGGCCAGTGTTCTACTTAGAGTCTTAAGGGATAATAGATGGAATACGGTCTATGTTAAGTTTCCTTGAGCGTACTGGTTCATAGTTATTATTTCAATACTGTTCATCTTACTTCAGATCATCGGAAAACATACGTCTAGAAACACCTGTAAATTACTCGCGATTTTACAATAAACCTTTCACAGTTCATGTTGTGTGTCTCTGGAATGCGCTACCTGTGAAAATCAGGCGCGTGCAATCTCTTCAGGTGTTCCACGGACTTGTAAAGGATTATTATCTCGGGCTATAAAGCCAATGATCACACCTTTATCTCTCCCATATTTACGTAATTCTATCTATACAATATCACTATGATAATTGTGTTGTATGTCTCTGGAGACCACGGGCCATAATAATGGCCAGGACGTTTGAAGGACTTGCGTGGAGTGGGGCCATGGGAAGACCAACACGTAGAGGCCCTATTAAGGCCCCTTAATCTAAACGTGATCCTGTCTACACCATATAAAAATGCAACCAAGGACAAGCTCCGGTCAGTGTAGGACTATTGTAGGGAATGAGAACTAAAGATACCAAGCTATTGGGATGAACTGCTAATGGGACTAGGGATCTGGGACTATGGGGACTTTCACAATATTCGGGGAACATGGAAAAATGGGCAAACGGTGACTCGCCACTCACTGCATGGGAACCTAAAAATGCCGTACAAGATTGGTGAGGAGCAACATCATGCTAAGGGGTATCGAGAGGTGGGTTGCAGGTTCACCGAAGCTACTTCCGACCTTAGGACATTTATTACTTCCACACTGGAGCTTGAGTCTTAGCTCTTGCAATGTCCACTCCGCGCCGGCTGGCTAAGACACAGAAGCGGGAGCCTTGCCTTGGCACCCAGAGTCAGATCCGAGGTGTGGCTACTTACCTAAGGCTACGCCCCCTGCGGGTTCACTATGATTATTATTATTATTTATATATATTTAGGAATCAAAAGTCGAAAATAATAATAAAAAGTAGAATCGTAAATAATTTAGCGATCAGGAGTGGAAAATGATAATAAACAGTAGAAAAAGTGGGAACGTAAATAACCGCTCAAGTTTCAGAACAAAACTAATAGTTTGATTATAAACAAACAATGGAAAATGCGTAACAACACCACGGGGCGCTCCGTTTTATACTCTAAGCGTAGTTAAAGGTAGGCGGGGCGATGACGCTGCCGCCGTACTTCAAAGAAAGTCAACTACCGCCATTATGGCTTATTATATATTTATTCTAGTTATATTGCAAAACTCATATGTTTACACAATTTTTTTCTAATCCATTCTAAGGTTGTCTGGAAGAAATTGCTTGTAGTGATAAGATCGCCTATGGTCTTCTGTACTTAAACTTCTTGAATTTATTTTAATGTTAAGCAATAATAGTACATTATGGTATTAGTGTGTAACATTGGTGATTACCGCCGAGGCGTCATTGAGACTCGAGCCGTAGGCGAGGGTCTTAAGAGAGCCGAGGACGGTAATCATCAATACACACGTGTATCATACGACGTTTTTCAACACACTTGTGAATAAAATAACAACAAAAACTCATTTTATTTAGTAGATAAAAAAAAGTTATATATGAGTGAAAGTTTTATTTATTAAACACGTACGAGTTAAAATTATCTATTTAAATAAGAAGTTGCATGAAATGAGCAAGCAATAGGAACATTAATTTATTTGTTCTATAGAACACGTTCTTTTTTTTTTTGAATAAAAACTTTTTTAAGAACAAATCAACTCAACCAATAAAATTTAAAAAATAAAACTATAACTCACTAGTGAGTTATGTTTTTTACTCACAGTTTGATTATGGGTGTCATTCTGTGTCTACTTGCGGTGACCATAGAGCCACTTTATGAGCAAGTGTGTTGAAAATTATATTTTATTCTATGCTATATTCTATTATTCATTGTGAATTTTATTTTGGATTGATTTTGAGATTTTAAATTTAAATATTTTTGAGTAGAAACTTTTAGGACGTGTACTTGCGTAGCGAGCGGATTTGACAACGTCTCGTTTTTGAAATGGCGCGGGGTAGAGAGGAGAGATTTTGGGTACGGAATGGGAAGGAACGAACGAATGGAATGAATGGCGCGTACAAGGAATTATAAATAAACATTCCATTAATAAAAAATCTCTCAATATAAATAATATATTAGAAAAATCTTCTACGCTTTTTTAACAATTTTAGGACCATACGTTCGTATTGTTTCTTTTCGTTTCATACTCTTTTATTCTGGCATACTTCATATGTCAAATCACTTAAGCATTTGGTAATGGATGCGTAAAGCTCTTGAAATATTAATGTATCCAGAAAGCAGTTGTTTCGAATAAAAATGGTCTAAATATAGATTCTAATTTGTTTTAATTTAGTTACAAATAATAAAGTAGGAGATAATAGGTACTTTATGTCGTTTGAGGAAGTTTAATTTGACCGCCTGTCAATCGTACAGTTCAATGATGAAACTTCTCAAAATAACTGTAAAACGCTAAAGTTGATAACCATGTTTTTTTTTTTTTTTTTTTTTTATTGCATGAGTTCAGCAGACAGGCAGACGGCCCAGATGGAAAGCGGTTACCATCGCCTATGGACATTTGCAACACCTTAGGTGCTACAAATGCGCTGCTGCTCTCTTAAGGGAGACAGGAACCTGGTCACTAATGCCGGAACACAACTCAAGGTTATTATGGCGGCACACTCTAGACCAGGGGTGGTAGCCATCCAGTCGGGCAAATACCCTACGACCTAGCTGTGGGTTGTTTTGTCGCCTCTTACGACAGGCCGCCCGGCCGCAGGAAATTGTATTCTTTCTCCGTTCCTGCACGGATGAAAATATGAAGTATACGAGTATGATAGTGAAATACCACAATTACTATAGAAAGTTAATACAATTTTTGTTTTTCTTAATATTATATTTTGCTTTGCCTTCATTATGCAAACCGCAAGAGAGTGGAACTCATTGCCGGCGTCTGTCTTTCCCGATACTTCCAAGTTGGGTATCTTCAGCGTGCACCATCTTGGACCATATCTCCGCTCTACATCGAGCGAAATCATGGTCAAACGTAAACCTATACTACTATAAAAAAAATGTACCCATTGTTAGATCTATACATCATTCCGAATTCAGAATCTTGTTTCTTAATAGTCTTTCTCTTGCTCTTACACTCTTTCCTATTCATCACATACCGTTCGGATACACAGCTAATACAATAAGTACTACGAAATAAAAATTACACCTCTTACGTTCGGATACTTTGCAAATTATACCTATATGTAGCACGTTAAAGCTAGAAAAAAAAAACAACCATGGTCACGATAATCTTAGCTTCGGTCTTCTTAATTAAACAAGCTTTTGTCTTCTTCTTAATATTTATAGGATTTTTAATATTATTACATACATACATACATAACTTCACGCCAGTTCCCTTGCGGGGTAGGCACGAACAACAGAGCGCCATTTAGGCTTATTCTTAGACACCTCACTTGCTTCTTTGACATTCATAACTCTTGTCATGCATGATCGTCTGTTCTTAAGGCTCCTGACATAACCTTCTGGTAGTACACGATCAATTTGATCATGGAACGTGTGTCGTGGCCTTCCACGACTTCTGCATCCATCCACTGTTGCATTGTATATCTGTTTAGTCATTCTTTCATCATGGATTCTTTCCACATGCCCGAACCACCGGAGCATTCCTTCCCTTACCTTCACCCCGACACTCTCTTTCAGACCAACTCTCTTTCTTACTTTGGTATTACGAACGCGGTACGGTACGGTATTTCATGCTCTTTCTTCCATACCCAACTCTCGCTTCCATACGTGAGCGTAGGTACTAGCACCGCGTTGTGTACGGCGAGCTGGGCCTTCTGGCTGAGGTTCTTAGCGCCTAGAAGTTAATTAATACTAATAATAGTAATATTAATACATATTAAGTTATTATTATTTTATACGGAAATGCGAGCGGGACCTCTTGTTAGGAGTAAAAAGCGTTTCGTGGAGGATCTGTCATTTGTCTAGTTACATTGACATTTGACATGATGACGTTTGTCATTACATAGATTAACAGTAACATTTTGTTTTATTTCGGTTCAGAATGGCTTGGGTTATGATTTATCCAAAATAAACAAGTTTGCCAAATATCGGTTGACTTCCATTACAGGTGGGTCGAAGGACCCGATAAATTAACTGCGAAATTGCTTTTAGCCGCAAGTACCCATCACGCGGCTTTCCGAACACTTAGCATTCAACGGGTTGACTTGCGTAATGGCTCATTTTGATTTAAGTGCTTCAAGTCATGACAAACTGTGACGTGACTGAAAGTACCGCGTCGTGCACTTGATATCTACACCAATAAAACAGAGAAGTATCTGTAGGTGATTTCAGAATAAATTCTAAAATTATGTTAATTTTCAAACATTATGTTGTGGAAATGACATTACGTATGTCTCATACTGGGCCCGCACCTGCGATAATGTTACAAGTTATTTATTCACTGTGGCCAAATGCATCTTATTTATAGAATTAAAAATAACTCCGTTAACGAATAGCGACATTAGTGTACTGAATCATATGATACCTGTCAATATGTAATGTCATTATAAATTAAAAACAATATCGCATCACAAATAACGCATTATCCATTGTTAAATTTGCGTGAAACGTCCTGTAACTGTAACATTATCCCAGATGAGGCCCCACCATCACAAAATGTCGTTTAAATCACCTTCACTTGTCCTACCGTCGACTGAATTTTAACATTACTTGTATGGAGCTTATGTCACATTTGAACCGATAGTAAGACAAATGAACGGTTGGTAAGATATAGGAACCGGCTATTAATTAAGATCTGCTCGAACGGCACTGACTGGTAATAGTCTTATGAGAGCTGCATACGTCTAGTCATCGCAGCGGACGACGAACTACCGACTAGCGCAGCGCGGGAGCGGACCTATAAATAGTTGCTCTATCTCGCTCGCACATCATCGGTCCCGCTCACACACTGTGCTATTGTGCATTGTACTAGCAGTACGACTTGTTAATATTTGTACTTAAGGTTACCGTTTCCAAAATAAATCAGTTCACTTCAGTTCACATCAGCACTCGACAGTGAATACTTCTTTCCGCCATCTGAAGTATTATTTAACCTCTACCTCTCGCTGCAACAGTCTACTTAAATACTTTTAACTCAATATTTTTAGTAATAAACTAATTTAACATATATATTACAAAAAGCTAGTACACAATATCTTCTATTTATTAACATGATAAAATACATCTTGCAACAATAAAATGCGTGCTCAGAAAACCCGTCGCCTTTTCTTAACACGCTTAAACACTTTCGTATCTCACGGACGCGAAGGCGCGGATACAGCTTATCGAACAATATATATTCGGTTAATATAAAAATGTCGAGAAATCCTCTCACAAAGGCGCTGTATATTGAACACGTCAACAAAAGCTCGGGACATCTAACCGTTAGGGGGCGGATACACGTGCCTGCTGAATGGAGCAGTAGACTACTTGCTAGTTAACACGGGCAAGTAACTGGCAAACTCTGGATACAGTCGCAAGTAAACTTGCGTGTAATTTGCTTCATCGTATAGCTGTCACTTGCAAGGAGTCTACTTCTTCCGCTTTCCTCAATTTATAAGAAGTATACACGGGCCAAATACTACCGATGTACAGCACTTTTTCGTTAATTATACATAGCATTTGAAGCGAATGAAACCATTATATATAAAAAAATCATCTTTTGTATGGTTGTGTCTGCAAAAGTTGTTAAGTAGTCGATGAATCGATTTAAAATATTTATATAACGTTGCATTTTAATAGAAGTATGTTTATATTTTTTACATTAATGAAAATTCACTACGTAGTTGTCTGAAAAACTTGAAAAAGAATCGATTGATTGACTTCAATAGTAATTAGTAATATCAGGCAGCTACTGCGAAGTTTGACCGGGAATAACTAGTAGTATCATATGCTAACAGTAGAGTGTGTAGCTAAATTTGTTAAGTAAGAGAAGAAAAGAAGTAGCATACTTCTAGTTTTTACGTATAACTAATTATTACTAGTGGTCGCCCGTGGTCGAAATTCAATCATAATAATTTGCTGTCAAAGACTATACTGCTATAGTCACAGATTTCGCCAAGACTACACTGTTAATTTCACTTGAACAATAAACAAAAGAGTATATATGCTACGTGTGTGTGTGAAATACATGGTAGTGTGTGTAATGTTTTTTTATTGATTTAATGTATTTTTTATGCATAATTAAAAAAAAATATTAGCATTCGTCGCTTCGTCTCTATATAAACTATAAGTGTGCGAAATTTCTTACTCCCCCGTCCGCGCAATATTCGTAAAAAGGGGTACAAAGTTTTTGCTTCACGTATTAATATATATAGATATTTGTTTTCTTTCATATTATCCCGCACTAAATAAAATACAGTGTACAGCAACTACACTTATTTTTCAGTTATATAAACATGCCATTTAATGTTTACACATGAAAGTGGTTCACATGTGCAAGTACGTATGCAAGTATGCACGGTACAGGTCTGTGTATTCGTGCCTTTAGGCTCGTCGCGAACACGAGGCTGCATGTATGGGTATTGTCAGCATTATTTTGTGTTATTCGGTTATATATTGTTTTAATATAACAGTATTTGTCACAGCCCCAGGGCTATTAGATTTTTGTTATGGCGGACGATTATTGTAATCTTTTGTATTGTACGTGTAGTATGTATGGAGTTGTCTGCGATAAATGGGCTGGAGAAGAGGCACATTATAAAGTAAAGTGCATTGAATATTAACTTTTTTATAATTTACTATACAAACTTTTTTAACGCCAACATTGCAATCTATACTAATATTATAAAGAGATAAAGTTTGCGAGTTTGTGACGTTGTAGGGGGTAATCTCTGGAACTACTAAACCGATTTTAAAAATTCTTTTACTGTTAGAAACCTACGTTAACAGGGAGTGTCATAGGCTATATAACATGACGTTATATACCACGGGAGCGGGACAGAGCGCGGGTGAAACCGCGTCGGGCCGGTAGTAATAAATAAATAGTTTATTCCAAGGTTGCAAGGTATATAAGTATGTTAGTGAACATCATACCTAAGTAACAAATACTATTAATTATAATTTCAATGTTAACATAAGACCATACATAAGGTATGATTTCTATTGTTAAGTACTTGTAAACTAAATAAATTCTTTTACAACTGATTCTCAAAGCTACGTTATATATAATTTAATTTAGTACATAACAAAACGAACTTAAAAATTAACTATACATACAAACGCTAACAAATTTATATACACTAGAATAAATAAATAATCGGCAGACAAACACACATATTGTATATCACCAAATTAAGCAAGTTACGCTTGAGTTATGGGTAATATACAACGGACTACTCTGGGGCCGACCCCAGACACCCAGACCATAGTAAATAATGAAGAAAATACGTTTCCGAAATTTACTATACCAGGAATCGAACTCGGCACCTCTGCGTTGCAGTGAGGTAGGCTGGCAAAGGCTTAGCCCGCACAACCACAGAGGCCGTCAATATAGAATAAAATATCATAAACTACAATCGATCCAGCCCAGACCGCTGTCGCTGGGCAGTGTGCCTAGCCTAGAAGGCTGGCAGCATTACCTCCATCAGTCGTATTTTGATATTTTTTTAAAGTTTGTGGGCACTTGTAGTAAGTATATTTTTATTTACACAAAGTTCACCCGGAGAACATTTTTGAAAGTCATACAGATAAAATGTCAAGAATGACATAATAAAAATTGACCAACAGACACGGCTTCATGGCAACCTGTTGTGTTAGTTCTTCAGGGTGATGTAACTTAGACGCGTCATGATGGAACTTCTATTATAGGAGAAACGGACAGTATACCCGACTCGCTTGTCCAAGGCGGCTTGGCAGGTTTGCACATCGGTTATCTCGATGTGCAGGTTACATCACGATTTTTTCTCTCACCGTGGTTAGCACGTGGTAATTGTAACAATATGCACATTAGATCAGAAAACTGACTAAGTAGTGTATGCGTTCCGGCCAGGATCGAACCTACGCGCTTTGAGTTTGGGACGCGTGCGTTAGCCATTACGCTACCACGACTTATGTAATGTAAAAAATGCGTTACCTACAAATCTTGCGGTGTAAATGTCTTGTCCGTTATCTTGAAGTCTTTTGTATCGGCTGACACGTCACGACACGCAATCTGAAATAGGAGCCACTGGCTGAAGTAAACACCTTTAGACTTCAACGCCTGGTTATTTGATCCGATGCTGCATAAAGGGTATTTGCGAAATTATTTGTACCTTGGGATCAAATAGAAAAGGGTTTATTATTATATGCTAGAAATTCTCATGCTTCTAGTAACCAAAGGGTTCATAATTCGCATATCCATCAATATTAACATCACATATTTGTTTTTAAACAAATATAAAAAAATTCAAAAGAAGAATGCTCAAAAGTCTATATACACCAAAACGTTGAATGGCAATCCTTATTCGATATATTTAAATATAAAGTATATTATTGATTATTTTTCGTGAAATCCCTCAAAAAGGCGTTGAAATGGCAGGACTACGCTCATTGATAAAAGATGACTGAGGCGCGAAGGCACTCCTGTCGAGTGTTGTCAGTCGAGTGGCCAGCTTGATCCTCATTCAGTGTTCAATTAATACTTCCAATATTTATAATGAGAGAGAGGATGAGAGAACTAGTTCTGTAAAAAAATATATCTGAAGACAGACTGAATCGCTGAGAGAAGATTTTATACTGATTTTAAACCAAAATCACTACAATCTCATAATTTTTTCCTAATGAAATATACATTACATTCAATGCAGTATCAAAAAGAGAATCCACTCGAATGCAACGCAATGCAATACTTGTTTTTCCTGGATTATCTCAAATTAAGGCGGTGAAAAGGCAGGACCCCGGTCATTGCTAAAGGATGACTGAGGCGCGAAGGCACTTAATTCGAGTATTCGCCTCGGTTGCGTTGTCAGTCGAGTGGAGATCTGCAGGCCATCCTGAGCCTCAATCACTTGTTTAATTAATACTATGAACATTTCCAACGAGGATTCAAACAAGTAATATGTAAAAAAAACAGCTAAAGTTAGACTGAATTGATGAAAGCTTTTACATTATATATTTAATTCAAATCACTAGAATCTTATAAGATTTTCCTTATGAAGTATATATTACACTGCGTGCAGTAACAAATATAGAATCCACTTGAATGCATGTCTACTTGTATTTTGCCTGAAATCTCTCAAATTAAGGCGGTGAAAAGACAGGACCCCGGTCATTGATAAAGGATGACTGAGGCGCGAAGGCACTCGAGTCGAGTGTTCGCCTCGGGCGCGTTGTCAGTCGAGTGGAGATCTACAGGCCATCCTGAGCCTCACTCACTTGTTCAATTACTACCATGAACATTTGCAATGGGACAAGCGAGTTTTGTATAAACCACTACCTTAAGCTAGACTGAATCGGTGAAAGAGTTTTCTTCGCGGTTTTCATCATATACACTTCAAATTGCTATTCCACTTTTGGGGGTCATGGCAATGTGAGTATTATAATGCGGGGGGACGCTTGAAGGTTTAGTGGGTTCTCTGGCGGTCGGTGCTTGCAAGCTCTGACGTTGAAGCTTGTGTGCAACACCAGCAGCCGGGAGGCCCACACTACTCCTTGGTCGCATCCCCCGGGACTTGAGGATATGCGCAAACGCATTCCCCCAGCGTTGACAAAAAAAGAAAAAAAACGGATCATGACAATGCTATTGAAATTTGACTGGCACTACTAATAAATAAAATTTAATTTTTTAATTAGAACTTATTGTAATTTTCTACGCCGCTGACGCATGCTGGAATCATTATCTTGATTACAGAGCTTAGGGCTGGTTCAATTGGTTTGTTACGCTCTCACAGAATATGGATGTGAAACAGTAAGCCTTAAGAGAATCGTGTTTCTTGCTGTGAGTGAGTGTTCTGAAGGTCCACTACCCTCTCCGCCTATCCTATCTTCCTTATTTCATTCCCCTATCTCATACATACATACATACATAACTTCACGCCAGTTCCCTTGCGGGGTAGGCACGAACAACAGAGCGCCATTCAGGCTTATTCTTACACACCTTACTTGCTTCTTTGACATTCATAACTCTTGTCATACACGCTCGTCTGTTCTTAAGGCTTCTGACATCACCTTATGCTAGTACACGATCAATTTGATCATGGAAGGTGTGTCGTGGTCTTCCACCACTTCTGCATCCATCCACTTTTGCATCGTATATCTGTTTAGTCATTCTTTCATTATGCATTGATATATAAATATACATAATATTAATATATATATACTAAAAGTAAATTTACAGGCAAATTTATAAGATACAAACTTTCAGATAATTTTCTTTTTACAAGCTTTTATTTAACTTGCAATGGATGTACCTATCTATGTATGTAAGTGAGGGTGGAATCTTGCATGTTAAATTTGACCAACTTCCCGGTTTCCGATTGAGCTGAAATTTTGCACACATATGTATATCGCGTGACAATGCAATAATATAGTACCATGGAGCTGATCTGATGATGAACTCCTGTACTAAACAAGATAGACCCGTCGTGTTTGGGCTCGTTTTACTTGTCTTGGCTAGCACTGTGCTGCTACATGATATACAGGATCTCAAAAGCTTGTATTTAAAAACTTTTTTTATAATGTGTAACAATCGAGTTGTCTGGAAGTGGGTGCTAACAACTGCAACACAGTATTAAATTACAGCAGTTGTTTGCGACGCCATATTGTTATCTGTACACTTATGATAATGGTTTTGAATAAATTCTTTAATTCTTGAATCTTATCTGTTGCCATCCCTTTTCTACTGTCCCCTCTATCTTATTGTTACGTGTGAGGGACTCGAATTAAAATGCCTCTGGAATTACTATAGAATTTATTAGAACTATACAACACGTATGACACAGGTACAAATATAACTGGACGCAACCAGTACAAACTGCACAATTCAATAACACGCGCAAAGTCCGTCTCTATATCGCTCATCGTATTGTAATCCTCGCTTGACTGCCTCTCTCTGCATTGGGCCATTGCTTTATAATGCACCGATGCCATATGTCTACCTGGCAAGCGTCGGCGCAATTCCCAGAAAACATAATCTGGATACTTCCATAATTATGCCTGCGAACATTACAAATTTTAAACACAAAGAAAATAAAAGAAGATAGTCATAAAACAGTTTCAACGTTATTAACTCAAAAGCCGCGGCAGGTAATAAATACAGGTATCCAGGTGACCCAATTTGTAACATTATGTTTAAAGCTGGCATCGCACTGGCTTCAGCCGTGGTGTCGCGAACGTCTTTAGGCGTCGGTAACGACTTTTCATCAGCTGGACCGTTTGCCTCTTTGCCAACTTCGTAATAAGATAAAAGATTGGTTTCAACGTCAGTATATAGTAAATAGTGATGTATAAATATATATTCCGAAAGAGCAACTTACCCAATATACGTCTTTCTCATGATTACACAACACAAACCAAGTGAAGTGAGCTGTGAAAGACACAAAAGATGTTATGTTCGTGTCGATAACATCACGTTTGTCACAGCGCGTACGGGACGCGTGACCGTGACACGCATGACGTGTCAGTAACATGTACAGCCCCGAAACCTCCCAAACGATATTGCCGGATTTATTAAATATCCTGAGCGCGTACCACGACATCTTTGATCCTTCTAATAGAATTTGTTAGTGGAAGTTTCTCGAGTGTCAATCGTTATTTTTTTATCAGAATTTCGATTTTGAGATTTCTCTCGAAAACTGAATAAACAGCAAATTGAATTAATGAGGGAATTACTTAGGTATATAGTACCTGATATCAGTGTACCTTTCGTCGTCTAAGGTACGCTAAGTCGTGGTAGCGTAGTGGCTAGCGCACGTGTCCCAAACTCAAAGGGCGCGGGTTCGATCCTGGTCGGAACGCATGCACCACTTAGGCAGTTTTTTGACCTAATGTGCATATTGTTACAATTACCATGTGCTAATAACGGTGAAGGAAAACATCGTGATGCAACCTGCACAGCGAGATAACCGATGTGTCAAACCTGACAAGCCGCTTTAGACAAGCGTGGTGGGTATACTGTCCGCTCCCCTATGAGGAGGAGGCCCGAGCCCAGCAGTGGGAAATTTATGGGCTGCTATTATTATTGTTATTATCTGTGTACCTTTTACGTACGTTGACTTCGTTGTACGTTTTTATAATAAATACGTTAGACGTTTAGAAAGTGATAAAGAATCCGAAATAGTTTTTAACCTTGAAGATACAAAGTTTTTTCCTATATTAATGTGTTCAATTTTTTCTGAGACAATAGGTAACCAATCATTTTCGATAAGATTCTATTAGTACGGTTATTGCATAAATTTTCCCTCTGCTTTTGTGCTGATTGATCCGTAGTCCGATTTCGAAAATGTTACCAGTGTTAAGTAATCTTTTATATATATATATATATATATATATATATATATATATATATATATATATATATATATATGTGTAGGATAGCAAATAAATAAAGTATCTCCCTTTAAACTGGTATAATTAAACAACACTACATAGTAAAGAAAAATTAAAACACTTGCTTCACAATCCAACTATAAACAACCTCGTTGCTACACAACCGTCATCCTACATATATATATATATATATATATATATATATATATATATATATATATATATATATATATATATATATATATATATATATATATATATATATATATATATATACAAGCTGTCCCGGCAGACATTGTTCTGCCCTGAAGAAATAAAATTTAGAACCCGATTGCAGCGCCACCTACCGGGTCCAAATGTAAGCTATCCTATCTTGCAAGCGGATCAAACTGCACACGGTGTGCAAATTTGATTAAAACCGGTCAAGTAGATTAGGAGTCTATCGCGGACAAACAACGTGACACGTAATTATATATATTAAGATGTGTCTGTGAAATGCGCTACCTGTGAAAATCAGGCGTGCCCAGTCTCTTCAGGCGTTCAACGGTTTCGTGAAGGATTATTGATTACCTCGGGCTCTAAAGTTAATCATAATATCTTCATCTCCGGACTCATGAAGGATTATTACGGGCTCTAAAGTTAATCATAATATCTTCATCTCTCCCACATTTACGTAATTCTATACATTATTACTATGATTATTATTTGTGAAGAGTGTCGGGGTGAAGGTAAGGAAAGGAATGCTCCGGTGATTCGGGCATGTGGAAAGAATGCATGATGAAGGATTACTAAACAGATATACAATGCAAAAGTGGATGGATGCAAAAGTCGTGGAAGGCCACGACACACCTTCCATGATCAAATTGATCGTGTACTAGCAGAAGGTGATGTCAGGAGCCTTAAGAACAGACGAGCTTGCATGACAAGAGTTATGAATATCAAAGAGGCAAGTGAGGTGTGTAAGAATAAGCCTAAATGGCACTCTGTTGTTCATGCCTACCCCGCAAGGGAACTGGCGTGAAGTTATGTATGTATGTATGTATTATTATTTGTATATATCAATATATGTATATTTTTGTTTTTTTTTCTGTCTATTATACTTGCCATTTCAACATTTTACTTATATATTTTTTTATTCTAGTTATATTGCAAAACCCACATGTTACACAATTTTTCTCTAATTCATCCTGAGATTGTCTGGAAGTAATTGCTTTTGCTGATAAGACCGCGTATTATCTTCTGTACTTGAACTTCTTGAATTGTATTTTAATATTAAGCAATAAAGTACATTCAATTCTATGCTATATATATGTGTCTTTATATATATAATTATTCTATACGTGTTGACAAAGAACTCCTCCTAAACGGCTGGACCGATTTGAATGAATTTTTGTGTGTTCAAGTGGATCCGAGGATGGTTTAGATTCACAATTGGACCCGGTAGGTGGCGCTGCAATCGGGTTCTAAATTTTATTTCTTCAGGGCAGAACAACGTCTGCCGGGACAGCTAGTATTTATATATATAAGTATATACATTTTACATATAGTTTTATGTGATTATCTGTGCATGAACGGCGAAAGCATACTAATTCCTGCGGCCTGTCGTAAGAGGCCACAAAAAAACCCACAGCCATGTGGTAGGGCATTTGCCCGACTGGATGGCTACCACCCCTGGTTTAGAGTATGCCGACATAACAACCTTGAGTTGTGTTCTGGCATTAGTTGCCACTTTCCAGAGCCATTTACGAGTTCGGCAGCGCATTGGTAGCAAGCAACTTTAGTTCGCAAATGTTCATAGGCGACGGATCACAGTTGGCCGTCAGTACACCAGCAATAAAAAAATGTAAGTACATTATAATTCCCGTGTGTATAAGTACCTTCTAAGTGCTCCATCTTATACCATATCCCCGCCTATCTGGTGAGATCATTGTCAAACACGAACCTATATTACAATTAAAAAAAAAAACTTAATACAATGTCAAAGTTGCGGAACATTCCTTTAGTTAAGCTTAGGCGGACATTTATGTAATCTAATAATAATAAATAAATAATCGGCAGACAAACACACATATTGTATATCCCCAAATTAAGCAAGTTACGCTTGTGTTATGGGTAATATACAACGTACTACGCTGGGGCCGATTCCAGACACCCAGACCATAGTAAATAACGGAGAAAATACGTTTCCGAAATTTACTATACCAGGAATCGAACCCGGAGCCTCTGCGTTGCAGTGAGGTAGGCCGGCAAAGGCTTAGCCCGCTCAACCACAGAGGCCGTAATTTATGTATGTTGTATAATTATTTTTCTAGCCATGACTATAATTTCCTTAAAACTAGAGCATTATTTGACGACGTGCATAATATGTTTAGAAGCTTATAAATAGACAAATTACGGAAATTAGCCTAAGTAAAAATAATGTTAATAAATAAATACTATTATAATACTAAGCCAAGCAACCATGAAAATGATTAACAAAAGCCTACTGAGATATTGGCTTCTGGAAGCTCAATAAGTATCTATTATTGCCATTACAGAAGCTAAGCTCATAGTGAAGCTGACATAAAATAAATTACCACATTTCAAACCCCATAACGCACCATAAGAACCGGTTTGATCTAGTTTCGGTTTTTCTTGAATCGTCAATTGCCGATTATGCCCGAATGTTTCCGAACGCACCCGACACACCGCACTTTATGGGCAATAACTGAACAATATGGCGGCCGGCGGGAAAAATATTTTTGACAGGCATCCATAGGGTTCATAGTGGTATTTTAGGGGTCCTCCAATGTTTATTTTTCTATTATTTAATGTATTTAGTCAAATACATATCGAGGATGAAAGGTTATTGAATGTTTGAATTGAATCACGCTGTTGTTAATATTATTTATAATGTTACATCTCTCTGAATACGTCATTTAATTAGATTTTAGTCTTCGACATTTTGAAGTATATTGTTATTATAGAAACATATAGATGTCACTCATGTGCATCTTTTGGAGAAAATTAGACTAAAATACTCAATTGTTTGCCATACCTAAGGCTAAATTTTTAGCAATTTCATTATAATGTTGTGAAGCAGTATATAGCTACTAAAATTCATCCTAAATAGTAGTTTCCGAGTAAAAACTACTATTTAGGATGTATATAAAAGTTTCTGAACTCAAACAATATATTGATACGTGCGAGCGGGGGTACGCACTTAGGATTGGAAGAAAACACCAGTTTTTTTCAACTGAATACTTTTCTTGACTTACACAGCCGTACGTGATTATTCTCTGCAGGGTCCTTTCACGCACAACTAACGACGCTCGGCACCGACGATGAGATGGCTCACTTACAATACCGTCGCCGATATTGCGTAGATCACCTCCTGCTACTGCAGTGCTCACCTCCGAGCTTACCGCACGTAGCTCGCTTCTGGATCTTCTCTTAAACTACGCTAAACACCTCCTTCACCGAATTGCCCTTTAAACTTTCCTATAACTCGTTAGTCTTCTACTGAACTCTTCTTCCAACTCTCTCGTATCGCACTTATCGCTTTATTGTCTTCAACTGAACTCTCCGGTAGACGCGTCTTACGCTTCTTATATACCCGGAAGAATCTTCTGGAATGCATAATTTCGATCTTCTTTTTGTCATTCTTTTATTTACTGTCTATCCCTTTCAAACATCTATCTATCTGTCTTTTCCTTCCTGCACCTTCTATTCTAGAACTTCGATCTTTACCTATTCATTTCTAAAATGGACCTGTCAACTGTCAACAGTCTCTTCGCACGCAAGCGATATGACTTCGAGTGCGCCTACCGGATCACAGTTACAAGAAATAACATCAGAGACCTCATGGCCAAAAAGCTGCGGGATGACTTCGGTAGATACGGCATACGAATTATACAAAAGGCTATAAATGGAAATCGGGCAATAAATAACGCTTCAACCATATAATTGTATATGGTTTGGTGAGCGGTAACTAATTCTGTTGAATGACGTAGCACCTAAACAGCAGCATATTATATATACCCATGTAAGAAATAAAATAAAGATAGATAGATAGATTTTATTGCTCACCAAATAGACAATATCAAAAATACACAATTACAATATTGTCATGGTAGAAACAATAGGCGGCCTTATCACTTAAAGCAATCTCTTTCAGGCAACCTAACTTAAGGAATAATTTAACCTAATCTGGCGATGTAGGTGGTGCAGATCATTAAGTATATCATAAATAAACATACTTAAACTACATAATATATAAATTAAATACACATACTTAAATTACTTTATAAATTAAATACATACATATTTATATATACATATGTATATACTATGTATATAATAGTCTATAATATAAGAATTAGGAATAATTATTTAAGGAAAAGTAGTGTTTTCTGAGTGCGTTCTTAAATGTAGGCGATGTTTTGTCCTCTCTGACAGTAAGAGGCAGCGCATTCCAAAGTTTGACAGCCTGCACTAATAAATATAAATTATTAAAGACAAATAAAAGATGTAAAAGAAAAGAAAACCCTCCATCTTACCACATGATGGAAGAGAGGCTATAATTTAAAAAAAAAATGTATCTGTCCATGTCTTTTGCTTCCGGAACTTTCAACCTTTTTCTAAAAGTCTTGAGACCGGCTCACGCTGTCGGAAAGTTCTACCCTCGGTCGTCACAATATTTTATGTAAGCACCATAATTGTACAGAATCCATTGACATTTTATACATAATTATATTACAGCTTTCATAAATATAGGTCTACACTTGACTCGTGTATGGACATGGCTTCCCAAATAACATTAGCGGAATTTATATCAGTTTTGCGAACCGTATGTTTGTGGTTTATCTCTTTTATAGTGCGGTGTTTATTGCGAATCGAGTGTTGTACCAGCTTAGCAAGGATTATTGGAACGGCCCAAGATTTGTTCATACAATTGTAGTTTATATGTCAAACTCAAATTTCAACGTTTTTATTCTCAACTAGCTGACACGGTAAACTTCGTAACGTCTCAGAATCAATCAATAAACTTTGATTTCTGAACGACGGGACGAACATCAAACGTTTGACATTCAAAACCAAAAAAATGGAAAAAAAACTTCACTTTTAAATTTAATTTGATTTCTGAACGACTTTTAAATTTAATTGATTTCTAAACGACGGGACGAACATCAAATGTTTGACAGGTAAGAGTAGGTTTAAGTGAAAGCGAAATTGTTGTTTTTACTATATTCCAAGCATTTTTTTTATATTTACTCACCTTTTAAATCTTCCCTGGATTTCCACAAATAATTCAAAACTAAAATTAGCCAAATCAGTCCAGCCGTTCTCGAGTTTTAGCGAGACTAACGAACAGCAATTGCATTTATACATATAGATAAGTTCCACTGGAGAACACTTTTTAAAGGTCATACATATAAGTTAAAATTTAATTTTGCTTCCTTTGTACAACGTATCGCAACGTGTGATTGTTTATCTTTATATTTCTTATTCTATTTATATCTCCATGATCAAATTGATCGTGTACTAGTAGAAGGTGATGTCAGGAGCCTTAAGAACAGACGAGCGTGCGTGACAAGAGTTATGAATGTCAAAGAAGCAAGTGAGGTGTGTAAGAATAAGCCTAAATGGCGCTCTGCTGTTCGTGCCTACCCCGCAAGGGAACTGGCGTGAAGTTATGTATGTATGTATTTATATCTCAAGCTTTCTTTTGTACGTTTTATACAGAAGCATGTTACAAAATTACTTTCCGAACAATTAATGGAGTTGTAACAAACATAACATGCAAGTAAGACCAAAACGACCCAATTTTGTTAAACTAATTCGACTTGTGTAATATTTATTTAGTAAATCAAATAAATGAATTTAAATAAAACCAACAATAAAATACTTTGTTACTTTAAAGTTCAAATAAATACATAACCATATAATAACTTAAATCTGGCACATCCCTGTGTGCATATCCGTTAACAACTTGTATCGAATAATTTATAATTAATATCGATATTTATATAATAAAAATAAATTCGAGTCGTGGTAGCGTAATGGCTAGTGCAAGCGTCCCAAACTCAAAGGGCGCGGGTTCGATCCTGGCCAGAACGCATACACCACTTAGTTTTCTGATCTAATGTGCATATTCTTACAATTACCACGTGATAACAACGGTGAAGGAAAACATCGTGATGCAACCTGCACATCGAGATAACCGATGTGTCAAACCTGCCAAGCCGCCTTGGACAAGCGTGGCGGGTATACGTCCGATCCCCCTATAATGGGAGGTCCGAGCCCAGCAGTGGGACATTTATGGGCTGATATTATTATTAATTTTTTTTTTATTGCAGGAGTTCAGCACACAGGCAGACGGCCCACTTAGTGGAAAGCGGTTACCATCGCCTATGGACATTTGCAACACCAAAGGTGCTACAAATGCGCTGCTGCTCTCTTAAGGGAGACTGGAACCTGGTCACTAATGCCGGAACACAATACAAGATTGTTATGGCGGCATACTCTAGACCAGGGGTGGTCGCCATCCAGTCGAGCAAATATTCTACCACCTGGCTGTGGGTTGTTTAGTCACCTCTTACGACAGGCCGCCGGGCCGCAGGAAATTGTATTCTTTCTCCGTTTCTGCACGGAGAACGTTATAATATTTATTATAAAAATAAATTACCACCGAAAGATGTCCGGTGCATCGTTTGACAACTATGTCCTTCAAGTATTAACCACAAAGCTTTGTGCGGGCCCGTGGAGCGGTAACTGGGGCAAAAATTGAGGTGGCACCTACCGCCTGTCACCATGGCAACGGTCCGGGCGAGGGGTCGCCCCGGGCTGTTGCTTGCCCCCACAACAATACATAGATACGCGCCCGGCGCCCGACGCCCGACGCCCGCCGAGCGGCGGTGGCGCCCTATCAGCTTATTGGGTGCCTTCGCTTTTTTAATCTCAAGGCTTTGCGCGTACCTTCACAACACGTGTGAAATGAATTATTGACTTATATTGGGGTCGAGTTGTGAGATCAAAGATCAATCTCCTAGCGACGCTGTTTGCCTGCTATATTAGTACGTAGTTCAGTTGTAGAATTACTAAACGTAGCATCTGCAGACCATCGTACATTGTTACACAGGGGTTGAAAGTGACTGATGTGTGCGAGTGCCTACACAGGCATTTCACCCGGAGTTTATTCTCTGCTTCTCATTTCCAAAACGAGGTAGATAAATACAAATTGATTAGTTAAACAACCAACTACTTCTCTAATGAAATCATGCGTTAAATCTACTTATATCTAAATCTGATAAACTAATTTAATACGTCACATATGAAACGTCAAGTAATTTTTTTTTCTGTGGTATTCTACCAGCCAGTATTTATTTTGTCATTGATCATAGTAAATATTTTTATTTATAAATAATAATTCAGTGAAAAGTAATTTATAAGTATAAAATGATGTTACAAAAATGTTGAATTTTTTTATTACAATTTATGCCACGATTTAACAGTGGCTGTAAACAAAGTTGGGACATGAGTCACATGTATTATCTATGGTTCGTTTAATTTAAAAAAAAATTTACAGCATGGAGAATCGCTTTCCCGGGACGAAAAATGCTGTTTTCATCCCTGTGATTAGGCAACTCCAAGCGTACTTTCAAAATACGAAAATGAAAAGACATTTTACACTACATCTCAAAAAAAGACATGAACTTTAACGATATTTTGTTTGAAAACTATTTATTAAGCTTTCTTAATCTATATAAATATAAAAATAAATCGTAGAGATTTATGGACGCGCATAACTTGAGAACGACTTTTTTGCGTGAGTTTGAGTGGATCTCCGGATTATTTAGATTCACAATTGGAACCGGTAGATGGTGCTGGGGTCGGATTCTTGGATCTTTCTAATCCCCTGAACCGATTTTCATGTTTTTTGTGTGTTTAACTGGGTTGCCGGATGGTTTAGACTCACAATTGGAACCGGTAGGTGGCGCTGGGATCGGGTCTTAGATTTTTATATTTTCAGGGCAGGATAACGTCTAGTATTATATATTTTCATATTTATAGTATTAACTGTACAGATAATATAATTAGATTATAAATTAAACTAAAGATAATATTATATACATACACAAATTAAAATTAAACTATAAAATATTTTGCTAGATCGCTGTCAGTTAGAAACGTTCCCAAAGGACTGGCCACATTATCTCGTAGAATGGCAACGCTAGTGCGTTGCCCGAGGTATAGACCAGTCGTTTGGTCGCGTGAAATATTTGGCTATGTGTCTCTATTTTTTTAAGCTTATTGGTAATGAACTTCAGAAAAATACAATGTACGAACACTTTATTTCACTTTCCACATCTAAACACGATTCCAATAATCGACCTTACACTTCACTTTGACCTATACTGGTACACTGACTGCGATCGGATAATCGTTTCCAACAAACCCTAGCCATTTTTATATTTTTGTGCTAAAACCCACCGAATTCCGCAAACGGTCGGCACTTCAAGTGGCGCCATCTTTAAACAGCGAATGTTTGTGAGAACAAGGTTTTCATAACAAAACAGCTACATAGTTTCATACACAATAATACTAAATTATGGCATTATTTATGAGTAATTTCTACAACTTATGGAGGATAGAGGTAAGGAGAATCATCTCATATAGGAAAATAGTTGAAGAAGTGTCCAGTTGTAAGCTGTAAGTTCAAAAACCGTCCACAATGGCGCTGATGTAGACAAAGGGTATGGTATGAATGTAGCTGTTGTAGACGAAGCGAAGTATGCCGAGTTAAAAAAAAATAATATCTTTGGCGACTAGAGTAGTTGGTGACAGTACATTGTTATAAAACGTCAACGATTTACATAGTACAAAGTAATGTACTAAATATAATCTCAAAGAAATATTATGTGAAAATGTAAATAGTGATTTTATTTCGTGAATTTTGAATAATACGCTTTATGTAATATTTAATTTTATAAAACTAAAACACTATAATACTACTGTAATAACTTTTGGCGCTTTTTTTTTAATTCACCCTGATGCCAAAGTGGCGCCACCCTAATTTAATAAATTTCGATGGACACTTATTCATATACAGAGATGGTTCTCCTATCTACCCTCCATACTACAACTATAATTTCATGACATCTATAAATATATATTAGCCGCCATATTATATTTTAGGATATCCATACACGGGAATGTTAACAAGCTACCACGACTTCTAGGGCTTGATTTTCACTATGATGTCGTTCACGGTTCAATCTCATTCAGTACGTTCAAACTCCGCCGTGCGTACACTACTAGTCTTACAATACGGTTCCATCTCGCTTAGGTCTCCGTCCGGTCTCGCTTCTTTCCGGTTTGTCTTTGAAGCGCCGGAACTAACCGGCGCGATATCGGATTGATTCTAGAGCAATACGATTATTGGTGACACGCTGCTACTTAAGAATCTAATACACAAATGTTAAGTTGTGGGTGGGCGTAGTGAATAGGGGGGAGGTATACTTACCCCTACGACAACCCCTAAGGTCCGGAGGTTTTAAATTTTTTTTAGTTTATAAACATAACCTCACTTATTTTTGTTGTAAAATTGTGCCACTTTTGATAATAACAAACCGTGATTTGAGTTTATGAATGTACTCACGAATTGTTTATGAATGTACTCATGAATTACATATAACCACTAGAACTTTTTGTAACACTAAAACTGTTTTTTAATGTAGAAATAAAGTTTCAAATTTAATTGACGCATAAATACAAATTCATGCTAGACATATATAATCGATTGATTAAAAAGTGACAGTTTTTAGTGTCACTTTTGTTTTTAATGGCTTGGCTAACAAGGTGTGATTATAAAAATAAATTAATCGATATGTCATTAATACTTATCGATTTGTAATTAAGAAATTCGAAATCTTGTAGCTCAAGATTTAGAATTAATTAATATATTGTTTTATATAATTTTCGGAAATCGATATATTTATATGAAAAAAAAAATTGATAAATATTTTTGTTTGCCCCCTTTTATTGCCGCCATTTTATTCCTTTTCTTAAGTAGTTGAGTGAATGTGCTTTCTTCTGATAATTTTTTATTTTACGACAACTTGTGCAGTGTTTTATAACAATTTCGATTTACTATTTATTTTATACACAAACAGTCGGTTATGTTAGGTGATATTCAGACCAAAGCGCATGAGCCGAGCGAGCGAAGCAAGCGTGCCGCGGTAGCGGCCGGCGAGTGCCAGAACAGACTGTAACCATTTACTATTTATTTTATACACAAACAGTCGGTTATGTTAGGTGATATTCAGACCAAAGCGCATGAGCCGAGCGAGCGAAGCAAGCGTGCCGCGGTAGCGGCCGGCGAGTGCCAGAACAGACTGTAACCATTTACTATTTTTTTTGTACACACAGACAGTTACGACGCCTTGAAAGTCTCATATGAAACATTTGTTTTATTTATCAATTTAGTGGACGACTAGCAAGTTGGCTTTTAATATGACAATGAATCAATATATTAATGATATCAATTTTATTATTAAATACACTGTTGAGTTTTTTTTTTATTGGTTAAATACAAATTAATGCGATTACGTAAAAAAAATATTGTCTTTATTGGTCGCAATTTTGAATGGTTACTCTTGTAGTGTATATAAATGTGCTCTATTGTGTTTTTTCTTCATTTTTATCCAATTAAGCTGGTTTTTGGGTTATTTTCGCTCTTTGTATGTTGATTACTGGCTTTTTTTTGAACTTTGAAAGGATTTTTCAATTTCGGACCTATAATAGAAGTGCAACATTAGCGAAAAAATCAGTGAAAATAAGTGAGGTTATGTTTATTAAAAAAAAAAAATTTCAAGATCTCCGGACCTTAGGGGTTGTAGTAAAGGTAAGTATGCCTCCCCCCCTCCCCACTTCACCACCCCACTACTTAAAATTCCTGTATAAAGAAGCTATAGATTTACCAAATATACCTATCTCTATGCTATATTACGTTATCAATTACCTTTAAAAATATCGGTAATTACCGGTTTTTTCGAAAACATACTGCCATACCGGTATATTTTTTACCGTTACTCGGTAACTTTATCCGTGCAGGAACGGAGAAAGAATACAATTTCCTGCGGCCGGGCGGCCTGTCGTAAGAGGCGACTAAACAACCCACAGCAAGGTGGTAGGGCATTTACCCGACTGGATGGCTACCACCCCTGATCTAGAGCATGCCGCCATAACAACTTTGAGTTGTGTTCCGGCATTAGTGACTAGGTTCCAGACTCACTTAAGAGAGCAGCAGCGCATTTGTAGCACCTTTGGTGTTGCAAATGTCCATAGGCGATGGTAACCGCTTTCCATCCAGTGGGCCGTCGGCCTGTCTGCTGAACTCCTGCAATAAAAAAAAAAACTTTTATGATTTTAACGTTATAATATAATATAACTTGCAAAATCTTATGTATAGCGTATATTATACGTATCGGTAATTTTTACTTTATTTCTGCGTGTTACCATAATTGTTAAAGTTTTATTTAGCCTACCGCCAACTTGTTCAGTTTAATTATTTAGTTTTAAAATGAACAAGTTGGCGGTAGGCTAAATAAAACTTTAACAATACTCATTAACACTTGACATCTTTGTCTTCCGTGATCACGGCAACTGAAAAGCGGCCGAAGCGTCGGAATAATAAAAATCAAATAAATTACCGCGCTTAAAACCGTTAAAATGTAGTTTTATTATGTATACAAGTCGCGAAAACTTAAGAAAATATTATATTTATTTTTGTTTTTTAATTTAAAGTCGGATCTGTTTTAGTTATTTTTTTCTTTTTAGTTGCGCAAGCACTTGAATAGCTTTAGAAATAATATATTGAGAGCTTGTGGAAATTGTAATACTGGCAGGCGTATACAAGGTTACTATCTCATTCTTCGATGTTGACAAACAAGAGTTGTTCTCGATTTCCCTGCGATCCACTCATCAGATCTTGACTTGGTAATCATGGGAATACCTTGGGTGTATACGCTTGCGAATAAAGACAAAAAAATGAAAATCGGTCCACAACAGAAGGAGAAATCGCATTAGATGCATACAAAAAAATTAAGCACCTGTAGAAAATACTTACACGCGTATACAAGTTTTTTCCAAGAATTTAGGCGCACGGCGTTTTTTAATAAGTAATGGTTACTCTCGATTTCTCTGGAATCTACTTACCAGATCCTGACTTGGTGACCATAGCACCACCTCGGGAGTATAGACTTACAAATTAAGAAAAAATAATTGAAAATCAGTTTAGAATTGACGGATATATGATTGTGTTATAAAGAAGTTTGTTATCAATGTTCGTGGGTTTCTCTAATTCATTGGCATCCACTCACCAGATCCTGACATCCTGACAATGGGACCAATTCGGGAGTATAATCTTTCGATAAAAAAATATTTGTAAATCGGTTTACAATTGACGGATAAATCGATTAACGAACATACATAAAAAAAATATACAGAGGAATTGAAAACGAAAAAGAAAAAAAAAGAAGGAAGTTCTTTAAGTCGGTTAAAAATAGACTAAATCTATAGAAGCGAAAGACAGCAGACTAGTATGTGTTAATAACAAACGGCGCCATTTTGTTTTGAACATTGTAACTTTGAATTGTAATTCTTCTATTTTTCTATTAATAAATACATATATACATGACTTCACGCCAGTTCCCTTGCGGGGTAGGCACGAACAACAGAGCGCCATTTAGGCTTATTCTTACACACCTGACTTGCTTCTTTGACATTCATAAGTCTTGTCATGCACGCTCGTCTGTTCTTAAGGCTCCTGACATCACCTTCTGCTAGTACACGATCAATTTGATCATGGAAGGTGTGTCGTGGCCTTCCACGACTTCTGCATCCATCCACTTTTGCATTGTATATCTGTTTAGTCATTCTATTAATGTATATGATAATTGTTTAAATTTAAAGTAAAGTTAAAAAATATAGTGTTGACATCAGCTGTGACTATAAAATAATTGATATGCTGTTCATGTTTCCACTTGTACTTTATTATATATTTATTTTAAATTTAATCCTTTTTGCATTTTCTTTGCTCTACCTTATTAATTTTGACAACATAATTTATTCACTTACGTTTAACTATATTTGTACTTGACAAATGCATAATATTGTCATTAATTAATTAAATTATTAGTACATTGACATTTGAATTGTAAATGCTGTCCACTCCTTTAATGGGTCCACGCATCAGAACTTTTATATTAAACGATTTGTAATGTAACATAGTATTGTGTGTGCTATTGAGTGTGCCTTAAATAAAAAAAATGTACAAAACAATGTAAAAAAAAAACATATATCATACATCGAGTCTATAGCCCAGACTGCAGCTAAAATGCTGGGCATATTATCAAAGGTGAGGCAGTACTTCACTTCAGAACAGTTGCTGATGCTGTATAAAGCACAAATACGGGCATGTATGGAGTACTGTTCTTATCTTTGGGATGGCTCAGCTAAATACCAACTCGAGGCACTAGAATCGATTGAGCGGAGAGCCAGGAAGTTGATATGTAACGACCAGCTACGCAGGGTTGCCAGCTTGTCGGTTTTCTATCGGACACATTTTGGAGAGTGTGCATTGGAGCTTTTCAATCTCATCCCGCCGTCTCCCTTCCATCATCGGACAAACATACGCATTGGCATGCGGTCGATATGCCACCTATACGAACAAAACACTTTGAGTCCACCTTCATTATGCGCACCACATAGGAGTGGAACTCACTGCCGGAGTCTGTTTCTCCCGAAACCTATAACCTGGGTGTCTTCAAGTCTCGTGTGAATAGGTACCTTCTAGGTAAGCGTGCTCGATCTTAGACTATATCTCCGCTCAAATCGAGCGAGATAATGGTTAAACGTGAATTAATACGT
Organism: Dendrolimus kikuchii; assembly: GCA_019925095.2. Taxonomy (NCBI): domain Eukaryota; kingdom Metazoa; phylum Arthropoda; class Insecta; order Lepidoptera; family Lasiocampidae; genus Dendrolimus; species Dendrolimus kikuchii. The sequence continues at coordinate 3,806,430 of CM034389.1, forward strand.
AATAAAAAAAATATAGGCTCGTGCAATTTTATATGAAGCCCAATTCTTCTAACAAACTGGGTTAAATTTTTTTTTATAGAAATCTAACAAACTGGGTTAAAAAAAAAATTTATAGACACTGCAGTACCATCTATTATAATAACGACCCATTATCGGCCCACTTTTGGGCTCCGGCCCCCCATTTATGGAGGAACGAACGGTATACCCGCCACGCTTCTCTCTTCTTTTTTTTGTTTTATTGCAGGAGTTCAGCAGACAGGCAGACGGCCCACTGGATGGAAAGTGGTTACCATCGCCTATGGACATTTGCAACACCAAAGGTGCTACAAATGCGCTGCTGCTCTCTTAAGTGAGTCTGGAACCTGGTCACTAATGCCGGAACACAGCTCAAAGTTGTTATGGCGGCATGCTCTAGACCAGGGGTGGTAGCCATCCAGTCGGGGAAATGCCCTACCACCTGGCTGTGGGTTGTTTAGTCGCCTCTTACGACAGGCCGCCCGGCCGCAGGAAATTGTATTCTTTCTCCGTTCCTGCACGGATCTCTAAGGTGGATTGGCGAGTTTGGCGCATCGGTCACCTCGATATGCAGGTTCCATCAGGATGTTTTTCCTTCACCGTCAGCACGTGATGATTATAACAGTATGCACATCAGGTCAGAAACTGCCTAAGTATTGCATACTTTCCGAAGAAAATTCGAACCCGCGCCTTTTCAGTTTGGGACGTGAATGCGCTAACCACTAAGCTACGACGGCTTTGTACCACGCTTCTACAGTATCCATTTGCCAAGGACGAAATCAAACCATTTTAGATGACCTCCGAAGCTTGCCTCAATGTTCTAGGTATTACAAAATCAAAATTGTTTCCGTGATGCGCCATTCATGCTTGAGGCGCGCCACCACCCACCGCGTGAGAAATTGAAGGAAAGGAGGGGGGGAGGGATACATCCCACTAAAATGTGAATGCTTGACTGTGCACCGTAATATTAGTAATGTAATTGTGTACGGCATTTAAGGATAGTTCAATAGGAATGTTTGTAATATTAAATACGTTGACTATTACAGATTCTTAAGCCTGATTTACATGTGTAGCATTAGGAAGCGAATTCACTTCACTTCTAATCATCGTTTTGACAGACATCTATTAAAAAGAAAAAACCTTACAGTATTTTATTAATCCCTACTGCTCTACAGTACCTTAAAGAACGCTTCGAATTTATTTCTTGCTCTCACAATTTCCGCCCTTCAAGTCAACAATATGCTTCCTCTTTCATCATACGCACCGCTGAAGAGTGGAACTCTTTACCGTCGTCTGTTTTTCCTGAAAAATATAATCTAGGTGTCTTTAAGTCTCGCGTGAACAGGTATCTTCTAGGTAAGCGTGCTCCACCTTAGACTGCATTTCCGCCTGACGTCAGGTTCAACGTCAGTCAAACGCGAACCTATTCAATAAAAAAAAAACAAAATTATTACTCCTATTCATAATACAACGTTTTTCAATAATTCTTTCACGATTAAGGCTGTCCAACTTTGGAGTACATTGCCTGTTGCTATCAGACAAGCAAAATCTTTAATAACATTTAAGGGACATGGTCAGGAAATACTATCTGCAATATAATGACATGTAATTTTATATAGTCGTATTAGAAGTCGTGGAAGGCCACGACACACCTTCCATGATCAAATTGATCGTGTACTAGCAGAGGGTGATGTCAGGAGCTTTAAGAACAGACGAGCGTGCATGACAAGAGTTATGAATGTCAAAGAAGCAAGTGAGGTGTGTAAGAATAAGCCTGAGTGGTGCTCTGTTGTTCGTGCCTACCACGCAAGGGCACTGGCGTGAAGTTATGTATGTATGTGTATGTATGTAATTTTATATAATTAGTATTACACTGCATATAGCTGCCTGTCGTAAGAGGCGACTTAACAACCCACAGCCAGGTGGTAGGGCATTTGCCCGACTGGATGGCTACCACCCCTGGTCTAAAGTATGTCGCCATAACAACCTTGAGTTGTGTTCCGGCATTAGTGACCAGGTTCCAGTCTCCCTTAAGAGAGCAGCAGCGCATTTGTAGCAACTTTGGTGTTGCAAATGTCCATAGGCGATGGTAACCGCTTTCTATCAAGTGGACCGTCTGCCTGTCTGTTGATCTCCTGCAATAAAAGAAAAGCTATATGTTTATTATGTTTAAACATGTGCATTTTATCACTATATCTTGTATATGTATATGTATATAACTTAGGTGTATATTTGTATATATAGTATAGTTATATATTTATTATTAAAATGTAAGTAATCATACAATAATTATGTATACCACCATCGCCACTCCTAATCAGCAATATTCTTGCCACGGGTTGTCTGGAAGGGATCGCTTTTTAGTGATAAGACCGCCCTTTGTACATAATTAGACTAATACTAGCTCCTAAGTTTTCTCTAATGGTGTACATTAAAGTGTTATCTATGTATCTATTTAATTGACAAATTTATGACAATTCATTTACTGATAATTTTTGTACAAATGTTGACAAGGGCTTAACTAATGTAAATCTTAATAAGACTTTAAAAGTCACTTTTGAGTATTTATTGGTGGCCGGCTTCTTATTCAAGCCATGTTTATTTGTAAAAAGTTGTCTAAAAATAAAATGAAAATTGTCATGTTCTATATAAATCCAAATATTGTCCGAAATCGTTTTTACTGTAAACATTTGTTTTATTGAAATTTGATGTGCTCCTACAGGACCTTTTGTTGGTTTAGGATCGACTGAACGATCTTTTTGATAGTATAAGGTATCAACGCCCAAGTGAAATGGTTTGCATTGAATAACAGGACTGATACGAATAAAAGTAGAAAGAAAGCTATATAAAAATCGATCACACTATCGGTCTAATATAAACTTATCTAACTAAACTAAATCACTAAATTCACCACTAAACTCGTCACTGTCTTCTGTTAAACTTCTCTTCCAACTCGTCTGTATCGCACTTGTCGCTTCGCTGTCTTGAACTGAACTCAACTCTTAGAGTGGCCCGGTAGGCGCGCCTTACGCTGGGTACGAGTATATACCCGGAAGAATCTTCTGGAACCCATAACTTCGACCTTCTTTTCGTTATTCTCTTATTTACTATCTATCCCTTTCTAAACATCTATCTCTGTCTTTTCCTTCCCGAACTTTCTATTCCAGAACTTTCGTTCATCGTCTATCCCTTTCTAAAATGTATCCGTCCTTGTCTTTTCCTTCCAGAACCTTCTACCTTTTTCTAAAAGTCTTGAAACTGGCTTATGCTGCCGGAAAGTTCTACCCTCGGTCACCACAATAATTTATTTAATTTGTTTGGGAAACATACAATAATTAATATTCTTAAATATAAAACACAAAATTAATACATATATCAATCAAGTTTCCACTAAAAAATAATTTATATAATAAATAATTGGCTCAAATAGTTAATTACAAATATATATATATATATATATATATATATATATATATATATATATATATATATATATATATATATATATATATATACATACATACATACATACATACATACATACATAACTTCACGCCAGTTCCCTTGTGGGGTAGGCACGAACAACAGAGCGCCATTTAGACTTCTTCTTACACACCTCACTTGCTTCTTAGACATTCATAACTCTTGTCATGCACGCTCGTCTGTTCTTAAAGCTCCTGACATCACCTTCTGCTAGTACACGATCAATTCGTATAATTGTATATATACAATTATAGGAAAATTACATAAATAAAATGTCAATGTCAATAATATAAAAAATCTGTAGAGACGTTAACTTTGTATAATTAATTTAAAAAAGAGAAATTAGGCATATCCTCAACCGACCGCGATTTGGGACCTTCCATGATCAAATTGATCGTATACTAGCAGAAGGCGATGTCAGGAGCCTTAAGAACAGGCGAGCGTGCATGACAAAAGCTATAAATGTCAAAGAAGCGAGTGAGGTGTATAAGAATAAGCCTGAATGGCGCTATGTTGTTCGTGCCTACCCCGCAAGGGAACTGGCGTGAAGCTATGTATGTAAGAATTATCTTTCATAACTCACTACGATGAAGTGTATAGTAAGATCTTATCGAAGTTTTATCGAAGTTTTGAGAGACCTTTAAACCTGTTGCATTTATATAATAGCCTAGTGCGCAGCATATTAGAATATGGTTGCCAAGTGTGGAGTCCGCACTACAAAGTTTTTATTTTATTTTAATTTGCTTTTATTTATTTAGGATAATAAACAGATATACACTAAAGTTACATAATAAAAAAAATATAGTATAAAATGATCAAATTGATCGTGTACTAGCAGAAGGTGATGTCAGGAGCCTTAAGAACAGACGAGCGTGCATGACAAGAGTTATGAATGTCAAAGAAGCAAGTGAGGTGTGTAAGAATAAGCCTAAATGGCGCTCTGTTGTTCGTGCCTACCCCGCAAGGGAACCGGCGTGAAGTTATGTATGTATGTATATGTATAAAATAAGTGCTTATCCAACTACATTATCCACAAACTAAAAGATGGTAGTGTACAATACTTTAAAAGAATAGGGGGACATATACAAAACTCACGCTCACCCACACACACGCACACACACACACATACACACATGAACATGCACGCGCATGCGCCCGCGCAACTAAACACAAGTTCATACTAATAACATCGAAAGAGTTTAAAAGGCATGTCTAAGAATGATTTCGTATCGCAATAACACACACAGGGAGTTTGAAAATTACAATCAAGACTACCCGCATTTAAACTCGATTCTTTAAAGATCTGCTGACAACGGTTCAACTGACGGCAGACCAGACAGTACAAGCCAGTTATATAATGAGTGTATATTTATTTTTTATTTTTTATTATTATATATATCTCTACGGACTCGAGTTCCGTACCCTTTTTTAAAACTTAATTTCTATGAAAAATTTGAGACTCTGTACACGCTTATTGTTTATTTTTGTTAGTGTATGTGACATTATATGTAGTAATTTTTCTGTTTTGGCGTACCTTAAGAATAACTTATTATATTAATTTATTCTAATTTTAATACTAAACTTATACTAATGTAGAGTGTATCTGTTACATGCTGGTGTTGTGAGGAAGTGCATGTGCAGTGTTGGCCTTATATCTATACTTATATATAGTCGTATCTAGTGCCATGTGTGTTGTTTTTTTTTCTTTTTTGTGCCTGGATTATTAATTTTTAGGCTCTTTGTGTGTCTTGGTTTGTTTGTGGAGTGTGCGTGTAATGCAATGCGATGGTAGTGCGCGTAGGTTTAAGTATGTGTATAAGTTTTATTGTTAGTTATGTGTTTGTGACTTTGTGTGGTGTTATAATTTATTGTTTAGTTGTTGTGTGTATATTATTGAGTGTATATTAATAACACTTCCTTGATTAACCCTATAATAAGAATTCAATCAATTCAACCAATCATTCAAAAAGTGTTCTCCAGTGGAACTTATTTTGAATAAAAACTTTTGAATTTGAATTTGAATGTGTCGGCTATATAGTAGTATCAGTGTAACTAATATTGAACTAAACATTTTTAATAACGATGTCCTGAAATTTAAAAGATGTGTAGCTTAAATTATTCTTTAATTAAGCTGATATCACCGTCCTATCATTATCTCTAACACTGCGTGTGTTAAAAGCATGTTCTATCATTCATAAATGCGAGAACGTTCTCTTAATACTTCATTGTGTCATTTTAGATTGTAAAAAACCAAAAAAAAACAATCGGCAGATAAAAACACACATTGTATATCCCCAAATTAAGCAAGTTACGCTTGTGTTATGGGTAATATACAACGGACTACTCTGGGGCCGATCCTAGACACCCAGACCATAGTAAATAACGGAGAAAAGACGTTTTTCCGAAATTTACTATACCAGGAATCGAACCAGGAGCCTCTGCGTTGCAGTGAGGTAGGCCGGCAAAGGCTTAGCCCGCTCAACCACAGAGGCCGTCAAAATGTATATGTATGTAATATTTTGACAGCACAAGTCTGTTGTAAATGTGCATCTATGTTAAGGAGTTCAACAAGCTTATAATGTAACTTGTGTAACTCTGTTTCATACTCTCAAATACGCTCAAATAAATAAATCACATGCTAGTTATAAATCTTTGACATAGTATAAAAAAGTCAAAAAAGCGTCTGTCTGTCTGTATATCCGCTAACTCTTGTTTAAATACATACTAGCTTTCACCCGCGATATAAACAAATTAAATTAAGTTTTTATGTAAGTAAAACAGAGGGAGTTGTCTAGCAGTTTACCGGTACTACCGACCCGTACGTACCGCCTAATAAAACTATATATAGAAAACTAGCGGCCCGGCGCGGTTTCACTCGCGCTGTCCCGCTCCCGTGGTATAAAGCGTCATGTTATATAACCTATGACACTCCATGTTAACGTAGCTTTCCAACAGTAAAAGAATTTTTAAAATCGGTTTAGTAGATCCAGAGATTACCCCCTACAACGTCACACGCTCACAAACTTTACCTCTTTATAATATTAAAGTAAAGACGTACAGATAACTAAAATCTGTAGTTAAAAAAAAATATCTACATTTCGCTGTAGGCCGGGATAGTTTAATTAAAAAAGTTGGCCTGGCCTGTACTTGGGGGCAACGCATTGGCGTTGCCATCGAGTGCAGCAACGCAGCCAGTGTCTTGGGAACGTTCCCGATCTACGATAATGTGGGACTCATTTATAAAAAAAACGAGATTGTACGTAGTATGAAAATTTAAGATAAAATTCCGATTTCGAAATTGAGTATAATCAGGTGCGAAAGAATTTCCAAAAAAAAATTGTTAAAATTATTTTAACATTGTGCAAAATGGAGATATGCGCCGCAGGTTCGCCTTCCGAGTTACTAACTAGTTGCGGCAGACGCGTGAGAAAACTTCTACCATTAACTACGTGTAACTCGCAGTTCCCACTTTTAAGCCAATTTCCGACGAAAGTTTTATTTTTAACAAGGTAATTTCAGAGCCAGGCGCGAATCCGCTCGCTGGAATGACAAACGGTGATGTTTTGAATAAAAGCACCTAAAAATATTTTTTTGCGGCTTCGTATATTTTGTGAAATTGATTTCAGTAACTAGAACGTTCGAGTAAAAATAAAAGAAATAATTTTTTTATTTTTTATTGCAGGAGTTCAGCAGACAGGCAGATGGCCCACTTGATTGAAAGCGGTTACTACCGCCTATGGACATTTGCAACACCGAAGGTGCTACAAATGCGCTGCTGCTCTCTTAAGGGAGACTGGAACCTGGTCACTAATGCCGGAACACAACTCAAGGTTGTTATGGCGACATGTTTTAGACCAGGAGTGGTAGTCATCCAGTCGGGCAAATGCCCTACCACCTGGCTGTGGGTTGTTTTGTTGCCTCTTACGACAGGCCGCCCAGCCTCAGGAAATTGTATTCTTTCTCCGTTCCTGCACAGATAAAATAATAATAATAAATAAAAAAGAGAGAATATATTATAATTTATTCGTTTACATAAACAGTTCTAAACAAGTATAACCAAAGCAACTAAACCAACAAAGTTTGTAGTGAATGTGCAATATTAATTCTTGCTTTACATCGCTAAACGTAGTCCATTGCAGGAATTAGTATTCTTTCTCCGTTCCTGCATGGATATGATGATTTGTGGTGTGACAGAGGACGTAAGTCAGAATAGAGGAGTGTGAAAGGAAAATATATAATGTGCTGAATCCAAATAATTCGGAGAAGGTGAAATAAAGGAGAAATTATAACAGTATTTGAAGATGCTAAACCACGGTCACGTTAGTAATCGAATAAGAGTAGAATAATACGAAAGTAGTGTACGTAGCGTAATCGCAAATGCATTCACGTGCTGGCTGCCGAGTTTCCTTTGAGCGGCGTCATAACGGAGCGATTAAAGCGTCGTTCTGGTTATTACCGGCGATAAGGTTGAGAATCTAATCATAAGAGGGGCGAGAAGCGGAGCGGGATTACTATTACAAATTTTATAAAGTTTATTTTAGTATTTTTTTAAGTTTTCGTCACTATAGTACACATAATTAAAACTACTTTATAACGGTTTTGAAGTCGTGGTAGCGTAATGGCGAGCGTATGCGTCACAAATTCTCTCAACACTGCAGTTTTCTGACCTAATGTGTATATTGTTGCGATTACCAAGTGCTAATAATGGTGAAGGAAAACATCGTGTTGAAACCCATCAAGATAACCGATGTGTCAAACCTGCCAAGCCGCCTTGGACAAGTGTGGCGGGTATACTGTCCGTTCTTCTATGGTCGAAGGCCTAAACCCAGCAGTGGTACGTTCATGAGCTGTTATTATTATTATATAACGGCTTGAAGCGCGGCATTTTTTAATATATATGTTTTTATTTCGACGTTTCAGCCACTTTTCAGTAGCCGTCATTACGTAGCCAAATCGTCCATATAGAATAAGAATAGAATAAAATGCCGAATAATTTTTTTAATTTTTTCTCCGTTCTTGGACGGTTAATCGTTTACTTCTGTATGATTAGAGAGACAACAGAAAAAACTATTTATTTAGACTTAAAAAATGTAGATAAGGTTATATTTTCTTAAGTTTTCGCGACTTGTATACATAATAAAACTACGTTTTAACGGTTTTAAGCGCGGTAATTTTATTTGATTTTGGTATTTCCGACGTTTCGGCCACTTTTCAGTGGCCGTGATCACGGAAGACAAAGATGTCAAGTGACAACGAGTATTGTTAAAGTTTTATTTAGCCTACCGCCAACTTATTAATTTTAATTATTTAATTTTAATTTTGTTTATGGTTATTATTTACTCTATGGGAGCTAATCTAATTTAATTTAATCAAATAATATTACCGCGCTTAAAACCGTTAAAACGTAGTTTTATTATGTAGATAAGGTTGTTAGTGATTTCTATGTAAAATATGCAAATAGTTTCGTTTTAACATGCCTCACAACTTCTTAACTATAGATAAACATACCTAGTTTTACTATAGTAAAGAAAACTACTACATAATTACACAACTGGTTGATTAACAAATGCTATTATACAATGAATGCATTTTTTAATGACAATACTCTCTTTAGCCAGTCTCTGTCCACTGCTGGACGCAGGCCTCCCCAAGCTTGCGCCAAATATCCTAGTCTCCCGTCCTCCTCATCCAGCCCCTGCCAGGTCGTCAGTCCATCGGACTGGACGGCGTCCTACGCTACCTTTGCTCCATCGGCCGTCGGCCTTGCGACAGACGTGATAATAATGACAATAATAAAATTAAATACAAGTGACATAAAAATTATAATTTAGTAAGTAAAATTATCTGTTTTATAATATTAATTTTACTATCTTTAAATTTGTACGTCTAATAGGTAAATAACATGTGTGTCTTAATAATAAATAAATAGATTGATTGAAAATATTATTCGCTTACCGCTCCTCTACCTCTTATCACCGTATTTCAATACTACCTTTATTCCACCGGAGCGTATAAAACTTTTAATACCATAATGCTAACTTTCTGCAACTTAATCCAGGTCTAAGCCAGTTTTAGATAGAAATTCGCCTTAATTGCCAGGTAGTTGGAAAATGACCAAAACTGCTAGTTGGCGCCTTAATTTTAATCTTTTTAGTTCATTTTCAAGTTATGCTCCGGACTTCTTTTGAGAGGAATTCACTCGCATAATCCTTTGGAAGCTTTGATATTCCGGAATAAAATTTATCCTATATCCTGCCAGAATTGTGTTATGAACTATGTCCCTTCTGCCCTAATGCTATGAACGATAAGGTGGGGAATACTTATCGTTCAGATACTGATGGTCTAGAGATGGCGCTGCGCTGAGCTTGCACGCGCAACTTATCAAGAATGGTGGTGAACCAAGATTCAAGTCTATGCAAGGGGCTCTATGAGCGGTCGCTGTCAAGACCATTGGATGTATCTTTGGTTCCCAAGGCGTCAGACATACGGCGTCGAGATGGTCTAAAGAGGTGATTTAGTTGGTAGGTCCGAGCATGCCATCGGGAGTCCAATACTACCCTACTATTGACCCCGAGCGGTAGGGTGTCCATGATGGATTACACCTCGTAAAAAAAGGGTGGGAATGAAATAAATTTACATACATACATATACATAACTTCACGCCAGCTCCCTTGCGGGGTAGGCACGAACAACAGAGCGCTATTTAGGTCCGTTCTTACACACCTCACTTGCTTCTTTTATATTCATAACTCTTGTCATGCACACTCGTCTGTTCTTAAGGCTCCTGACATCACCCTCCGCTAGTACACGATCAATTTGATCATGGAAGGTGTGTCGTGGCCCTCCACGACTTCTGCATCCATCCACTTTTGCATTGTATATCTGTTTAGTCATTCTTTCATCATGCATTCTTTTCACATGCCCGAACCACCGGAGCATGAAATAAATTTATTATATGTATATGTGTTGTATGTGAATTTTATCTTATAAATATTTGTAAATTTATTGAATTCAGTACAATGTAGTATTAAACTGAATTCACACACACAGTTATAACTCAGTATTAATATTTGTCTTTATTACAATAATATAATTATTTATTAATAATATAATGTATAGTTGGCCGTGACGTCGATCTAGGTCTTGACGGCCGCCTATAGGCGAATTATCCCCCCAGGCTTCTGTGCCTGTCGCGGCTTAGTCCTCAAACGGATTTCCCCTGGCAAAAAAAAAAGGAAAGATGGGACGAGGGACGGGGAACTGGGCCATAGGAACTCTCAATCACCGTACAAAATACATTTAGCTTATATCTAACCGTTTCACGCCGATATTCTGTGAGAGCGTCGAGTCACACCGACCGAATCGACCCTGAGCTGCAGTCTTGATGGTGATTCCAGCATGGCTCTATCACATAAATTTTGGTGATTTTTGTTATTTTTTAAATTCCATTGCGTTTTTTGCCTACACATATTCTTCTATATTGTTTCGTTAAGTAATAGGTTGGGGAAAAAGTCTTTTCGCATATAGTATGTATGAACTTGTAATAAGATCTCTTTGGCTATACCATTTGTATCTGGCTGGTTTTGGTATTATTAAAAAGTTTTAATTTTAAAGAAGACAATTCCAAATTCAAATTAGGAAAATGTGCGATTTTCATTTGTTTTTCTTATTGTTAAAATGAGTGAATCTAATGAAGAAATTCGATAGATTTTAAAATTTTACTACAAAAAAGGTAAAAATGCAACACAAGCCGCGAAAAAAATTAGTGATGTTTATGGTACCTAATGCAGTATCTGTGAGAGTAGCGCAAATTTGGTTTAAGTGTTTTCAATCCGGAAATTTTGATATCAAAGATGCACGTCGCTCTGGTCGCCCTGTTACGGACAAAGTTGATGCTATTTTTGAAAAAGTGGAGCAAGATCGGCATATTAGTAGTTAAGATGTAGCTGGAGAACTGGGAATTGACCACAAAACGGTTTTGGCGCATTTGAAAAAAGCTAGGTACACAAAAAAGCTCGGGTGCCTCATGAGCTCACTGAAAGAAACCTAATGAACCGTGTACTCATTTGTGATTCTTTATAACGACGTAATGAAACCGAACTATTTTTGAAGAAGCTGATAACTGGTGATGAAAAGTGGATCACGTACGACAAGAACCTGCGAAAAAGATCGTGGTCAAAGGCCGCTCAGGCTTCACAGACTGTGGCGAAACCCAGGTTAACTCGCAACAAGGTGATGCTGTGTATATGGTGGGATTGGAAGGGCATTATTCATTATGAGCTGTTACCGCCAGGCAGGACCATCGACTCTGAACTGTACTGCGAACAACTGATGAGATTAAAGCAAAAAGTTGAGAGAAAGCGGCCGAAATTAATCAACAGAACGCTAGACCTCACAAATCTTTAGCCACTCAGTAAAAATTACGAGAGTTTGGCTGGGAGGTGTTAATGCATCCGCCGTATAGTCCTGACCTGGCACCTTCAGATTTTCACCTGTTTCGGTCTCTGCAGAATTCCTTAAGCAGTGTCAGGTTAACATCACGAGAGGACTGCCAAAACCACTTGTCGCAGTTTTTTGATCAGAAGCCCCAAAATTATTATAGCAATGGGATCACGTCCCTACCTACAAGATGGCAAAAAGTTATCCAACAAAATGGCACCTACATACTTTAGTCAAATGTAAATAAACTTTATAAAAAACCTTTTGAATTTTTATATAAAATGCGAAGAAACTTTTTCCCCAACCTGATATTTAGTTCCACTTAAAATATCTCATATCATACACAAAACTGCAAAATTCAAATAACCTTGTGAAAGGTTAACAACCTTTTACGATAGATGAAAAACGAAGCGATTAAAATCCGCCATGTTGTTTGCACGTAGCAATATAGGCGCTACGCCGTAGCTGCTACGCTGTTACGGCGTAGACCGGTGCAATTTGGCCGTTGTCTTTTTTTATTGCAAGTTCAAACTGTTTTTATGAGGTGCTATTAAAATGAGAACTGTAAAAAAGTGCATGATTAAAAAAAGTAACTAAAGATATTTCAATCCTCAAGTAACTTTGCCATCCATCCATATAATCCATCCATCCATTCATCCATAGGTTATCCATGTCCAATTGTTTTCACAACTTTATTCATAATTAGATGTTTATATAAACTAGTAGGGCTCAGTGGTCGAAATTCGACCATAATTAATTTAAATTATAAATTTGAACATTATTAAGGTTCTGTTGTCAAAGACTATTATACTTCTATAATCATAGATTTCGTCAAGGCTACACTGTTAATTTGACTCTAACAATAAACAAAAGAGTATATATGCGTGTGTGTGTCACATACATGGTAGTGTGTGTAATGTTTTTTTTATATTGATTAAATGTATTTTTAAGCATAATTAAAAAAAATAGCACTCTGCATTCATCTATATAAAGTATAAGTGTGCGAAATTTCATACTTCTCCGTCCACGCAATTTTCGTGAAAAGGGGTACAAAGTTTTGCTTCACGTATTAATGTATAGATGTACAAAAGAGTGTCCTTGTACAAATGTATATACAATGGTTTATACAAATAATTTTGAACGGCTTAGGAATGAACCGATTACCTTGAAATTTAATATTGTGACGACTTAGGCCCTGACAAAGACAAATTCCACGTGCAGATCTGTATAAGCACATTTTATCGCCTGTCGGCATTTGAATTGATTGTAATCCTTTTATGATCATCCTCTTTTGTTCACTTATTTATTGGCTTACGTTTCTAGTTATTGTGGAGAACAGCTTCTTATTCTATTGTACTCGTTTATGGCCGCTTGCAGGCTGCATCATTAGCCAGGTGTTGCGGATTACAATTACAAGCTAATTCTAGGAAATTGTGTCGACGATGCCGGGCGGGCACATTTGAATTTGTAGAGTATAAAACGACGGCCTGATGGAGAGAGGGTTGAGGTTGAGTTGAGCTACAACTACGATAGGGGCGTGACGTGTGTACATTCGGGAATCTAGTAGTGCAACGACCGTCTGCATTACGTTTGGATTTGTTCTGTTTGCTTATATTTGTACCTGTGTTATACGTGTTTGTATAGTTCTAATAAAGTCTATAATAATTCTAACGGAATTTTAATTCGAGTCCCGCTTACACGTAACAACATGTATGCAGCAAAAAAAAAGAAAATGTTTTAAAGGAAAATGCGCAAAATAAGATACTTCACATACATCATCATACATACATCATATGCCTTAACATTGAACTAGCCACTAAAACTAGCACTGTTACACCTTTTTTTTTTTTTTTTTATTGCAGGTGATCAGCAGACAGGCAGACGGCCCACTTGATGGAAAGCGGTTACCATCGCCTATGGACATTTGCAACAGCAAAGTTGCTACAAATGCGCTGCTTCTCTCTTAAGGGAAACTGGAACCTGGTCACTAATGCCGGAACACAACTCAAGGTTGTTATGGCGACATACTTTAGACCAGGGGTGGTAGCCGTCCAGTCGGGCAAATGCCCTACCACCTGGCTGTGGGTTGTTTAGTCGCTTCTTACGACAGGCCGCCCGGCCGCAGGAAATTGTATTCTTTCTCCGTTCCTGCACGGATAGAACCACCTGTCCCTTAGTGACATCAGGACCAAACAAATACTTCAATTAACCGTAGGATTTTGCTTTTAAGTTTTGTTTTTATCAATACAGTGTGGTTAGCCATAGTATGATGTTATCTTTCCTTTCTTTTCAGGCTATCAATTTCTCCACTCTAGGACACGTTTATTCCGTTCGCCCGCCCGTCGGTCTTGCGACAGACGTTTTTAGAGTTTTATCCGCGCAGGAACGGAGAAAGAATACCATTTCTTGCTGCCTGGGCAGCCTGTCGTAAGAGGGTATTTGCCCGACTGGATGGCTAGCTGCCCTGGTCTAGAGTATGCCGCCATAACAGCCTTGAGTTGTGTTCCGGCATTAGTGACCAGGTTCCAGTCTCCCTTAAGAGAGCAGCAGCGCATTAGTATCACCTTTGGTGTTGCAAATGTCCATAGGCCATGGTAACCGCTTTCCATCAAGTGGGCCGTCTGCCTGTCTCCTGAACTCATGCAATAAAAAAAGACCGGTCCACTGCGACTTCAACTTGCTAATTTTGCGAGCTATGTCGGTTACCTTGGTTCTCTTACTTACTTACTTACTCCGTTGGCTCAGCGACCCAAAGTGGGTCTTGGCCTCCGAAACGAGAACATGCCACTTTTCTCGGTCCTGTGCGGTTTCTTGCCAATTACTGGCTCCTAGCTCCGACAGGTCTGCCTCTACTCTGTCCTTCCAGCGATATTTAGGACGATATTGGTTCTCTTAGTGATATACTCATTTTTGATTCTATCCATAAGAGAAAACCCCTAACATAAGCAAAGCCCGCTGAGTGACTTTATATTTTGATATAAGAATAATCTAAAATGTTTTACCAACTTGTTTTGAGTGTCGCACTCACTTCTGTGCAAGTTAATTAAAACGTCCGCAGGCCAATGTCCACAAAGTCCATACTAAGAGACACAAACACGCTTTGGGTTCGGGGTATCCTATTTGAGTTCGGCAAACAACAAATACTACTTGCGATATTCACTTAAGTGTTCAGGAGTTTCAATTAACTTGTATAATCTTGTCTTACTCTTTTTAAGAGAGTGAGAAAGATAACACTTAATTGTACACCATTACAAAAAACACAGAAAACTTATAGTCTAAAAATATTCTAAATGTGCACAATGGGCGGTCTTATCGCTAAGAAGCGATCTCTTCCAGACAACCCCTGGCAAGAATAAAACAGATTCAATTTGTCAAAGGTACATACATACATACATAAATTCACGCCAGTTCCCTTGCGGGGTAGGCACGAACAACAGAGCGCCATTTAGGCTTATTCTTACACACCTCACTTGCTTCTTTGACATTCATAACTCTTGTCATCCACGCTCGTCTGTTCTTAAGGCTCCTGACATCACCTTCTGCTAGTACACGATCAATTTGATCATGGAAGGTGTGTCGTGGCCTTCCACGACTTCTGCATCCATCCACTTTTGCATTGTATATCTGTTTAGTCATTCTTTCTTTCATCATGCATTCTTTCCACATGCACGTTTATATTTTTATAAAGTTATATTTCTGTAAAATAAACACTATTACCTATATATACCTATTGAGCATCGATATAATTTATAAAAAAAAAAACGTAAATATTAAAAAAAAACCTGCATCGTTTCGGACGAAATTCGTCGAGGGGAGGTCGTGCGCCTTTTATTGCTTACATTAGTCGGCAATAACGGTGCATCGGTCTGGCAATTCAGACTGAAAGCGTTTCAGCGCTTACGAGAAATTGTTATCAGTAGAATTTTATACAATGTAGACATTTCTTAATATCAAAAAAGAAATATGTAATAAATTTTCTTTAGCACTGACTTTTATTTTAAATTTCTCGTTGGTTGCCTTTATTTTTTTGCTTCGAGTTAATAAATAAAGTTTTCGTGAATAATGTTGAATTATTGAAAGGTATTTTCGAGTGGATTTTATTCAGTTCAATACAAAGTCTGCGGAGTTGTTATAAATATTAAAACACCAAGAAAGGTGAAAAGAAGATTCTGGCGGGCGTTTCCTAGTCATTTACAATTTTCGTGTTTTATTATAATTGTATTGTTTCCAAGCGTTTATTTTACTTTTGACGTTTGCACGTCTATCCAGTTACATGTTTCTTGACAGTAAAGCCCACGAAAACAAATGACCTAATTGTTGTACGGGTGACGTAATAGTGATGTTATGTGAGTCATGCACCGCAGACTATTAAACCATCGACACTATTCGAAAAATAAATCGAATGTAATCGATTTGGAAATAAAAAATGTTGTACTTTATTATTTTTTTTTACTTTATTACAAAAATTTCTTATTTAATATATGTAAAAAATGTTCATTGAAATTTGGGTATAGTTGTTACACGATATAGTATGTTTAGCAAAAATATATAGATATTTCAATATGATTAAAACTTATTTATAAATGAGGTTGATTTTTATAACAAATCGAGTCGGTAACGCATTAGGACGTTACTAATTGATCCGTCATCGTGCTGTCAAAAATAAAATAAATGCTTGGAAAGGTTATAGGTTTTTTAGTGGACGATTTTTTTTAAATTGCGAAGCTGGCAAACGGGCAGACGGCCCAGCTGATGGAAAGGGGTTATCATCAAGCGTTGCCTGTCTTTAAAATGGGATAGGGCTAGAAGGAAATGAGCAATTGGGACTTTCACTCATTGAACGAAACACGGTTAGATGAAGGCTAAACGTTTTACGCCCATATTCTTTGAGAGCGTGGTATTACACCGATAAAGCTGGCGCTAAGAGCTGTAACCAAGGTAATGATTCCAGCATGGCCCTACGATGCTTTTCCATGACCTCCCACAGGCACGTCATGTTTAAAACGTAGTACAGAAGCTGCATTCATATAGTCATCGCAGTCGACAACGAACTACTGGCTAGAGCACTTTTTTTTTTTTGGAGCTCGACCCAGCTGAATAGACGCAGATGGCTGTTTCAGCGATACCGGACTTTGGGGGCTTCCCGACTCCGTGGGAGCGGAGGCGTTCAGCCTGGAAGCAGCACGCTCGAGGAGGCACCTGCTGTGAGGTTCGACCTCGGCTCGAACGCTGCGGGGGATTGACTCTATATTGAGAATTAGCCGTTAAAGGCTGAAAGAGCTAAGACAACAGGCTGAAGTGATTATTTGGGGACCAATTATCCACTCCGCCGGTGGAGCCGATCCTAGTCTATCATTACTACCGCTTCGCAACGTGTTATAGCTGGAGGAGAAGAAGCGGCGGAAGAAACTCTCCAGCAACACGCCTATGCTAATCACTGGCTAGAGCAACGCGGGAGCGCACATATTAATAGTTGCTCTATCTCGCTCGCACATCATCCGTCCCACTCACACATTGTGCTATATATTGTACCTGCTGTACGACTTGTTAATATTTATACTTAAGGTTACCGTTTCCAAAATAAATTAGTCCGCTTCAGTTCACATTAGCACTACATTGCCAGGTGGTAGGGCATTTGCCCGACTGGATGGCTACCACCCCTGGTCTAAAGTATGTTGCCATAACAACCTTGAGTTGTGTTCCGGCATTAGTGACCACGTTCCAGTCTCCGTTAAGAGAGCAGCAGCGCATTTGTAGCACCTTTGGTGTTGCAAATATCCATAGGCGATGGTAACCGCTTTCCATCAAGTGGGCCGTCTGCCTGTCTGCTGAACTCCTACAGCAAAAAAAAAACTACAGTGAATACTACACTCTGCCACCTGAAGTATAATTTAACCTACCTCTTGCTGCTACAGTAGTATGAGATACAGAAGCGTTAGCTACTGAGCATCCAAGGCATTTAAATATTAGTAATACTGAAACGATTAGTTACTTAATCTACAATATAAATAAAAATTAGGGATGGGCCGAATGTGGTTTGAACCGAATACGAACTTCGGCCGAACATTCGGTTAAAACAAAAAAGTCGGCTGAAGTTCGTCTGAACTTCGGTTTGATTTGGCCACGCTTTTTCGAAAGCCACATAAATTCTTAATGTTTAGTTCGTAAAAAATGATTTCAAACCAAATTAAAGTTATAATTGCTGATGTCCCTTATAAGTGCTTAAAAAGAAAATTAAGATACGCACTAGAATTAAGCAGTTACACTACTTACTGATGTTTGTTAGAGGAATAATAAGTTTACTTCATTTTTGTTTTAATTTGATGTCTATTTAATTAGGAAAAGACTTAGTTAATACCTAACTTTATTTAATATTTATCACATTGCAAGTTAATGTTTACATGATCCTAACTAAAATAAATGACCATAAGTATATAAAGGCCTAATTTTATTTTACTGTTATGATAGATATGATTTCTATTAAATTCAAGTCAAAATAGTTTAAGTAGGTATTTTACTTTTTATTTTACGATTACTTTTTGTGAAACGAATTTCGGCCTATCCCTAATAAAAATACATGATAGTATTACTGTTCTATAAATTCCTAACCCTTTGATCCGATTTTGATACAACTTGAGTTTTATTATACTTCACTGACAAACTGTAACAAACACGTTAGTCATAATTAAAAAAAATACCTAAATTTTTTTGAAAAATCCGCCCTGAATTGTTGTACTATCCATAGTTCGAACAAAGAATTAAATCCCGTGAGCGCAGTTAGCTTTCAGGACATCACAGATTCATTTAAAGAATTCAGCGTCGCGTAACAATGGACCAAAATAATCCCCGGGAAAAATACCACGAATCGTCTGAAGTTTTGCTACAAAATAACCTCGGATAGCCAGAATATTAAGGATGACTGACAAATATTAACTGTACTGTGGCAGTCTGTTTGGAATTCCTTTTAGTTTATTTCATCTTTATGAAAAAGTCATTGAGTTTATATTAGGTTATATGAAATCTGTACATTGTCATAGAAGAAGTTATACCATAATAATCACCAAATAAAAAGCCCGATTTGACACTTAAGAATGTCTACTATATTATACTATGTCCAATTTAGTTAGTTGATAATATACATTTTTTTTACTGATCCATTGTATAATGTTATAAAACATATTTCGCTTATTACTTTCATCCAAATAATGAAATAACATGAATTTTTTATTAAGGCGTTTTATTTTTAATTGTAGTGTTGCTACCAAAGGGTTATTGCAATTTTCTTTACTCATAGGTACATATTTTTTTCAAAACCTTGCATTGTTTATCTATTTATACTAAAAATAATACTACATAACTTTTACATACGATTATAAAGTCGTATAATTTTAAATCGATTTCTTGTGATATTCGGTTAACTTAGTTAACGATTTGGAGGTTTCAATCCCTAAATATGTTGCAATGAGAACTGTCAAATCGTGCTTTTTACTTTGTGATTATTATTTTTTCAAATTTAAATTCAAATGCAAAAGTTTCTATTCAAAATAAGTTCTACTACAGAGCACGTTCGGAAAGTCATATATATAAATTAAAATTTAATTTTACTTCCTAGTCTATGTACACGCTTCGCAACGTGTTATTGCTGTTAGGAGAAGAAGCTGCCAGAAACTCCCCAGCAACACGTCTAGATAAAAATTGATTAACTCAAACTTTTTTTAAAATAAATTTTATACAGAAATACATTACACAATTACTTTTGGAAGAATTAATGGAGTTGTTACAAACAGTGCATACTCATGAATAGGAATGATAATCGCCATTTCATTCTACCCTCACAGCTGCATAGGTCATGCACCATGAGACTGGAATGTGTACGTCTACTATTATCGTCCCTAGTCACTGCCTCGGCTATGGACGCAAACTAACTGCCACACGTCTTCTCTCGCCTGTGGCTCTGTTAGTACTGACGTGTAACATTGTTTATGGGCACACAAGACAGTGTATCCACATACACTATACAGTAACAATAATAATAATAATAAATCTTTATTTGTAGAAATACAGGTAATAATTATATCTAGGATGGTAACAAAGTCAGATGTCCTCACTGTATTTGACCCACACAAGGTCATACAAATATTTAAGTGCACGTCAATCCAAAAAGAAAAATCACAACAATTCCAATATTATAAAATTAATTGATTCATTATATTAAAAAACAGAAATAAGAAAAAAA
The DNA here is from genome assembly GCA_019925095.2 of Dendrolimus kikuchii. NCBI lineage: Eukaryota > Metazoa > Arthropoda > Insecta > Lepidoptera > Lasiocampidae > Dendrolimus > Dendrolimus kikuchii. Next base: position 3,826,603 of record CM034389.1, read on the forward strand.
ATTCAAGAAAACAAAATAAATTAAATCTCAAAAGCCAAAAACATAAATAAAATGTAAAATAGTATTAAAATAGCATCTCTTTGTCATATTTAAGAAAATCATTAATTGAGTATATCATTTTTTCCAGTAACCATATTTTTAGTTTTTTTTTTACATTGTTTCAACGGCAGTTCTTTGATCGATGGAGGTAATTTATTAAATATTCTTATGCACATCGCGTAACAATTTTTCATGAATAGGGTTGTTCTTGGGACAAAATCAAATACTAATCTATCCCTATTTCTTGTAGAGCGTGGATATATATCTTTAGCTTTTTTAAATAAATCAGCGTTTCTTTTTACAAACATACATATCTCGAAAATATATAAACAAGGCAACGGCAAGACGTTAAGAGTTTTAAAATATTGTTTACATGACTCATACGGTGGAATGCCTACTATTGCTCGAATACATTTTTTTTGTGCCAAAAAAGCTCTATTAAAATCTGTGCAATTACCCCATAATAAAAGACCATACCGCAGCACAGAGCCAACATGTCCATGATACGCCATCAGAGATATAGTTGCGTTTTATTCCCGCACGCGCGTTTAAACTGAAGATGTAAGAAGACATGTGTGTTCTCATTACGACAGGCTGTTGAGCCAGCGCTGTCGGGATCGTCGCATGTGTCTTTAATCCCATTTACTTCCATCTGTTGGAAAGTGTGATATTTCGCCGCCCATTTACTTAAATAAGCAAATGGCTAAGAATCATCATACTAATTTACTAAAACTTATCTAAAACCTCACAGGCCAATTAAATTAGGTCGAGCTCCTCATTTAAAGAAGAACAGATAGTATACCTGCCACGTTAATCCAAGACAGATTGGCTCATTAGATATCTTGATACTCATCACGATGTTTTCTTTAGTCTAATCACGTGATAGTCACTTACGATAGCCGCGAGCGTTATTGTAAAATAGATAATAAAATGTATAGTCCGAAATAGCTGTTAAGATCTGTATATAAGAAAGAGATAAAATATATTTAAAAACGTAGAAATAAGCATAGATAATAAGATTATATATATTAAGGTATATTTAATAAGATTAAAATAGACATAAAAAACAATGTATTAGAGTGTTAAAGTTAAAGTAAGAAATACTGAAGAGGAAATGAACATCCTTTTTATCCGTGCAGGAACGGAGAAAGAATACAATTTCCTGCGGCCGGGCGGCCTGTCGTTAGAGGCGAGTTAACAACCCACAGTCAGGTGGTAGGGCATTTGCCCAACTGGATGGCTACCACCCCTGGTCTAAAGTATGTCGCCATAACAACCTTGAGTTGTGTTCCGGCATTAGTGACCAGGTTCCAGTCTCCCATAAGACAGCAGCAGCGCATTTGTAGCACCTTTGGTGTTGCAAATGTCTATAGGCGATGGTAACAGCTTTCCATCAAGTGGGCCGTCTGCCTGTCTGCTGAACTCCTGCAATAAAAAAAAACCCTCTTTCTTAAATTATGAAAGGGGCGAAGGTGAAATAAAAAAAATTAAAAAAAACAAGTCACTTACGATACGATAGAACTTTCGATATTTCACATGCGAGATTGAGGTTGTTTAAACTACTAAGCTTCACAAAGCACACAAACAACACAACACACAACATACTAGAACATAAACACGAGCACGGAACGCATAATAAGCAAAAAAGAATAAGCACAACAACTACACAGCACCAAAACACACAACTCACACACACATACATGACGGACAGAACACATAAACAAGAAAACACATAAACAACACAAGCAGTACCAGGAACACTTACATAACACAGTAAAGATATAGCACGGTACAAATTAAACAAAAGACTTTTGTTGCGAAAGTAATTTGTTTGCAATACACACAACTGGCACTACATAAGACAGCACAACAAATCACAAAGCACAACACAGGCAACACAAAATACAAATAAATAAACAAAAATGTTACTCACCTTACCGTAGGCCCCCGAATGTAGTAGTGAACCTGCAAGTAAAAGTAGAAATGACTATAATATATATTGAATAGCAATAGGTAATAGTAAAAATTAAATTGTAAGATATAACTCTAAAATAATATACTGTAGTATATTTACTTTTAGTGTTAAAAATAGAAGTAAGAAATAAATATATAAAATAGGAAACTAGCAATAAGCACATGTAACAAACAATAAAGAAATAGTAATAAGAACTACTACATATAAGGAAGCACTGGTTGTAATATTGCAGCACAGCATATGAACATGCATATTAAGAATAAAAATAAAACAAAAAAGTATTATAACTACTTATGTAAACAAGAATAATAAGGACATAACAAATAGTAGCAATACAATGTAAATTCAAAATTAAATAGATAAATAACTGCAAACATCTAAGAACAAAATGTAAAATTGGCAAATAAACGTATTTTAGGCAAACAGAATTAGTATAGATAAATAATGTAAAACTAGTACATAGATACATCACTGTAAAATTCTTTGATAAAGAAAGCACCCCTACCCTTCCTATCCAACTTTCAATCCCAATTACCAAAATACCTTGTACCTACCAACTCCCAACCACAACCAACCTAACCCAGCAAATCCCAACTTAGCAAAAATTTATTAGTGTTCTAGAATAAGTAGTCAAATTGTCTTAATGCATGTAATAAAGAGAGAAATAAAGATAAGAAATGATAACTCCGTCATGCCATAAGATGGAGAGACCGGGCAATAAAAAAAAAAAAAAAAAAAAAAACTACTAAGCTTACTATTTAAACTTTAATAATAATAGCCCTTACAAGTCCCACTACTAGGCACGGGTCACTCGTTTATAGAAGAACGGACAGTATATCCGCTTCGCTTGTCCAAGACGGTTTGGCGGGTTTAAAATATTAGTATCTCGATGATTTTTGATGATTTTTTCTTCACCTCGCTCTTTTTTTTCTTTCACCATACCCCAATTAATTGGGGTCGGGACAATATGTCTTTTCCTTCTACACTCCTCTATTCTGACATGTATCTTCTGTCACACCACAAAGCATCATATTACCCTTCACACAATACATCCATCTTTTTTTGGTCTACCTTTACATTTGTACCCATCCATCTTGTAGTTTAACATTCTTTTTGTCATATGACTTTCATCCCTCCTCATAATATGCCCATACCAACTTAATCTTCTTCCTCTCAGTTTTTTAGTCACGGATACAACTTTCAAAGATCCCCGTATGTACTCATTTCCCAACTTATCCATTCTTGTAACACCACACATCCATCTCAACATTCTCATCTCAGTTGAGTGGAGACGTTTCTTCACCGTTAGCACTAATTTATTATATATAATTATTAAGAAATGAGTAAAACAAAAACATCACTAACTTAACAACGGTATGGACGTAGAAGACCCATGGTATTTGAAACGCCTGCTTGAGACGTGAGTATGGTAAAGCTTGGAGCAGCGCGTCAGAGGCGTCATAAGAGGCGACAAAACAACCTATAGTCAGGTGGTAGGGCCATTACCAGTCTGGATGGCCACCATCTCTGATCTACAGTGTGCAGACATAACAACTTTGAGTTGTGTTCCGGCATTAGTGGCCAGGTTCCAATCCCATCTACGAGTCCGGCAGTGTTGCAAATGTTCATAGGCGACGGTAACCATTTTCCATCACAGTTGGGAAATCAATCTGTCTACTGTACTCCAGCAATATTTATTAAATATTTTTTTATTGCAGGAGTTCAGCAGACAGGCAGACGGCTCACTTGATAGAAAGCGGTTACCATCGCCTATGGACATTTGTAACACCAAAGGTGCTACAAATGCGCTGCTGCTCTCTTAAGGGAGACTGGAACCTGGTCACTAATGCCGGAACACAACTCAAGGTTGTTATGGCGACATGTTTTAGACCAGGGGTGGCAGCCATCCAGTCGGGCAAATGCCGTACCACCTGGCTGTGGGTTGTTTTGTCGCCTCTTACGACAGGCCGCCCGGCCGCAGGAAATTGTATTCTTTCTCCGTTCCTGAACAGATAAAATAATAATAATAAATAAAAAAAGAGAGAATATAGTATAATTTATTCGTTTACATAAACAGTTCTAAACAAGTATAACCAAAGCAACTAAACCAACAAAGTTTATAGTGAATGTGCAATATTAATTCTAGCTTTACATCGCTAAACGTAGTCGATAGCTAGTTATGTGCTTGTATCGTATAATCCGAAGATTAAGAGGTTAGTAAGGGAGCAGTCGGGGTGCTCCTAACCCGAGTAATCCCTAAGGAATTAACGCTTCAATCCCGTATAGGTGTGCTTACATCCACGCTATGGAACGCCTGTGAAGGGCTTGTTTTAGTATATATATACAACGAAACTACACTTGAAGATAAATCTTATTTGATAAAGGATTTGGCTGCATTTCACTAGCAGTTAATTTATATACCGTAAGCCGTGTAAGCTTAGTAGTTAGTAGTCTTGCTTTGTTAACGTATAATCAAATGAATCTGTGGAGAGTTCTGATAGATTAGCTGTGAGCATACTTCGCGTCCCAAACTCAAAGGGCGTGGGTTCGAATCCTTGCCGGAAAACATGCATTGTTTAGGTGGTTTTCAGATCTAATGTGCATATTATTACAATAGGGGAGCGGAAAGACAAATCAATTGACATACTTTATATGAACTTTTAAAATGGCACACACTCGTAGATTTTGTACGACCGTACAAAATCGTGACGTATGACGTCATAATTAAGTACAGCTAAAGTAAGTTAAATTGTTTGAAAAGTATTTAAAGTTATTTCTATCACAATATTTTAAAAGTTATCTAACTTAATAATATGTACGGTCATAACCGCACAGACCGCACGGTCAGCACTTGCAAGCACACGATTTTGGTAATCATACTACTTCAGTTCACGCAACGAACCGCGTCTCGTGTTCGAGAACTCATATCATCATACATACATACATACATAACTTCACGCCAGTTCCCTTGCGGGGTAGACACGAACAACAGAGCGCCATTTAGGCCCATTCTTACGCACCTCACTTGCTTCTTTGACATTCATAACTCTTGTCATGCACATTCGTCTGTTCTTAAGGCTCCTGATATCACCCTCCGCTAGTACACGATCAATTTGATCATGGAAGGTGTGTCGTGGCCTTCCACGACTTTTGCATCCATCCACTTTTGCATTGTATATCTGTTTAGTTATTCTTTCATCATGCATTCTTTCCACATGCCCGAACCACAGGAGCATTCCTTTCCTTACCTTCACCCCGACACTCTCTTTCAGACCAACTCTCTTTCTTACTTCGGTATTACGAACGCGGTAAACTCATATCATCAATCTATCATAATCTCTATCTATACTATAGCAGTATATACTATAGTAGTAGTAGTATAATAAACCTGGGGATAGATTTAATATCTATCCCCAGGTGTACAAATCGTACATCTTTATGGTCCTTCGAGCCAGATATAATAGAACTTATTGCTAAATGCCTCCGTATCCATATTACGATGTGCTAACGATGAAGGAAAACATCGAGATGAAACCCGCACATTTCTGTACGTATTTAGATCCCATAATCATTATATTAATACGTCAACCAAAAACTTTGTACCCCTTTTACGAAAATTGCGCGGACGGAGGAGTATGAAAATTCGCAAACTTATAGTTTATATAGAGAAGGAGTGCAGAATGCTAATTTTTTTTTTAAATTATGCATAAAGAATACATTAAATCAATAAAAAAACATTACACACACTACCATGTATTTGACACACACACACATATATACTGTTTTGTTTATTGTTCAAGTCAAATTAACAGTGTAGCCTTGGCGAATCTGTGATTATAGAAGTAGTCTTTGACAACAGAACCTTACTAATGTTCAAACTTATAATTTAAATTAATTATGATCGAATTTCGACCACTGGGTGACCATTAGTTTGCCATAAATACAGAATTAACACACCTGTACATATGTCTTGTTTTTACAATAACTCTTTTACCGTCCAGGCTGTGCGTCTTTGGAGTGAGCTACCTATTGCTATAAGGCAAGCCAAATTCCTTACAGTGATAAAATCAAGTCCAGAAGCATTACTTCTGTACTGTGTATAATAATTCCTAATACTGTTATATATATGTATGTATATTTGTGTGTATATATATATATATATATATATATATATATATATATATATATATATATATATATATATATATATATATTTATATTGTTTTAGTACTTATATGTATTGTGTATACATAACATTTATCATTATTTATAAACTAGACCACCATCAATCAATATTAAAAATGGAAGAGATCACTATTTAGCGATAAGACCGCCCGTTCTACTATCTCTTGTATTTTTCTATTTCTGTTTATCTATGCTTACAATAAATCTATCTATCTATCGAGATAGCCTATGAGTCAAACTCGCCAGACGGCCTTGGACAAGCTTCCTTTCCTTTGACATATATAAAATTACTAGACACCCTGATCACACATTACGTAGGGCCAAACGTAGCAATGTAAGACGTCTCATTATTAAGAAAACTCATTAAATGAAGGTATAAGCAAAGTTAAACGGCGTAATCCAAACAATAGTCTGGTGTAATATCTCGTATGAAACAGGCTACTATCTAAAGAGGTTTTCATTGAACAAAAGCCTAAATCTTATAAAATATTTATTTCAAAAGGGTCGTGGAGAGTCAACACCGTTACAATGGGTTTCGAGTGCGTATTTTAGTAGTTAATACACGGGACGCTTTGCTACATCGTCCGCTGTTTTTATAAGCTTATGTTCGAGGAAAACTGTTTTATAAACCTTCTACTGTATTAATACAAGTATAACCTTTTTTCTTTTCACTTGGAAATAGGGCAAGAATTCCTTTGTATTTTTTGGTAAAAGTATCGTTAGGGAGAGAAAAGAGAAAGAAACAATTTCCTGCTCGTAAGAGGCGATAAAACAACCCACAGCTAGCTGGTCATTTATTTGGTTGGATGGCTATTTAGAGAGCGGCAGCACAATGGTAGCACTTTTGGTGTTACAAATGTCCATAGGCGATGGTAGTCGCTTTCCATCAGGTGGGCCGTCTGCCTGTCTACTGAACTCACGGAATAAAAAGAGGGTAAAATATAAATGTAAAATCGTGGAAGTGCTATGTCGTCGGCATTAGTCATCAGTTACTTTCCGTCACTTTATTAAAATTGTGATATATACATACATCTAACAATATATACTATACATACATACATAACTTCACGCCAGTTCCCTTGTGGGGTAGGCACGAACAACAGAGTGCCATTTAGGCTTATTCTTACACACCTCACTTGCCTCTTTGACATTCATAACTCTTGTCATGCAAGCTCGTCTGTTCTTAAGGCTCCTGACATCACCTTCTGCTAGTACACGATCAATTTGATCATGGAAGGTGTGTCGTGGCCTTCCACGACTTCTGCATCCATCCACTTTTGCATTGTATATCTGTTTAGTCATTCTTTCATCATGCATTCTTTCCACATGCCCGAACCACCGGAGCATTCCTTTCCTTACCTTCACCCCGACACTCTCTTTCAGACCAACTCTCTTTCTTACTTCGGTATTACGAACGCGGTCCGCGAGCGTCACTTCGCAGATTTTGCGCAGTGCTAGCATCTCGACCGCGTTTACTCTACTTTCATGCTCTCTCTTCCATACCCAACTCTCGCATCCATACGTGAGCGTAGGTACCAGCACCGCGTTGTGTATGGCGAGCTGGACCTTCTGGCTGAGGTTCTTAGCGCCTAGAAGTTTACCTAACGCTCCATTCACACTATTCCCCAAATTCACTCTTATATATACTATAATAACAATAATACAATACACGTAAAAATTTTGACGCAAAAATAATGACAACAAAAAATATAGTTACAAGGCCCTGCACTGACGCTAATGATATGCACCTAGCTCTAAACTCGTTCGAACTTCGTTGTCATGGCCATGTTAAAAGACAGAGTGAAGACCACGTGGTACAAATTGCTTTAGACATACCAGAAGATAAGCTAGACATAGAGTTGCCCAAGGACCTGGTGTGGTCGAAGATTGAGAGAGACCTCAAGAAAGCTCAGTTGCCTGAACTGACAACACAAGACCATATGTCTAGCCGAAGGAAAATGTGGAGATCTGACCCCAAATAATGAGATGAGGAGTGGAAGAAGAAGAGTAAAATCGTGGAGGCTTAATGGCTAACGTACCATTTCTTATTCTAGTAAGATAATATAATGGAGAAAATATAAATATAAGGTAATGGGTTCGAATTTTGGCCGGGAAGCTTCTTCTTGAATCTGTCCACTGCTGGACGTAGGCCTCCTCAAGTTTGCGAATTTAGTTTTAAATAAATATATTTGCTAACTAAAAAAAACCGACTTCAAGTGTAACTAAAAAGCAAAAAATAAAATTTTTCAACATCTTGAAGTCGGTGCCAGGCAAAATATAAAATTACTATAAACATTGTTACAACAAGAAATTATTACAATATATAGTAATGTTTATATTTTATTTGACGACTTCAAGATGTTGTAGAAAAATTTATTTATTGATTTTTAGTTACTCTTGACGTCGGTCTCTTTTTTTTTTTTAGAAATGTTTATTTTGTTATATCTTCGGAACTCGAAATCTCAAAATGTTAGTAATAACGCAATAACGCAAAAAGAATCATCAAAATCGGTTTCGAAACAACAAAGTTGTGGCTTAACATACATATAAAAAAATATATAGTATTTACACGACGAATTGAAAACCTCCTCCTTTTTTGAAGTCGGTTAAAAATCTGTGTTATTTAGATTTAGACTTTACATAACATGACTGTCTGCGACCTTTGAACCCAATGCTCACATACTTTAACTTTGTCAAGGTGAAGAAACTAATGATAAGATAGGAGACGACCCATTAAATGCAGACTTCGATTTATCCTTACACCGAAATCTAGGATGAAAATGAAAAAAAAAAACATATTAAGAGAGAACTAATACAAAATCCACATCGGTCAGAAAACTATTAGGCGAAAGTAAAACCCACACGAGACCTGGGGATTTAGGAAAATAAATTACCTGACTTGGTCTGGGGGAGCTCACATACGTACCCCTATCTCTTTCTGTCACACTAATCCCCGTTATACTTGTCACTTTCTTGCCTTCATACATCAAAGGTATAAGAGATGTAAGCTCCTAAAATGAGTGTTTATTGCTGATCCTTCGAGCCGGACTCTCGTGAATTTCGATTGCTATGCCTAAATTGATTCTTATTCCATTGGTTTCAAAGTCGATAATTCTTTGGACGGTTTGGTGGTTCAGGTGGCCGGATAACAGGTTTATCCAGTCGTTATTTCTCGCAGCAGATGTACGTAGTTTCTCTGGACCCAGAACTTATGAGGATTTGTCGTATTTGTATTGAAAAAGTACCTGGGTTAGTTCTTTAATGTTGGCTGTCTTGTAAGTTATTGCGAAGTTGAGACACTTTACCGCCTTTACTCCTTGTTAGTTGTAATACTTTATTGACACAAACACCTCAGCCTATGGACACGTAAGTATGCTTATTTATGATTATTACTTTTTTATTTGTAAAATTTTTTTTTTTCCAAAATATTATAATGTAATGCCATATAATTATGTTGATGTCACATAATTTTCCTTTTATTATCTATTGATCATTGTGATTTTAAGCAAGTTATAAATATTTTAACTAGCTTTGATTATATTGGAAATGGTGTATTTGTCTTAAGACTTGTCGTTAATCTGTTTGTCATCAATCCATCATTGGTATGTCAATATAATATTTTATTAATATAATATGAATACCTGTATATTTATTAATAGTACATTATGGTACTAGTGTGTAACATTGGTGATTACCGCCGAGGCGCCATTGAGACTCGAGCCGTAGGCGAGGGTCTTAAGAGAGCCGAGGACGGTAATCATCAATACACACGTGTATCATACGACGTTTTTCAACACACTTGTGAATAAAATAACAACAAAAACTCATTTTATTTAGTAGATAAAAAAAAGTTATATATGAGTGAAAGTTTTATTTATTAAACACGTACGAGTTAAAATTATCTATTTAAATAAGAAGTTGCATGAAATGAGCAAGCAATAGGAACATTAATTTATTTGTTCTATAGAACATGATCTTTTTTTTTGAATAAAAACTTTTTTAAGAACAAAGCAACTCAACCAATAAAATAAAAAAAAAAAAATCTATAACTCACTAGTGAGTTATAATGTTTTTTACTCACAGTTTGATAATGGGTGTCATTCTGTGCCTAATTGCGGTGACCATAGAGCCACTTTATGAGCAAGTGTGTTAAAAATATTATTTTTTAGTTACTTATATACAACATATACTATATAGGGGACGCTACAGCAGGCATTATTTTACATTATTCTACATTTTTTATTACATTACTTTACATTATTTTATTTTGTTAAATATACTACATTTATATAGAGCTTAACATAAACAAACTCTTTATTGCGGTCTTGGTCTTGTACAAATACACTGTAAAGCGTGAAGTATCCAGTGATTGGCTACATTTATATTAAACAGAGTTGATTGTTTTAAGTTATAAATATAGCTGTTGGATATGTAATAATAATAAATAAATAAATTATTAGTATTTTTGTATTGTCCTTTACTGTGTAGTGGAACAATTACAATCCAATAGAAGGCGCTGTGCAATAATTGAGGTCGCAAACGATTCCCGACACGTACAAAGAATATATACAAATTTCCAACAATAATAAATGAGCCTCGGCCTGCGAGGCATAACAGTAGCTCTGCTGGAAGATCTTCCTTTGAGACGGAGGAGCATTCAATCTCGCTCCTCTGCTATATGCGGGTCACTATAATATTGTGTTTTTTAAAGAAAAATTGTGATCAGGAAATGATAATTTTTTACTATATTAACATGTACGGTATGGCATTATATTATTATCAATATCACTATGGATTTATAGAATTATTTCGGCTCTCCTACCATCTGTAGTGTGGTTTTTTTGTGTCAGGTCATTCTAGAGTATGAACGTTTATTCCCATTCTTCATTTCCAGTCTCAGAACAAGGGCCACACGAGAAGCGGCTGCTGAACGCGCTGCTGGCGTCGTACAACACACTGGAGCGGCCGGTGGCAAACGAGAGCGAGCCGCTGGAGGTCCGCTTTGGACTCACGTTGCAACAGATCATCGACGTGGTGAGTTCTTTTCGTGAAATTATTTTTCTTTTGTGACCTATGATTGTCTGGGTACGTCGTGTTGAGGAGACGCCATATACAAGACTGATTTAAATTTAGAATGTTCTAAGCTTAAATTTAATGATAAAATCCCTAAAGTTTAGTCAGACTAAAAGTATTTTAAATCTTATTCTTAAAAGAGACGTCAGCTCTCAGTTGTCTACCGTTTGTATATTGTATATTGAAAAGTGATCTAAACTGTAGCCACGAATAGTGGTTTGACCGAATAACGAATATTCGGCTACGCTTTCGGCTGAAGCGCCGAACATTCGGCTGCAGAATGTTCGGCGGAAGATATGTGCAATTCGCAGATAACAGGTTAGTATTGAATAATTTGTGAAGTATTTTCTTACGTTCTCGCGTATGATAGACAGACGTAAATAAAATTATGTTTGAACGATTTTAAAGTCGATTTTAAATGATTTTGACATTTTAAAAACTGGCTGAAACGTAATATTAAAATAAAAAAAGATTAAAATCGCATTTAACAGTGTTAAAACGTAGTTCAGCTTTCAATATTTGTTGGAAATATATTATATAGGTAGAATTTTGAGTAATATATTTTTTTTTCACGATTTGGTATTCTGTATTCGGCCGAATACTGTGTACGATTCCGACAAATATCGAAAATAATAAAACTACGTTTTAACGGTTTTAAGCGCGGTAATTTTATTTGATTCTGGTTTTTCCGACGTTTCGGCCACTTTTCAGTGGCCGTGATCAATATTAGGACCCAAACCCAGCAAAAACCAGCTGCCAGACCTCAAGACACTGTGAGCTCTTTCTGCGTACAACGGAACACAAACCAACTTGACTGATAATTACTTTTATTTTTCCTTCCACCCATTTTAATATTATATAAAATTATTAGAGCTAGGCATGTTTGCTGAAGAGGTTCTTGCGCCGCTTCTTCTCTTCAAGCCATAACATGTTGCGAAGCGGTAGTAAATTAGATTAGGCTCCCATAGAGTAAATAATAAGCATAAACATAATTAAAATTAACAAGTTGGCGGTAGGCTAAATAAAACTTTAACAATACTCGTTGACACTTGACATCTTTGTCTTCCGTGATCACGGCCACTGAAAAGTGGCCGAAACGTCGGAAAAACCAAAATCAAATAAAATTACCGCGTTTAAAACCGTTAAAACGTAGTTTGATTATGTATACAAGTCGCGAAAACTTAAGAAAATATTAAATATCGAATAGTTAAAAAAGTAGCCGAATTGCAGCCGAACATTCGTGGCATCTCTAATCTAAAGAGCGTTTATAACTGGTGTCTGGAGTTTTTGGCGGGAACTGAAAGGAGATGTTCTGCTGTGCAGTTTTCTTTTCTAAAAATGTGTAAAATTGTTTTAAAATGAACAGTAGCTGTAGGATAATGATAGTTTGTGAGTAGTTATTGTGAGAAATGTCAAATGTGGCCTTTCGAGTTGTCACATGAACTCCGTGGAATGGCGTCAGTTGATAACCTACAAGTTCAACTGAGCTAAGCTTAAGAAAATGAAGAAAATATATTTTAATCTAAGATCTGGCTTAAAGGCTTAACTGCCAAGCTATAAATAAATAAATAACTGGTGTCTACGTCTTTATACTACCACTGCACTATTCGTCAGTTACTGAAAATTCAGCGATATTATTTGGACGTTTAGCAAGCAACGGGCATCCAACGGACTTGACGTTCACTTTATTGTATTATTATATTGCCATAGGTTGTGGATTTAACTTCCTCCCGCGGCTATGCCAGAACACTACGTATGGGACTCTTCACAAAAAAGCGTAAATCCTTTCTTAATTCCCAATGTGGTAGCTAACGAGTCAGCTCTCTTGATGTTGCAATTGTCCATAGGCGGCGGTGATCACTTACCATGGCCCATCTGTTAGTTTGTTTACATGCAAACTTATTAGAATCTTAGCCACTATACATTTCATCTAGAAATCTACCCTTGTCACATTATATTCCATCACTGAAATAGTGTAGCTACCCTTCATTAATATGCGGGTAGTTTGTATTAAATTTCAGATTAGATCGAAGTACCTGGTGAATATTTAAATAAAAAAATATGACGGAACCTTTGACAGATTTCGTATTAATTGCTATAATACTTATATCGGCGCAGCAATAAACTGAGTGTAAATCTTGTTTGCTGAAAGCGTCGTACCAATTCCCAAAACTTGCTATATTTTACTAAATCATTTGTAAGAAATCTGCATACGTCACTATTTCTTCAAATTAAGTACTTTCTTTCTTCTTTCTTTACTCTCCTAAAATTTTGACTCATAACTAGTCTGATTAAGCTTTAGATATTTAAGAGTTTGAAATAGGAACTACAAGAACGTCTTATTTTAAAATTTTGACTTATAACCAGTCTGATTAAGCTTTAGATATTTAAGAGTTTGAAATAGGAACTACAAGAACGTCTTATTTTAAATTATTCTGAATTTAAAAGTTTTTTTTTAAATTAGAAAGCAACTAAGCCTAGTCCTCAACACGACAATTGTTTACATAGTTCGTATAATGTGTTTTTAAATATACAATAGGCACTGGTCGAATGGAACCGAAATAGTTGTTCGAAATATGAAAAAACAAAAAACAATATCCCAGCCTTTGATTAAATTATTTCCAAATTCATAAGTACATTTTGTACCTTTTCACATTTGAACAGTGCTTATAATTTATGCGGTTTCACATAATTCCCCCATCTCATTTGGGAATAATTGTGATTTCGACATGAAATTATAAAACCCGCCCGGTGTTCCCTTACAACCGAATGATTCGAATACATAATAATATAATTGTAGTCATATCGTCGAGTTCTGGTTATACGGAATGCGGTAACACGTGTGGAAAATGCCGTAACAGTTGTACGGAGTGTGTCATTCAGACATTCGAATTGCGATTCTATTTGATATTTAGTAGGGTACTTAACAATCAACTTAAGACACTTTTTAACATTTCTACAACAAACTAATATCTCAAAATTTGCGTTATTTGGGAATGACTGTTTAAAGTTTTGATCTATTACGAGTTGTTCTATGTTTTTTAATAAATTGTAAATCAAAATTATTTTAAGTTGTTGAATGTTCTATCCGTGCAGGAACGGAGAAAGAATACAATTTCCTGCGGCCTGTCGGCCTGTCGTAAGAGGCGACTAAACAACCCACAGCCAGGTGGTAGGGTATTTGCTCGACTGGATGGCGACCACCCCTGGTCTAGAGTATGCCGCCATAACAACCTTGAGTTATGTTCCGGCATTAGTGACCAGGTTCCAGTCTCCTTTAAGAGAGCAGCAGCGCATTTGTAGCACCTTTGGTGTTGCAAATGTCCATAGACGATGGTAACCGCTTTCCATCCAGTGGGCCGTCTGCCTGTCTGCTCAACTCCTGGAATAAAAAAAAATAACACGACTTCTTTTTTATGCTCGACTTCAGAGTCTAGAGCATAGACGCAAGGTCGCGGGGCCGACTGTCTTCTATCGGATACATTTAAGTGTTCCTTAGAATTGCACGAGCTGATTCCTCCATCCCCATTTTACAATCGGACAACCAGACGCATCGGTTTGCGCGACCGTTACATGGTGGAAATACCACCAGTCAGAACCAAGCATTTCGCTTCATCTTTTCTGGTGCGCACTGCCGATGAGTGCAGTAACTTGCCGGAGTCTATTTGTCCTGACAAATACAATCTTGAAGTCTTCAAGTCACGAGTGAATAGGTATGTTCTAGGTACGCGTGCTCCATCTTAGACTGCGTCATCACTCAACATCAGGTGAGACAGTGGTCAAACGCAATCCTATACTTACAAAAAAAACTTAGGAATTAAATACTATTATAAACATATTTACAAGTAATAGATGTAGTCCAGATCGCTCTCGGTGGGGAGCGTTCCCAAAATGCTGGCCGCATTCCCGCGTTGTATGGCAACGCTAATACGTTGCCCTAAATATAGGCCAGCCCTTTGGTCACGCGAGACTTCTTTCAATCGCCTTGAAAGGTCTCGATAAAGTTGATGAGCCTCACGTCCCCATGGCCCCAAAGTCTCAACCTCGAAAGCCACAGATACGTATCCGTCACCGATGGATGCATATCTGCGGCGTTTCAGGGTTTCTTGAAGTGTGGCAGCTCCTCCGGCAGTGACGGCTGTTCAAGATAATGACTCTAGCATGGCTCTACTATGTATAAAGTCGTATCTAAGCATAATGCTCTGGTCCTGCTCTGCTTTTGTAGTTTGGTTATGTCAAGGTAAACACGCAAGTCTGATGGATATGTCGGGTTCACGCCGGGAGCGAACGGATGACGCTCCGAGAATAACACAATAATAAGCTGAAATATTATAATCAAAGTTTATTACACTAGAATTATTACAATTACGATATTAAATACTGCACACTAATACACAGAAATATTAGGACAACTCCAAGAGTTGCATCCACGCGTGTCAGGTGTCGAGCAGCAATTTGCCCTTCAAGAATACTGCGATTATCAAGCAGTAATTATCGACCACAATATATTATGTGCTCCTCGACCAAGACTGTCAATGCAGACTGTCGGACGTAGACTTGGTTGTAGACTCGTAGACTGTCGGTTTAAGACTGCCCCTCCTCTTTTTTTTTTTTTGGAGCTGGACCCAGCTGAATAGCCGCAGATGGCTGTTTCAGCGATACCGGACTTTGGGGGCTTCCCGACTCCGTGGGAGCGGAGGCGTTCAGCCCGGAAGCAGCACGCTCGAGGAGGCACCTCCTGTGAGGTTCGACCTCGGCTCGACCGCTGCGGGGGATTGACTCTATATTGAGAATTAGCTGTTAAAGGCTGAAAGAGTTAAGCCAACAGGCTGAAGTGATTATTTGGGGACCAATTATCGACTCCGCCGGTGGAGCCGATCCTAGTCTATCATTACTACCGCTTCGCAACGTGTTATAGCTGGAGGAAGGCGGCGGAAGAAACTCTCCAGCAACATGCCTATGCTAATCTTGTATGGCTACTTGTGTCTGTAGTGAGTGAGTGAGATTGGGTGAGATTGGCGGGGTCTTACCTTTGTGTAAGCTGCCCCTCCTCTGCCCGAACACCGCGTATTTAACAGGTCCTCGTAGCGCGCCGTAGTGACACCATCCGCTAATGCTGTGGCGCCACTTCAGTCTCACTTCTTTCATAAAACCAACTACCGCCGTACGTATTAACTTCCAACATCCGGTTACTACATGAAAGAATACTCTATCCGGTTATTGACTACTTCCGTCATATGGTTATTTTATAATAACAAATACAATTCCTACAGATATGTAATTTATTGAGTTCTTATATGATAGAGCACGTCGGAGTGCGTTTGCGAACTGATTTGTTACAGTACATAAAAGAATGTGCTTATAATAAAAGTGCTGACAATAGGGAAATGTGCGGTTGTAAACCGTACACATATTGAATAAATAAAACATCAAGCGCAGAAATAAATGTCACAGTATAATCTATCTGTAACATACTTCTGTATAAAACTTATAAAAAAAAACTTGAGTGGTGTCAAGGGACACCCGGATGGAAGGAAGTAAAAAAAAAAGTTCCTTTCTATTACTTAGTGAAGGAATTGTATTAAAATTTTATTTTTTTTAAGTTATAATAATATTATTTTCATCATATACATACTAATAAAATAATAATTATAAACTAAAATATAAACTACAGACTATACAATATAAAAACTAAAACTAAATAAAAAAAGAGGAAAATATCTAAAGATAAGTTATTGGTCCCAAACCACTGTCACTCACCGGAAACGTTCCCAGGAGGCTGGCGGCGTTGCCACGTTGTATAGCAATGCTTAATATTTGAGCGAAATAGACGCCAGCCTTTTGGTCGCGTGTGACGTCTAGCAAACGTTTGGCGACGTCACGGTAGACCTTTAGAGCGTTAGGACCCCACGGACCCAGAGCTTCCACCCCAAATGCCGCAAATGTGTAACCATTTCCAATGGCGGCATATTTGCGGCGCTTGAGGGCCTCCATAATAATAAAAATAATAATATTTTTATTATTATTTATTATGTACAAAAAACCTATATGCACTCAATAAAAATAATCGTCGCGACACCACACTGTTCAATGCGAAATAGAAAGACGAAACGAAAATAACTGGCTTGCTTTCTATGAGAGAGAGAGATAGACAGAGAAACACGCGCACGCCGCACGGCTTACAACTATAGCAAAAAGTGTCGTTACAACTTTTGGTCTTAATTTTTTCCGTCTGGCCCTCTTTCGCAACGCACGATAAGGAACTTCGTTCCAAAAAGAACTTGAGGTATAAATAGAATAAGAGAAATATAAAGAACAACAATTTTTAGCTAGACGTGTTGCTGGGGAGTGTCTTGCCGCTTCTTCTCCCTAACAGCGATAACACGTTGCGAAGCGGTGTACATAGACTAGGAAGTAAAATTAAATTTTAACCTGTATGTATCACCTTCAAAAAGTGTTCTCCAGTGGAACTTATTTTGAATAAAAACTTTTGAATTTGAATGTGAAAATCTGTTTGAATAAGCATTTGAATACGTTATTTTAACTTTTATTTTATTTCAAATTAATTGTGATTAATGTCTGCTTCAATTATAACTGAAATAATAAGCTTAGTAATATAACCATTAGCAAGTTTGTTTCGTGACTGGCAGAGCAAAACAGCACCTTAATTTAAAAATATGTGTATAAAAAGAAAAGTTAACATTTTCCAGCGAATAATATTTATTCTTTTTAATTGAAATATGTCATTTTTACTTGGATTTTACTTTTAAATCAATGAGTATCTTGTCAGCTTACATTATGGAAACATTTTTAGATTTTGATAAATATTACAACATATTTTCATAGAGTTCAAATTGAAGAGCAAAATATCAAGGTGATAATTTTATGCATATTCGGCAGACAGTTATAAATTATTCATTTTAAACTGAGCAAATTTTGTTTTTTTTTTTATTGCAAAGTTGGCAAACAGACAGACGGCCTAGCTAATGGAAAGTACTTACCGTTGTCTATAGACATTTGCAACACTAGTGCCGGAGCCGAGAAAGAATATTAATTTCTGCGGCCAGGTGGCTCATTGTAAGAGGCGACAAAACAACCCACAGCCAGGTAGTGGGGTATTTGCCCGACTGTATGGCTACCACCCCTGGTCTAGACTATGCCGCCATAACAACTTTGAGCTATGTGCCGGCATTAGGGGTCAGGTTCCAGGCCCATTTACGAGTACGCCAGCACATTGGTAACACCTAGTGTTGCAAATGTTTATAGGCGACGGTAACCACTTCCGATCACAGTTGGTCCGTCAGCCTGTCTGCTGTACTCATACAAACCGCACCACGCTAGAGTAAAAACAAGAAAGATGTCGGGGGATAAAGAGTTCCACTCTTCAGCGGTACGTATGATAAAAGTGGAAGCGTTTCGTCCGCTTTGTTGGTATTTGCACCATATATCGGTGACATGAGCTCGTACGTCTGCTGGTCCGGTGGTAAAATGGTGAGGGAGGAATTAATTCATGTAATTCTGTGTCACATTCGCCGAAGTGTGTCCTATAGAATATCGACAAACTAGCGATTTCACGTCGATGATTTAGGCCTCTGAAGCCTCTCGTTGAATAGTCGGTTATTGCCTATCAGATTCCTAGCTCTTTTCTCTATTAACTCGAGTGTCTTGAGCTGGTATTTGGCTGAGCCATCCCAAAGATGCGAGAAGTTTGTTGTTGATTTTTATCCGTGCAGGAACGGAGAAAGAATACAATTTCCTGCGGCCGGGTGGCCTGTCGTAAGAGGCGACTTAACAACCCACAGCCAGGTGGTAGGGCATTTGCCCGACTGGATGGCTACCACCCCTGGTCTAAAGTATGTCGCCATAACAACCTTGAGTTGTGTTCCGGCATTAGTGACCAGGTTCCAGTTTCCCTTAAGAGAGCAGCAGCGCATTTGCAGCAACTTGGTGTTGCAAATGTCCATAGGCGATGGTAACCGCTTTCCATCAAGTGGGCCGTCTGCCTGTCTGCTGATCTCATGCAATAAAAAAAAAAAGTATTCTATACAAGACTGTACTTGTGCTTGGTAAAGATTCAGCAACTGAAGTGATGTGAAGTACTGCCTTACCTTTGATAGAACCCCTAGCTTTTTGCCAGCCAACTGAGTAACACTCAACATAGGAGCCAAAATTTTTAGGTTTGTGTTAAGGAGATGCCAAGAAGCTGAAGACAGTCAGCTATCGATATGGATACACCTCGGAAAGTAGGAGTAGAATTGAATGGACTCCTTTTGGCAGAGAAGAGATACATATGGGTTTTGGAGGCATTGCACTTGACTAAGTTGGATTCACTCCAATTAGAAACTGCCTTCAAGGTAAAGTTCAGTCTATTGACCATTGTCTCCCTCAGTGACTGAATATGGGCACTTCTAGCTCGTGATTGGAAACTATTCTTTAATAACTACAAATATTAATGAAGAAGAGATATCCAGTCTTATAGAAGCAAAGGCGATATCTGTTATCTGTACTTACAACACGTTCGCAGAATTTACTGGTTTGCGAAACGTAACGTAATATAGGACATAATTATAACGCTGATATTACACGAATCAGTGAAGTTGAGCCAGTTTAACCAGTCTTTAATTGTATAATATTTTCTTAAGTTTTCGCGACTTGTATACATAATAAAACCACGCTTCAACGGTTTTAAGCGCGGTCATTTTATTTGATTTTGGTTTTTCCGACGTTTCGGCCACTTTTCAGTGGCCGTGATCACGGAAGACAAAGATGTCAAGTGTCAACGAGTATTGTCAAAGTTTTCTTTAGCCTACCGCCAACTTGTCAATTTTAATTTTGTTTATGCTTATTATTTAATCTATTGGAGCCTAATCTAATTTACTACCGCTTCGCAACATGTTATGGCTTGAAGAGAAGAAGCGGCGCAAGAAACTCTTCAGCAAACATGCCTAGCTCTAATAATTTTATATAATATTAAAATGGGTGGAAGGAAAAATAAAAGTAATTATCAGTCAAGTTGGTTTGTGTTCCGTTGTACGCAGAAAGAGCTCACAGTCTCTTGAGGTCTGGCAGCTGGTTTTTGCAGTCTTTAATTCTTCCGTTCAAATGAAAGATACAGAACTGATAGGATACAAAGGTATTCTACGATATGGGTCTATACTACTAGAACCGAGACATCTTTTTCATGAAAAATCATGAACAATCCACGCTAAGCTTGGAGGAAATCGTATCATGCCTATTTCATCGGTAACATAATCCAGCCAGTTCACGTCCGGGACTACAGGAAAAGCGTAGCACAACCTTTTCGTGATACAAAGTTGAGGAAAGTTGCCGCATAATATTACAATAAATTTGCACATTTCTAGGCTATATTAGGGTATCGCGGACTACCAAATTGTTTGGGGTTCAGTTCCGGCACAAATTGGGGCTGTTAGCCAATTGTTAGAGTTATTGGCCGTGTGATTCTGTTATTTAAAACGGAACGTTTCCATGAGTAATTGGTTAAGTTTGTCTGTACTTTTGGCTGGTTATTCATAACGATTTTATTTTAGTATTTATTACTAGCTGACCCGGCAAACTTCGTACCGCCTTAGAATCAATAAATAAAAAAGCTGAATTATAATCGCAGAATGTTTCAACTTCTATCCGTGCAGGAACGGAGAAAGAATACAATTTCCTGCGGCCGGGCGGCCTGTCGTAAGAGGCGACCAAACAACCCACAGCCAGGTGGTAGGGCATTTGCCCGACTGGATGGCAACCACCCCTGGTCTAAAGTATGTCGCCATAACAACCTTGAGTTGTGTTCCGGCATTAGTGACCAGGTTCCAGTTTCCCTTAAGAGAGCAGTAGCGCATTTGTAGCAACTTTGCTGTTGCAAATGTCCATAGGCGATGGTAACCGCTTTCCATCAAGTGGGCCGTTTGCCTGTCTGCTGATCTCCTGCAATAAAAAAAAAAAAAAAAACTTTAGTAAAGCATGTGGTCAAAACTTAACCGGAATGAACATCAAACGTTTGACATTCAAAATAAAAAAAAAACAGTTTTAAATTTAATTTGATTTCTGAACGACTTTTAAATTTAATTGATTTCTAAACGACGTGACGAACGTCAAATGTTTGACAGGTAGGAATAGTTTCTAAGGGAAAGCGAAATTGTTGTTTTTACTATAGTCCAAGCATTTTTTTCATATTTACTAACCTTTTAAACCTTCCCCTGACTTCCACAAACAATCCAAAACGAAAATTAGCCAAATCAGTTCAGGCGTTCTCGAGTTTTAGCGAGACTAACGAACAGAAATTGATTTTTATATATATATAGATACTTGTTTGTGTTGCTTAAAACACAAAAGTAATGTTTAACGATCATGTCATGCCGAGACCGGAACTCGTCATTGACATCCTTCTTAAAATTGTGCAAAAATACATCTATTTCGTACAAATTGTCTAAGTAATAATAATAATATAATAATAATCGGCAGACAAACACACATATTGTATATCTCCAAATTAAGCAAGTTACGCTTGTGTTATGGGTGATATACAACGGACTACTCTGGGGCCGATCCCAGACACCCAGACCATAGTAAATAACGGAGAAAATAAGTTTCCGAAATTTGCTATACCAGGAATCGAACTCGGAGCCTCTGCGTTGCAGTGAGGTAGGCCGGCAAAGGCTTAGCCCGCTCAACCACAGAAGCCGTCAGAAGAAGCCGTAAGTGGGTAAACACAACTTCGAGAGGGAAATCAATAAAAGGATTCACTTAGGTTGAGCGGTATTTGGAAAGCTCCATTGGATCTCTACGTTGATAATTCCGCAATGCTTCAAGACGAAAGTCTTCGAGCAGTACGTACGCTTATATTAACCCGCGTGCTGGAAGGTACCCGATGTGCTGTACCCATCCGTTTCACACATACGTTCCATACATTTATCCGTGCAGGAACGGAGAAAGAATACAATTTCCTGCGGCCGGGCGGCCTGTCGTAAGAGGCGACAGAACAACCCACAGTCAGGTGGTAGGGCATTTGCCCGACTGGACGGCTACCACCCCTGGTCTAAAGTATGTCGCCATAACAACCTAGAGTTGTGTTCCGGCATTAGTGATCAGGTTCCAGTGTCCCTTATGAGCAGCAGCGCATTTGTAGCACCTTTGGTGTTGCAAATGTCCATAGGCGATGGTAACCGCTTTCCATTAAGTGGGCCGTCTGCCTGTCTGCTAAACTCCTGCAATAAAAAAAAACCCAGCAGGTCCACTTGTCGAAGGAACCGCAAGACGTGAAGAAAGGATCACGAGGAAGCGAAGCCGGCATCGTTCGTAGCGTGTCTGGTGCGGCGACCTATCCTGTAAGCCCTTTCCTTCTCTCTTCCCACCCGCTCTAACAATAGCATCTAAGTCTATCAGGGGTGCAACATATTAAGTAATAGGTATTTAAATGGAATGTAACTATTTTATGACCCGGTTGTGGACGTCAGTAGTTTATGGGGGCGAGTTACGGCCACTTACGGTCTGCGGTCGGATTAGAACCGATTATGGACATTATAACCGGGTTATAATATGGGTGAGGTTTTGCACCCACCTCATTTGGCGTAATGAGGGTAAGATGGCGGGCCCTAAGCAATTTTATTGCCCTTGGGATTGCTCGCCAGATTACTTTTTTGTAGTTTAAATTATAATCTGGGTTTAGTTATTCAATCCAAATATATAATAACGTTGACGTGGTAGAGCCATGCTTGTAGAATTATTTTGACTAGTGGTCGCCCGTGGTCGAAATTCGACCATAATAATTTGTTGTCAAAGACTATACTTCTGTAATCACAGATTTCGCCAAGGCTACAATAAACAAAAGAGTATATATGCGTGTGTGTGTAAAATACATAGTAGTGCGTGTATTGATTTTTTTATTATGTATTTATACTTTTATCCGTGCAGGAACGGAGAAAGAATACAATTTCCTGCGGCCGGGCGACCTGTTGTAAGAGGCGACTAAACAATCCACAGCCAGGTGGTAGGGCATTTGCCCGACTGGATGGCTACCACCCCTGGTCTAGAGCATGCCGCCATATCAACTTTGAGTTGTGTTCCGACATTAGTGACCAGGTTCCAGACTCACTTAGAGAGCAGCAGCGCATTTGTAGCACCTTTGGTGTTGCAAATGTCCATAGGCGATGGTAACCGCTTTCCATCCAGTGGGCCGTCTGTCTGTCTGCTGAACTCCTGCAATAAAAAAAAATATTGATTTAATGTATTTTTTATGCATAGGTCTCCACTCTAGGACTCGTTTGCTCCATCGGCCATCGGTCCTGCGGCAGATGTGACCGGCCCACTGCCACTTCAACTTGCTAATTTTGCGAGCTATGTCGGTTACCTTGGTTCTCTTACGGATATCCTCATTTCTAATTTTATCCATAAGAGAAACACCCAACATAGCTCGCTCCATAGCCCGTTGAGCGACTTGGAACTTGTGGACCAATCCTGCCGTAAGTGTCCATGTCCCTCCACTCCAGTATTATATTGCATATAGCTATATGTTGCATTATATTACTATATCTTGTATATACCTAACACACACACACACACACACACATATATATATATATATATATCTATATACATACATACATAACTTCACGCCAGTTCCCTTGCGGGGTAGGCACGAACAACAGAGCGCCATTTAGGCTTATTCTTACACACCTCACTTGCTTCTTTGACATTTATTACTCTTGTCATGCACGCTCGTCTGTTCTTAAGGCTCCTGACATCACCTTCTGCTAGTACACGATCAATTTGATCATGCAAGGTGTGTCGTAGCCTTCCACGACTTCTGCATCCATCCACTTTTGCATTGTATATCTGTTTAGTCATTCTTTCCACACGTCCGAACCACCGGAGCATTCCTTTCCTTACCTTCACCCCGACACTCTCTTTCAGACCAACTCTCTTTCTTACTTCGGTATTACGAACGCGGTCCGCGAGCGTCACTCCGCTGATTTTGCGTAATCATACAATAATTATAAATACCACCATCGCCACTCCTAATCAGCAATATTCTTGCCACGGGTTGTCTGAAAGGGATCGCTTTTTAGCGATAAGACCGCCATTTGTACTCAATTAGTATAATACTAGTTCGTAAGTTTTCTGTAATGGTGTACAATAAAATGTTATCTGTCTATATATACTCTATCTCATTCCCCTCTCTTATGCGATCCGATTTTCTTATCCTATCAAGTACCTTATCTTATCGTAGAAGTATCTTATGGTGTTGGATCAAAACCATCTTAATTCACCCCCAATCTTTTTAAAGTGAAACTTCTTTAGAATCGTTGTGATTTGAAACTCGTTGAAACGAAAAAGCGACACTAAAAAGAGATAAACACATAGAATGAGATAGAATACATTATATTTAATCATTTGATCATTCATACAGATAGAGTTGGAAATATTTTTAAATTTTTCGTTAATAGTTCACATTTTGTGTCTTAAAGCTTAAATATATATATATAAAGGAAAGTCGTGTTAGTTACACTATTTATAACTCAAGAACGGCTATACCGATTTGGCCGAAAATTGGTGGGGAGGTAGCTTAGAACCAGAAAACGGACATAGGATACTTTTCATCCCGTTGGAACCGGTAGGTGACGCTGTGATCGGGTTCTAGAATCCTCCTAATCACCTGGAGCGATTTTGTTTTTGTATGTTTGAGCGGGTCCCCGGATAGTTTAAATCTACAATTGGAACCGGTAGGTGGCGCTGGGATCGGATCATATATTTTTATTTTTTCAGAGCAGAACAACGTCTGCCGGGGTCGCTAGTATATTATAACAATATAATATACGAAATGTGATGTCAGGGAATTTAGAATCCCTCCCACCGTTTGTCATACTTTGTTGTGCTTCTACTGCGTGTGAACTGCACAATCACAATTATTCAGCATTTCCAAATGGTTGGTCGACTGGGTATGGACGTTGCCATATAAACTCAATATTAAGTTTTTATCAAACGGACGGCGGTCACAGAAATGTAAAGCATATTTTCAAAGTAAAGATGAATTGAAAATTCATTGTACAAAGTATGAAAGGACAGTTCGGAGTATCTTCAAAGCGTTCTTGCCATGACTCTGTTTGCTTCTGATGTCAGTTGTACAAAGTTTTCTTTCTGTGCAAAACTTTGATTCACTAAACCTTTAGCGAAGTTAATTCAATGCAGATGTGAAACGTCCGGGAAGGAGCTTGCATATTCAATTTAGGGAAGATTTATATTAGACCGGGCCGTGTCCGGGGCGTGCCGTGTACGTGGCCCGGACGGGGCACGAATTTGAAACGTTACATACATTTTGTATCGCCCGTGATTTATATTAGACCGGGCCGTGTCCGGGGCGTGCCGTGTATGTGGCCCGGACGGGGCACGAATTTGAAACGTTACATACATTTTGTATCGCCCGTTTAGCACCCGGTGTAATATAAACGTGCAGCACGGAGTGGCTCCTCTGCGACCCCGCCCCGGCCCGGACACGGACCGGTCTAATATAAATCTTCCCTTACTGAACTCATAAAGCAAGAGACTTTATTTCAGCGATTGTTCTGTTTGGAAGTACTGAGTACCATTTGACAATAGTTGAATAACAGAAGTACTGCTGTGGTGCGCTGTAACTCATGGATAATACGCTGGTTCAATTTGTGATGGACTGTATGAGAGAGATATGATCTAGATCCTTTTTTTTAGCAGGGGAAATCCGCTCGAGGACCATAAGCCGCGACAAGGGCAGAACCTTGGGGGGATATTCGCGACCCGTGTGTGGGATTCGCCAGATCGGGGATGGCACCAGCATGCCCAGTCAGAACTGGTGCTATGGTGTTGTCACCCCCGCTTAGGGATACCCACTAAAACCCCTGGGTGTTCCGTCCTTCGCCTTATGCCAGAGCTACGGGTATATGACCTAGCCTCTTCGCAGCCCTGGCAGGCGTGGGCCCCGTGACCTAGATCCTTGCACTAGAATAGTAGAAGCTCCACCAACCATGAGATCCGTTCTCTCCTAGCTCGGTTCAGGTTGCACACAGGAACAGCACACGACACTAAATTCCACTTTGGAGCTAACACTTGTACAAAGTTTTATGGATAGATGGATGGATTTAGAAAAAGTACCAGCGAATGGCGCGGTATGGTTCTCGTTGAGAGGCAGTGTCCAAAATGGCTGTCCCTACCCTGTTGTGCATTAGCCGCCACCTCAGATAAAAAGAGGGTAGACAGCAAAATTCATGGAGCGATGTTCTACCTACTCCATTAGACAAGAACCGAACAACTGATGTTGTTTATTTTTTTTTGTTTTCCTTGGCTGAAGCTGGCAAACACACGGACAGCCCATCTGATGGAAAGTGTTTACAGTAGCCTATAGATGTAAGCAATACTAGAAGCGCTACTAGCTTCTAGGTTAGGTTGGGGAGAGGTGGACAATAACCTATTAAGTTCGGATGCACTGTCTCTTATTGAGGACCTGGTATTAGGTTCAGAGCTTCTACATTGAAGTGACGTAAGTCGTCAAAGGCTTAGCCCCTCAACCACAAAGGCCGTCAATGTGGCGAAGCCTTAGTGAGTAGTGATACCTCGTACCTGCCTCCGTGCTTGCCTTAGCTACCCACAGCTAGGTGGTATAGCTTGGTCTGGAGTATGCCGCCATAATTGCCTTGTGTGGTGTTCTGGCATTAGAGGCCAAGTTCCAGTCCCCCATCTCCGAAGTGCTACAGTGTCTGCGAAATCTGGAACTCGTTGTGTGCCTAAGTCTACTGGATTTGCGCAGGCGTGATGAGGTGGAGTGGGGGTCAGGGAAACCCGATGAAACGGTTGACCGCTTTTTCAAAAAGAGTGTCATAAAATTTCTTCGAGGCCGGCAGCGCGTTGGTGACATCTCTGATGTTGCAAACGTCCATAGGCAAGGGTAACCGCTTTCCACCAGGTGGGTCGTCAGCCTATTTGCTGTACTCCAGCTATAAAAAAAAAACTGGCCGGCACGGAGTGGAGATCGCTAGAGCTAAAACTCAAGCTCCAGGGGTGGAAGTGATAAATGGCATCACGTCAGAAGTAGCTACGGTGAACCTGCAGTCCACCTCTCTACACCTCTTAGTCACTCACACCCATGTTGCCCCTGTTTTTATGGTATTTTTTGGGGCCCATGTAGGGAGTGGCGAGTCACCGTCTGCCCATTTTTCCATGTTCTCTGAACATTGCGATAGGCAGACGCCATAGTCCCCATATTCCCAGACCCCTAGTACCACTAGCAGTTCACTCCAATAGCCCGGTACTTTTCGTCCTCATTTCCCACAATAGTTCTACACTGGCCGGGGCTTGTCCTTGGGTACATTGTTATATGGTGTAGACAGGGATAATCTCCGGTCAGTGTCACGCCACATTTACATTAAATTTGTCAATGGGCCTCTACGTGTTGGCCTTTCCATGGCCCCACGCAAGCCCTCCAAATATCCGAGCTATTTTTGTGGCCCGTGGTCTTGAAAGACATACAAATAATAATTTATTTATTTAAAGACCAGTCTAATACATTTTTACAAAATACACACAATAATGTTATTAGTAATTAGTAATAATTTTTTTCCTTACGTCTATGTTAGTATTAATGACTAGCACTGCTTTAGTCCTCTTAATGAAAGACCAAATCAGTGGGCAGTCAAATTTGTCAGCTATTTTCCTTCAGGATGCTCTTGCTGCTACCACGCAATCTGCTTAGTAACGACGCTGTTTTATTACGCCACAAAGCATCAAAGCCATCTATGTGTGCTTCGACGAACATAGACCCTGTGGGAATTATTATATTGGACTCGTAAGGCATTGTAATGTAATGCTATGACGTTTTCTAAGATGTTGCTAGAAAGAATCCCAAATGATTTAAATGTTTTGCACAGGCGAAGATACGCGCAAAACTGTAATATGGAATATGTATGAGCCATCATTTCAATGAGAAATAAAGTTATAAAAGAAATAAAACTCATTTCCATTCCGTGCATGAAAATGCTGTGAAATTGTAATTTACAAATCCCTCAAACCTGTTACACGCGATCGACATCTCTGTATGAGTACAATTTTGGAGGCAAGTCACGTTTGGTAACGTGCGGCGTGGAAAAACGCGGTTTCTCAACGTTAAAAAATGTTATGTTAAGTACATGTTAAGAAAATCAAGTGATATTTGGAAATTGAAATGTTATCTATTTTCAGAATAGAACTTTTGCGATATAACTTTTTTTGTTACGTTACTATTGTTTTTGTTATTTGTTTTTATGTAACGTTATCTATAATATGTAGTCGTGGTAGCGTAATGGCTAGTGTACGCGTCCCAAAGTCAAAGGGCGCGGGTTCGATCCTGGCTGGAACGCATGCACCACTAAGGCGATTGATATATTGGCGATGCGCCCAGGCGCGGAGGCACGGGGCAGCAGATCCCGCGCGCGGCTACGGTGGAGCAGATCTGCCTCTTCGAGCCTGACCGCTTTGTACGCGGCCCGCACCAAACTAAAGGTTACTTTCCATTTGGTCGTCGTGGTGTTAGTTACGTTACAATGGGCAATACTGAACTCATTCAAGACGCTGCAATTGTTTTAGCAATATGGTTTTTGTATAAGCATATAAGTAGACCTAATAGAAGAAAATAGGCGCGGTACTGCGGAGCGCAGTGCGTTTCCTGCTGCGGTCTGCCCCGCGCTTCCACTCCTGGCGGCAGAATCTGCTAGCGTGTTGTACCTGGCGTGTTTTCTATACTAATCGAAGTACTTGCATACATTATTAAAATCTGCCACTCCGCGCCAGGCGACGGAGCGCGGAGCAGTGTGTGAAGTGTGTGAATCGCCTTAGGCAGTTTTCTGACCTGATGTGCATATTTCTACAATTACCACGTGCTAACAACGGTGAAGTAAAACTTCGTGATGCAACCTGCACATCCAGATGACCGATGTGTCAAACCTGCCAAGCCGCCTTGGACAAGCGTGGCGGGTATACTGTCCGTTCCCTCCCTATAATGAGAGACTCGAGGCCGACAGTGGAACATTCGTGGGCTGTTATTATTATCTATAATATTACAAACTTCTAAACATGCCGTTTCTGTATATTGAAGCTACTTAAAAAAGAGCTGGAATAGACTATATAAAAGATGGATGGATTTTTAAGATTTCTTGTCTCTTGTGTTGTTGAAAATAAATCTAAGAATTTGGAAATTTTTCAGAAACATAACTTATTTAGTTTTGCAATATACAATATGTGTGTTTGTCTACTTTTGCCCATGATATGTAATGGATGTATAAGTATTAGCCAATTGATATCTACCTTTTGGATGTTTATTCCCAGCTCTAGCAGTTTTTAGAATGGAGGGCGTTTTAAACTACTTAACCGAGTTTCAAAAGGAGTAGGTTCCCAGTTCGTCTGTATGTTGTTTTATTTATTTATTATTTATTTATTTTATTTGGGGGGCTAACAGCTATCATTATTAATAACTAAAAATAAAATAGACTTAGAGAAGCTATTAATAAGCTAGTTTTGTTTTATATGTTTGTTACTCGATTTCTTCGTCAATTGTGGACCGATATTCGATATTTTTCTTTTAGTCGAAATGGTATACTCCTGAATTGGTCCCATAAACCCTGTTAGGATCTGATGAGTGAATCCTAGGGAAAACTGTTGGTTACGTGATTTCACCCTCAATTGTGGACCGGTTGTTCTATATTCGAAAGTGTATACTTCCGAGGTGGTCCCACAGTCACCAAGTCAGGATCTGATAAATGATTCCCAGGGAATTCGAGAGAAATCCTCGAAAATTGTTTACCGACTTTGTTACATAATTTCTCGGTCAATTGTGGACCGATTTTCATTTTTTTAATTCGAAAGAGTATACTCCCGAGGTGGTCCTATTGTCACCAAGTAAGAGTTTGATGAATGGATTGCAAGGAGATTGAGAGCAACCTCTCTTGCGTACCGTGGGGATTTGGAATGAGCTCTCAGCTGAGATTTCCCACAGCGCTACGATATGGAGTTTTTTAAAAAGGGTGTGATAAAATTTCTTCGAGGCCGGCAGGGCGTTGGTAACATCTCTAGTGTTGCAAACGTCCATAGGCGACGGTAACTGCTTTCCATCAGGTGGGCCGTCAGCCTGTCTGCTGTACTCCAGCCATAAAAAAACCCTTGTTGAAGAGCGTCTACACCGAAGATAATTTTTTGAACAAAGACAAAATCGAATTTAAATTAAAAAGCAAAAAATAAGTAAAACATAAAAATCCCTATATTGCGTTATTTTTTTATGTTTTATTTTGTACCGACTCCGAGATGGTGTAGAAAGAAGTTTTGCATTTTGGTATGAAGTCGGTTTTGTTTTTCTTAAAAAAAAATATTTTTCACTTACAGTATTTTACGCTATTACTCGAGATGCGATCTCGACAGGCTCGTATTTGTCAATATGTCAACGGTTCTATGACAGATTTGGAAGGACCATTGCTACTTCAACTTCTTGATTTAAATGGAAGAATTTACATTAGTTACTACCTCAGTTCGAATGCACAAAAGCATTATATTTTTCTGCGGTGATACAGATAAATTATCTTATTACCTACTCGTAAGTTCTATCAACATACAGTGTAAACTCTATGTAACGTCACTCCATTTAACGACAAACTCCCTTAAGCGTCGAAATCACTTGGCTTCGGTTGGTTTAGTTTGTCTTACATATAATGATACACTCTATATAGCATAACACCTACTCTCAATAACGACAACAATTAATTAATAAAAAGTACCTTACAACTTGCCAAAATTAGTTAAAACTGCGCAGCTGTGCACGCTCTTTTATCGCTTTATTATCCTAGCCCGTAATAAACTCCACTGTCGGCATCATGCGTACCGAAATTTCTAAGTACTTCCTTTATCACCAAGATGCCTCAATATCGCAAGATATGAATAAAATAAGTAAAAAAATACAAATAAAAATTACTGGTCCAGCAAAAGACGGCACACAAAAATAACAGACTTCTCTCCATTTAACGATAACTCTCTATAACGCCATAAAATGTACAGTACATTCGCTGTCGTTATATAGAGTTTACGCTGTATTTGGCTCAAGGCGTCATTTGAAATTGCATATATTTTTCTACCTACAAACTTGTATATTAACAGTAATACACAATAGTCGTTAAATTGAGCTGAATCAATTTTCTCTAATACAAACCCATAAAAATTTCCTCCATAAAATTTCGAACGCTATAAGTACTAAAGATTGCACATAAATAAAACTTTCTGGTTCTTAATCGCTAAGCGCTTTCGAGCGCTTTACGGCACTAAACTTTATCGAGGGCTATTATTCGTTAGAATATTTTTAATTGCCTCATCTAAGTGTTTTAAAGCGGATTTATTCATGTTTAAGTGATTGGGGTCTTGGACCAATAAAATATTTTTTTTAATTATTTTTTTATTGCAGTAGTTCAGCAGACAGGCAGACGGCCCACTTGATGGAAAGCGGTTACCATCGCCTATGGACATTTGCAACACCAAAGGTGCTACAAATGCGCTGCTGCTCACTTAAAGGAGACTGGAACCTGGTCACTGATGCCGGAACACAACTCAAGCTTGTTATGGCGACATACTTTAGACCAGGGGTGGTAGCCATCCAGTCGGGCAAATGCCCTACCACCTGGCTGTGGGTTGTTTTGTCGCCTCTTACGACAGGCCGCCCGGCTGCAGGAAATTGTATCCTTTCTCCGTTCCTGCACGGATGAAATCTATATATATCTAGTAATTCTGCTTTTAAAATTGGTATCCGTGCAGGAACGGAGAAAGAATACAATTTCCTGCTGTCGGGCGGCCTGTCATAAAAGGCGACAAAACAACCCACAGCTAAGAGGTAGCATTTGCCCGACTGGATGGCTACCACCCCTGGTCTAAAGTATGTCGCTATAACAAACTTGAGTTGTGTTCCGGCATTAGTGACCAGGTTCCAGTCTCTATTAAGAGAGCAGCAGCACATTTGTAGCACCTTTGGTGTTGCAAATGTCCATAGGCGATGGTGACCGCTTTCCATCAAGTGGGCCGTCTGCCTGTCAATGCTATCCTTCCTAATGGATTATAAAATCAAATAATACTCATCTATCTATATAAAAATCAATTGCTGTTCGTTAGTCTCGCTAAAACTCGAGAACGGCTGGACTGATTTGGCTAATTTTGGTTTTTAATTATTTGTGGAAGTCCAGGGAAGGTTTAACTATGAAAATATGCTTGGAATATAGTAAAAACAACAATTTCCCTTAGAAACTATTCCTACCCGTCAAACATTTGATGTTGGTCCCGTCGTTTAGAAATCAAATTAAATTTAAAAGTGAAGGTTTTTTTTTTCATGTTTTTGGTTTTGAATGTCAAACGTTTGATGTTCGTCCCGTCGTTCAGAAATCAACGTTTTTTATTTATTGATTCTGAGGCGGTACGAAGTTTGCCGCGTCAGCTAGTTTTCAATATAATTTGATTCGTACAGTACGTACCAGGCGTATAAAATATTTACGAAGTCATTCCACAGAACTGTTGTGTGTTATTGTTTGGAAGTATAACCAGAACTTGTCGACAAAGCGACATACGTTTACACGAGGAAGCTTCAAGACTATACAACAAAACGAAAAGGGATCCAACTGCACAATTATTAAAATATTTAACGTGATATATCGAACTTGCACGTATATGTGCCTACATTTAACTTATGAGACACTTATATATCATTTAATACTGTGAAATTCTAATTCGATTCGAAGGTGTTGTATTAATTAATTAACTTTTTTTTATATAAGTCTCTCCTAAGTTATACAGCTAGCTCTTCTAAGTGTAATGTAGTCGAAGGAACAACCGGGGCGAAGGCAAACCACAAGAAATGTACTTCGTTACAAAATTAAAAATATATAAAATAATTTCAGGGACGTTTTTGAGAATAGATAAAGATTATATTGCAATGTCATTGAGATAAGGAAATCCTTTGCTAGCGAGCTACGCAAATATTACAACAGTATGGCAGACTTCAGAAGTTATTGAAATATTACTTGTATTTACGAAAATCTTTTTTAGTAATATTTCAAATATGTAAAATGATTGTATATATGTTTATAATATGCCTAAGAGAGATTAATAGTAAAATATATTATTTTTGCTTAAAATTAAACTGTTGTTGAAGTTTAGTTACCGATGCGCTAGGGCTAGTAGACTTTTGACAGCTGCGAAGTAATAAGTACTTGGCATAAGACCTCGTTTTCCAGGCCATTAATCGAATAAAAAAAGAAGGCAAAAAATGCGCTTGAATGTTGATCACGTGTTTTTTCGTTCCCTTTCTTGCGTCGCCTCGAATTATTTAACAAAATAAGGATGAGAAAAATCAAATCCTGACGACGAACGTCTGGCTTAATTTGGTAAGTGGTAGGTTGGGGGCTCGCCTCCCTGCAGCGCCATCTGCTATCTAATAAATTGTATTAAACTTTGACACTTTGCACAAACCATTGGCTAACAATCAATTGACAATTGTTTTTTTTTTTTTTTGTAAAAGACAGAAGTAAAACGCAAATGCCTATTTCATTGAATTCAAAATTACCAAGATTCGTGTAAGATTTTTGTGCTTAAATCTACGTTCCTATTTCTGAAACATGCGTTAATATTATAAGAACGTGTTGTTAGTAACAGCTAGAGCGTACATTGTAAATCTCCATTGTTATTAATAGTACATTATGGTACTAGTGTGTAACATTGGTGATTACCGCCGAGGCGCCATTGAGACTCGAGCCGTAGGCGAGGGTCTTAAGAGAGCCGAGGACGGTAATCATCAATACACACGTGTATCATACGACGTTTTTCAACACACTTGTGAATAAAATAACAACAAAAACTCATTTTATTTAGTAGATAAAAAAAAGTTATATATGAGTGAAAGTTTTATTTATTAAACACGTACGAGTTAAAATTATCTATTTAAATAAGAAGTTGCATGAAATGAGCAAGCAATAGGAACATTAATTTATTTGTTCTATAGAACACGATCTTTTTTTTTTTGAATAAAAACTTTTTTAAGAACAAAGCAACTCAACCAATAAAATAAAATAAAAATCTATAACTCACTAGTGAGTTATAATGTTTTTTACTCACAGTTTGATAATGGGTGTCATTCTGTGCCTAATTGCGGTGACCATAGAGCCACTTTATGAGCAAGTGTGTTGAAAAATAAATTAAATTACTAAAATCTAATTTTGTAATAGAAACACCAATTTTAAACAATTCAAACCCTTGTCATATTATAAGTCGATACGAATTTTTTTTTTAAGTTTTGGATGTAAAATTACTAGTGTAAATGTTAGATGATCTCCGGTTACTTTAGAGTGTCGTCGTATCTTTACTTAACCCAATTAAAAAAATAGGTCTTGAATTTTTGAATTCAATGAAATGTCTCAATTTAAATTATTGACGAGATTGTTAGCTACTTTTTTTTAAATAATTTTTTGCACTTTTATCGTAATAAACAGCACTTTTGAAGGGTTTCAGGTGGCGACGCAGTGAGCGCCTTCGCGACAGACCTGTCGCATGACAGTCGGTGTTATATTGGTGTTAATATTTCGCATATGTATATTCTAATCTATTTAGATTTGTGTGTACGGCGGCACGCGAAATACTACCTTAATTGTTCGCTAATAAAGATTCAAATTGAAGAAAAACCATTTCCTTTCGAATTTGACAGTCGAAGGTATAACTACTTGTCTTAAATTTCATAGCCGTATCTTTCTATGTGTCTTTTTTTTTGTTAAATTGTAAAACACTTAAGGTTAATAAAGTCACTTATGAAATCTAATCTAAATCTACCTTATAAATACAAAAATATCATGATATTTATCGTTTAAAATATAGATCTAATATGATCGGATTTTCAAAATTTTCGACTAACTAACCTTACGAAATACAAAAATGGAAAAAATAGATTTTTCTTGTAATAGATCCTTTTCATTTTGTATCTCACTCGAGTATTCTGATCAAGATACGTTCAATAATATTTATAACCGCTATCAATTCAAATTTTAGTTACTTTTATATTGTTTTTTTGAAGTCCGTTGTGTGCTTTTATAAAAAAAAAAAATTCTTTATTGTTTAGTTAAATATTTGGTTCCACTGGAAATATCTAATATCATAAACAAAATTGCTAAAAAATAACTTTGTAAAAGGTTAAATACGAAATGATTGAAATCCGCCATGTTGTTTGCGCGTAGCAACATAGATGCTACGCCGTAGCCGCTACGGCGTTACGGCGTAGCCCGGTGCAATTCAGCATCGCTCTATCACTTCTAATTTTAGAAAGGCTTTTCTTCGATTCTGATCCTGGTTAACACCGGTGGAATTTCTGGATGGTATATATTTCGCTTGCCGCCAAATCCCAGTATCGTGTGCCCGGAGGTGTGAAAGATGTCTAGATAATCAAAACTGACTGCGCCCTTTTTGTTTTTGTTGACATCGTCTAACCAATAGGACGAGAAGAATCAACTACTTATTACCAATATATGGCTGTCATTGGTAAGTGTGTTAAATGATGAATCTAAAATTTAACACTAAAACTTCTTTTTAGTTCTATTTTACTATTCTTGATTTTTATTTTCATATTATATTCTATTTTTATTGAATACTTCCTTCTATGTTATTTGTTTTATCTTCCTGTTCTGTGGACTGTTTTGAAAGTATTGCATTGTGGTATACTCGGCAGGTTTTGTTTTGTTATGCTTGATGGATTTCCTAATGTCTTTCTGGTCCATATGGGATTGTTTTGAGTAGTATAGCTAGTAGCCCCCTGTCATGCATCCTTTATTAAGTTTCCACGACTTAGTTCGATTTTATATAGTACTAGTATGTGCCAGTAAAACTTCGTGCGCGTCGATCCACAGCGGCACTTGGCTATATTTATTTATCCCGTAGAAACGATGTCAATTATCGGGATAGAAAGTATCCTAAGTTCTGATACGAGATATAAGCTAGCTTTGTGTTAATTTTCATTTAAATCTGTTCATTAGTTTCCGTGTGATGCTCGAATAGACAAACGGGCAAAGATTCTAAAATTGTATTTTCTGATTCGGCTGGCCCGAATTAGCCCCCATGATTTTTTCCTATTTTTAAATTAATGTACAAACTCTACACTCTCAATAGTAGTTTAGTTACATTTAGAACCAGTTCCAACTCAAGAGAATATAGTATTGAAGAATTCCTATAATAAGTATGTGTTACATTTTGTACACTGTATACTGCCGTCTATGCCGCAATGCATATAATGATGATCTAATTCAAATCTAACATACATTTAATACAAATATAATTTCCGAGTATTAAAAAACTATAAATAATATTAAAAAAGAGGGCTTCGGAAATTTATTCAAATTAATGGGATGGTTATTTTGTTTTATGTTATTAAAATGCACAAGCTGTTGACGAGATGTATATTTTGTAATACACTGTATATTGGTTGCGCACATCTTGGGTACCCCCCTTTTTGGTTCAATTTTCATTTTCGTATACTCCTCGCTACGAACAAAGGTGTAGTATTTTCTAAATTCTGCATGGCCATGGAATGTATTATTCTTATGGGATAACAGATTGGGTGCAGAATGTAATCATGGTTGCTCTATTAGATTGCCTGTGAAACCAAAAATCTCTTTGGGACGAATTTTTTATTTATTTTCTATTAAAAATAATTTTTAAATCAAGCTACTCTTCAGAATATTCTTCCATCTTTATAAATCGTTTAAATCGATATATTGTACAATATTAAAATTTGTATATAATAGACAAAATGTATGAAATCAAATAGAATTTAATTAATTTTGTTCCTTTTTATTTTCCCGTTTTATTTAATATTTTATTTTATTCTAAAAAAAGGGATAAATGAAGAGCTTAATCCGCATACTTTTGATGCTGGTTGTACATTGTAATACAGTTATATATATAATAAAAAAAAAAAAATATATTTTCGTCCCAGCACTAAGGGTATGTTAATTAAGCTATTTAAATAAACAATTATTTTAGCATTTACCAATATGGCAGCTTAGTTTTAAAAGAATCGGTAGATATAATCCTTGGTTATGAAAACTGCAAAATTTTTGACAGTCCCCTCTCTGTATAATTTGGATCCACTGTAAGAGAAACTGCTTCGTTAGTAAAGAAGATAAACCTAGTGATAAGTATTTATGTATTTTTTGCATGAATTTATCAAACCTTTGGCATGTATGAGCTTATATAGTTATTTGTTGTGACAAGTCTGTGTATTTTATAGCTTCTCATAGATGTATTTAGTAAGTATACTTACATATTGAATAATACACATTAAATTGATAGAATAACAAGTGGTTTTTCGAAATATACATTTTGATTACATACAGTTCGTTTCAGAACGTAAGGACGATTATATATTGTTCAATTTTTTTTTTTATTACTGTAATATTATTGAGTTAGAATTATTATTAATCGATGTTCTCATTTAAAAGTTACAATTGTGAAAATATAAAATTTATTTACAACAAAGAAATACGTGTAGTTTATAACAATTATTACTACAACTTTATTAACTTTATCCGTGCAGGAACGGAGAAAGAATACAATTTCCTGCGGCCGGGCGGCCTGCCATAAGAGGCGACAAAACAACCCCCAGCCAGGTGGTAGGGTATTTGCCCGACTGGATGGCTACCACCCCTGGTCTAGAGTATGCCGCCATAACAACCTTGAGTTGTGTTCCGGTATTAGTAACCAGGTTCCAGTCTCCCTTAAGAGAGCAGCAGCGCATTTGTAGCACCTGTGGTATTGCCTGGTTTACCTCTTATTCCGTTGTATAGCGCCATGCGAATCCTTTACGGGTTTTTATTTCCATAACAATATATAAGAATTCCACCAAAGAGTTTCACATTACGAGACTAAATACGCTGAATGATCAAACCTCCTTGGAAGCGCTTTTGGTCAATACATTTGTCTCACTTTAATGTTAAAGAGAAAATAAGACAAAAGATGTAGTTCCAATTATGACCATGCGCTCTATATTGATCGTTTTTAAGTACGTTGAATGTGGCCATAAAAATATTTATTGTGTAAATAAATCTATGTGAGTAAAGTTTAATCCCAACCCAGCAATACGTAAATCATAAGTTTAGACGATTTCGGTAGTTGTGGTAGAAGAATTTTCCTTCATTACAAATCATTAACCATAGGTAATTTTCGTATATGACCTGAGTAAATCAAATTGTAGCTTACTAAAGAGAACATCGATGTCACCTGTCTCATTTACACTCACTGGCTGGTACAATGGCTATCTTTTTCTCTCCAATGGCTTTAATACTCGGAAGAAAATTTGAAAAGCTGCGGTTAAGCTATCATAGTACGGTAAAAACTACAGTAAATTACATAAAAATTGAATGTAAATAAAAAAATATTTAGAATTTAATACAATTTATTATTATTATGCCGCCATTGGAAATGGTTACACATTTGAGGCATTTGGGGTGGAAACTCTGGGGCCGTGGGGTCCTAACGCTCTAAATATCTACCGTGACGTCGTCAAACGTTTACTAGATGTCACACGCGACCTGAAGGCTGGCGTCTATTTTGCTTAAAGAGTAAGAGCGTTGCTATACAACTTGGCAACGCCGCCAGCCTTTCGGGAACGTTCCCGGTAAGTGACAGTGGTTTGGAACCAATATTTTATATTTAGGTATTTTCTCCTTTTTTTTATTTAGTTTTAGCTTTTAATATTGTATAGTTTGTAGTTGATTTTTAAGTTTATATTTATTGTAGTTTTATGTATTTTTCGTCAATAAACCCTGCAATAAAGTTGGAAAAACGCCAAAATTGAAATTTATTAAGGGAAAGTTTTTAGAATTAAATGGTTTATTAGAAAATAAGACAATTGATAT
Source organism: Dendrolimus kikuchii (assembly GCA_019925095.2). NCBI lineage: Eukaryota > Metazoa > Arthropoda > Insecta > Lepidoptera > Lasiocampidae > Dendrolimus > Dendrolimus kikuchii. The sequence goes on from CM034389.1 coordinate 3,865,795, forward strand.
CTACATATATATACTCACCCACGCGATCTAATTTATCCAAATTAGGGTCTATTTTTTCAACCGGCAGATTAAAGTTATTAATAGAATAAAGTGTAACATGGAACAATTAAAAATGTCAATTGCATAAATAAAACAGTTGAATTGTGTCACTTTTGAATTCAATCAGGTTATATTTATTCGATTGATAACTATTATCTGATGATTGAAAAATCGGCCCTTTATATTTTATATTGTAGCTATCGAATAATTTAGGTACTTATGTCAGTTTTACATAAAGGCAGAAATAAAAGAGATAACTTATGTCTTAATACGAAAGAAATATACAGTATATGTTTTTGATAGGTATTAAGTAAAATATTAACTTGGATTAAGTAGATCATATGGGTGGAGTATTATATAAATATCAGATGCATAGTGATACTAATATTTAATATTAGCAAACATTGTTTGCTATTAGATATTAAGTACGGAAAGTTTATTAATACTTGATAGGAGTCTTTCAATAATCACGCGAGATTCGAAAAGAGGGAGGCGGTTCGAAATAATCACGAAATATCACAAGGGAGGAGGTCGTGAGATACCAACACGTGATTTCATTCATCCACAGGGGATTTTGAAAATTTTCTAAATATATTACAAGATTAATGTCCGATCCCTTAGTTATTATTTATATCTCAAACAAAATTTATAATTGAACATTTTTAATTATGTTTTTTTAAATCTAATATTGGTGACCACTATACGCGTGTTAAAACTCCATCGAATAACGCACCGTTGTTAGTGTGACCGCAGCTTCATGTCGTAGCAACTTTCGTAATATGACTAAAGCGCAAACTTCGAGCGCTGTTATTGTTCTTCGCTCATGTTACGGTAAATGTATAAATAAGGTTTATAGATAGCTGGAATATTTGTAACAATCGCCATTCTGCCAGCCAGGTTTAGTTTCGGATAACAGTACTGAAACTTTGGTACTTAGGTGGTAAAATTGAGCGAATGTTTTGTAAATCGGCTCATATATATTCATCGTTTCAAACGTAGTTATTGTTTGCTGTCTTAAGAAGAAATATGAGAGACGATGTTTTGTAAATTATATTGGATACTAGTTGTATCTTTAAGTCTTAATTTATATCCACACTTTCTGAACTCTGCAAGGTATCTAAATAAAAAAAGCACGAAAATTTAACATATATGTACGGGCTAGCAACAGCCGTACATTGCCGTGCATTTTAACATATCATTCGCATCAGTACACGTTTAGCACCATACTCGGTCAGTCGGTAAAACAGCCATTGATCTTAGAGCATAATCATAAGCACCATCATTTTCATTACCATAATTGAAGCAATGAACAATTAAAATCTTAAAACATCGTATCATTAACATCCTATGTAGGAAAACCCCCCCCTACATAATTTGGTCCTTCGAGCCGGATCTGAACCAGCGACCTATGGATCATACTTTTACTTCTGTCTTGAATCTATGGTTTCTATTGAAATCTGTTCAGCAGTTTCGGAACTTCTAAACATTCACACGGACGCGTAGGTATCGAGTAATTACATATAGAAGTGATGGAAAGTGCTTCCCACGCATATGGAAATTTTTAACTCCAAAGGTATTACATTTACGCTGCTTTGCCCGTATTAAAAACTAAATTATATATCTTGTAATTTATAGTGTAGTTATATTTTTGGCTTAAACTAACTTTTGGTAAAAGTATTTTTTAAGTTCTATTATTGATCTGGCCGATTGCCAGATTTCAAGGGTGCAAGGGTAAGAGGGAATGGAGATAAATGGACTTACTTGTAATAATATGAGCTGAGTAACCGGAGTGTCTGCGATACAGGAGCAGCAGTGCGTGTTCTCTTGTTTTATAACTAGATTCACTTGCCACTTATCACTAAGTTCTTGGAACTTGGTTAGTATTATAGTTGGGTGGATATCTTAAATGCGCGCGCGATGCGTGAATGTGTTTACGACGGATCGATTCAGACTGATCGTTGAGACGCGGAAGTGCGGGGTAAATTACTTTTTCGGGGAATCATCGTTCGTTACGCGGTGGCGTGAACAATTATATTATCTTGAATTTTTCAGAATTTTCCACCGGGTAATTTTATAAGACTTTAGAACAAAACATCTTCTCACATATTGAGTTAAATAATAAAGTCATTATGTATTTACTACAATACAATTATAATAGTACATTATGGTACTAGTGTGTAACATTGGTAATTACCGCCGAGGCTCCATTGAGACTCGAGCCGTAGGCGAGGGTCTTAAGAGAGCCGCGGACGGTAATCATCAATACACACGTGTATCATACGACGTTTTTCAACACACTTGTGAATAAAATAACAACAAAAACTCATTTTATTTAGTAGATAAAAAAAGTTATATATAAGTGAAAGTTTTATTTATTAAACACGTACGAGTTAAAGTTATCTTTTTAAATAAGAAGTTGCATGAAATGAGCAAGCAATAGGAACATTAATTTATTTGTTCTATAGAACACGATCTTTTTTTTTTTAATAAAGTCTTTTTTAAGAACAAAGCAATTGAACCAATAAAATTTAAAAAAAAAATCTATAACTCACTAGTGAGTTATAATGTTTTTTAGTCACAGTTTGATTATGGGTGTCATTCTGTGCCTAATTGCGGTGACCATAGAGCCACTTTATGAGCAAGTGTGTTGAAAAATATATTTATCATGAAATTTCATGATCATTCATAAATATTCAAGGCCGTGAATATGCACAAATAAATAAGAATATTCGAACACGTAAAACCTTCGCGTTTCTAAATTTGCAGGGATACTAAACATTTGGTATTTTTTTTAATTAAATGCTAAGCTTCAGTATTTTCAGTATTGTTATCTGTGATTTAAAGTTTTATAGCGAACACAATAGTAAAATAAAAGTTTTTGCTTGAGAAAAGTAAAAAAAAATTCAAGTATATGTTTTTGTCACAATATTTCTCTGTAACATATTAGAAAAGATACACTCTCATAGTTTTACGTGTGTAGGACGAAAATAAACGTTATAGCGTACAGTTACTATTTGGTGTTATTAAGTCGAGTTGGTTGATAATACGTTGGTTAATAATAGATGTATGTTTATCTACGTATATAAGTGACTAAGACTCGTTAGTCCCGTTTTAGTTTGTTATATATTACGCAGACTCCGAGTTATGCGGACCCTGAACTTCAAAGTACACACTGAATGCAACCGAGATTTAACTAGGGTACAAATTCCGTTTTTCAGGCAAGTGAAAAATATTAATGATAATAAATTTTAAAGCAAAATACCTATCGATATTTATCACTACGCATATATTTTATTATCTTTTAAAATTAGTACTGAATAACATGGTGCTCGGTGAATTGAAAGACGTGATTGATCTTCTGAGATAAGAAGCCTGTTTCGGCATAATATTTAATATTGATGTTATTTGTCTTAGTGTTAATTAAAAAAAAGATTAATCTGAAGAAAGGTTGGTCACCCCTGCATTACGTTTAAGGGTCCGATTTACTGTCTGAGATACATTTACAACAACAGTTGTTATATATAACAAACAAAAATAATATAGTTTAGCAACAAAGTCAATTAATAATATAATTAAGTAGATTTCTATCGACTGAAATTCTTTACATGGTTTTACCTTACCATTTACAGGTATGTGAATTATATTGTAAATTTAATATCATGAAACTAAAAAAAATATACACAATCTTGTCTATGTGTATAGAACACTTCAAGTGGCTTCTTCATACACTCAAAACAATATAATTAAGTAATAAAATCAGGAACAGTAGTTAATAAGGCCTATTAATGATATATGCACACGATTATGAGGAACCAAATGTTTGTGCACAAATAACATTGATTGTTTACCTCATTGGGTCCCCCATTCAGTGTACTCATAACCCTATACAAAGCAAACAAAGAATGTTGACCCACTTTATAGAAAATAAACTTTATTAAATTCAATGGTCTGTAAATTTATTGTTTTATTCTCATAGGGTTCTTTGTATAGAGTATTGGTCAATAAAACATTATTATTTCATGACAGTATTCAGTCGTAAAATATTGTATAATACTTTACAAAGTTGGATAACAGTGGGCTGTATAATAAATAGCTTTTTGATAAATCTGGTTCTTGTTTTCACTGATTACGTTATTTTGCAAAAAGAGATTCATGTTAATAGATTGAATCAAAACTAAATAATGTTGTAAACATATTTAATAAATATAAAATGTAAATAAATAAGTTCTCATAGAAAAATAATTTAAAGTATAACTTTAAAATTACTTATTGGCACTTGATTTCTTTGTCATCCGCGATCACAGCTACTGAAAACTAGCCGAAATATCGGAATGAAAATCAAATAAAATATCGCGCCTTTACAACTGTTAAAACGTAATTTTATTAAAATAATTTAATTTAAAATTAGGACTTTATTTAATATAAACGTATGTCAGATTACAGGAGTGTGGAAGGAAAAGCCATATTCTGTTAACCCCAAATAATTGGGAAAAGGTAAAAGAATAGAGAGAGATTTAATATAAAAGTAGGTAAAGATATTTTCACCTTATTCACCGAGCGCTTAAGACAATAGAGTTGGGTTAGATACTTGATAAGTATTAGGATTTCTTAATTTAATCAAGAACCTCTTAATTAAAAACCAGATACGTGATTAAAAGAAACTCTTGACTTGTAAACTAATTGCCTTTTGTTTTTTTGATATAATGACAAGAACACAAAATTTAATAATTAAATAAAAACCTCACTCGACATGCAAAATTAAATTTTCCCTAAAGAAATTAATCATATTAGGTCATGGGTCCTTTATGAGGAAGGGTCCGTGCGACCCCAGGGAGTATCTTTATGTGGTCGAATGACCCTCCCCAATGTGACAGAGATATATTATGATAAAAGCATTTTATACATCATAATATGAATTATTATCTTAGACGTAAGTTGAAATCGGTTTTTCAAACACACGAGCATTTTGTCATATTAATAATTACGCGTGCAAGAATATTCGGCAACGTAACTTGTTGAATGTGATATCGTACAAATAAATAGTTATATTACACGTACCTAATTAATAGCTAGATCGATATTTGTTCCATTTGTATATTTAGGGCTGAATATTATGGGAATTAATTACTTCACTGCAATACGCGAGTAAATATTCGATTCGATCGAAAATCAATCGTACCATTTGATTTTCGGGTGCATTTATAATTGATTTTCATACGATATTTAAATTTGTGTGCCTATTACTAATATTTATACTAAACAAATTTTACTAATTAGATGAAGTTTATCAAATAATTAACAGTATTAAATTATGTTCAGTTGAAATATTATATTAATGCAATAAAAATGTTTTTCGTGATGGGTTATTTAAATAGTAAATGTTGGCCAATATTCTTGCACGTTTATGTAATATTTTATGAGTCTATATATTGTTTTTTTACTAATCTATTATATGTGGCAGGAATGGAACGACTACAACTTAAGGTGGAATGACAGCGATTACGGCGGCGTCAAGGATCTAAGAATCACACCAAACAAACTGTGGAAGCCAGACGTCCTCATGTATAATAGGTGAGGTGTAGGAAAAATTGGGGTCTAGTCAAATTTTTAATTAGCTAAAGGGCATTAAACATTGGTCTGTTCTTTCTATTATTTGCCTGAGAACATCAAACCAGTGGGATTAGGATAGTTTGAAGGGAGACCTCATCTTGGCTAGTATATTATAAGACGCCGTAGGATAGGAGGGGCTGAATATGATACGTAGCAGACCTAGCTCAAAAGCATGAAGAGCCGTCTTTAGCTAGGAATGCCGAATTAGACTAGGGAACCGAGCCAAGTAAGCCGACGACCTTGAACCTACCCGTAATTACCTTGCATAGAGCTGGATATATTATTTGCCTGAGAACATCAAACCAGTGAGACTAGGATAGTTTGAAGGGAGACCTCATCTTAGCTAGTGTATTATAAGACGCTGTAGGCTAGGAGGGGCTAAATATGATGCGTAGCAGACCTAGCTCAATAGCATGTAGAGCCGTCTTTAGCTGGGGGTGCCGGAGTAGACTAGGGAACCAAGCCAAGCAAGCCGACGACCTTGAACCTACCCGTAATTACCTTGCATAGAGCTGGATATATTATTTACCTAAGAACATCAAACCAGTGGGGTTAGGATAGTTTGAAGGGAGATCTCATCTTGGCTAGTGTATTGTAAGACGCTGTAGGCTAGGGGGGGGTGGATATGTTGCGCAGCAGACCTAGCTTAAAATAATGTAGAACCGTCTTTAGCTGGGGGTGCCGGAGTAGACTAGGGAACCAAGCCAAGCAAACCGACGACCTTGAACCTACCCGTAATTATCTTGCATAAAGCTGGATATATTATTTGCCTGAGAACATCAAACCAGTGGGACTAGGATAGTTGGAAGGGAGACCTCATCTTGGCTAGTGTATTATAAGATGCTGTAGGCTAGGAGGGGCTGGATATGATGCGCAGCAGATCTAGCTCAAAAGAATGTAGAACCGTCTTTAGCTGGGGGTGCCGGGGTCGACTAGGGGATCAAGCCAAGCAAGCCGACGACCTTGAACCTAGTTGTAATTACCTTGCATAGAGCTGGACATATTATTCGCTTGAGAATATTAAACCAGTGGGATTAAGGTAGTTTGAAGGGAGACCTCATCTTGGCTAGTGTATTAAAAGCATATAGAGCCGTCTTTAGCTGGGGGTTCCGGCATAGACTAGGGGACCAAGCCAGGCAAGCAAACGATCTTGAAGCTGCCCTGATAGTTTTGAAAATTACTTAACATCATTTCAACTTGAACATCGAAAACATAATGAATCGCAAACTTACTAAATATATTATTTTATTAATTTACAATTGCAGTTATTACACCACGCGGTATACAGGGACTCTATACTTTAAATCAGGGTGGTATAGTAAAACAAAGGTCCAACATATAAGGGTTGATATATGGTATTGGATTTCAACAGGCTCATTGGCGATAATTTAACTGGTGTCTATGACTAGATGCCGCGAGATGGCATTAAACTAATATTCAAATGGCAACACTAAAGGTTGTGCAATTTATTGTCTTCTTAGAGTGGCAACACTAAAAGGTTGCGCAATTTTTGTTTCTTAGACTGGTAATACAGGTCACGAAAATTATGGTTTCTCAGAGTGGTAACACCATAAAAAAGTCTTCTTGAAAACGCATCCGTGTCGACATTTTCTCTAACAACCTAAAATCTACTTATATCAATTTAATTGTCCAACCAAGCTTCCGAACTAATGAAGCAAAACAACTGGTATTTGAGATTAACCAGTATTAAAAAATTGTATACGGGATATACCTATAGTGGTATTTTAAATGAGGTTATTGTACATTTTGGATCTTGTTACTAAGTAAATATGAAAAACCAAAGACAAATTAAAATTAATGTTATAATAGGCTTTGCATGAAATTGTTTAATTATAATTAATTTATTCGAAAATAACAATTTTATATTTATGCTGATTATAAGCAGATTTGTTTTAGAATTCCAGCCTAGAAGTCAAGACAAAAAATAAAAATTCTATATGTGTAAAGATTTTGGCCGAAACTGGAAGAGTGCTTGATGTTCTGCAGTGTATTTTTAATTAAAAAAATATCTATAATATTATTTAAAAATGAACATTAGATGTAGGCTATTGCTTATTTTTAACGAAAAACTACTCGTATATATCAGTTGAAAACTTCAACTGTTTAGAAACGCGTTCCTTTCGAGCTGGCACAAGAACTTCCCTTCTTTGACCTCAGTTAAAGACATCTGAGGGTGTGTATCAAGATTATTCTAAAACTTAATTATTCATGAATACTTGATACTGGCTAGATAAACAAACCGCGCAGAGTCATATTTCAAAACAAGAAGACGAATCTTCACCTGATATATTATAAAAATAGACAGGTGTAAAGAACTTTGGAAACTTAACGGGTAAAATATAAATTAATTGAAATTCCAAGGACCCGGCCACGACCTTAGGCTTAGTGACGAGCGACCCTACGAGCGACGCGATGGCCATTAACGCCGCGATGAGTGCAACGACTCGTGATATATTTTATATCTTATATTTCCTTAGAAGGCAATATTGGTACTTCACAAACCACGTTTTGCTATCAGTCACTGCTGAATGAGGTTTTATATTTTTTCAACTTAAATCAACGAATATTTTCTATTTATATTCTTGAGGGACTATGGGTAGATTACAATATGACTAAATTAAGTTTTCTTTCATTGTATTAGTTTATAAAGTCATTGTAATACGAAGTATTATCGTTTATTAATTATATAATAATGTATTAAAGATATTTTATAAATAAATTACTTACGAAACATTTAAAGTTACATATAAAAGTAGATAACATCTTAATACATATAATATTTAATATATCGTGTAAGAAGAAACAAATAATATACGTCTTAATACTTTTGTTTCTGTCGCTAGTCACGACTCTCTTATTGCTGTCTCTCAAAGCGACAAGGTCGTGGCTGGGCCGTAATTTTTTTGAGAGATTTCATAAATACATATAAATTGAATTTATAAGAGATATTTACATAAAATAATATAAAATTTTAATTAAAAAATCCGATAGAAATATTACGATCTTTTCGTATAAAATCAAGTATTTGTTTAATTAAAATTTCATCAGAACCCAAATTGATGGTATCGAATTGTTTTTGTAATATTATTTTTGTTTCATTTGGAAGGCAAATCTCTTAAATTCTGTTGATGACAGATATAACAACACAAAGGGCGGATCGATTTCGGCCCTTTATTAGTTTTTGTGTATTTCTCGGGAACAGGAATATATCGACGGGTCCAAGGTTATTTGTTTTAAGCGACATTTGCGAAATTGTGTCGATAGAGGAGTTTGAAGTTTCAATGACCCACAAAAAGACTTCATTAGTAAACTACATATTATATTTACAAAAGAAAAAAATCTGTAGTTTTTAGTTGGAAACCAGGTTTATTAGAATTCCTTCAGTTTGAGACACTAGGATGCAAGAAAACCATCAAGTCAATTCTGTCACAAAATATCGCTTAAAACAAATAGCCTTTCACCCCTCGATATATACTCGTATATTTTAAATGTAACGCCGTGTTAAACATTTTTAGGTTTACTTATACTGCGTCCAACGGTTTATGTTACTTTTGGCAGGTCGATAGTAATAATTCTTTATTTTTGCTTCTAGTACACAGTGAAACATAAAACTAGTAGTAACAACATGTAAGTAAGAGGCTTGTGCCTGAATTAGGTTAAAAGAAACCTGTAGTACAGGTCACCAGGATCAACCCGTTGGCCTTGATATTTGGCTAAGAGAATAAAAAAAAAAAAAAATTCCTTACCACAAAACATAATAATATAGCGGGAAATAATCTTAACTATGCGTGGATAAGCCGGGAGCCCAAACTAGGAAAAAAATCCTGTCATTATGGCACTCCTGACCCCTCAACTCCAGCTTAAAAATACAAGTATATAGTTGCTGACACTAATGTTTACAAAATATGCTAGTAGTTTAAGTCATATATGAATTATATGAGCACGTGCCTGTGGTGTGGATGCATATGGGTATATATGTGTGTGTGTGTTTGTATGCGCATATGATTGTTATTGATATCCCTTCACTTGATCTGTAAAGATAATTATTTAATATTTGATAATTATATAAGAAAATTATACTACTAGTATAAATAAACCAATTGTGTTAGAGTGAGCCCTTCAAGTGCTTAGGGGTGACATGTTTTCTGTGTATGTGTGTTTACATAATAGTATTGATCAATTAGTAATACCCTAAAATATTACAGATTCGATTTTGTAAAAAAATCAAGTTAATTGTGAATAAATAATCAATCTAGTGCACCTACATATATCATTTGTTAAAATTACAGTATTGCATAATAAATATATCATAAATCTCGCATATTCTTGCTCGAAAGTGAAATAAATGCAAAAATACGACATTTCAAATCGAAATACTCGTATTATGTATGCCGCGTTATTTCCTTTTAATTAAAACATTTTATTTCAAAATAATAAATTACGAATAAATTTAGTCATGATTACGATAGTTTATAGTATATGCATTAGATGACTCATAAAAAAGACAGTATCATGTCAGAAATGCGTAAGCTAAAAGTAAAAAAAAATCTAAATGTGTGCTGGGACATATAGTAGAAGTGAAATTTCAAAGGACAACTGGAAAAACGAATCGCAACGGACAAGTGGAAAAGCGAATGGCAACGGACAAGTGGCAAAACGAATCGCAACAAAATTTTAACTTATAGTTTTACGGGCAGGTTTTCAAATTGAACAATCTGCTCATAAAACTTCTAGTTAGAATTTTGTTGCGATTCGTTTTGCCACTTGTCCGTTGAAGTTTCAATTCTACTATGTGTCCCAGCATACATTTCGATTTTTCGCAGGTTTACTGTAATTTATGATTTGGTTAGGTTAGGTTATGCACATCATATTTATTTGCCAGGTAGTAGGGCATTTGCCCGACTAGATGGCTACCACCCCTGGTCTAAAAGTATGTCGCCATAACAGCCTTGAGTTGTGTTCCGGCATCAGTGACCAGGTTCCAGTCTCCCTTAAGAGAGCAGCAGCGCATTTGTAGCACCTTTGTTGTTGCAAATGTCCATAGGCGATGGTAACCGCTTTCCACCAAGCGGGCCCTATGCCTGTCTGCTGAACTCCTGCAATAAAAAAAATATAATGAATGCATTTTTATTTAAACATATTTTATTTTATCAAACAAAAAACTGAATTCGATCCGGAATCAAAAAAACATCCATAGTCTACTCTAAAATTATGCCGCCTCTCACCACGCGATATACCTCCTATCCCCTCCACGCGGCTGTAACGCTTTTTCGTGACAGATAAAATCCGAATATCCCCCGTCTAGATAGAAGTTTCACTTCAATAAAAGCTTGTACGGTATATAAAGTAAACAAAAGAATAAGTGAATAGCTATTAGGAACTTGTTTATTTCTCATTTAATTAACACAAATATTTTTCTGTTTGGTTATAACAAAGTTTATAACTTTAAACCAGTCGAATTACATAACATTGACCTAATAATATTTTTTAAATGTTCATATAAATAATGCCAATTCTATTTTTGGTATTAATGGCTTTAAAGCATCGGCATTCATAACGTCAATTCTTATATTACAGATTAATTCACAATGCTTTATTTGAATATGTCAATTTGACACTGACAGTTACAGACGTCTACGATAATTTGACATGCAGGGTTATTTTTATTTACCTTTATTGCTGGATTGTAAACTTAATCTAAATTATATTTTTTTCTAGTTGTATTGTTATATTCAGCGTGTCTGACGTAGACTTCCTCCAACATTTTTCAGTCGCTTATTGTCCTTGCTTATCCCACTTCATGTAATCCCTGCTAATTCTCTTATATCGTCTTCCTGCCTTCTGTGTTGCGGTCTTCTCCTTCTTTTACCACCCCTGGGTCACTAGTCTGTCAGTATTTTTGTTAATTTTTTATTTACTCTGTCTTATCATCTCATAGGTCATATCCCAAAGATATTCACCCTTAAAGCGGAAGTCAAAATTCCCTAAAAATAACAATTTAAGTTTTGCATTATTCTTTCTTTATAAATTATTTTACTACTCAATATAAGTAATGTAATTGTTGAAGTGAAACTTTTTTAAAATCGTTGTGATTTGAAACTCGATAAAACGCAAAAGCGACACTAAAAAGAGATAAACACAAATCTATAGGACTAAACCTGCGAGAGAATGAGATACGAGTTTTACATTGTGCAGCACAGATTAGAGAGTCGATAAGACCGATGATTAAACATAGGTCCAATTCGGACCGAAATAAAACTCACAATAATATTTTTTAGACGTAAACAGTGAAAAATTTAAAGTGACACTTAATAAGTTTATTTTAAATTTAAATATGTTGACGGGTGTTAACTAAAGGCATTATATTTACGGACTGGGCGTAACTACGTTCTAAGTCTCAGCCATTCCTACATAAAAAGTGCGGGGCACATGGAAGGAGGGTGGTTTTAGTGGGTAGTGGTTGTTACCCGTGCAACTTCTCTGAGTCTCCACACAAGCTGGCTTGATTATTGTTCGGATTGCCCCTTATCAAAGTGGAAAGCCTTCATGATCAACTAAGGTCTAATCCCTTGCAAAGGACCCAGTATTGTGCGTAAATAGCATTTCCCCCGCCTTAAAAAAAAGGCATTATATTTATATTAATAAAAGTTAGAGAAGAATTAATTATCTGTGAGTATATTATCTGAAGTTTAACTTCTACTGCGTGGGAGCTGCACACATACACATTTAATTAGTAGCTGGCAACATTACTCATCATGTTATCGTGGGCGCACTATATTCCATTATTGCTTATTAGTTGCTATAACATAAAAAAGGAACTGCTGTATATTGGAAATAATAAAAAAATATTTAAGTTGAGCTCAGTATACTCCAGTCGTGTATAAAAATAAATTATCAGGAGTAAATACAAGGAAAGAGGAAAAACAACGATGTAAATATCAAATACAAACAGGTTCTCCCTGTTCTGGCTAATCAACACAGTTGTTTGATATAACGAGAAGAAAATAATAATTATTTGATTTCGGAGTTTCGCTTGTATCGTGTTTGCTTGTATTTGTAGGTTTTGCGTTTGCCTTAAATGAATTTATGTAATTATTATACCAAGAAGACAGTGATATTAGTCAATGGAATTAGTATTTTGTCGTGTTCAGCTATTAGCAACTATAATCTGGCCATAACGTCTAGAATATGAACGAATATTTTTGCCTTTTGGCAATATATTATTTTATCTGTAGCAATGTCAGTGAATTATAAACAAAGTGAATTTATCCATGTTATTTTAATTTTAACGTTGACCCGAGTGTAAAATGCACAAAAATAAACCAAATATGAATATAATGTGTGTGACTTGTAAAGTTTACTAAGGAGAGAGAAAGAGAGAGAGATGTTCAAGAGAAAATTAATGAAAATAGAATTACAAAACAAGTGTATGACAGCATTGTGAATACTGTACAGTAATGTGAGTTGACACCGGTAGACCGCGTCGTACACACCATCATCAAATAGCAGAAATGTTAAAGAGAGGTCAGGTAAAAAGTATCTCAAATAAAGGTGCACGTGTGAAGCGGCTAATGAAAGTAGATGAAGCGAAAGTTGTTTGCCAGGATCGTCGCAAGTGTAGATCCATACTTTCTGCCTACACCCCCCTCCATCCATGGGAAACAAGCGTGATAATATGTATGTATGTACTAAGGATGTCTAGTCGAATTTAAAGCAAAAATCATTTCGACATAATTTACCAAAAAACCATCAATATGGCAGGTTTGTAATGATTCATTCCGGTTTTTTTAATCGACTTATTACTCTATTACAGGGTGTTAAAGCTCTTACATTCATAATTATAGTCATTATTATTGACGTAAACGTCATAGATTATGTTAACAAAATGCATATACCTTAAATAAAGCAACTTGATACTTGCACGATGTTTGACGTTACATTAAAAATGACTAATAAGTATCAAAATTACTCGTCACATAATATAATTGATGTTTAGACAAATTTGCGAAAGTGGCGCCTTATTATTTTCTACTGTATTCGGCCAACATGTACTCCTATCCTTTGTTTACATTATCATACGTAACTGGGCATAGGTACGTGACGAAAATTGGCAACATGAATGTGTAAACAAAACTCATCCTGAGCACTACTGTTGCTGCTGCCGGACGCTTTATTCGTTGTCCGGTTTTATTAAGTTGATTTGAATCATTCAGTTTCAGCTTAATTTTTATATTTGTTTCCAATAGTACTCGTCATGTTTTCTTTCTTTTTTGTTTGTTTAGTTTTGTCTATCCGTGAGTCACTGTAACGGCCCTAGCGGAAGACCAGCGCTGGTTAAGTCAACAAGCATCATGCTGTGTTAGGACCAATTTAGAACTTCATTTCACAGTTGTATTGTCTTATTTATAACTATGTTTTGGTTTGTATGTAGTTCTACATAAATATTTTCTTTCTTTCAATGAATATAGTCATGACTTTAAGCTCTGTGCCTCTCAATCAAACTGATTCAATTTAGTCGATCCGTCTAATATCAGCATCATGATAAAATGATGGTCAGCTCGAGCACGTTTATGTATTTAAATAATATAAGCTTACGAAGATGCGACTTATTAACATAACTGGGCACCGTTAATCAAATAGTTAACTTCGTTAATCGCTAATCCGTTACTGAAAAAGTTAACTTCGTTAAAAATTAAAGCGTTACATTTCAGAAAGGCCAGTGTAAATTGCCAGGTGGTAGGGTATTTGCCCGACTGGATGGCGACCACCCCTGATCTAGAGTATGCCGCCATAACAACCTTGTGTTGTGTTCCTGCATTAGTGACCAGGTTCCAGTCTCCCTTAAGAGGGCAGCAGCGCATTCGTAGCACCTTTGGTGTTGCAAATGTCCATAGGCGATGGTAACCGCTTTCCATCCAGTGGGCCGTCTGCTTGTCTGCTGAACTACTGCAATAAAAAAAAAAGAAAAAAAAGAAAATTTAACGCAAGTTAACGTTAATCGTTAATCCGTTAACACGTAATAAAAATTGTATCTTGTTATAAAAACTGTTGGTTCTGGAAGTTAACAGGTTAGAAACAAAAAAAAAGACGAGTATAAGTATTAACTCTAAAAAACTGAAAAAAACATTGTTTGTCAACATGTTAAACACTCGTTTAGCATGTTGACAAACACTAACAAAGACAAAAGCTTATGGGGCGTTAAAATTTGACGTCATCATACATTTGGCTCAAAAGGCGCTTATCAGTATTTCGCAGGACGGCGCACAAGATGCTTGGCGCGTCACTGATAGCGCTAGTTGTAAAGTAATTTGTCGCAATTTATGAAACAACCTAAAAAGTTTTCGAAGTGTTTACATGGGCAAAGGCCAAATGTCGGTAGTTCCATTCCAATTTAGAAAAGTAAACCTTTTTGTGTTAACTTTGGCCCAACTTTCGGTAGCTAGACAAATTTAACACTGCTCCTATATT
Source organism: Dendrolimus kikuchii (assembly GCA_019925095.2). Lineage (NCBI taxonomy): Eukaryota > Metazoa > Arthropoda > Insecta > Lepidoptera > Lasiocampidae > Dendrolimus > Dendrolimus kikuchii. The sequence continues at coordinate 3,880,933 of CM034389.1, forward strand.
GAATACTTGTCTGCCAAGTTTCGTGCCATGATATGGCAGCGGGCCAGGGTGCGCTGAAGCACGAACAACATTCGATTATGAAGCTATTATATCACTCGTAGTACCTTGTTTACATTTTGTGTATGCTGACTGTTTAAATTGAATAATGCTATTGAAGATTGTAGAGGGGACTTTGGGCCTAGATAGACTAGAAAGAATATTTTTGAGCTTACGGAATGGGAACTTTTAATGGTTTTATGAGATATTGTTTTTCTTGTTGTTGATGGTAACCCTGGTTTGCAAAACTTCAAAATATTACAATGTAATTTAAAAGAGTGCTATAATGTAAAGTAATGGGCTGTCGTTAATAGCTATCACGCGGTTTTTCTTGTATTAATATTAGACTGGTCATTTGCTTGTATCGAATTGGAAAATCAACCAAAGTGCTGTACAAACACAAGCTTGAATCATTTAATGTCATTGAATACTATCATGTCAACCAAAATGATTTAATTTGGAAAATCAATCTAATATCAGTATTAGAGATGCCACAAATATTCGGCAACTCTTCGGCATTCGGCCGAATACCGAATACCAAATTGTGAATAAGAAAAACGCACATATTGTTCAAAATTGTCTATATATGTATGTATATATATATATGTATATATACTTATATAGACAATACACACACAACAACATAGCTCAAGGTTGTTATGGCGGCATACTCTAGACTAGGGGTGATTAGAATATTGTTTTAATTCTACGTACCTATTATTTGCAAGAACTTAATAGAATAGTTTCGATAGCCGAACCTTCGGCACTTCAGCCGAAAGCGTAGCCGAATATTCGGTACTCAGTGGCATCTCTAATCAGCGATACTATTATAGCTTTGTCAACTGTATAGGAATAGGTAGCTTTAACTTAGACGGGGGGGGGGGGGGGGGGTGTATTTTTGTTTCAAGACCTGACTAACGATACCTACATCCATATGTAGCATTGTTTTTTTTTTACCATTTATCATATCTATGTATAGTACGCCATATAAACTACACCATTCTGTCAATTTTCATTAATATAGCTCCAGTAATTTCTGAGACAGGTGGATGTGATATACATGGACATACACCCATATATATATATATATATATATATATATATATATATATATATATATATAGATATATATATATATATATATATATATATATATATATATATATATATATATATATATATATATATATATATATATATATATATATATATATATACAAACAGACAGGTATTGAAAAAACATTAATGGAACCTTAATTATATTACTATGTGATTTGCACAATATTCTACAGTATTTCGTCTTGCCAAATATCATACTCTGCAATTTATGAAGACTCTCTGTCTCTCTCTCTTTTCTTTCACCTTCTCCTAATTATTAGGGGTAGGCACAATATCTCTTTTTCTTCCATACTCCTGATCCTTCACACAATCCATCCATCGTTTTTTGGTCTACCTTTACATTTGTACCCATCAATCTTGCAGTTTGACATTTCTTTTGTCACGTGACTTTCATCCCTCCCCGTTGCATGCCCATAACACCTTAATCTTTTTCTCTCAATATTTCAATCACGAGTGCAATTTTCAAAGACCCCCCTTATGTATGTATGTAATGAAAATGTTACTGTAATGTTAATCGCACAAGTACAATAAAGAATTATTTGATAAAAATAGAGTACACTATAATTTTGATTTCGGAGATATGGTATACGTAGAAAATGGGAATAAACTAAACCGGAGCTGAAGATTGGATCATTTGAAATAGTTAAAAAAAATATCAAATTCGATATACAAAATAAACACAGGTCATAGGAAATTTGAATCTAATCTATTTCACATCACAAAACTTATTCCTGTTCTTTTATAAGAGAAAAATTGAAAAAAAATGAAAAGAAGAAGAAAAATAACAGTCTTTTGAGCTGCTCAGTATAAAAATTTTTAAGAAAAATTTCTTCCCTTGTGGGGGAGATATAATGAAAATGTTACCAAAGGAACGCATGTATAAACGTTATATACACAGTATATCAAAATTTAAGTGGAACGTGACCTAAGTCAGACACTTAAAAATTACGAATGACGGTGGAAACAAATATAGTTTTTGATAAGTGTTTAGTTCAAATAAAAATTTTAATTATTATTTCAATTAGAATTTAAGTGAATGGACTTTGAATGTCGTTTCTTTGTATCAGAGAAACACATCGTTTTTATTCCTTAAATTGATTAATTTAAATAATAAAGAGTTTTATTATATGTATCTATACTAATTTGATACTTTATGAAAACTCTCCCAGTATAATTTATCACTATTTTTAACCGTCATTATTTATACTGTGTGACGCTCGCGGACCGCGTTCGTAATACCGAAGTAAGAAAGAGAGTTGGTCTGAAAGAGTGTGTCGGGGTGAAAGTAAGTAAAGGAATGCTCCGGTGGTTCGGGCATGTGGAAAGAATGCATGATGAAAGAATGACTAAGCAGATATACAATGCAAAAGTGGATGGATGCAGAAGTCGTGGAAGGCCACGACACACCTTCCATGATCAAATTGATCGTGTACTAGCAGAAGGTGATGTCAGGAGCCTTAAGAACAGACGAGCTTGCATGACAAGAGTTATGAATGTCAAAGACGCAAGTGAGGTGTGTAAGAATAAGCCTAAATGGCGCTCTGTTGTTCTTGCCTACCGCGCAAGGAAACTGGCGTGAACTTATGTATGTATGTATGTATATGTGTATTAAAAGCATCATAAAATCATTTAAATGACAACCAATTTAAAAATGGTCGCATAAAATTCCTTTTTGGCAATATTACAAATTTGAAAAGTATTGTGCCGTATAAATTTTCGTTTCGTTAACTTCGTTTCACAAACACTTTTAAGTGTATTACAGTTGGGGGTAACAAATTTCACGTATCATACGGAATCGCTGGCAGGGTGCCAACAGGAATACCCGAGGAAGGGTTTGCACCCATTCAATACGAGTATGTGAGAAGGGTTGCAATATTATTTGTTCCAAAACACACAGGAGTTCTTACTTAATTTTATCAAAGAAAAAAGTTTCTTATTGAAGAGTATTCTCTCTTACTGTCAGAGAGGACAAATCCTTACCAACATTTAGAAATTTACTCAGAAAACACTATTTGTCCATAAATAGCCATGTCTGATTAACACAATATAATCATTTATTATATAATATATGTATTTTGTAATATATTATTGTATACGTATGTATTTGTATATATATTTGTTAAATTAGTTTGAGTATTTATGTGTCCCTTGCCTTTTTCCTGCACCACCTACATCGCCTGATTCAAATTTGTTTTTGATTTAGGTTGCCTGGAAGAGATCGCTTTGAGCGATAAGGCCGCCTATTGTATCGCCTAGAAAATATTGTAAATATGGTCTGTTTTTGTAATTGTATGTTTTGGTGTGCAATAAAGAGTTATCTCTCTCTCTCTCTCTCTCTCTCTCTCTATTCTGGCTGCGACTTGACACATAGCATTTTATAATTTGACGTAAGAAAGCAGAGTTTTGACAAAAAAATCGAATGAGACTAAACTGTCAATTTCTAGAAAATTACAGCTGAATTTGATTAATAATCTATCATTGTCATATTGGTCAAGATGACAATGATAGATTATTAATTTTTGTTTTTTTTTTAAATATAAAAAGTCCCCGTCCTCCCCTAAACTGTTTTACTATACTTAGGGCAGATTTCTTAATCATCAGATAAAAGTTCACTTTGTAATTTGACGTAAGAAAGCAGAATTTTGACAAAAAAATCGAATGGGACTAAACTGTCAATTTCTAGGAAATTACAGCTGAAGTTGATTAATAATCTATCATTGTCATATTGGTCTAGATGTCAATGATAGATTATTAATTTTTGTTTTTTTTTAAATATAAAAACTCCCCGTCCTCCCCTAAACTGTTTTACTATACTTAGGGCAGATTTCTTAATCATCAGATAAAAGTTACCCATTGAATAATTTATAACCAGGCTGAATTTAAAATTGAAAAATTCAACTGTTAAATTAGCGGAACTGTAACGTTTAATTTATTCATGTTGTATTTTATCTTATGAATAACTTTTATCTGGTGAATGAGAAATAGGCCCTTAAAGAATTATAAAAAGGGTGGTACTGATGAAGGATTCCTAGCACGCCACCTAGCGGTCGAGGATATGGAATTAAGATACAACGCCTATTTGTATACCTAAAATCATCACAGATGTTACAATTTAATTTGTAGTGCTATTTTGGAACTTAATCGAGACAGAGAGATAACTAACGAAGAAATTTTGTACAGGCCATATGGGGGGCGCTGTAGCCCATGGATAAAATGCTGGTTCAATTTTTGACGCACTGTATGGGAGAGATATGACCTAGGTCATCGTCATCGTTGCACTAAAAAAGTAGAAGCTTCTTGACCTTGAGACCAGCCTTCTCCTCTCCACACAGGAACAGCACACGGCACTAAAGTCCACCTCAGAGCTAACACTTTTAATAAAGTCTAAGTACATATAGTAAGTTCTTAGCACGGCCAGTAATCACAATATGTGGAATGAATGATATCCAAGAAAAGGATGAGCGCACGGCGCGTTGTGGTCTCATTAAAACGTCGATAGTAAGTGTCCAAAATGGCTGCTCCTACCGCTGTGCTTTAGTGTCGCCTCAAACAGAAAGAGGGTATATAGCAAAATTCATGGAGCAATATTATACTTACCTTATACTAGGTAAGGACCGAACACCAGTCGGGCATTTGCCCGACTGGACGGCTACCACCCCTGGTCTAAAGCATGTCGACATAACAAACTTGAGTTGTGTTCCGGCATTAGTGGCCGGGTTCCAGTCTCCCTTAAGAGAGCGGCAGCGCATTTGTAGCACCTTAGGTGTTGCAAATGTCCATAGGCGATGGTAACCGCTTTCCATCAAGTGGGCCGTCTGCCTGTCTGCTGAACTAGTGCAATAAAAAAAAAACACCATGAGAACTCAATTAGAAAAATTTAGGAACAGAGTAAGAATATTATTTCCTGAGTCCTGGAGGCCTTTGCTAAGAGGCAAGAAAAAAAACCATAGTCATGGGATAGGGTATTTGTCAGTCTATATGGCCACCATACCTGGCCTAGAGCATGCCGCCACAATAACTTGGATTTTTGCTCCAGCATCAATAATCCGTCTCAGTCCTCTCAGAGATCGGTAACCACTTTCCATCACGCGGGCGGTCTGCCCGTTTGGCTATTTCAGTCAATAAAAAAAGAATAAGCAAAATAAAAGTAATTTCCATACAAAATTACCACTTTAGACCGGTTTATACCGCTTTAAACGGGTTCGTACCGCTTTGCGCCGGCTTAATTTTGAATGGCGATACATAGACATTCCCTAGACGGCGTTCCGTGCAAATTACAATTTAAATGTGCCTTTATGTGAATCCTCATGTGTCTCCCCCTTTATAAAGAGAAGTCATTCTCTACTAGTCGAAGAAAATGGGTTTGTGCAGAACGTTTGAAAGGTTAAAGTGTATTTATATCCTTTTTTTAATTATGTATGATGCTGCAATTATCTATGTATGCACAGTGTGTTCTTGTACTAGTGATTTACACTATTGTTTTAAAGACTGTAATCAATGCCGGGTTGATTTAGACCTGTAATAATTATCGTAGCTATGGAAGAAAAACATTGAACCTCTTATTTATATAGTTATATCAGGTTTATCGGGTCATTAAAATGAAGTTAAAAAAGCGTTTTTCACAATAACACTAATAAAAAAATTCAAGCAAAATAGAAACCGACTTGACGAGTAGTTATATAGTGAATAATGAATATCTTACAACATCTAGCAGTCGGTGCGAAGCAACACCTAAAAATCATTCATTATCCACTCATAGTAGTTATTGATCCGATCTTTATCCGTGCAGGAACGGAGAAAGAATACAATTTCCTACGGCCGGGCGGCCTGTCGTAAGAGGCGACTTAACAACCCACAGCCAGGTGGTAGGGCATTTGCCCGATTGGATGGCTACCACCCCTGGTGTAAAGTATGTCGCCATGATAACTTTGAGTTGTCTTCCGGCATTAGTGACCAGGTTCCAGACACACTTAAGAGAGCAGCAGCGCATTTGTAGCAACTTTGGTGTTGCAAATGTCCATAGGCGATGGTAACCGCTTTCCATCAAGTGGGCCGTCTGCCTGTTTGCTGATCTCCTGCAATAAAAAAAATTCGATGATTATATAGAGCCTTTAAAGTATTATAGTGTTTTAGTTTTATAAAATTAAATATTACAAAATCACTAAGCGTATTATTCAAAATTCACGAAATAAAATCATTATTCCCGTTTTCACATAAAAATTCTTTGAGGTTATATTTAGTAAATTACTTTGTACTACGTAAATAGTTGACGTTTTATGACAGTGTACTGTCACCAACTACTCACGTCGCCAAAGATATATTTTTTTTAACTCGGCATACTTCGATTCGTCTACAACAGCTACATTCATACCATACCCTTTGTCTACATCAGCGCCATTGTGGACGGTTTTTGAACTGTTATTTACAGCTTACAACTGGACATTTCTTCAACTATTTTCCTATATGAGATGATTCTTCTTACCTCTACCCTCCATAACTAGTACTTACTAGTCGGTCTCTTATGACCGACTAATCGGCTAGTCGGCCAAAGTCATAATCGGCACATCTCTAATTAATATTCATAAAGGCAATTTCTTAAGTCAGATAGGTGTTATTATGGTAACATTACAGAAAGTTATAAGTTCCAAGAAGATGTTTTCTGAGTAAACGGTGCTTAAATAATATTTTTAACCAAATCGGCCCGTTTATTCTAGAGAATCTACTAAATTTCGTAATTAATTTCTTGGTTATAATATTCAAGTAAAGTTATGAAAAGGGATTGGGTTTGTTGATTGAACTTAAGTTGAAATAATTTTGAACAGAGAAAATTAATTTGTTTTATAATTTATAAGTAAATTCAAATTATACGATGAATGACCAAAGCATGAAAGTTATATCTAAGCAAGATATTTCTTAACTGCGATGCTGGCGAAGTTTTTCTTTTTATTGCATGAGTTGACTTCAGAAAGACAGACGGTCCACCTGTTGAGAAGCGGTTACCAACGCCTATGGACATTTGTAACACCAGGTGTTACCAATGTGCTGCCGCTCTTTAAAGAGAGCCTGAGATTGGAACCTGGCCACAAATGCTGGAACACAACTCAAGGTAGTTATGGTGGCATACTCATATAGGAGTGAAAGCCATCCAGACAGGCAAATACCCAACCACCTGGCTGTGGGTGACTGGTTGTTTTGTCGCGTCTTACAAAAGGCCAGCTGTTCGCAGGAAATTGTATTCTTTCTCCGTTCCTGCATGCATAGCTCACATTAGTTACGTACTAAGTTAACATTAAACTTAAGAGTTTATTATTAAATTAATGAACACTCGTCATCTTATTTTGCACTCCCCCTTCAAGCGGTCGGGCCAAGCTCCTGCATGGTGATTGAGCCATGGGCTCTGGTCATAGGATAGGGTGACGTACCAACATCACCCTATCCAACTGGATAACCAACATAGACGCACCACTCAACTTAATTCAACGTCACAGGGGCTCTTGAAATTCAAACTGATAGCCTTGTATTAATCGTGTTTTGTACAACGAGTGAGGGTTCTGATAATCCACTTCCTCTGTCTCATCTTCTTCATGCCATTTGTCTTGTCTGATCCCTCTTATCCCATGCCTTTTATCCCGACAATCCTATCTCATCTGCCTAGGCCATCGTAAAGGCTGGCAACACGTTGACTCGCACCTAATGCTGCAAACGTCGATAGGCAACGGTAACCACTTTCCATGAGTTGCACCATCTGCCTATCTGCCAGCTTCGCACTAACTATCTCTGGCGTAACAGGGACATAAAAGAGAAGAAAAAGCGTTAGGTCTAGCATCGAAAGCGTTACGTTAATTTCCCGCGGCTGGGCAGCCCGTCGTAAAAGGGGAGAAAACAACCCACAGCCAGGAGGGCGTTTGCCCGTCTGGATAGCTAACACCCCTGGTCTAGAGTATGCCGCGATAATAACCTTGACTTATGTTCCAGCATTAGTGGCAGGTTCCAGTCTCCCTCTAGAGAGCGGCAGCAGTTTGATAGCTCCTTTGGAGTTTCTAGTGTTCATAGGCGATGGTAACCGCTTTCCATCAGGTTGTTGTGTGCCTGTCTGCTGAACTCACGGAGTACAAAAAAAACTTATTTATATAAATACAACAAACAGACAAAACTTAAGAGATCCATCTAAGAAGGTTTTGTTTGTTTTCTGTATTGACTGATTTTGGCATCTATATGGACTACTCAGTTTATTATAATTATTCTATGTACGTGACGTAAGAGTCCTCATCTTTTTTTTTACATTCAATTTGAGTTTTACAGTCCGCGTCAAAATTTACGGCTACCCTAATTTAGTAAATGACTACGCAATACAACATATTTTATTTAAACTTACGTTTGGCGTAGCCGTTTGTAGGTAAACTGGTTACGCCATACAATTTGGCACAGAATCACTTAAGTTTAAGTTTATATATGACTACTGTTCTAGAATAAGAGTCTTAGTATTTCCACTATCATTACTGAAAACGCGCTGTCCCATCTAAAGCACCTAGAGCCATTTCGTAAAAAAGTCCTGAAATGACAATCAGAAATGTAAGATAAATTACATCTCTATAATTATTAATACGTGAAGCTAAAACTTTGTACCCCTTTTTACGAAAATTGCGCGGACGGAGGAGTATGAAATTTCGCACACTTACAGTTTATATAGAGAAGAAGCGACGAATGCTAATATTTTTTTTTAATTATGCGTAAAAAATACCTTAAATCAATAAAAAAATATTACACACACTACCATGTATATGACACACGCACGCATATATACTCTTTTGTTTATTATTCAAGTCAAACTAGTAGCCTTGGCGAAATCTGTGAATATAGAAGTATAAATAGTCTTTGACATTAGTTATTATGTTCGAATTTCGAGCACAGGGCGACTATTAGTTATTATAAATACTATAATATATTCGCAATTACTTTCCGATACAGATCGATATTCTATACTATTTCCATTTCTTTATTTTCTCGATGACAGTTCTAATTTGATAGTTGTAGTGTTGTAACCAAATAAGTAATGATATCGATCGCATATATTTATTATGTTTTGAATAAAGACAAATACAACACAAACATTCAAATATATTTTTTTAAGCTGGGAACACTCAACGGCCCACCACCATTTTGTTTTTGTTTTAATCTGTCACTCGCAACAAGACGGTCGTGCTATATAGTCACTACATTTCTGTTCGCTGAATTATTTCACATTATCCATACGTTACGTTGTGTATTTTGTGTTCCTCCGTGTTGATTGCTGCCCAGCTGTCAAATATCAAAATGCCTAAAGGATCTGTTCTGAAAAGGCAGCCGAGAGAACTGGTGAGCAAGGTTCGTAATTACTTTGAAGCAGAGTATCAAAATGGTGGCCTGCTATTATCACTGTCGCAAGTGCGAGAGCCTGTTGCGGCTGCATTAGGAATTAGTGGATCTACTGTTTCAAAAATTACTACCGAAGCTTACGGTACAAGCGGCATGCAGGAAAATAAGCTTCGTACGCCGAAGAAAAAATGCCAACCACGTCCTGTGACATCGGTTGACAACTTTGACGTTGCCGCTATTCGCCGTCATATATATGACTATTACTTGCGTAAAGAAATTCCAACCCTTAAAAAATTTGTTTCTTTACGTGAATGTGGTTTGTTCCATGGACAATGACAGTGAAAATAAACAAATAAAGAATCCACATAATATAATTACATCTTGTAATGAAATATAATATTAGTTAATAAATTTGTACAAAATTATCCGGCAATAATTTAGTTTCTTACACTTTGTAAAAAAATATCGGGTCTGTTATCGTGTTACGTTTATCGATAGCTCCATCGCTATCAGTTTCTCCGACTTTGCTATGACCTTGTACGTGCGTAAGTGTCATATTTTTATTAAATAATGTATATAATGTAAAAAGAAGACGCTCGTTCAAGTTTCTGTCATCGAGAAAATAAAGAAATGGAAATAGTATAGTGAAGCATAATTTGATTTAAAAAAGGCGCTAAATATAAAACTGCGCAAATTTTTTTTTAGCGTGAATAGAGACGAAAGAGCATAAGATCTAGCACCGAAAGCGCTAAGTTGGCAACAGAGCATTTTAGCAGAGAAAGTTGGCCACAAATTACAACATAATGGGCCCAGGGATTACTCCGTTCCTCTATTCGCTGAATATACCGCGGTTAAAGCCACTTGTGTCGACTCCCAATTAATTTAGGAAAGAATTAAATATTAAGGGATTAATTAAGAGTTGTGTTTCTGCCTTTGTTTAATTTGGCCGAAGTTTAAAGTTGTTTAAGATATATCTAAAACGGTGATTCAACCCTTTGTATTCCACTTCAAAAACTAAAATAAATGAAATTGAAACAGAAATGAAACTGTATTTTCAGCAAAATAACACTATTTTGAAACCATTATACAACATTGAGGGGTAAGAAGTTATTTCGTCTAAATGTAATTTTGTTCATTTTCAAGAAAATATTGAAAGCTTCTAATTTACGAAGTAAATTGCAATGAATTAATTATACAATAAATAATCATTTCAATTTAGATTAATTGTGCTTTTGAAGAAAAGAACTAAGATGTTGAAAAATAAGTATATGATATGACTTCAAAAAGTTTAACAATTTCATTTCTGGTTGCTAAAAAGTATGAAGGTGAAAAATGTACAACAATAAAACTGATTTAAAGTGTCAAGTTACTTTTGAACTTTTTATATTACTATTAATAGAATAGTGTCTATTAATACATAAATGAATTTGGGGAATAGTGTGAATGGAGCGTTAGGTAAACTTCTAAGCGCTAAGAACCTCAGCGAGAAGGCCCAGCTTGCCATACACAACTCGGTGCTGGTACCTACGCTCACGTATGGAAGCGAGAGTTGGGTATGGAAGAGAGAGCATGAAAGTAGAGTAAACGCGGTCGAGATGCGAGCACTGCGCAAAATCTGCGGAGTGACGCTCGCGGACCGCGTTCGTAATACCGAAGTAAGAAAGAGAGTTGGTCTGAAAGAGTGTCGGGGTGAAGGTAAGGAAAGTAATGCTCCGGTGGTTCGGGCATGTGGAAAGAATGCATGATGAAAGAATGACTAAACAGATATACAATGCAAAAGTGGATGGATGCAGAAGTCGTGGAAGGCCACGACACACCTTCCATGATCAAATTGATCGTGTACTAGCAGAAGGTGATGTCAGGAGCCTTAAGAACAGGCGAGCGTGCATGACAAGAGCTATGAATGTCAAAAAAGCGAGTGACGTGTGTAAAAATAAGCTTGAATGGCGCTCTGTTGTTCGTGCCTACCCCGCAAGGGAACTGGCGTGAAGTTAACTATGTAAGTATGTAACTAGTTACTGCCAGATGGGTGCACTAGTCGCGTGCCCAAAAAACTGACTGCATTGCCGCGCTGTATGACGATATATTGTATTTTACCTACATACAATGAAACCAATTCTAAATGCGTTAATTGCTTAACGAGGGTTTAAATTATTTTCATATACAAGTCTTGTAATATGAAAAAAAGTATTCATTTTATTGAGTACTTATAAAGTATATTAAGAAATCTTTTTCATATAAGTTGAGAGTAATTATTTGGCTTCAATTAATTTTGGAAATATGAAACCTATAGTTTTGTTAAGATCATTCACAGACAGACTTAACATTGATCAAGAAAGTTGTGCGATTATTACACCACACGGTATATTGGGACCCTTTCCTTAAATCAGGGTAGTGTAATGAGAACACGAGGGCCGCAAGATAAATCCAGGCCAGATCTATCATCTACACTAGGTCATAAGGGTTTAAATCCAGCGTAAGAAGATAATTGAAGACATGAGTAGATGAAGGAGTTTTGTGACATTAAAAAAAAATACGTAAAATATGTAATGTAAACAGGCAAGGAAACCATATTAGAACTTAAAACAACGCTTTTTGAATTTGATTTCGAAAATAGTAAGTAATGAAGGAGTTATATGTGTAGCAAAGTGATAGTAAAAGAGCTTTGTAGGCCAATTTATCAATATTTACCTATTGTAACATATCCCTTTCATTCACTCATGTCTTCAATTAAAGACTGGGTACAAAATAATACAAAAACGTATTATTTTGAAAATTTCTTTCTTTATTTATTTGTTCCCTGCACAATTTATAAATTAATAACAAATTTAAATATATTTTTGATTATATTTTCTATTTAAGTATCAACTTTATTCCACATAAAAATATGTCGCTTAATTATTTCCTTACTGTTAATTAACGTCTTATTATTTAATTTTTATTTCTCCTTGTATAAATAATATGTAATTTAAATGTATAATTTGATAAATTTACTCATTTTTCAGATATTAGTGACAACACAGTAGGAGGTAGTCCCGAATGTGACGATTGGTACTTATCTATTTATATAAGTATATATCATTATTTATATATTTTTCACCAAGTAACAATCGTTCGCGTGGTTGAAATATCTCCTACTGCCTGTTGCCACAAGATAAAAAAATAACTAAACGTACATGGCACGCTAGTCGCTGATTTGAGCACCATTGTCATCGTCTCGCTTGTCAAACGTGACTTCTGATAATGTCAATGCGACATTTCTAACTGTCAAAAGTCTAAGAATAATAAATAACGCTATAGAAACCGTTCTGAAATAAAAGCTGAGCTACGGCTCTTTTACTCACATAAAATACTAGCTGATACCCGCCTGCTTCGCGTGCCGTAAAATCTACTTGACGAAAGGAAGGTCCATGCCAAATTTCAAGACTATAGGTATTATAGTTCTTGAGATATCGTGATGAGTCACTATATACGTGGATTTCAATTATATAGATATATATAACATTAGAGCATACATAATTATTAGTGATACAAAAACCTTCTTAGGTGTCTATTGCTTCAGATAAGTCATAAATATTAATTGATATATTTTAATTATGCCATAAAATTAAGAATACGTACTGTCTATGATCTTTGTCTGTCAAGTAAGGCAGTATAATACTGTCTTGCCTTAAACTAGTGCCAACCTTGTAAATAACGAATGTGTGATAGTATATCTGTCTCTTTTCAACACTCCTTCCACGGCATAAGTGAAAATAGTTAGGATATAGTGTTTAATATCTACTTCAATACGGTTTATATAGCTTTAAATTATTCTGTCGATAAATTAAAAAGAAATACAAGTCTGATCAAGCGAGAGGATGATATCTGTAGGTGTCGCTGATAAATGGTTGTTTTTTTGAAACTTTTTATCACTGACGGTGCAGACTTTATCTGTCCCAGACGAATCGAAGCACTGAACTATGTTATTAAATACATTTTATTAATGCAGTTTAAATGATTTCTCTAAATGATCGCTTTCGTCTGCTTTAAACCACTTATAAATTAAAAATATAAAATTAAATTTAAATTATCTCTATTGAAACAAGTATCTTTGCTATTGCTATCTCTTTTTCTAAAAATCACAGATGTTTCTTTCTATTTTCATGCAAACTTTTTATAATAATGTGAATAAAAATATAACTTTTTATAATAATTATATAAATATGACGTTGGGATTACATTTTCTTTTATATAAATCGACTGATTTTCGTAATTGCAGAATTTACATATTAACTAGCTTAGCTTAGGTAAATTAGGACTCGTATTTAAAAATAAGTTAAAAATTTGAAAAGGTTTTGTCGGTCAATGAGTGTTTTTGGCGTACATTTGGAAATCGCAAAGGTCTGACGAGGGTATACGATATCTAATGTTAATTTGATCTAAAGTAATTAATTTATTTTGTTGAATTGCTTATATAAGAGTCATTTTGAAAATAACATTCACTAAAGATAAAACACCCTTATGTGTTTATTAAAGAAGCATTACAAATTAATACGAAAATACTTGTATAGGTAATTACTATACACACAATATAATCAATGTATGTAATTACAAATTAACATAAAAAAAATGTTATCATATTTTTGATCGCCAATATGTTTAACGTCAGAATTAATCCGCTCAATAATTAAAAACTTCATAGAATTATAATTGTTTTGATTATTTAAAACGACATGTTTTGACAGAGAGTGAATTTAATTAAAATTCCTTATATAATATATAAAGCTAGGAATAAATATTGAAAGAAATAGGTACTTGAATTGAAAATAGTTTAGGAATACATAAGTTCTATTAAAGAAGTTTATGAAAGAAAATATAATATAAAGATTTAGGTTTCAATTGACTTTTATGAGACGAAATTTTAGAATGTATATGAAAGAAAAATATATGACATATATGCTTTTATTGGTGAACCATAGTGCTGACGAAGGTTTTGACGGGACGTATCAAACGAACGTGGTGGTCAGAAACAACGGCAGTTGCCTGTACGTGCCTCCGGGCATTTTCAAGAGCACATGCAAGATAGACATCACGTGGTTCCCCTTCGACGACCAACACTGTGACATGAAGTTCGGTAGCTGGACGTACGATGGCAATCAGGTATAGAATGAACGATGGCGTCGATGCTTTTAACTGCTGCTATTTTATGCTGGCCTATACCTTACTATCCGATCACTTGTCACCAGAAAAGTACAATCCGGGAATCTTCAAGTCTCGTGTGCATAGGTACTATCTTGGTAAGCGTGCTCCATCTTCGACCGCATCATCGTCCGGCACTGGACGTGATTGTGGTCAAACGCAAACCTATTTTCAATAAAAAAAAAAACAACTTGTCTACACTGATATTATAAAGAGGAAAGATTTGTATTTTTGCAAGTTTGTAACGGATAAACTCAAAAAATACTGGACCCGTTTCAAAAAATTTTTTCACCATTAGAATGCTAGATTATCCCACATTAATATAGGCTATATTTATTATTAGAAAAAAATAGGGATCCTTATTAAAACTTCAATAATGTATCCCAAGGTGTAAAAAAATCACATCCACAATTAGACCCGGTGCTGGAATCGGGTTTTAGATTTTTATGTTTTTAGGGCAGGGCTACGTCTGCCGAAACCGCTAGTCTGAAATGAATATACAACTCTTATCAAATATCTCTCTCTCTCATCTACATCATTCTATGTCTTTCTTCTTTGTCTTACTGTATCTTCAGTTTCGGTAAAGTCAAATATTTACCGTTTGCTGTCCTTGCAAACCAGTGTATGACTCGTTCGCTTCATGGACTGTCCCCCAATTTCACTTGCCTTGCTACTGGTTAAAAATTGTCATGAACAACATATAAATGATGTCAATCTTTTACCAATGGTAAGGTGAGAGATTGGATAGTTAGATATAGACATCCAGCATTTGACATCCACACATCCAACATTTGTTATTAATATTCCTTGAAATGTGCATGAAAAAAATTTGTATGACAGTCAAATGTTGGACGCAATTTGCGTCGAACGTTTGATAAGATGTTTTCGATTTTTAAATACAGCTCGAAATTACTATTATTTGAAAACATATCATTCCTTAGACGAATGTCAGTATATTTGATTAAATATGTACAGTATGATATGTTTTCTTGTAATTAAAATAGCAGCAGATAAAACACGTACTTTAATAGGATTAGATATCAATTAGGAACATGCTATTAGACTAATTATCAAGGCATAGGGTTGTAAATCAAGGGAACCATGTGAGAAACCAGAAGGATATTGGTTATATATCCCAAACGTTTTGTATGTACTATTTTGCATGTAGCAAAACACGAAGCACTGTAAAAAGAAGCAAACGGAACACTTTCGTTAACTGATCAAACTGCCATACGGAACCGTTTTAATTCCTACCATGATGTTGTGTCTTGTGTTGTGTGCAAACCGGCAAAGTACGTGAAACTCCCATGCTCTGCTAGTAATGGAACACACGATAGCGGGAGTGAAACGAAGCGTCTTTGCTTTCCTCATATTTCGTCTCACCCCCGCCGTCATGCATCCATGATCAAATTCAAATTCAAAATAAATTCCGCTCGAAAACACTTTTTGAAGGTCATGCATATAAGTTAAAATTTTATTTTACTTCCTAGTCTATGTATACCGTCTCGCAACGTGTTATTGCTGTTAAGGAGAAACGGCAAGAACTCCCCAGCAACACGTCATCACTATTACTTTTCGAAGAATTAATGGAGTTGTAGTAAGCAGGGCGTGCTCCGTAAGACAAAGATAGTATAAAAGGAAAGAAAGTGGACCATAGGAGAGTTACTTACAAATTTGCCTTTTTATAATAAGTTTCATACCGAATTATACTCTCAATGTCGCCTATCTTTCATACGCATTACGTATTAAAATAATACGCTTAGGTATAGAATCCGGTACGAAATATTATTTTAATAATTTAATGTATTAGCCAGTTCGATGCGCCAAAGTGTATTTTTAGAGATAAAATGATTATATTATGATTTTTGTTTTGTAAACTTTTTTTTATCGAATGTATATAGTATATATTATATGATAGTAATACAAGATAAATATTATTTAATATTACTCGCACTCACTTAAATTTATGTCTGAAAATGTAAAAGAATTCATGTGTTCATATTGTTCACAAACAATTTTTTAAAATTAAATTTTGAATGTAGATATATTTATTTTTTTGTTTAATGGAAGAGTTTGATTTACAATTAATGTTATTTTTTAATTTCAGACAGATACATAAAAACCAATTTTGATGAATAAATTAAATATTAAATGTTAGCCAATCAGTCAGTGATTAATTTGGATATCTCATTGACATACATACATTTATTTTACATTAATTAATTACTCTATGCATTAATTCCAAGCCAGTGCCAAAATGTTTAAAAGTGGTGGGGATAGGACTTAATTAACTTAATGTTAGTGAATCAGCCAGTGATTAATTTGGATATCTCATTGACATACATACATTTATTTTATATTAATTAATTACTTTATGCATTAATTGCAAGCCAGTGCCAAAATGTTTAAAAGTGGTGGGGATAGGACTTAATTAACTTAATGTTAGTGAATCAGTCAGTGATTAATTTGGATATCTCATTGACATACATACATTTATTTTATATTAATTAATTACTTTATGCATTAATTCCAAGCCAGTGCCAAAATGTTTAAAAGTGGTGGGGATAGGACTTAATTAACTTAACTTAATGTTAGTGAATCAGTCAGTGATTAATTTGTAAATATCTCATTGACATTCATACATTTATTTTATATTAATTAATTACTCTATGCATTAATTTTAAGCCAGTGGCAAAATGTTTAAAAATGGTGGGGAGAGGACTTAATAAAATACATGGGTTCGTGTTTACGTAACATAGACAAGGTTATTACCTACATTACAGTCAGCCATTAGTGACAATACTTTGAAAGTTTCGCTGTCGAGAGGTCGTAAAAGTGTTTTGGGAAGCTGTCGTCGAATGATACCAGTCGTTAAGCTAACTCAGGACAAGTTAGAACTGTGGGTTTATGTGATACAATCTAAATTAGTCAGTGGATATTTAATATAGCAATTGTTTATAAGTAGATTTCACACGGATGATAATGTTTGTAAGGGTCTCAAAAATGTCTTAAAGGTAGGTAAAGTTCTCATATTAAATTTAACACATAATAAAAGCTTTTAAACGTTTGGCAAATGTTTGGTCCTTGCGTTAGGTCCTTGAGTTTTACTTTGCGTTGATTTTCGTTAACTAATCACCTTAAATTTTGGAGAAGGATATTAACTTCTACGTATGACCTTAAAAAATGTGCTCCAGTGGCACTTAATTTGGATAAAATTTTTGAATTTAAATTTACGTTGTTGAAAATCTAAGATGTGAAGTTCAATAATATTGCTTAATTGTAACTTGAGTTTTAACCTTTTTTCGTTATTTGAACTCGGTTTTTTGAATTAGTTTGAAGTTTTATGATGAAATTTATCTTTTAAATATTTCTATTCTAATTTTGTTGTAAAACGGTTTTGCGCTTCAACTGGTTGAATTCTCTAATTTATTGTTGATACTTTTTATATATTTTATATTAATAATTGGATATATTTTGCTCGTAAAATATATTTTTTTAAACTGATTTCATTTATACGTATACGTAAATATTTGCGTTTTTCAAATATAATTTTGTGTATAGAAATATAGTTATTTCATCTATTAGAAATTTACTTCAGCATGTTTAGTTTCGTAGATAGGTACTTACTTATTTATTTGGCAAAGTCATTCATATTCTTAATATTGAAAGTTTATCATATTTTAGATATAATTTTGGAATTTTATTATTTAGGTATATATTGTTTTAAGACATTCGTAGGCTATATATACATAGATCAGCGTATCATCTTATAGGATCAGTGTATACTATGTACATCGGATTGTGAGGGTCAAACTTTATTATTATTATAAACTTACCATAATTTTGTTGTATGTATACACTACAACTTTCTAAAGTTATCCTATTATCAGTTAGTATATATGATGCTGATTTGTTCTGTTTTATAATACTTATATACACATCTTAGTGTTGAGTTTTGAATTTAAAAATTGTCAAGATCGGATTATTAAAAAAGTCTCTATTAATATTATAAAAATTATAGCTAGAATGCACAACTAATATTAATGAATTCGTATTAAAACTTATATTTCTTTTTTGTATTACTAAATAAAAACTGTACATTATTTGATTGGGGTGTAAGTGGAATACTTAAACATCCAAGAGATGATGCTGTTCAAAAACCTACAATGAACTACATGCCGCAAGAATATTTCAACGCGTTCAGTAGAATATATACAAATTCCCGTTAGTAATTGTCAGGCCTAGATCTGTCAGGCATAATAGCTTC
Source organism: Dendrolimus kikuchii (assembly GCA_019925095.2). Taxonomy (NCBI): domain Eukaryota; kingdom Metazoa; phylum Arthropoda; class Insecta; order Lepidoptera; family Lasiocampidae; genus Dendrolimus; species Dendrolimus kikuchii. The sequence continues at coordinate 3,899,891 of CM034389.1, forward strand.
GGCTGGAAGTACTCAAGATCCTTGTTCTATTCTTTACGGTAGAAGAACATTTCATCATATTCCACTCCTACGAGTCATCAAGTGCACCCTTGGAATAAAATTAAAATTATCTTTTTTGGTTGGATTTATGTGTATATGTATTATATGTTTATTATAGACGATTTTCATTTATTATTATTTTACATCATATCCATTTACTGAACTTCTCTGGCAATATAAAAACAGCAATTTAATTTTAGATATTAGTGAAAATTAACAGTATGTTAAGGATAAGACTCAACATGCATTATGAATAATTTCCCTTCACAATGTGCATGTATTTGTAACAAGTTGGTAACTAGTGTTGTCCGTTGAGAGCTGCTAACTTGTTATAATGTAGTTGAATAATTCCTCAGGTCATCTAAGTTCCACTGTTCACTTTGTTAGTTTCATATGTTTATCTGTCATTCAGGTTTAATGCTTTGCTGAATTTGCTATACATGTTAGTTAACGTAGGATACTAGGTGATTGTCTTTTGCTTAACATCTCTTAAGTATTTCATGACAAGTAATAATAACTTTACATGAACATATAGGTAATCTCCAATAGCTGTTAAGCTACAAAAGGCTTTGCAAAATCTAGGGGGCCTAAACCTACTGTTTTTGGAAAATGGATTACTGAAATTGACTCGAGTCTAGATACACTAGTAGGTGTAATATAGCATAAAGTTTTATTTTGATACTTGTCATTCGTAAGCGGATCTCCGAAATCGACTGCTTTAGGCCCCATTGGTCTTGTATATATAATCATCAATTACACAGTTGTCTAGTTTTCATTTAAAGCGATCAGTAGAATCATTGTGCTACGTCCACAGCTGTAACATTTAGTCGACCCGATCGTCGTTATGTTGCAATAACGCTCTAGTTATAATAAAATGATTTATGTTGTGCCATAATGACATGGCCTGTATTAAGCATTTTACATAGATCGGTCAAATTATACAGATGTGGATGAAGACTTGTCGATTATATGTACCTATATATATCTTACGAGCACAAGTCATTAAAATACTGGAATAGAAGGATAGTCTATTAAATCTTCTTTTGTAATAAATATATTTTAGTTTGAAATAAGATATATACTGAAACTTTTTCAATAAATTAATTTTAGTTTTTAAATTTTGAACGTAAATATTTTTTTCTACTTTTGGAATGCTTTTTTAGATTTATTGATAAACGAATTCCGTATGGCAGTGATACTTTTTCTCTTTCTATCTCTCTGAAAATGGCATGTTGCATCCTGTTTCCCCTTTTAGATTTGCACTATAGTTAAGGTTCTCACGTTTCCCTACGAGATCTGATTGTGTCGAGGAGAGGCATGAGGAAAGATGCATGCATGATTTAAACGAAGTATGACGGTTTACTTAGAAGTTACGAATTAAGGAATCTAAAGAAATTTATATAAAAATTGTTTTAAAGTATCATTTATGATAACAATAAAGAAATTATATCCCAAATCGTCCTCTTCAATCATATCTAACAGCTGTTAGCTTTTAAAGAGGCCTCGAAACTGATAATTGCGATAGCAAATTTATAATGTTTTTAGACTCAACTTTGTATCTAAATTAATGTTTTGGAAAGAACAAACTGTGTTGTCTTTCAATAAATAAATAATTATTATAGCTACCTTTCACTTATATTAAACTCAAAAGAACATATTTGGTATTGTTTTGATGCTTTAATGATCTTGATGTGAATTCGTAACTTCAAAGTAGGTATCTTCATTAATTAGTGCATCCTGAATCACGTACTTGTGAATTTTCACTGTGTTTCGCCCTGACAGCTGGATCTGGTGCTAAAAGATGAAGCAGGCGGTGACTTATCAGACTTCATTACCAATGGGGAATGGTATTTGATAGGTGAGTTCAATAAAAAGATCCTTCCTAATGACTATGATTTCTTTTATAAGGATTTAGTTAATTTCAGTAAATTGTCTAGTTTTAAGGCCATAGCTAATTACAGCGTTCGACCAACACCGGATGGTTTTGTTCGTAAATTATCCACGCGCTGGCTACGAGTAATAACCCCTGCTTTGTAAATTAGATTTCCTGGAAATAAACGCCCATCATTCCTGCACCATTTAAAGTAAGACTTTGTTAGATTTGTAATCCATTACTTTATTATCAAATCCCATTATATTTGATGCTGTTGTTTTGTCTTGTGCCATTGTCTCATTATCATATACGATATTAACTCTTTTGTAATAAACTTTCACTTCCTCAGGAATGCCAGGTAAAAAGAACACAATAACATATGCGTGCTGTCCGGAACCTTACGTGGACGTGACTTTCACGATCATGATCAGGAGACGGACGCTTTACTACTTCTTCAACCTGATAGTGCCCTGTGTCCTGATATCGTCCATGGCGTTATTAGGATTCACGTTACCGCCCGACTCTGGGGAGAAACTGACACTTGGTTAGTATTGAGTATTTGCTACTGTAATCTTGAGGCAAGTGAGCAGAGTTTTTAGGGTACTCTTTATAGAACAAATGATTAAAAAGTGTGATCTTGGGCTTTTGTTTTAGTCTTTTGTATGGCTAAAAAAACTGGGAAAGCTGGTAGAATTTAATGGAGCAAAGATGACTCGTATGTGAAGATAAGATTGTAATTATGTTTAGTGGTAGCTACTTCTACTACGAGAATAAAAGTTGTGAGATTAAGATCAGGGGGATCGAGTAATATGTTGTGAATCTCTATAATATCATTAGACACGATTAAAGTCGAATTGTTGTTGATATGTACTAAAATATTAATACCTGTATACAGGCTGAATTTTTCAAGTGGGCCTTTTATGGCCAAATCCTTAACTATGTTAGATGGCGATTTTGATGAAAACTAAAATAGTAGTATTAGATTTTTGAAAAATCAATTCCCCTTGTCAGGAATGGAATCAGCTGATTTTGAAAAAATAAACACAGTCCGTATTATTATACCAAATTATAATGTAGCTTGTAAGGATTAATTTCTGCGAAGGAATATCAAGCGGCACACCAAGTGAAAGGGTTGTTTTTGAACAAAATATACTATTTTCCGGACATCTATTGATTTTTCAAAAATCTAATGATACCATTTTAGTGTTAGTCAAAATCGGCCTCAAGATTCCTTTACGTTCTTATCGCTATCTAGCATAGTTTAGGATTTGGCCCTGAAGGCCCACTTGAAAAATGCACTCTGTATATTAAAAAAAGGTGACATGTCGTAGCTTGCTCTATACCTTTTTTACCAGACAATCGTTACTTCATCTAACAAAGGTTAAAATAGTAACTCGTATTACATAAAGCCATAACATTTTAAGGAGGCAACAAATCCTGGTGAAATACAGATGAAAATATGTATATAATCAATTATGCAACTTACAAAGTACAATTTAAGCAGCAAAGCACCACCAGATCCAGTGGCCAACATTTACAGCACTAAACTGGACGATCGTTTTGTAAAATATTTAAACGAATTCATTTTTACACTTTCAAAAATATAATCCAGAAAATAGCTCGTTAAAATTTCGTAGTCATGGCCATAAATAACAAAGATCCAAGCAGTTATAATTTGTAACCGAGTTTTGTTGATGGTCCATAAAATGACTTGGCCAATTTAATTATAAGCGATGAGACCGGCCTGTTTGGAACAGCTCTGCTCCGAGAGCATGCTTCAATTTAATGGCCAGAAGTCTTGCTGAGAAATTGCAAGTCTAAAAAATTAAGTTATTTATGTATTTTGCGGGTGCAGCTTTTCTCATCTTTTCTTTACAAAATGTTGCATTTAGTCTCCTTTGGATTCTATAACGTGAATTGTCTCATATACTTTTAAAAGATAGGGTAGCATCAGGGAGCTCATAACACAAAACTCTAAAACAGCGGCTGATCATCAACAGGTGTGACGATACTGTTATCGTTGACAGTCTTTCTGAACCTGGTGGCGGAAAAACTGCCGTCAACATCGGATGCAGTGCCTCTTATAGGTATCGAACAGGGCAAAGGGTTGTAAAGAACATTGTTTCCTTTGAGTATACTATCATGAAATATTGTTGCTAACTTAATATTGCTTTGGGATTGCAGCGGTCTGTAGTAAAAGTATGAAATGTGTAAAAATACCTCCAAAATTAATTACGAACAAAACTATTTGTAAAATTAACAATGTAAATGTAACTGAAAAACTTAGCCCCAGTCATAAAAAACAAAATAAATTTGGCAGCGTTTCAATAAATTCACGATGCTTTACGAATGAGAAGTCGACGGGTTTAAAAATTTAGGGGTACTAGCTTGTTGAATGTCCTGTGGGATAGATAAAATTTTTATTACAAAGGAAGCAGCGTTCGACCGCAATGAATTTTAGATATGTCACCGGAAATGTTAATTTGTGATTTTTGTCGCCTTTACAGGAAAATGTTAAAACTCTCTATCGATATCATTTGAAATCATTGTTTTCTATACTAACATATTATTTAGTTATATCTAACGTAGTTTTGTCTCATTTTTCAAATTATGCTTCTTCCACAGATTACTTCTGGATATATATGTATCATTTTTAATTCAATTAGCTGAATAAGTACAACAGATGCAACAAGATACATTTCCGGTCACATATTAATAGAATGTTGTACATTTGTTTTAATGTGTTAGTACCCCACTCCGGATGTGTTTAGTTATATAGTAAATGAGCCAATGGTGTGTTCAGTTGTTCATTGCATTCTCATAAACCTCTGTTAAATCACAAATTAGCTTCGTGGTTATTACAGGTGACATCATCTTTATTAGTTATTCTCGATAAAAAAGTCGGAAACAGTTATTTAGTTAGTTACTGGATGAATAAATCCAAATAAACGAATCTAATTGGCTGTAGAGTTTGGAGAGTTGTGTAAACAATTGCTAATACAAATTATATCGAAGCAGATACTAGGAGTTATTAAATCTAATAACAGTTTATAGCTAGGAGCGTTAACAGTGTCTTTGATTGCAGGAGTCACTATTCTTCTCTCGCTGACGGTGTTCCTGAATTTGGTCGCGGAAACCCTGCCACAGGTTTCCGACGCGATCCCCTTGTTAGGTACACTACCCAAACCTGCCAAAAGTTCTTTCCCCATTTCAATCTTACTTTTTTGTTTATTCATTATCTCCTGATTCTTTCATTTCAACTTCATCTATTTGTTCAATTTATTTATTCTTAAAATTATTTATCTAACAGACATTTTAAAACATTACAAGGAGTAAATTAAGTATACGAATTGTCCAAATGAAATTGATGCAAAGCTATAAATGTCGCTAGTGTTTTTTTTCGTTACTACAAAAAATAGATTCATCTTGTGTGTTGTGTACAATAAAGAATAGATTCATCTTGATATATTCAACGCTTAGCTTCATAAAATTAAGATTTGTATACGTATTTTATGACAGTATTGCGATGTTGTCTATCAGTTAAACCTAACTTTTCAAAAATTCTTGGAATCGATTTCGTGATTCTTTCTTTAAAAGATGCCTTTGAGCATCGGTTTTTATTAAAATGGCTGCACATTTGGGGTCCTTTTATTTGTTTTTTGGTTTCAAGGAAATTGTTGGTAAACATAACTTCTTGATCTTAATAATACATAGGTTTATAATTATGCTGGTGTACGTAAATTATTTAGCAATTCTATCTATTTCCCTATTGATCTAATAAAGTTAGGATATGTGAACGTTGCCTATGTTTTCAAGTATAAGAATATTGGATTATTTTATTTAGATGCTAAGGAGAAATTTAGATAGAAGGTAAAGTTTGCAGCTAAACGTGATTTTCTTCTTTTCAATGTATATTTTAGTAAACACCAGCTATAGACATAAAGTATTAACGAAAGTTGGTTTTCGATTATATTCTTCATTAAATATGTCGGGTTATTTATTATACACGGCTGTGGTCTTATTCCCGAGGAACCCAAAGGTAAGTCGAACTTTTCGATTCTATATGTAATTTTGCATTTTTAAAAAGTCTGTAATTACGTAATCGATTCCATGTCGTTTTTGTGTTTATGTGTTTTTGGAGGAGATTTGCTCAATATCTATAGATACTTGGAGGGTGGTGTTGCAATAAAAATTCAAGTATACCCTTCTATATAGTATATTAAACGATTAAATTAAAAACATTAATAACTTCGATAAACTAGTGTTTGCATGTCTATCCTCTTTGTTCTGTTTTTATTATTTCACTTGTGCCTTCTGATACCGACTCAGCACACAAACAGGTTTTGAAGTATACGATTCCTAGCCTAGATAATAATCTAGGTGCAAACAATTGTAAATAGAAATATTTTTCGTTTTATTATCATAGATTATTATATTGATCTTTGCAGGTGTTACAATTCTCCTGTCACAAACAGTTTTCTCTCTATTGGTGGGACACGTCATCACAAAAACCTCAGAGGCGATCCCCCTAATAGGTGAGAAAGAGACTCACGTCTTTATAAAGAAAGAAATTAAAATAATATTAAATAATGTCAGAAATTTAGCCTTTTAAATTAGTTTGGGACAACGGGAATATTTTGAAACGTCATAACGTTTAAAAATGTTCTTCATCGCCCTTAAATGAAACACCAAATTAACAAAGATCTTAAATAGAATGAATTTTTCGCTTGAATTCTTTTCCGATTGTTTTGAAAACTGAAGAGAGCATTAAATACTTACTTTCTGTTTTCGACTTGCCTTTAGAGTCTCTACATCTCAGGAGACCACTCTATGCTTTTACAGTGCTCTTCCCGGCTCTCTCGACACTCGTACTAGAGTTATTGCACTTTACATTCAAGCTAGAGTAGCTGTATTGAAATAATCTGTCCAAGGTAACTTTTATTTATTCGCGTTTGATCTTCTTGTAATGTATTAAAATATATTACTTCTCACATCTGTATCCGCTCATCAAAGTTTCCTATGACTACTTTTCTGGAATTCTTCGATTGGCCTTAAACACACGCGACTACTGACGTCAGCTTTTTACGCATGATCTAAGAGATTAAAATTAAAAGCACAACTCTCCTCTTTAATTGAAACTATTAAATAGATTGCTTGTAGTTTAAAGGTTTTAAAGTTAAACAACAGTTCTAAAGCAACAAAGCGGATGCGGGTTGCGCGGGTCCAGCCTCCAAGTATCTCGTGAACTTTGGATCTCAACTTTGGTCTGTTACTTAACATTTTATTGATTAAATGTTAAACTGTTTAAACATTATCAAAGGAATCAAAGGTAAGGATATTTTGCAATATTACAATGTTGTATATTTTTTTATTCTAAGCACTCGGTTTAATTTATTTTGCAATCAAAGTACTCACCAGTTCCTTTGACAATGTTGAGTCCAAATTATAAATTTTATTCTAAATTTTTGACTTAATAGTATGTATATTAAAATTGTCAGACAGTATTAATTATTTTTGAAGTGAAATAATAATATGCAATAAAACAAACATAAAACTCCTAAAAGATTAATCATCTGAAAGTAGATTAGAATTATCGCTGCATGCTCATAATGCATGAATGTGGCTGTCAGTATCAAAGTAATTAGTTTTACATGTGTAATGTAACAGTGAATCACGCTAACATAATTTTAAAGTATGTAATAAACAATAATAAAATAAATCACTAAATGTATTTAATTTTCTCCTTACAAGTCATTACTTTTATTTTAACCATCTTTACTTATAATGTTTACAAAATTAAATGTTACAGAAGTTTTTTAATATACTTAGAAAGTTACTAGGGTGTTGGACTTTCTATTCAAAAATATTCTCCTATCAAAAATATTATTTATCTACGTTATAGCAACCTGGTCAAACAGTCTGATGTACATATCAGTGTAGGTATCTGTCATTTGTGTTGTGTTGTATTGGGCCAAACGGAGTGAGATGACTGGTGTGATTTGTGAGCCCCAAATGCCTGCTAAGCGAAAATACAGGTCTATAAATCTGTCATTAGACCTGTTCTTTTGCATGAGAACCGTGGCTTTGATTAGACCATCACAAGCACGAGCTGTGTGTCACGGAAAATAATATGCATGAAAAGTGGATATGTGGAGTTACTTACATAGAAATATCACGTGAAGACCTTCCGCATTTCATTGGTACAACGAGATCTTAGGGAAATCAATAACTTATTTAAGGAGCCAATATCGTATTGTGTCGTTTTCGCCAGGTTCCAGTAGAAGACGTAGGCCCAAGAAATGTTGCCTTAACATCGTGAAGGATGACAAGCGTGTCAATGATCTCATGATAAGGCATGCTGAAATCCATGCAAAATGTAGTAGGACAACGGACTCCAGGTTCCTAAAGGCACTCTCTGATTACAACCAGGATTCAACGAATTGATGCTAAAAACGATTGCTGTCTCGATGACACAAAGCGGTCTCCCCTATAGCTATTATCCCACAGATCTTTATTATTATCATGCACCAGCTGCTGCATTTTTTGTACAAGTTTTATACTGGTTCTCAAGTTGGAGAGTACCTAACAGTGAACCACAAAAGTGACGTCCGTTAGTACTAATATTAGTTCCAGAGATGATCTCAAATGGCGCTTTAAATTTACACATAAAAATATACATGTCATGTATATAGAGCCACCAGTGCAGCGAGGACAAAGAAATCAGTGTCTTGTAGCAGCGAGAGGTAGAGGTTAAATTATACTTCAAATGGCAGAAAATAAATAGTATTCACTGTCGAGTACTGATGTGAACTTAAGTACTAATATTAAAAAAGCCGTACAGTTATTACAATATATAGCACAATGTGTGAGCGGAACGGATGATGTGCGAGCGAGATAGAGCAACTATTAATACGTGCGCTCCCGCGTTGCGATAGCCAGTAGTTCGTTGTTCACTACGACGACTAGACGTATGTAGCTCCCGTAGTCTCACCTACAGCCGTATGATGACGACGGTCAGAAGTAAAGTGATACACCCCGATGCCAGTGTATTTTCCTTTGGAGAGAGCGAAGTAGGAAATAAACTCACGCTCTCGTTCCACCTCCTTCTTCTAAGTACAACTTGCGCACAAAAAGAGAGCATGTTCCTGACATGTCGGTGCACTTCCGACAATGTAACGGAATAACAGCCGGAAATGTAAAACAAAATATACCTTTTTGTATCGTTGGGGGAATACATTTATATAGCCTCTCGGATCCCGCGGGTAGTCAACGAGCGGGTGGGACTCTAAACGGATAGGTATTTGCGGGCCGGCTCTGAAAACAAAAAGTAGGTACCTAAATTAAATCACTCGAACGATTTCTATACTACCAGCACTTCATTAAAGTACTTCAGTTATTGTGGATATCAAATTTTAAAGTCCAACACCTAAGTAATAACACTTTCCTTACTCTTTGAAATCAAACTTACTCCATTACTTATTATTTGACTCAGAAGTGTTCGATGTCTTAATAAAAACCATGTACTTATGCGTAACAGGCACATACTTCAACTGCATCATGTTTATGGTGGCTTCGAGTGTCGTGTTGACCGTGGTCGTGCTAAATTATCACCATCGTACCGCGGATATACACGAAATGCCACAATGGGTAAGTAGATATTTAAATATCCATCAGATGTCCTCAAACATTTTTCTATTGTAGACCACTTGCTGTTTTTCAAATTGGCATAGACCCCCAGCCTCCCTAGTATTTAATTCACGCGATCTAAGCCTAACGAATCTCACTTTAGATAACATCGATAAAATTGCGACGTTTTATAATAAAAATCAAATTAGCTTACTATTTCTTAAAATAAATAAAATAATTAGAGACAATATACAATTATGACATGTTTATTGTAACTTTGGATAATAAATCAGAGGGTTATTCTTAGAACCGCGAATTTATAATCAAACTAAAAATGTTTGTAGAAATCGGTTTGAATAAAAAGTTTTGAATTTGATGACAGATAAAAACAGTGTTCCTGCAATGGTTGCCTTGGATATTACGCATGTCAAGGCCAGGAAAGAAAATAACGAGAAAAACGATCATGATGTCCAATAGAATGCGGGAGCTTGAATTGAAGGAGCGGTCTTCCAAGTCCCTGTTAGCTAATGTCCTGGATATCGATGACGACTTCAGACATGCGCCTCCACCGCCAAATAGTACTGCCTCTACAGGGAATTTAGGACCTGGGTAATTATTGTCACATTTTTTGAAATATTTTTTTTTTATAAGCCATATCGTTTCATCACGTGATTAGAGAATATGTGATTAGCATGGCGATCCATAGGTGTAACCTATATATGGCGTGAGAATACAAAATTAGCGATGCTTTGATTAGTTGGGGTATTTAGTAAAACAAAAAAAATATCGAGCTTTAAATAGCTTTATACGTGACATGACTAATAAAAGCTCACCTCCCGTTAACATAACCTATATTAGTTGTGATATTAACATATCCGAAATGTAATCCTACATTCCTAGCCAAAATAGGCGGTATAAGCCAACATGCGAGCATAAGAGCTGCTCTCAGATCACGAGCTCTGAAGGTGTTTTAATAATTAAATTATCGAAAACGGTTTATACAGTTATTAGTATAAAGTTTTTTTTATTGAATTACATAACTTAATTGGATTGAGGGGGAAGATGACGTGACCACTTTGAAATTTTTAGACTAAATCATTTAAAAGTTGAAAGCCATTATAAGTCTGAAAAAAGAATGGTTTGTTCTAAGCGACTGTTTTAAATATTAAAACGTCCAAAAGTGAGAGAGTAATGCCTGTGGTGTTGTTATAATATATAGAGCTAGGTTTTTTACTGAGTGGTTGTTCATAGTTATTCCTTTCCCATAATGCGATATATTCATAAAATACCTAAACATGTACGTAATCCAAAAGCTAACAAAGCATGGTCTACCAAATAGATTATCATTTTACAGCTCAAACAATAACACTGTGGTTGAAACATTTGTATAATTAGACTAAGATATTCAGTTTTGCGGTTGAAACTTGAATAACGTATACCTCTGTGCCACAGGTTTTCAAACTTATTATGTTTACCGCCTAGTTTGAGAGTTAATTATTTTCTAGCATCCTTTCGCCGGCAAGATTTTCAACGTAATATTATTTTTACATAATCGGCAGACAAACACACACATTGTATAACCCCAAGCTAAGCAAGTTACGCTCGTGTTATGGTTAATATACAAAGGAGCACTCTGGGGCCGATTCCAGACACCCAGATCATATTAAATAATGTAAAATTCGTATAACGAAATTTACCATGCCTGGAATCGAACCCGGAGCCTCTCTCTGCATTACAGTGAGGTAGACCGGCAGTGGCGGTAATTTTGAATAAATATCAAAACCATGAGGCTTGGCCGAGCTGAACCGCTTTAACCACCTCTCAATTTTCTCTTAGCCGTTTATCGTCTATAAGCCTCTAGCGCCGACAAGGGGGCGTTATCTACCACTTTGAGAAACACTGCTCTACGCGAAATCCCTATCACATTCAAGAGCGCATAGAATTTCGCTGCGGCATTTTACTATCAAAGTTATGAGTTTAATTGCTAATTTGACAACGCTTTGACCTCAAAAAGCGCTTTCCATACATATCTAGTCTCAAATTCCTTACCAAGCAAAATTTGATTATGGAAATTATTTAGACGGAGGCGCTTTAATTATGAGCGGAATGATGATCTAATTTCTCTTAGATACTCTTGATGCCATTTTGTATATTCAGCTTTATTTGTAAAATTAATAAATTTACACATAAATTATTTGTGAATTAGAATTCGATACAAGCTGTTACACGGGTATTTATTTCAACATTAAAATAACAAAGTATTTTATTGTTGGTTTCTTAAAATTTATTTTATTTACTAACTAAATATTACACAAGTAGAATTAGTTTTATTAATTATTATTATTTAACAAAATTGGGTCGTTTTGGTCTTACGCCAAAAGGAAGGTTTGCACTGAAAATCAGTGTTGTGTCGGATTTAATTCCGGCACAGCAATATGCTGAGTGCAAACCTTGTTTGCTGAAAATGCGGTGTACAAATTCTCAAAATATGCTCTGTGTATAATAATGTATAAGGAATGTAATTATTCTTCAAATAAAGTCTTTAAATTAAATAATCAGACTACGTACAGTATAAGGTTTAGTCGAGCTGTGAACATAATTTGTAACAACATTTGTGAAAGTAGAAGAAGAAGTATGAAAGTAGGATAAACGCAGTTGAAATGAGAGTTTCGAGAAGTATATGTGCGATTAGCTTGAATGATATGATAAGATAAGAATGATATGATTTGTGGAGACATATTGCAGCATAACATTTTAGCACGTCGTGTCATTATTATAAATATAATATTATTTTTCTTTCCTTTTATTGTCTTGGTCTTATTGAGTATACATTGTTTGCTACAACTCCATTAATTCTTCAAAAAGTGATTCTGTAACATACTCCTGTAAAAAATTTATTAAAAAAAGAATTTGAGATATAAATAGAATATGAAATATAAAGAAAAACAATATTTAGCTAGACGTGTTGCTGGGGAGTTTCTTGCCGCTTCTTCTCCTTTACAGCATCAACACGTTGCGAAGCAGTGTACATAGAATAGGAAGTAAAAAATTAAATTTTAACTTACATGTATGACCTTCAAAAAGTGTTCTCCAGTGGAACTTATTTTGAATAAAAACTTTTAAATTTGAATTTGAATAAGGAACAGTGTGATAAGGGAACGTTGTGGATTGAAAGAAGATGTAATAACAAGAGTTGCAAAAGGAATGTTAAGGTGGTTTGGACATGTAGAGAGAATGAATAACAGTAGACTCACAAAACGGGTGTATGATGGTATTGTGAATGGTAGAGTTGTTGCCGGTAGAAGTGTTAAAGAGAGGTCAGGTAAAAAGCATCTCAAATAAACGTGCATGTATGAAGAGGTTAATAAAAGTAGGTGAAGCGAAAGTTGTTTGTCAGGATCGTCGCAAGTGGAGACCCACAGTCTCTGCCTACCCCCAATGGGAAGCAGGCGTATGTATGTAACATGAGTTATTTGGATACGAAACCATAAAAAAAAATAGAAACTACCCCATTTGTAGAATATTGAGGATTGCAGTGATCTATTGTTTCTGGGTGTTTAAGGAGCTTATTAAAATATTTAATAAACTTATCATTATACGCATATAGGAAAATGCAAAAGAACATGGGAACAATGGTGTAAAAAAATTAAATATGTAGACAGATGAGATGCCAGTGCTACGTTTTCAAATATTATTTTATCATCGTATGAGCGTTTCTCAAATTTCTTCACCATGATTTAAACATTTTTTGTTACTTGCGTTTCGGAATATACGATAACACGCCATAGGAAAAAAGAAACGGAAGCAACGAACTCAAAGTGTAAAACCTTCTTAAAATATATTCTATTGTAAAAGACATACATACATACATACATACATAACTTCACGCCAGTTCCCTTGCGGGGTAGGCACGAACAACAGAGCGCCATTTAGGCCCATTCTTACACACCTCACTTGCTTCTTTGACATTCATAACTCTTGTCATGCACACTCGTCTGTTCTTAAGGCTCCTGACATCACCCTCCGCTAGGACACGATCAATTTGATCATGGAAGGTGTGTCGTGGCCTTCCACGACTTCTGCATCCATCCACTTTTGCATTGTATATCTGTTTAGTCATTCTTATTCATTATTCATTATTGTAAAAGATGTCTTTTTTAATTCATTGGGAACTACCAACAAGTCTCACTCTAGTACTTACATCTTTTTATATTATTACATTAAGTTCTTAGTCTAAATGCAGACTTAATACAGATTGCCACATAATGCTAAAAAATATACGTTTTTTTTACAATATAAAACACAACAATACAATACAAAACAATTATAAAATTACATACAATCGAAAGCAATAAAAGAAAACTTTAACTTATTTGTATTGTATTCTACCCATAGTCCCTCAAGACTATAAGTAGAACACTGAGCCTAGATCACCGTCTTCTATAGGTAAGGTGCCCAGAAGGCTGGCCCCGTTTCCTCGCTGGATCGCCATACTGATCCGTTTTTTACAATTATTCATTAGTACGGTTGTAATGTTAACGTGTGTGTGTGTGTGTGTGTGTTTGTGTGTGTGGGTGGGTGTGTGCGGATGTGTGTATACGAGTATAAATAATTTACTTACTAATTTAGAATATTTCGCCTTTAAGCTGTTAACGTAATTACTTTTTTGGAGTGCATGACAAGATTTATGAATGTCAAAGAAGCAAGTGAGGTGTGTAAGAATAAGCCTAAATTGCGCTCTGTTGTTCGTGCGGGGTATAAGGGAACTGGCGTGAAGTTATGTATGTATGTATGTATGTACGTACTTTTTTGGAAAATAATGACAACAGTTGAGTTAAAAGTACTGTAATATCAGTGGGATAAACAATTTTCCACCCACTTCAATTTTCAGGGTTTTTTTAGGTTTTTCTCGTTTTTTTTATTACTTTATATATTTATTATTGATAATATGATAAGGTATGAAGTCATCAAAATCAAATATCGGCCTGTATGAATGGGCTATTATTTGTTCTTTTGCAAAATTGTGGGACTCTGGCAAAAATACTGAAGCGTAGGAAGTCAGAAGAAGTAGAAGTTTTTATCCGTGCAGGAACGGAGAAAGAGTACAATTTTCTTGCGGCTGGGCGGACTGTTGTAAGAGGCGACAAAACAACCCACAGCCAGGTGGTAGGGCATTTGCCCGACTGGATGGCTACCACCCCTGGTCTAAAGTATGTCGCCGTAACAACCATGAGTTGTGTTCTGGCATTTGTGATCAGGTTCCAGTCTCCCTTAAGAGAGCAGCAACGCATTTGTAGCACCTTTGGTGTTGCAAATGTCTATAGGTGATGGTAACCGCTTTCCATCAAGTGGGCCGTCCGTCTGTCTGCTGAGCTACTGCAATAAAAAAAAAAGTCTTCAATGAAGCACCTTTTGCTTGAAATATGCGTATCTTTTGATGTTTTACAATAAAAAAAATTATTTTTTATTTTTATTGCAGAAGTTTAGCAGACAGGCAGACGGCTCACTTCATGGGAAGCGGTTACCATCGCCTATGGACATTTGCAACACCAAAGGTGCTACAAATGCGCTGTTGCTCTCTTAAGGCAGACTGGAACCTGGTCACTAATGCCGGAACACAACTCAAGGTTGTTATGGCGGCATACTCTAGACCAGGGGTGGTCGCCATCCAGTCGAGCAAATACCCTACCACCTGGCTGTGGGTTGTTTAGTCGCCTCTTACGACAGGCCGCCAGGCCGCAGGAAATTGTATTCTTTCTCCGTTCCTGCACGGATGAAAATTTAATAAATAGTTGTTGCGCGTACAATAGTTCGTGTTAGTTCCGTAGTAGATTTTCATATATTGGCGGTTGGCCGTAGACTAATGAGCGTTTGTCATAGGCAATTTTGATATTGCGTGAACACACCGGCGCGAGCGTACTGATTTATGCCCGGCTGGAACAGTGTGTACCATTCTTTGGTAAATCGTGCGGCGACAAATACTATGGTCAAATATTGTGTGAAACGCTCATATCTCAAAAAATAACGCTATGGATCTTCTTCAGAGCAGTTTTCATTTAAACTCTTTTCTCAGCTCTACCACACTGCATATTTTAGTATGTTGTATTTTAGTATATATTGTTCTGAGAAGACAAGATATTTAGCAGTCGTTTTTTTAATGCATCATTATTAGAATTTTGATAGTAGGTAATTAACAGGCTGTTCTTAGGCCGCGTACACATAGAGTCATAGAATGCCAATGAAACCCATTCTCTGGTCTTCTTTGGCTCTATCTGTACGCAGCTTAAAAAATAGGTTATAAAGATTAATTTCCAACCCAGATGCTCTATATTCCGCACGGACTTCAGACGGTCGTTCGTGCGGCCGTCCACGATGGAGGATGTCGGTGGGGGGCTCAGCAGCCACCATAGGGAGCTGCATCTCATCCTGAGGGAGCTCCAGTTCATCACCGCCAGGATGAAGAAGGCAGATGAGGAAGCCGAGCTAATAAGCGACTGGAAGTTCGCGGCTATGGTCGTTGATAGGTAAGTGCAGGAAAAATCAAAGCCTGGCAATTAACATTTATTTAAAGGCAACCTCGTCTAATACGCATAATAATATCGTTAGGAAGAAATTTTACAGCAAAATAAAGAAATATTTAAAGACCTTTACGCAGGCTGCGCACTAGGCATATTAGCTGCAGAAACCAGGCTGCCGCAACCGGACTGGTAACCAGGCTTCGGCAACTAGGCTACGGTGATCGGTTTGCGGCAATCAGGCTATGGCAACCATGTTGCGGCAACCTGGCCGCGGATAGACTGCAACAACCAAAATATTGATGACCTAATTAAGGAATTATAACAGCCAGTCTATTTTAGCGTTTTAGTGGTTGACACAGCCAGAAATTGTTGGTCGTTTGGTGTCTGAGCTCCAATGAGCATCCATATTGGAATGGCTACCGCAACGAAGTTGCCTAGTGCGCAGCCTGTGTAAATGCCAATTGTAACAACTGTAGCTCATCGGTGGAGTGATATTATATTGTTACGAGTGCGGGACTCGGATTAAAAATGCCGTTGGAATTACTATAGAATTTATTAGAACTATACGAACACTTATAACACAGGTACAAATATAACTGAACATAATCAGTTCAAACGTAATGCGCGATTCAATAACACGCGCAAAGTCCGTCATTATATAGGTTATCGAATGTACACAAGTCTCGCCTTGATCGTGGTTCTCGCTAGACTGACAATCTCTCCATTGGGCCATTGCTTTATAATGCACCGATACAATATGTCTACATGGTAAGCATCGACGCAATTTCCCAGAAAACGTAAGCCGCACACCTGCGTAATGATGCCTGCGAACGGCCATAAATGCGTACAATACACAATAAGCTGTTTTCTAATTACAAAATTTAAACACAAAGTAAACAAAAGAAGATAGTGATAAAATAGTTTCAATGTTATTAGCTCAAACGCCGCAGCAGGTAATATGTATATATATGTGCCTTGTCTACAGGTATGCAGGTGGCCGAACTTGTAACAATATATTGATATTTTACACGTGTGTAGAAACAGTGTCAGTTGCCAGGTTTTGAAATTGGACAGTTGACTGGCTGTTAGAAATATTTTTTTGATCCTAAACCTATTTTTGTTAGTAAGTAACCAGGGCAGAGATCGCTTTAAGCGATAAGACCGCCCTTTGTTCAACATTTATTGTATCTAGTTTTTAAGAACGTAGTTATAATTTTGGTGAACAATAAAGTGTTTTCATTCATTCATTCATTCATTCACTCATTCATCCATTCACCCTCCTACATGTCGGTATGTATAGTTAAAATAAGACCTAGTGTACGTTTGTCCCCAGGTTCTGCTTATTCGTATTCACATTGTTCACGATAATCGCAACGGTGGCAGTACTACTGTCGGCTCCCCACATCATCGTGCAGTGAGAGACACTTGATCCCAACTGAACTACGAGAGAACTAATATTAGACATGAACGCTGTTTATATTTAAAATAAAATAAAATAAATACGTGACTGAAACGCACACGACAAATCATAAATCCTCGAACGCTTCTCGAAGTTTATTGTATCTATTGTTATCAGGGAGTCACTAATTGAAATAATTAATGACTCCCGATAAGCAAATTTAATACTTATTTCCCTCTATAACTCGAAAATCTTGGAGTTCTGTATCGCGAACATAGCAATATTTGATTTTACAACCTTAACAACTCGATTATATGAATAAATCTTAACTTCTACAAGTGGAATGTTTCCTTACAAAATACGCTTAAGTCGAAATCCTCCATAAGTCGAAAACTATAACTCGATTTTTTTGGCGACTACCTTCAAGTTGGACTTAAAGAGGTTCTACTGTAGTTTGAATAAAATAATATACTGTAGAGACCGGAATTATTATATAAATAAAAATAAAACGAGTATCTTGGTCAGCGACTTATTTGACAACGACTGGAAAGAATTGAATATTTTTTTTAACTGATCGTAGCAGTCCCAATTAAAATTTGCCAGGTGGTAGGGCATTTGCCCGACTGGATGGCTACCACTCCTAGTCTAAAGTACGTCGCCATAACAATCTTGAGTTGTGTTCGGGCATTAGTGACCAGGTTCCAGTTTCCCTTAAGAGAGCAGTATCGCATTTGTAGCAACTTTGGTGTTGCAAATGTCCATAGGCGATGGTGACCGCTTTTCATCAAGTGGGCCGTCTGCCTGTTTGCTGATCTCCTGCAATAAAAAAAAAAATAGGCTGATTTGTTTTGGCTATTTTTTTTAAATTGTTTGAAGTAGTTTGAATTAGGTATAGACAAGTAGCTGTAAAAGTTGGATAATTCAGCAAAAGTTTAAAGTGCTTTTTCAATGAGCTTTTTGTTTAAACTTACGACCATGACTATACATATAACTCACGAATCTAACTATAGATATTTGTAATTTAGGGTTTCGTAGGATTCTGAGCAAACACAGAATTTTCATAAAATCGTCACGTTCGTACATCCGTCTGTCCATTTGCACGTCTATCTTTGTCTATCGTATCCTTTTCCACTGTAACTGCTGGATCTTTTTTATTTTTTTTATTGCAGTAGTTCAGCAGACAGGCGGACAGTCCACTTGATGGATAGCGGTTACCATCGCCTATGGACATTTGTAATACCTGCGCTGCTGCTCTCTTAAGCGAGACTGGAACCTGGTCACTAATGCCGGAACACAATTCAGGGTTGTTATGGCGACATACTCTAGACCAGGGGTGGTAGCTATCCAGTCGGGCATGTGCCCTACTACCTCCTGTCTGTGGGTTGTTTTGTCGCCTTTTAGGCTGCCTGTCCATTGAAGCGGAGCGAGGCTACAGAGCGGAGAAAATGAGAAATATTCACCTATAGGATTGCATAAAAATAGTGCCAATGCATAGACAGCCACTCGGCAGCATCGCTCCGCTTCAATGGACAGGCAGCCTTACGACAGGCAACCCGGCCGCAGGAAATTATATTCTGTCTCGGTTCCTGCAGGGATCTATTTGGATGATAATATTTTTGCATCATTTTTAGATTGTCACATACATATGTTAGTGAATTTAATTTCTGACTTTAAAATGAAATAAATTTTGGTAATAGCCGGTAAAATACAGGTGAAGTTCACAATATATTGTTTTTATATAGGATCAAACACGAGAAGCGTTCGACATGTCGCAAGACAGTAAAAAATAAAACTAAAATATAAAAGAAATCATTAAGTTAGTTAAGACCGACATATTATAAAAAAAACGATTGTGATGTTACTAAAATGTTATTTACGGATAAATGTTGACGATTATAATTTGTTGAATTAAAAATATATTAATAGAAAATCTAATGGGGTATGGTTAAATGGTAAATTAATTTAAAACGTTTGTAGACTGTTGTATTCTCGAATAGTGAGAACGGAATTATGTCAAGATTTCGCCAAAGAATAATGCCTTGATTACACCTGACGAGTATTGTGTCGAGACAGTACTTTCGGCCGAGCATGATTTCAAAGTAATTAATTGAGGTAGTCGGACCTCAATAATGCTAATGCCCCGTTTTTATATCTTGCCAACAGTTCATTTGTCTTCGGTTAAAATTTGATATAAGCTTCATACAAGCAATGTCTTTATTAACTAGCTTGATATACTAGCGTGTTTATACATAGATACATACATAACTTCACGCCAGTTCCCTTGCAGGGTAGGCACGAACAACAGAGCGCCATTTAGGCCCATTCTTACACACCTCACTTGCTTCATTGACATTCATAACTCTTGTCATGCACGCTCGTCTGTTCTTAGTGTGTTTATAATTACATATAGTCAGCAGTAATATAGATGGGTATTATATTTGTGTTAAAAATGCCCTAATTTGTTAAGATCTTAGCCTGAAATTTATTATAGACAATAATTCTTACGTCAAGAGCTTTATTTTTTGAACCCATTCTCTTGCTCAAATATCTTCAACTATAGTATCCTAAGCCACGTACTCATATGTGAGCTGCCACTGTGACCAAGCGGATCTAGTAAGGGGCCATTCTTTAATTATGTAAGGATGATTTTTGACTCCCCTACCCTCATGTAATGGGGAGATAATATTTTTTCGAACCCCCTCCCTCTTCTTACATAAGTTTCAATCTCGTTTTTCCGAATAATAAAACGTTGTTAGAAAAGGTTCAGTTACACTGAAACTAACAGTTTAGCGTACATCGAAGATTTTTATTATTTAGCAGATAATTTAGGTTATACTTTTATTGCTATCAGATATAGATTATCTTTATGTAATATTAAATTTCGACTTGTAAAATATTACGTAAGGGTTTTACCCCCTCCCCTGCTAGATAAGGGCATGTATAGATTTTTCTAACTTCCTCGGGACCTTTACGTAATTAATGAATGGTTCCCTAACGTACTCTAACGTGTTTGCTGACATTGATCGCCCTTTGTCGGCTCGTTGCGAGCGCGCCGTTACCGCTCGCCTCGAACTCGCGAGCCCGGAGCAAACTATGATTTATGGTTTCAGTAACTGCAATGGTTACGATTACACCTCGCAGGTTACGCGGCTCTACAAGGAGCCACTTACAAATCTGTCTGTTTTTTTTTGCAATCTTAGTCCTTTATAATATTAAAAGTAAATGAATTCGACGCACAAGCTCAATATGTATAAACAGCACGCTGTATCTTGTTCAATCTAGTATCATTCTAGTTTCTCGCCACTGTACTCGTTAGGTGTGAATAAGGCATTAACGCATGTAGTATTTGACGAAGTTAATAATAGAATATTATTATTATGATCGTAAATAATAATTCCTTAAAAAAAACTGATGATATAGTTATATGTATATTTAATTAAATTTTTGTAAATATTTCTCATTAAATAATAATTTTAATAATATTCTACAATTAACTTTAATGGAATAATGTTTTTAATTCGCGAACCATAAAATTTATTCAAGGGGAAGTATTTGTAATGGGACAATATGATATTCGAACAAAAGAGGTTCTATGGGTATATTATCTTTGAAAGGCCATCCTTTGAATCAGAATGAGGGATCACAGAAGTCGGCGTTACCATAGGGTATTAAGTGAACTGTACATAAGAGGATCAAAAGTATTTGATAGAGTGAGGTCGAAATAGTTTACTTAAGGCGATGCTATTTGAGAAAAGTTTTATTGGATTTAAATATTATGTGAGTTTATCGACAATAATGAAAATGATATTTGACTTTTTTTTTGTAATGCAGTTCTCTGTGTTCTTTTATAGTCAGTCTAGCTTTTGTTTACGTGATATGTAACCAGGCGCTGACCATGAAGAAAAACATCACGATGAAACCGTTACATCGAAGCAACAACAGGGTGGCTCGAGCCCAGCAATAGGAAGTCCATGGGCTTATATAATTTTACAATATGATTATGTTGGTATAAATACTTTTTCACTACATTATAATTTAAAATCAGATTTGATCAAATGTCAAGTGTTTAATAATATAAAGAGGCAATGGAAAATGTGGCCTTTATATAAAATTAAATAAAAATTACGGTTGTCGATAAACAAACGTAACATTTAAATCTATATAAAATAAGAAATGAAAATAAAATGAACGCTCCGCGATTATAGATTCACAGGAATTGTTAAAATTTGTGGAATTGAAATAAAAATATAAACAAAATAAAGGAACCAAATAACATTAGATAAAAATAAAAAACTGATTTAAGAAAATTAGTTAAATTAAAAAAAAATTGAACGATAGAATTGAATAGTTGCAGCGACTTTTTTTAAAATTCGATGAAATGTGTCGACATATTAATAAAGACAAAATTATGTAAGTATCGGTATCGATTATAGATAGATTAGTAATTATATCATCAATACGATAACTATAGCACCCGCTTCATAGTATTATATTATTATTATAGAAAAAGAACGGTATAATTTTTCACTGTTACTCGCATTATAACAATTGTGTACAGTTCTCGCGGCGTGAGCTCAGCTTTGAATTTTTGTGAGTGCTAGTGATACCAGAGGTGAAGAGCGCAGCAGCAAGGTGACGCAGACTAGTGATGAGTAGTACACGTGTGAGGCAGTACATTTGTCCCGTACAAAATATAAATTTGTACTACGTCAAAAATTTTGTCCCGCTACTACTTACGCGTCAAATGTAAGAGGAACGACGGAACGAGGACAAAAGTACAATAATGCCTCTACAGATATTCACATGACAAATAGGGACTGCTAGTAAAATGAGGTGACAAACGTTTCTTAACGAAAGTTTCCGAACTAAAAGTTTTGTACGGGACAAATAAGGGAATGGCGCTCGCCGCCTCACTGGCCTCATCGCTTCAAATGTACTGCCGCGGTACAAACCAAACAAATCAATTCAGTACAAAATGTCTTATTAGTCTTACAGACTCGTTTTAAAATCATGTCCTACACAATTCTACTTCAGACCGCGTTTCAAAAACCAGTATAAACTGGCCGATACACGCTACACCATCTGTGTGCACTCACACAAATAAAAAGCTTACGTCGCGACGACTATATTGTTTGGATGTACTGATTGTAAATTATTTTTCCGCTTTGGAACTGAATTATCACATTATTTACTTGAATAAAAAATATTTATCTGTAGAGAAGTCGAGTGAGTGAGAGAGACAATAGAGAGGACTAATTTGGACCAGCAGATTCCGAATATATAACTTTTAGAATTTTTCTCGGTCTGTTAGAGCATCACATGAGATGAGTAAACGATAATCAAAAATATGGCCGTTTCAATTTACTAATAAGTACGCCGACTCGTCATGACAACGCGAACGAAGTTTTGCTGGCACATGCCAGTTAAGAAATGTAATTATTTGGGTCAGATCCTAAAAATCACATGAAATATCGATCTTTTTCATTAAGTTAATATATTGAATTTTACTTTATAATAAAACTTCAGTGAATCGTTTAATCTAATTAAAAATACCAATCAGTACATCTAAAATATTAGAAAATTAATCAATATTAAATAAATACATCATACAATGTATATAGAACCGCATAGAGCGTATATTTGTATATATTAACATGTATTAGACGACTGGAAAAGACTAAAATACTTCTTCACAATTTAGAAGCAGTCTTTGGCAGGAAGTGTTTAAACGGACTACCAATGGACTTGTCTGTCGCCTTGAATATTTGAGACGTGTTTTATTACGTAACATTATAAACATCATACGTTACTACTAGTTCAGAAGCCTTAAGAGGCTGACTAATACCCAGTTCTTATACCTTACCTGCCGTTCATTTCCCTTACTACCAGTCAAAATTTGACATAATCTCCATATTAGTAATGCCAAATGTTAACTGATGCTAAGGCTGCCTGTCCATTGAAGCGAAGCTAGACTGCGGAGCGGAGAACCGGACGAATATTAACCAATAGGATAACATAAAAATTGCGTCAATGGACCGGCAGTCAATCGTATTGGTTAATAGGTATTTCTCCGTTACTCCGCTCCGCAGCCTCGCTCCGCTTCGATGGACAGGCAGCCTAAGGCAGGTGTATGTAAAGTAAGATATGGAAACCGAACATAAATGGACTTTGCTATCTCGCTCGCACATTTTTTGAAAGTATAAATTGTCTGAATTTACATACGAGAAATCTGTACTACCCACATAAATCTCAACAATAAAATGTTACGAATGTTACACAACAAAGAAAAAACAGGGTTTCATATAGTATATTTTTTCATCAAATATTGATTTTTATATGATTTTTTTTCTCTTTAATTATTTGGGACTTGCCACATAGGCATGTCAGCCCCATCATCTCCTAACCATACAATAACTTACATATTACATTTTAAATAATGAGCTGGCTAACAAACTAGCCTTCTTTCAGGTTGGTTTTGACAGAATTTCTATATTTTTTTATATCTATATATATTTTTATTTTACAATTTTTGGATGACTATCAGCTATTCACATTGTAATAATAACACATTAGTGATAGTGAGCTATTAACAAGTCACCACAGGTAGAAATAAATTAAGATCAGAGAACTAAAAACAAAGAGAGAGCAAAAAAAGTAATTTAAACATGAAAAAAGAAATCTAACACCCTAAAAAAACCTGCTCATTACACACTAAAATTCAAAATATAGATCATTGAGTTTATTCCTAAAACCAGACACTGAGGTACCCGTTATATCCAAATCAAAGCTGCGAATTAATTTATTATAGGTAGTACACGATCGATACAGAAAACTATTTTGGCGATAGTTCGTGTCGATATATATATATATATAAATCAATTGCTGTTCGTTAATCTCGTTTAAACTCGAGAACGGCTGGACTGATTTGGATAATTTTGGTTTTGAATTATTTGTTGAAGTCCATGAAGTAAAAGGTGAGTAAATATGAAAAATGCTTGGAATATAGTAAAAACGACGATTTCGCTTTCTCTTCGAAACCATTCCTACCTGTCAAACATTTGATGTTCAGAAATCGAATTAAATTAAAAAGTGTTTTTTTTTTGTTTTGAATGTCAAACGTCGGATGTTCGATCCGGTTAAGTTTTGACCACATTTTTTTTATAAAGTTGAAACATTCTGCAATTATCATTCAGCTTTTTTTTATTTATTTATTCTGATGCGGTACGAAGTTTGCCGGCTCAGCTAGTATAATATAAAAATACATTTTCTATATAAAAAATCAATTCTTAGGGAATTACATTGAGTTGTGAATCACATTTATTTTCCGAGTCTAAAATGTTTTATTTTACTTATATGTTGCTTAAAGTTAAAATACAATCATAATTTTATAAATTCTAGATACAATTTATCTTGTGTAACATTCAATAAAAAAAATTAGTTAAAAATATATCGAATATCAAATTGCATTAAAATCAAAAACACTGAGAAATTAACAAATAGACTTCCACGTGAATATATTAATATGCTACTTGTAAGATTTGTACATATAGATATCTTTTTAAATTAATATAATTATGTCAGGTTGTTTAAAAGCGTTTTTTAAATTTGAATCATTATACTATTATTATTATTTTTTGTCATTTGATATAAAATAAAAATGTAATAAAAACCAAAATGTTATATAGTTTCGTAGCGAATATTCAAGGCGGTAGTTTATTTAGACCCTATAAGCACATATTGTAGTGGATATATCATATTAAGCTATTTATTTTAATGGGATACAATAAATTTATCAATTCTATGTCCGTTCATCAATTTCTCTCTTATAGATGTCGTGGAAGCCTAGTAAATGTCGTAATCCTTCAATTTGGAAGTCCTATTTACTTATAAACGGCTTGAGCTTTGATAGATTCGAGAATAATTATAAGCTTTTTTTTTTCATATAACAATTATTATTTCTATTATTCTTTTTTTATTGTTAAATTATTTTTTGACAATTCTTTGTTTTTTGCCTTCAATGCCTTCAATGAAGGCATATTACTTGCTTTTAAGTATTTTATAAAGTTAATAAACAATCAAGCATACAAATGGGAAAGCAACTTTATTTGTTTCTTACGTTTTCACGACTAAAGAATTGAATAGATCTTAGTAAAATTTGGAAAGAATATCTTTAAAAAATTGAAGTCGGTTAAATAGGCAAAGGAAATGTGAATAGGAAATCCATAATTTCTCAAGTTAGGGACATGAAAATTCATATTTTGGCTTTTTGGTAAGTTTCAGCGTTACAGTTGCGTGTTTAGTTTGTTCAAGAAATAAGTATATTACACGTAGTTGCGAGTCTACTGCATTTGATTAATTGTATACTGTTTCAAAACTCAGGTCGTTTTTGGGTAAAGATTTTCCTTAGACTATAATAATAAATAAATAAAAACTAATAATTAAGGACGCTCACTAATAAGTAGTGATTTTAACGTAGGTTATAATAAAATACGATTCTATGTGTATTTCGTTTTGTAAAAAATAGTTTATTATCGATTTTTATTTTGTAATCGAATGAATGTGG
This sequence comes from Dendrolimus kikuchii, assembly GCA_019925095.2. Classification (NCBI taxonomy): domain Eukaryota; kingdom Metazoa; phylum Arthropoda; class Insecta; order Lepidoptera; family Lasiocampidae; genus Dendrolimus; species Dendrolimus kikuchii. The sequence continues at coordinate 3,925,909 of CM034389.1, forward strand.
TGTACAACATCTTTGAAATGTATCATGTTTTTATGAAAATTGTATTTTTTGTGATTAATGATTGAAAATAATAATAAAAATAATTAAGAAATAATCAATTTAATAGGAATTGTGTAAAGAGAACGATATGGGATACACAGTGTGTATTATTTAGGATTTAACTAAGTTATTAGGATATCGATTGTACGTATGTATAAAATTTATTTCTTAAAAATTTATTGATGTTATCCCATGCAAAGTTTATGTTTGAAATGTGGTGCTCGAGATATATCACGAGGGAATGTTTATACATGCCAATATTCTCGTAATAATGTGAAAGATTTTATTAGTACTCTTAAATATGGAACGATTTTCGGTTTTAATAATGTATTATTATAATTTTTTATGAGCAATACCTATTATTATTATATTTGTATTAGAAGCAAAATATTCGGAGTACGTGTATTCGATGTACATTTTCAAAATAATGATTGTTATTGTTAATAACTACAAGAAGCATTTATTCGATATCAAAACTAATGCTTTGAAATTATTGGCATGTAATTTTTATCTCCAAGAAACTCATTGAGTGCTTTATGTATATATAATACACGATTATTTTTTAAAATATTTGATAATTATTGTTACTTATATATTTGAGAATTACGTTGTATTTAATAAACCCAATATTATTTAACGATTTGTGTGTGAATTTATAAACGAAAATGTGAAAAACTTAATTAAATTTTAGTGCCAAAGGTTCATAAATATTTAAATTGTGTTTGATTATTTATTATGTAGGATTATAAATAAATTATAAAAGTTGACAATTCTATTGTAAAATAAATATTTAAATGAAAACGAACTAGGATCTTTGTTAACATTATGATAAACGTTAATGTTAAAAACATGATGTTGCCGCAGCGGACGGATCAGCCAATTTGGAAAACTTATTTTTAATTAAAAATATTATATAAACGAAGGGGCCACTGGTTTTATGCAAGAGTGATATGTTTTTGAAAGAACTATAAACTTACTTGGTATCTTCTGTTCTTATCTAGTATTTATAGAAGAACCTGTCAGAAAATTTCAGATTTAATTTAAACCGATTTTGTAGATAAAACAAATAAATAAATATAAAAATATATTTAAAAAATTAATGAAACTGAAATGTCACGAATACACAGGTTACCGTGTTTGGGTTTGGGCTCCTGTCTTTCCTACTTTCAATAAAGCTTTTCTTATTAAGATTTTTTTAGGTAATTATTATTATATAATAATAAAATCAAAATTTACTTCTATATATTAATATAATGAAATGGTTATGGTGTCATTTTGTAATAACCTTTCAAGCTTTAATAATAATTATTATTTTTAGTAAACATAATTTTTCTAAATTTTTGTCATGAAAATGATCAGTCTTGCAGTAGACCCTTCAAAATATATAAAAGGTTGTGAAACGATTGTCAAGTCCGCACCGGTAGTATTATGTTTATAAATAAAATAATAATGATAAAATGATTAGAAGATGAACAAACAGTTTGAAATAATAAAAAAATCGTCTGCTCTGGACCGGGTTAAAAATAACCTAAAATAAAAGACACCAATATTCATAGTTTACATTACAGTACTCAGGCGCCTCTAAAATACAGGCAATGTTAATTAGCAAATTGTTTCTGTATGTATCTGGCAAAGATTCGTACACACGTTGTGCACACATACTATAGTTGTTATACATTTTTATAAACTGGCCAAGCTAAATACAGCCCTGTACGGTAGCATAAATTTATGCAAAAAAGTACTATAAACATAATCTAGACTTCATAAAAAAACACATAAAGACAAAAGCTCTTTAAGGTCTTGTCTTTGTCGTCAATGTTTGGTTATGTAATAAATCTTGCTACTCGATTATCACATAGTTGTTTGTGCAACAAAACAACAATTTTTTACTCTTGGTAAGTGCCGAGATTGCGTTTCGATTAACTGAAGAAACTCTGTATTTGATTTACAAACTTAGCTCGAATCTTTTGAATCAGACACGCAGGGAATAAATAATGTTAGAACCTGAGTGTAAAGATTGTTTCAAAACATATGAAATAATTTCACTCTCTTATGATATAAAATTCTTCAAATCACTGGCAAAATACAAATAATTTCGAATTAATAGCTAAAAAAACAAAAAAAATAATAATAATTGTACACAAAAATATTGATAATAATGACGCCATTTCGTAACGTTCTAAATTCAAAATTCTGCACTAGTGAGGAAAATCGACTTTTGGTCCACAAAAAGTGTTGTTCTAAGCAACAAAGATATGCTTTTTGAAGTAAAATGAATGAAATTGTTATTTTTAAATTTATAATATTTCACATGTTGCTGCTGTAATATTTTTTATGTTAACCGCAGAATACAACGAATATTATTTCAGACGCGTAATTCAATTCTCCATTTCAATCGCTCGGTGAAATATGAAACTGAGGGTTGTTCGGTATTTAATTGATTCGTGCGATCTGTTTTTACATTTGTTTGTCGGTTTCATGTACATTTTTATCGAGATTCGAAATTTATAACCAGTCGTGAGTAACAACGTAATATAAAGATGATTCAAATGGGTTTAATTATATAAGAAATTATTACAATAATACACACCGGCACAAGTAGCGTAATCGGAAAGATTTAACAAAGCGATCCCACTTATTGTTGTATTTAAAATAATAATTAGGAATTAAGTTACAACAAAATCAACATCTTTTAATGTGGTACTTGTGGAATCTAAAGTAACTTCATATGAAAAAAAAAAACAAAATATAGCAAAGGGAACTTTTTTACAGATTTCATATTAACTTAGAAAAGTTGAAAAATGCATAATTTTGACATTAAAAACCTTATATAACTGTAAAGAAATGAAAGTCTAGTAACCCGTGTTTTCTCCTCATGTTCTGTGTGCAGCTTCCATCCGTCTGGGCACGCTGCGGGATGCGAGACAAAAAGAACAAATTAAAAAAAAATGCCTGCCAGCTTTTTCTTTTTTCAAATGAGAGCTGAAGAAAAAAATGTATAACCAGCCAGTGTGTTAAAAAGTGATTGCATTATTTTTTAATTTTTGTGGTTTCACTAACGTCACGCTTATCTTTGCCGATGTGTAGATATATATTCTATTACTAACTCAGTTTCATAATACAATATTTCTTTTCAAATACTATACAAGAAATGTTAAAAAAAATTAACAAAAAATAAGATGTATGTTCAAAAGTATAAAGAAGTTTTTTACTTTATTTGACACACAGAAGACCTTTGAAACGTATCTAAATTAAAGTACAAATGAGAAACAGTATAACATCTGATTATTCCTATCTCTATCTCTGAAGTACAGTTGCTAGTGCTTTCTCGCTCACACCAATACGTGTGATGCGTGCACTACACATGAGTGCGAACGCGACTTTTGTAAATCAATTCAAGAAGGAAAGAGACAGATAGTCACCGGCACTTTTATACAGTTCTATTCCGCGACTATCTTACGTAACTTACTGGCCGCACAAGAATAACTATAATGCTTTAATTATAAAACAGGTATTTTGGAACTCTACACAATATTTCTACTACTAAACTCTACTGTAAGGTTTTAACACTGTTTCGTAATGTATTTCTATTTAAAATATTATTAACCAAAATCAAACAGTTCATTCTACAAATCAACTTTGATTGTGTGTTCTTTAATATTATGGCACTTGTAATCTTAATTTCATATTTGTCTTGTAATTATTCATGTTAAACGTACCATTACCGAAAACGCGTTGATAGGTGGCGTGATCAATGACATACTAAATTAATATACTTGCCATTCACTAATAGCATTTCAAATCGTGCGTGTTGAATAAAAAGGGCCGTACACACTTATTCGCTTATATTCGGAGTCGGATAATATCGGAACAGGATTATTAATACGAAGTGTTTATAGTTTCTTCACCTTATTTCCAATTTAGGATCGTTAGCGTAAGTGCAGAAGCTTGTAACTACATTTTTTATAAATCTTTTTCGTAAATTTTTTATCTTAGATTGTAAATAATGGACGAAAAAGAACAATATCATCAAAAATGTAGTTACAAGGTCCTGGACTGACATCGACGATATGTTAAACTAATACAATTTTTTACCTACAAAACATGTAAAAGCTAAGTGTCTGTTTCACTTCTTACTGATGCAATTCTTATTGACATCATAAAATATATATATATTGCAAGTGTGAATTTTTTTTTCTGCAATATTTATATTTTGTTGTTTATAAACGAATGAGTTTGTATGGCCTTTAACCAGATAATACCAAAACAAGTAATTTACACAATAACTACATTTCGCACAATTGTCAGTATTAATATAATTCAGAGCACTTAAAATAATTTATGTTAGTCCCCCATCCGGCAAAGATTAATACAATCATAATTGTTGGGCTAAAGTTATAATTCATGTTCTGGAAGCTATTGTTGTTATTATAGTAAATAACAGGTAAATTCATGTTTTGTTACGAAACCTTGTCTTTTACGCGACTTCAATCGTTCAAACAATAGTCCGGTAAGATTCGTTTAGGAGCTCGATGACTAAAGGAAGGTGGTATAGATAGATACTTATTGTTTTCCATGGTATTTACTAGCTTCTGTAAAACGTACCATACCAGAGAGGATGACTGTCTTGCAGTTTATTTTGTATGACAAAGATATGAGGTGTCTCGCGAGTGTTCCCACATTCGCATTCACGTTCTTGATGCGGTCTTGTGTATTAGCGGAGCGGAGTATTGGAAAATAAAATATGTGCTTAATGTCATAAAAATCTGTTAATATCTAATATCGTTTAAAAAACAAAGAAACTCGTGCTTTCGGAAATAGTTTTTCAATTACAAAACTTAAAATTTACAAGATTTCTTCATCTAAGCCACACTGCTTAGGGTTGTGACCTGGATGGTAGTGCATAATTGCTTTCTTCCACCAAAATTGGTGTTGACTATGGTAGAGGGCCGAATTTATTACCATATTCAGCTTGTCAGCAACCTGATCAATCTATCTATTTGGAGATCTATCGCAAGTTCATATCTTCATAAAGTCAGCCTTCTCTCCCTATAATCTGGATTCTTTTGGGCTATGTGGACAAGGTACTTTAGTATGCATTGTTGCCATACAGCTGATAATTATACTAGTACTGTAAAAGTGACTTTAGGTGTTTAATTTTGTAGTGTTCGTGGCTATTTCCACGAAATATTGGTATATATTATAAACCCTTTTGGTAACTCGACCACATGGTATTTTTCAATTCATTTATTCAAAACAAAATTTCCAAAACGGCTACGCATCCGAAGTAAGTTTATACGAGTGAAGCCGCGTGGAAAGCTTTAGTTATCATAATATTAATATCTTATGGATGATGGACTACATAAAACCCTGAACAAGCTCTGTCCTTTTCACAATTATAAATTTGGGTATCTGTCTCACTCACACACATTGTGTTCCTATGGTTTATCCATATGAAATAGTTATATTAAATTAATTAATTAAAATATGACTGCAAATGTTAAAAATACAGCCGAATAATTAACTATAAGTTTAAAAAGCCCCTATGGAGGTTTTTGTAATAGATTTAAAATAATATCAAAAGGTAAAAGCATTTATTTATTATTGTAAAATTTTCCAAAATTTGGACGTAATTTTAATTGTTCCCTTAAAATATTAATTCATTATTTCCAAGACCACGAAAGATTTTTTATATTATACTTTTCGTAAAAATGTCCAAGTTTTAGAAGATATGGCGTATAAGTGCTTTTATCTTAGTAATTAATAAAAAAAAAAACAATAAAAGACAAAAGTAAATTTGTAATATAAATACGAGAACGGGTAAAATGTGTTTATTCGTTAAATTGAATAATCGTAAGTAGTGTTCGATTTGTATAAAACTTATAAAATAAATTAAAACAATCTGATTTATACTACACGTGTTGTTTTATTTAGATCTACTTATTCCCTTTGTGTTTCCAAAATATACAGTTATTTTTTGATGGCTTTCATTGTCAAACTTAAACTAGAGAGAATTGCAAAAATGCTAAGACGAATCTATGAATCATGATGACATTACTACTTATATACTTTAAAAGGCATTCTCTAAAAGTGTTACTAATTAAAACCAGTACCTACCTAAATAAACGTATAAGTGGCTATGCTTAGACGTGTGTAACCGTCTATATTGATTTCTTCTTTCTTTATGGTCTTAAAAACGGGCCAAATGTCATGACAGTTAACAAATGCATATTATAGTTAGAATAAAGTTCCACGAATAACAGAATTTGCACGTATATGAAAGCTAAAAAGAGACTTAACGTAATACTGATGCTAACGCAAATTAGTAAGGCAAGGTGGCTGCAGTGGAGTTGTGAAAAAGGAACTAACTCGTATACATACATGAGTGGAGCAAAACACCCTAATATCACAGAAATTCAACAACGCAACACGAAATAAACACTAATTAAAGAGTGTAGACGTGCCTTAACAACCTTATATCTATTCTATTTTAAATACACAAGTTGAAATGACAACTATAAACAGTTCGAAATTCAAATTGAGTTACAAAATTCAAATAAACCAAAGCGCAGACGACTACTCCGCTCGTGGTTTATCTAAACGATTGATTCGAATTTCAAATTTTGATAGCTTTTTGAATATGGAACGTGAAACGGCCACCCGTAATGAGGTTGGCTGCGGAATAATGTTACCTACTACTGTCTGGAAGACTAGCGGATAGTAAAATATAGAGAAATTTATCGGGAATAAAATTAAAGATGCTACGAATATTCGGCTTCTATTCGGTTTTCGACCACTTTTTAACTATTCGGTATTCGGCCGGGGTTGCGTATAGTTATGGGACATCTTTTATTTATTATGATCAGATTCGAAATTTTTGAATTTAGAATGGTTAGCTTTCGTGGTTATTTTTATTTTTTTATTACGCTTTTATTAGCTTCATACGTATGTTACAGAGATAACTAAAGAATAACTATTTATAAACCTCCACAGATGACAAAGGAAATAACAAAATTAAAAAAATACATTAATTTTGGAAAAGAAGAACAATAATATGAAAATTTTGTGACCGGGAAACTAATTATTATTAAAATAGACTTTGATTAAAATTCGCATTAATGTCCACATAATCCGACTTGCCGAGTTTGTTGGTTATAACCACCAAAAATTCACTTTATATCTTAAATAATCAATAAACGCGTCTCATATATCTATCTATACCGCAGCTTTCGGCCGTTAATACGTTTTAACTAGAGATACCACGAAAGTTTAACTCGGCCGAATAGCAAGGACCGAACAGTAAAAAAGTGGCCGAATACTGAGAGAAGTCGTATATTCGTAGCATTTCTTAATAAAATAAGGCGAAAGTTAGTCTTTTTAAATTAAAACGCAACTTTATGCTCATAATTTTATTTATTTAACGACATATCTTTACACCTGCAAAGCCGCCTTGGACAAGCGTGGTGGGGTATATATATATATATATATATATATATATATGTATATATATATATGTATATATATATATACATACATACATAACTTCACGCCAGTTCCCTTGCGGGGTAGGCACGAAAAACAGAGTGCCATTTAGGCTTATTCTTACACACCTCACTTGCCTCTTTGACATTCATAACTCTTGTCATGCAAGCTCGTCTGTTCTTAAGGCTCCTGACATCACCTTCTGCTAGTACACGATCAATTTGATCATGGAAGGTGTGTCGTGGCCTTCCACGACTTCTGCATCCATCCACTTTTGCATTGTATATCTGTTTAGTCATTCTTTCATCATGCATTCTTTCCACATGCCCGAACCACCGGAGCATTCCTTTCCTTACCTTCACCCCGACACTCTCTTTCAGACCAACTCTCTTTCTTACTTCGGTATTACGAACGCGGTCCGCGAGCGTTATATATATATATACATATATATATATATATATATGTATATATATGTATATATATATATATATATATATATATATATATATATATATATATATATATATTTTTTTTTTTTAACAACTACGGACTCGAGTTCCGTACCCTTTTTGACAACTTAATTTCTATGAAAGTTTTTAGAGTCCATACACGCTTATTGTTTATTTTTGTTACTGTGTGTGACATTAATTCAGTGATATTTGTGTTGTGGTGTACCTTAAGAATAACTTATTATATTAATTTATTCTAATTTTAATACTAAACTTATACTAATGCAGAGTGTATCTGTTACATGCTGGTGTTGTGAGGAAGTGCGTTATGTCTGGTGGTGGGGTATATTGTCCGTACCCCTATAATGGGAGGCCCGAGCCCAGCAGTGGGACATTTTTGGGCTGATATTATTATTATTATATCTCTACAGTTTTTTTAACTAAAATATTCACATTCAAACTTCTATGTCGAAATTCGGTTCAATAAAGAAAATAAGTCAAGTCGTGGTAGCGTAATGGCTATCGACCGCGTCCTAAACTCAAAGGCCGCCGGTTCGAATCCTGTCCGGAACGCATGCACCACTCGGGCAGTTTTCTGACCTAATGTGCATATTGTTACAATCACCACGTGCTATCAACGGTGAATGAAAACATCGTGATGAAGCCTGCACATCGAGATAACCGATGTGTCAAACTTGCCAAGCTGCCTTGGACAAGCGTGGCAGGTAAACTGTCCGTTCCCCCATTGTGGGAGGCCTGAATCCAGTCGTGGTACGTTTACGGGCTGTTATTATATAAATATCTGACTAAGATTAATAGCTCTACCCGCCATTTGGTATACGCGATATTTTGACATTATATTTATATCTATTAAAACCTGCCAAATATAGGAATGCAATACACGAAAATTTCAAGTAAAATAATGGCTAAGTTTCCGCGACTGGTACACATAATAAAACAAAGTTTTAACGGTTTCAAGCGCAGTATTTTATTTGATGTTTATTCCGACATTTCGGCGACTTTTCAGTAACCGTGATCACAGAGGACAAGATGTCAAGTTTCAACGAGTAATGTTAAAGTTTTTATTTAACCTACCTCCAACTTGTTCATTTTAATTTTTGTTTATTGTTATTATTTACTGTACATACATAACTTCACGCCAGCTCCCTTGCGGGGTAGGCACGAACAACAGAGCGCCATTTAGGCTTATTCTTACACACCTCACTTGCTTTTTTGACATTCATATCTCTTGTCATAACATTATTTACTGTATGGTAGTTTAATCTAATTCATACCATACCACACCGTTTCGGAATAAAAATCAAATAAAAACCGCGCTTAAAACAGTTAAAACCTACTTTTATTATGAAACGATGGCTGCTTTAATTCCTAATTTTCATCGAAATCCGTAAAATAATTTCGGAACCTATTTCAGGCAAATTTCCAGAGCAACACACATGATCAGGTATCTTCTTTTTTTTTTTTTTTACTTGGGGAAATGCGTTACCGCACCGTCAGCCGCGTGGGGATCGCCGCGGCCGGTGTGTGGGGCTCCCCGACGCCGATTAATCAATACGACCGGCGCCGGTATACCCACTAAAACCCCAAGGGAGCCTACTTCCGCATTGATGCCGGGGTCACGGTACACAGCGTGAGCCTTACTCCGCAACCCCGGCGAGCGGTGGGCCGCCTCCTAAACAGAGGCGGCCTCTCCTGTGTGGGCCGGGTGAAGGATACCCGGCCCTGAGAGGGTCGCGCGGCTGCCTCTCGCGCCCTCTCGCGGCATAGGTGCGGGCGGAGGCCTCATTGATCCCCAGGCCTCAACGCCCGCTGCCGCTCGCCCGTGGCAATCAGGTATCTTCTAGATAACCATGCTCCAACTTAGACTGCATTCCCACTTGACATCAGGTATAATATCGGTCAAACGCGAGCCTATATATTTTTTTCATTTTTTTTTTCACTTATTTGGACAAAATTTTTTCATTTATTTGGACAAAAAAACAGTATTGTACAGAGTTTAATATTATGAATCTTATACATAAGTATTTGACTTAATACCACACCGACATCATTTGCCACATATCGGTACCTCGGGGCTCAAAGGACGTAACCGCCATTTCGGCGAAATTTACTTTTTAATGCAGGCCTACTTAATGTTTTCTCCTCTATCGATCAGTATATGTAAAGTCTTCCGATTCGCCAAAAAATGGTGTTTACAACCCCATTTTTTGTATAAAATAAAACATATATTTATAGATTTTGTGTCGTAACAGCCACCAATGTTAATGATCATAAACGCGAGGGTAATAAATGACACCGTAGATGATACAATTACTTGTCTGAGTTGATAAATTGATATACTAAGTTAATAAATAAAATTGAAATTACATAGGGAAATAAAGAAAGAAAAGAATTTCTTATTTTTTCTCTTTACTTGATATTTAATCAACTGTAGAAAACAAAGCATCAGTCTACAAACTGATAGAATTAGTAAGCAAATTGGTAGTTACAACCGTCTCTGATCACACATCCATAGATTTTTAAGGTGTAAAGGCCCCATACATGCAATTTTCCGGGGCGTATAGGAAAGTTGTTTTTATTACTTTTAAATCAATTTGAAATATAATTTAACAGTGTTTTGCATCATAAAATGTTACGACTTTTGGTTTTAGAATGGTTTATTTAGACCAAGAATCAAAAATGTTATGTCCGAAATAATGTTTTATATTTTGTTTTTCGGCTCTCCTGAAAACACGAGTTTTGGTGCTTACGGCCTTTGAGCCACGAGGTATCGATATTGAGTAATTGAAATTATACTAGCTACCGTAAGTAAAAGCAAAAGAGAGGAAAAAAAAACAAGGTTTGGTATACAATATCTAAAAAGAAGAAGAAAGAAAAGAAGATTTTTATCCGTGCAGGAACGGAGAAAGAATACAATTTCCTGCGGCCGGGCGGCCTGTCGTAAGAGGCGACAAAAGAACTCACAGCCAGGTGGCAGGGTATTTGCCCGACTGGATGGCTACCACCCCTGGTCTAAGAGTATGCCGCCATAACAGCCTTGAGTTGTGTTCCGGCATTAGTGACCAGGTTACAGTCTCCTTTAAGAGAGCAGCAGCGCATTTATAGCACCTTTGGTGTTGCAAATGTCCATAGGCGATGGTAACCGCTTTCCATCAAGTGGGTCGTCTGCCTGTCTGCTGAACTCCTGCAATAAAAAAAAAACAAAAAGAAGAAAGGGAGACCTCACCAGAACGCAGAGACAGAGCCAAGAGCACACCGAATGCCTGCGACCAGCCGCAAGGAGAACGCTAATTACCAGAAATACTTGATATAGTGGTTTACTTGTTTTTTAAACATTCAAGGATCATTTGTTTATAAGTGCTGGGCCTAGTTGCCGCTATATCTATTAAGTAGAAATTGTGATTATATGAATGCACTAGCTGGTAAAGCGGAGATCGTTTACCGGCGTTTGTTCGGCAACGCGTAGTCGCAAACAAAGGGCAAAAGCCCCGGCAATACGTCCTCGTAGCAACCCTATAACACAATTGATTAATAATAGGTGTACAGTCGTATCTATTATGACACAAATCATATAGAAACATCGCAGCAAGCTGCAATCTTCTGTATTCAAGTTTAATAAAATTATGTTTATCAAGGAGATTTTCGTAGGACAAGCAATTATTAATAATAAATTGACGGCCTCTGTGGTTGAGCGGGCTAAGCCTTTGCCGGCCTACCTCACTACGACGCAGAGGCTCCGGGTTCGATTCCTGGTATAGTAAATTTCGGAAACGTATTTTCTCCGTTATTTACTATGGTCTGGGTGTCTGGGATCGGCCCCAGAGTAGTCCGTTATATATTACCCATAACACAAGCTTAACTTGCTTAATTTGAGGATATACAATATGTGTGTTTGTCTGCCGATTATTAAAAAAAAAATTTATGAAGACATTTATATTGTACACAACGTAGAAATTTTCTTTGAACTTGCTCTAATATATTGTTATATTTATTATAAAACTATATATATAAAAAAGCATAATAATATGTTATTACCTAATATTTTCTTAAGTTTTCGCGACTTGTATACATAATAAAACTACGTTTTAACGGTTTTAAGCGCGGTAATTTTATTTGATTTTGGTTTTTCCGACGTTTCGGCCACTTTTCAGTGGCCGTGATCACGGAAGACAAAGATGTCAAGTGTCAACGAGTATTGTTAAAGTTATATTTAGCCTACCGCCAACTTATTAATTTTAATTATTTAATTTTAATTTTGTTTATGGTTATTATTTAATCTATGGGAGCCTAATCTAATTTACTACCGCTTCGCAACATGTTATGGTTTGAAGAGCGCTTTCTTGCGCCGCTTCTTCTCTTATAAAATTACCGCGCTTAAAACCGTTAAAACGTAGTTTTATTATGTTATTACCTAGTTAAAAACCAACAAAGCCTTATTTATATTTGTGCAGGATCGGAGAAACAATACAATTTCCTGCGGTCGAGCCGGCTTGTCGTAAGAGGCGACAAAGCAACCCACAGCCAGGTGGTAGGATGTTAGCCCCGAGGGGCTATCACTCCTCGTCTAGAGTCTGCCGCCATAACAACCTTGAGTTGTGTTCCGACATTAGTGGCCAGCTTCTAGTCTCCATTTAGAGAGTGGCAGCAGATTATTACAAGTCCATAGGCGATGGAAATCACTTTCCACGAGGTGGGCCATCTGACTGTCTGCTAAAATAAATAAAATTAAGTTAATAAATAGAAATTATGCCTTGAATAAGTATATTAATTTAGTGAAGATTGGAGGCAGGCAGTATGAAAGCGGTCGTTGATTTTGTAAAATCCTCCGTCATTCGCCGCTCTCTGCCCTCCCGACTCCCGGCCCTCCGAAATGTGTTGCCAGGAACAAATTGCCAAACCACGAAAAAGCTATAAAATTAGAATAAAGATTTAAGTTCCATTAACGTACGTACGTAGAGAGCCCTTGACAATTTTAATGTAAATGTGGCGTGACACTGACCGGCGATTATCCCTGTCTACACCATATAATAATGCACCCAAGGACAAGTCTCAGCCAGTGTAGGACTATTGTGGGAATGAGAACAAAAAGTACTGGGCTATTGGGGTGAATTGCTAGTAGTATTAAAGGTCTGGGGATATGGGGACTATGGCGTCTGCCCGTCGCAAGATTCGAGGAACATGGAGAAATAGACAGACGGTGACTCGCCACTCCATGGGCCCCAAAAAATGCTATAGAAGACGGTGGCAATATGGGTGCGAGTGGCTAAGAGGTGTCGAAAGGTGGGCTGCTGGTTCACCGAAGCTACTTCCGACGTTATGCCATTTATCACTTCCACCCCTAGAGCTTGAGTCTTAGCTCCAGCGATCTCAACTTGGCGCCGGCTGGCTAAGGCAAGCACGGAGGTGGAGACCTTGAGTCAGGTCCGAGGTGTCACTACTCACTTAGGTCACTTACTCGCTTAGCCTTAGGGCTTCGCCACAAAGCCCTCCTGCGGGTTATTATTATTTATATATATCAATATATGTATATTTTTGTGTTATTTCTATATCTATTATATTAGCCATTTCAAAGTTTTATATGTAGGTATATACTTTTTTATTCTAGTTATGTTGCAAAACCCGCTTGTTGCATATTTTTTTCTAATCCATCCTAAGGTTGTCTGGAATAAATTGCTTTTAGTGATATGACTGAATATTGTTTTCTGTACTTAAACTTCTTGAGTTGTATCCTAATGTTATGCAATAAAGTATCTTCTATGCTATTCTATTCTATGGTATTTTTCATCAATGAAAAAGTACCTACTAACTAATAAGCATAGTATTGTTACGAGTGCGAGACTCGAATTAAAATGCCGTTAGAATTACTATAGAGTTTATTAGAACCATACAAACACAGGTACAGAAACAACCGAACACAGTAAGTCCAAACGTAATGCAGAAGGTCGTTATTCCATAAAACGCGCAAAGTCCGTCTTTAAAAGATTCCCGATTGTAGCACACACGTCTTGTTTCGCTTGTGGTTATCGCTTGACTGTCTCATCTCTCCATCGGGGCCTTGCTTTATATTGCCGAATTTATTACCGAATTTCCTAGAATCAGTCCGACACACCTGGCTAATGACTGCCATGAAAGATTACAACACACAATGGGCTGTTTTATAATCACAAATTTTAAACACAAAGTAAACAAAAGAAGTCCAAATGCCGAAAGGTGATAAACTGTGTTTTTACGGTATGCAGGTGTGAATTTGTCTTTATGTTACTTAATTTTTATTTCAATGTTGGACGATTTTATTCGACTGGGACTAGTTGCGAAAATTTAAGAACTGTTAGCCTAACGACACTTCTGCTGTCCCGCGCGGAAAGTTCGACGACGTAAGGATCGGCGCTAATCTGAACTGGGCGGAATTTCCGCTGATGTGTCGCTATACTTAGAACTCTTTAAACCCTTGCCACAATATTAACAATGTAGAGAAATGTGAACACCTGGCAACACCACCTCCGCCTGTTACCTGTCAGATAAGCAATATCGCACCCCTCTGTCGCTCCATCGTGAACGATAAAATCACAAAATTGTGAATTGAGATGTTCGGCGAAATTGAGATTTTCACAAAACGAATGAAAATTGAACTTTTTTTTCCAAACTGTTGATAAGCTGATGACGGTTAACTAAATATGACTAATGGGTTAATTTTCTATTACAATATAACATGTAATTTTACTTCTATAATTTGCATATTTATGATATATTATAATTTGCCAGCTGGTAGGGCATTTGCCCGACTGGAAGGCTACCCCTGGTCTAAAGTATGTCGCCATAACAACCTTGAGTTGTGTTCCGGCATTAGGGACCAGGTTCCAGGCTCCCTTAAGAGAGCAGCAGCGCATTTGTACTAACTTTGTTGTTGCAAATGTCCATAGGCGACGGTAACCGCTTTAAATCAAGTGGGCCGTCTGCCAGTCTGCTGATCTCCTGCAATAAAAAAAAATGTATGTATATTGTATTATACTACTAATCCATCTGGGATAATGTTAGTGGTCGTTTCACGCAGATGTAGCGATGAGTTTAATGCATTATTTGTGCTGCGATGTTGTTAATAATTATTAATGACGTTAAACATTAAAACAGGTAACGTATGTATGTAGCTAATCATCGATGGAGTTATTTTTAACACTATAAACAAGACGCATTTGGCCACAGTCACTAACACTAATAGCGGCCCAGATGGAGCAGGGACGTAAGGCCTACCATGAAATTTTAAACCTACAAATGGTATATTAATTATACAAGGGTAGGTCTTTGTACGTTGTTTCCACTTAAACGTCGATATTATGTGAGATCGTGGTATTACCCTAAGATCAAGATAATAATACCTGTATGGTTTCAACCACATACAATTTTTTTAATTTAAATTTAAAAAAACAAAAAAAATATAAATCTTTTCTAAATGAGTTCCAATGCAGAAGATCTTTTGAAAGTCATATATTATTACTAGCTGTCCCGGCAGACGTTGTTTTGCCCTGAAGAAATAAAATTTAGAACCCGATTCCAGCGCCACCTACCGGGTCCAAATGTAAGCTATCCTATCTTTCAAGTCGGATCAAACTGCACACGGTGTCCAAATTTGATTAAAATCGGTCAAGTAGTTTAGGAGTCCATCGCGGACAAACAACGCGACACGTAATTTATATATATTAAGACTAGCTGTCCCGGCAGACGTTGTTCTGCCCTGAAGAAATAAAACTTAGAACCCGATTGCAGCGCCACCTACCGGGTCCAAATGTAACCTATCCTATCTTTCAAGTTGGATCAAACTGCACACGGTGTGAAAATTTGATTAAAATCGGTCAAGTAGTTTAGGAGTCCATCGCGGACAAACAACGTGACACGTAATTTATATATATTAAGATATAAGTTAAAATTTAAATTTACTTAATTCAAAAATTCTATGTACACACACCACTTCGTAAGAAACTCCCCAGCAACACGTCTAACTAAAAATTATTTTCTTTAAATTTAATAATCGGCCAACAACATATTGTTTATCCCCAAGTTAAGCAAATTACGCTTGTGTTATGGATAATATACAACGAACTACTCTGAAGCCGTTGCAGACACCCACACCATAGTAAATAACGTCGAAAATTCGGTTTTGTAATTTATCATACCAGGAATCGAACCCGGAGTTTCTGCGTTGTAATGAGGTAGGCCAGCAAAAGCTTAGCCCGCTCAACCACAGAGACCGTCGAAATATTTATGTATCTCGTTTTTTCACTTACTTAGTACTCTGTGAGCTGTAATCAAACTATGGCAGCTGCATACGTCTAGTCATCGCAGTGGACAACGAACTACTGGCTAGCGCAACGCGGGGCTCGCGGGGCGCACATAATTGCTCTATCTCGCTCGCATATCATCCGTCCCGCTTACACATTGTGCTATATATTGTACTAGCTGTACGACTTGTTAATATTTGTACTTAAGGTTACCGTTTTCAAAATAAATTAGTTCACATCAGCAATCGACAGTGCATACTACTCTCTGCCATCTGAAGTATCATTTAACTTCTACCTCTCGCTGTTACGAAACAATGTTTCCAGTATGGCTGTACTACATATAAAAAAATGTTATTGCCTTGTCTGTATAAATACAAACCAAGTTGGATTCAAACATATGCATCGTCGTTCGTGCCAAGCCGGAAGTGAAGCCTTTTTGCCGTCAGTCCAACGTCCGATGGCATCCGATGTCAGATTTGCATAATTCAAGTACCCGCTACGTTGAACAAGAAACAACTTTGCTTTACCAGCTTCAAACATCGGAAATGTTTTAACTTTGAATTCGTAATTTAACATTTCACAGACAATTCTTGACAGTTAATTATAACGAGTTAATAAAATAGTCTAAACAGTCCAATTCGACTGGTTTTAATATAAGCTATAACGAAGCTAGATATTTTAGGGATTGTATTATTGAAATTGTTATTTATATTGAATTAGTGACCCCGGCAGACGTTGTCCTGCTCTGAAAAAATAAAAATCTAGGACCCGATCCCAGCGCCACCTACCGGTTCCAATTGTGGATTTAAACCATCCGGGAACCCACTCAAAAATAAAATCTCTCCAGGTGATTAGGAGGATTCTAGAACCCGATCTCAGCGCCACCTACCGGTTCTAATTGTGAATCTAAACCATCCGGGAACCCACTCAAACACACAAAAACAAAATCACCAAAATCGCTCCAGGTGATTAGGAGGATTCTAGAACCCGATCTCAACGCCACCTATAGGTTCCAACGGGATAAAAGTATCCTATGTCCGTCTCCTGGTTCTAAGCTACCTCCCCACCAATTTTCAGCCAAACCGGTACAGCTGTTCTTGAGTTATAAATAGTGTAACTAACACGACTTTCTTTTATATACATATATTTTTTCAGATATTTCAGGAAATTCTATCTTCAATATAATGATATGTAATTTTATATAATGAGTAGATATTATATTGCATATAGTTTTATAGTTTATTATGTTTAAATAGTTGCATATTATCACCATATCTTGTATATGTATATAACTTATGTGTATATTTGTATATATAGTATAGTTATATATTTATTACTAGCGGCCCCGGCAGACGTTGTCCTGCCTTTAAAAAATAAAATTATAGAACCCGATCCCAAAGTCACATATCGGTTCTAATTGCGAATCTAAACCATCGGGGTACCCACTCAAACACACAAAAAAAAAATCACCAAAATCGCTCCAGGTGATTAGGAGCATTCCAGAACCCGATCTCAGCGCCACCTACCGGTTCTAATTGTGAATCTAAAAGAGTAATATATTTTTTTTTATTCTAAGTCATGACAAAATAAGATTAAGTCTTGCCAAAAAATTTAAGTTTATAATTAACAAATAAAAAATAGGGGTTGATCGTAGAGGGGTGAAAATTTAGGGTTGTATGTATTTTTTAATGCTGTATCCTAAAAAAATAATATAAAAAATAATAATGTAAAAAATTAAAAAAAATATTTAGGGGTGGACTACCCTTAACATTTAGGGGGATGAAAAATAGATGTTGGCCGATTCTCATAGATACCGGATAAGCACAAAAAATTTCATCAAAATCGGTCAAGCCGTTTCGGAGGAGTATGGCAACGAAAACTGTGACACGAGAATTTTATATATTAGATTAAAATGTAAGTAATCGTACAATAATTATGTATACCACCGTCACCATTCCTAATCAGATTATTCTTGCCACGGGTTGTCTGGAAGAGATCGCTTTTTAGCGATAAGACCGCCCTTTGTACCCAGCTAGACTAATACTAGTTCGTAAGTTTTTCTGTAATGGTGTACAATAAAGTGTTATCTATCTATCTATCTAGATTTGACTAAAATTTTGCATCTTGTTTTAAGACATACAATTAATAACGGCTGATGAAATGCATATACTGCACGTGTGCTTTTTGGAGCAACATTTCAATTATGTAGAAGAAACAGACTCTTGTAAGGCGTTTCACCTCTTAGTAGTTCGCTTACAATACAATAAAACATCTTACAGAATATGAGGAGGCGAGTGAAATTATATTCTTTGTCTCTTATCTTTGCAATTTATGAACTTTTCTCACTTTTTTATCATTACGACAAAATGTTGGGACATAAGTATCTAACTTTTACACCCGAGTTTCTTTTGACTTTAATGACTTCCCAGCAAAAAAATGGCATAAAAAGAATTTAAGTGAATGGTTATTTCTCTATGTTCTAAAAAAATTACAACAATAATCTAACGTATTTTCAATAAAATATATATCAGCAAATATTTAAACAGGTCCTGAAGCTATTCTGAAAATTTAAAACCTTTTAATATTGTATATACCGTTGAATTTAATACAAACTGTAATGTCACAATGTGTGAGTTTAAAAGATTTTTAAAGAACTTCATATATTCAGATGTCAAACGTATGAACCGCGTTACGGTTTCTACGATTCAAGTTCACTGCTCGAAAATCACCGAAGAAGTGTGTCATACGCCAGTCTATCGAGCGGCCATGTTGCCACGTTGTAGACTCCGTCAAGCACCACCAGGGCGGCGCTGGCGTTCCAGTTATTTGACAGCTAATGCTAAAAAAATATAGACAATGTAGCAACTTGACTACCAGTTAATCTATTTCTGATATCCATTCTCTCTATAATAAAGGCCACGAAACTTCCATCCAGTTATTTGACTGCTTCCGCCACTTGGTTTTATTTACAAACCATGTCGATATGTAAAAGTATACATGTTATAATTTGAGAATTTGTACGCTACATTTTCAGCAAACAAGGTTTCCATTCAGCATATTATATCCCATGTAGCTTATTATTAATGGAGTTATTTTGTATTGCTGGGGTACTGCAGGCAGGTTTATGAACATTACCAACACTAAAGGTGCTCTATCAATGTGCTGCTGGATTCGTAGGTGGGCCTGGAATCTGGCGACTAATGCCGAAACACACCTTCAGGTTGTTACGGCGGCATGCTCTAGACCAGGGGTGGTAATCAGGTAACCATCAAGAAAGGAAAATGTCCTACCACCTGAATGTGTGTTGTGTTGTCGCCTCTGACGATAGGCCGCTCGGCTGCAAGAAGTTGTATTCCTTCTCTGTTCCTGCACGGATGAAATTTTTAATTACAAATTATTTAATTAATTAGAACATATTAAAAATAGTGCTAAAATACAGTAAACGTGTATCAGTCTCCATCAAGATGGAAGTGAATGAATAATTTATATTAAGGGCCTATCTAAACGAAATTCGCTAGCTGAAAGAAAGAAAAAACAGATAGACTTAATTTGCAGAAACAGCGACGTAATTACATTCCTTATACATTTTTATACCCAGAGAATTGTTGTTTTGAGAATTTGTACGCTGCATTTTCAGCAAACAAAGTTTGCACTTAGCATATTGCTGTGCCGGAATTATATCCGACACAACGCTGATTTTCAGTGCAAACCTTCCTTTAATTAATAACACTAATTCTACTTATGTAATATTTAATACGTAAAAGGAATAAATAAATTTAAATAAAACCAACAATAAATACGTTACATCAAAATTAAAATAAATACTCGTGTAACAACTTGTATCGAATCATTTATTCGAATACAATTCGCTAGAGTGCTTGCCGAGTATTAATTACTACATTCTGTATGCATGTATCTCGCTCGCATACGACCACATTTTTAAAGATATAAATTTACATAATTCACTTACGATAAATCTGTATTGCACGAATCTTAGTTACAATTTGGGCCACCTGCATATCTGTAAACAAAGCACATTTATTACCCGTCGGCGTTTGAGCTAATAACATTGAAACTCTTTTATGACCGTCTTCTTTTGTTTACTTTGTGTTTAAAATTAGTGATTGGAAAAACAGCCCATAGTATATTGTAATCTTTATGGTAGTCATTAGCCAGGTGTGATTCTTAGAAATTCAGTCCACGCGGTCTAGCAGACATATTGTATTTGTACAGTATAAAGCCATAAGCGAAGCAAGACGTTAGTGACGTACTTTGCGCGTGTTATTGCATCGTGCATTACGTTTGCACTGGTTGTGTTCAGTTATATTTGTATCTGTGTTATACCTGTTTGTATAGTTATATGTCTGTTTAAGTTCTACCTAATAATCTGCACCAACTAGTATGACAGAGTAGGTTAAATTATTTCTTATGTTAGGTTGCCTGGAAGAGATTGCTTTAAGTGATAAGGCCGCCTATTGTTTCTACGATGACAATATCGTAATCGTATATTTGAGTGAGCAATAAAGTGTTATCTATCTATCTGTCTAAGTTATGTCAATTTATGTATATTAAAATGTGGTGTGGCGCGAGCGAGATAGCGAACAACGTTTAGGTAGCCCCTTAAGCTGGTGGGCGGAACGGTTCATCTTGCGAGGGGTCCGGCAAGGAATCCGATGGATCACTCGGAAATTGTTATTAGCCACCCTACCTTCTAATGGTCCAGGGAATGGCTAGTTTATTAAAGTACTACTGCTGTTGGTGGAAGTGATAAATGCGTAACGTCGGATGTAGCTTCAGTAAACTTGCAGCCAACTTCTCGACACCCCTTAGTCACTCCCACCCATGTTGCCCCTTGCTAATCTTGTCATTTTTAGTGGCCCATGCAGTGAGGGGCAGGTTACCGTCTGCCCATTTTTTCCATGTCTTCGATCTGTAACTCCTCTAGCAGTTCATCCCAATAGCCCGGTACCTTTTGTTCTGATCCCCTACAATAGTTCTACCCTTACCGCGGCTTGTCCTTGGGTATATTTTTATATGGCGTAGACAGGGATAATCGCCGGTCAGTGACACGCTACATTTAGATTAAATTTGTCAAGGGGCCTCTACGCGTTGGCCTTCCCATGGCCCCACGCAAACACTCCAAAAGTCCGGGCCATTTTTATGGCCCATGGTCTGCAGAGACATACATGGAGAATGCTAAAATTATATTTTTTAATTGTTAGTTTAAAAGTATATTACAAACTAATCTAATTAAAACTATATATATATATATATAAAACACAGGTACAAAAATAACTGAACACAACCAGTCTAAACGCAAAGCACGATTCAATAACACGCGCAAAGTCCGTCACTAAATAGTTTACCGAATGTACACAAGTCTTGGTCCGCTTGTGGTTATTGCTCGACTGCCAATCTCTCCATTGGGCCATTGCTTTATACTACTTCGATACAATGTCTGCCCGACCGCGTGGACCGAATTTCTTAGAATCAGTCTGACACATCTGGCTAATGACTGCCATAAAAGATTACGCTATTTTCTAATCACAAATTTGAAAACACAAAGTAAACAAAAGAAGTCCAAATGCGGAAATTGTCCGAGGTATAGACCAGTCGTTTCACTATGTCTCGAGAAACAGGGTATCGACCCCAAAAGTCACAAATATCTAGCCATGTCCGATGACGGAATATTTGCGACGTTTTAGTGTCTCCTGTTGTGCAGCAGTTGTGCCGGCTAACATGCTAATGGGTGGAAAATGCTGTTAAATTTTTTATTTGCAAACAAGAAAGGATATCAGACTATTTGCCTATTTTTGATGATATTTCATAATTTGATTTTTTCGCACTCTCTGCAAATAATATATATTTAGTTCTTTGCTAGTTACATAAAATAGTTCCTTCGAGGAGATAGATCTGTGGAATACTTCAACTAAAAGCATTTAGTTCAAAAAACTGATTTTTCCTTCCAATCCCAAGCGCGTAAGCCCCCCCCCCCCCCCACTCGCACGTAACAATATATTTACCACACTTTTCCGAGAAATATTGTTAGCTAATTTCCTGTACACTGGAATACAGTATACCGGAAATGAACTAACTAGTCTTTAATATTTACTCAAGAACACTGCGTACGACGCAAAAAAGGCACTCTGTATAGTAAATTAATATTCCGGGCACAATATTAGCTGCTCCAATATACTTTACTTGAGAAATTGACGGAAAATCGAGCGGCTACCTACATGTGAAGGCAATTAACTTAATGCATAATATTTTAGAGTACATTCTCTATACAAAAGGGATCTTTTGAAATACGCTTTTATGCGTTGGTTTTTTTTTTATTAAGAATGTAATTTTTTGTGTGAATTCATGCTTCGTGGATTATTGAAACAACTTGTTTGAATTTTAAAAGTATGCTGTTGTTATATGATATATACTTATATATTCCTGCTTTAATACCCTGCTTTTAGGCTTGCATAACGATATGGAACCGCCACGCTTGCACAAGATGGATTAGTGGGGTTTACCCATCGGTTACTTCGATGGTTATGTAACGATATTTACCTTTTTTTTAAATAATTAATAGGTTCGCGTTTGACTGACATTGCGCCTGATGTCAGGTGGAGATGCAGTCTAAGGTGGAGCACGCTTACCTAGAAGATCACGCGAGACTTGAAGACACCTAGATTGTATTCTTCAGGAAAAACAGACGATGGTAAAGAGTTCCACTCTTCCGTAAGAGGCGACAAAACAACCCACAGACTGGATGGCTACCACCCCTGGTCTAAAGTATGTCGCCATAACAACCTTGAGTTTTGTTTCGGCAGTAGTGACCAGGTTCCAGTCTCCCTTAAGAGAGCAGCAGCGCATTTGTAGCAACTTTGGTGTTGCAAATGTCCATAGGCGATGGTAACCGATTTCCATCAATTGGGCCGTCTGCCTGTCTGCTGATCTCCTGCTATAAAAAAAAAGTAAAACGTAGGTTTCGAAGAGTGGTAAATATGCTCTGGGGATACATGAGATATACGACCAGATGTTTCTAAAAACATATCTATACTTAATATTATAAAGAGGTAAAGTTTGTGAGTTTGTGACGTTGTAGGGGGTAATCTCTGGATCTACTTAACCGATTTTAAAAATTATTTTAGTCTTGGAAAGCTACATTAACAGGGAGTGTCATAGGCTATATAACATGACGCTATATATATTATATACTAGCGGCCCGGCGCGGTTTCACCCGCGCTCTGTCCCGCTCCCGTGGTATATAGCGTCATGTTATATAGCCTATGACACTCCCTATTAACGTAGCTTTCGGACAGAAAGAATTTTTAAAATCGGTTTAGTAGATCCAGAGGTTACCCCCTACAACGTCACAAACTTTACCTCTTTATAATATTATAGTATAGATGAATTTCCACGCTTATAGGTCAAACTGACTTTGGCTGGACGTCTTTGTATTCGTTCGGTCCTTTTTCGCAGATAAAAAGACTTAGACTTTCAGGAGCCTTAAGAACAGACGAGCGTGTATGACAAGAGTTATGAATGTCAAAGAAGCAAGTGAGGTGTGTAAGAATAAGCCTAAATGGCGCTCTGTTGTTCGTGCCTACCCCGCAAGGGACGTGAGTTATGTATGTATGTATGTATGTAAAAACGACTTAAAGATATATCAAAACATAGTTTTATTTAGTTTAAATTAGTAATTTAACCGTAATGGACTTAGATCAAAGTTGTTGATTTAGAAAAAAAAAGCCAAAGACATTGAAACTAAAATACATTATGTAGCAGATCACTGCCAACGGGGAGCGTGCCCAGAAGGCTGGCTGCATTGCCACGCTGTATGGCAATACTTATTTGTTGTGCAAAATATGAGCCAGCCTTCTGATCACGGGTAGTGTCAAAGAGTTTCTTACATATGTCTTTAAAGAACGAATGCAAGTATAATGGTCGATGATGTTATGCTAGAGCAAGTGAATGAGTTTGTATATCTTGGATGTGCTTTTAGCAGGGATGGAAGGTACACCGCTGATATAGAAAGAAGAGTGAATTTGGGGAATAGTGTGAATGGAGCGTTAGGTAAACTTCTAGGCGCTAAGAACCTCAGCCAGAAGGCCCAGCTAGCCATACACAACGCGGTGCTGGTACCTACGCTCACGTATGGAAGCGAGAGTTGGGTATGGAAGAGAGAGCATGAAAGTAGAGTAAACGCGGTCGAGATGCGAGCACTGCGCAAAATCTGCGGAGTGAATGGAGTACTGCTCTCACCTTTGGGACGACTCAGCCAAATACCAGCTTGAGGCGCTGTAGTCAATTGAGAGAAGAGCCAAGAGGTTGATTGGTAGCGACCAGCTTGTCAATACAAGGCTTCAAAGCTTAGAGCATCGACGCCGGGTTGCTAGTCTGTCGGTTTTTTATAGGATTCATTTCGGAGAGTGTGCGGTTGAACTGTTTGACCTGATTCCCCCTACACCATTCCATCTTCGGACCACAAGACGCTCTGGTTTGCGCCATCGTTTCACAGTGGAAACGCTACCAGTGCGTACTAAACGTTTCGCCTCCACGTTCCTTCTGCGTACGGCAGAATTGTGGAATGCACTACCAGAGTCCGTGTTTCCAGAAAAGTACAATCCGGGAATCTTCAAGTCTCGTGTGAATAGGTATTATCTAGGTAAGCGTGCTCCATCTTCGACCGCATCATCGTCCGGCACTGGACGTGATCGTGGTCAAACTCAAATCTATCATTTAAGAACATGACAAAAAAGCACTACCTACAACATAGTGATGTTTGATAGTTTTACGTATATTTATGTATATGTATATATATGTATGGTATATATTTATGTATGTGATATCAATAGGTGTATTTATATTTATGTCTGTTAGTATAACTCTTACTTATATAATATTTTACATACTTATATGTTTATAAATAAATAAAATATATGTAAGTAATAATAATAATAATAAAAAAAAGTGCTTGTCACAGACAGTTGTCTTAATTTTTCTTATCATATTTTATTCCCGAAAACAACTAAATTACTCATATTTATTACGTATTTTTACCGATATTAACTTAGAAGTGCAACAGTAATTCAATAGTAAAATTATAATAAACCAATACATATTAATATCGACATCAAGACAACCATTACAGTTTAATAACCATGACAACAAATGTCAAAATGAAAAATATCAATAAAGCAGAAAAAAATTAATAGAAATACAAAATGTGGAACAATTAAGATGTGATAAGGTATTTGGACAAGATAACAAGCCGGACACGCGCACGTCTACCATCTGCTGCACCCGCCTCGCCCGGCTCCACTCCTCGGTCGTCGTCAACGGATGAAGAGTTCGTGACGCCGGCGGCCACCGGGGCGTCGAGCACCAGCGAGGAGGGATCAGCGCCGTCCGCCCCGCCGCGAAGACCTGTGCGGGGCCGTGGACGGCCACCGTCGGCACGCTTGGGGCCTGCGGGACGTATCCCGCGCCCGGCCCTCGCTACCGGTGGTGTAGTGCGCCGCATGAGATGGACTCAAGAGTTGAATGAGTGCGTCATGCGCGCGTACTTTGAGGCGACAGAGGGAGGAACTAATCTCACTTCGTATCGTGGCCGCTTGCTGTCTCTGTTTCAGACCCTTCAACCAGCATCCACCGTGACAGCGCAACGACTATCGGATCAAGTGCGCGCTATCCAGCGGTTACACCTGCTGGATGAGTCGACACTTGATCGTCTACGCAATACTGTACGGATCAACCGCGAAAGTACTGACACGCCGCAGCCTACGTCACCGGCACCGCCTGCGGACTCGCAGTGGCCGGTGAACTCTACCATGGACGACGTGTCAGAGGGCCTAGCGGTAGGTAATGTAAGTATCCAGACTAATGAGCAATTGAGAAGGACTTTGGAACATTCTATTCAAGAATTCCGAGATCAGCCTATCTTAAATAGGCCACGCCTTCCAAAATTGCCCCTGCATAGAAATAATTTGGTGCTTATGGGAACTCTGGACTGCTTGCTAGCGCCTTATTTTAGGTCTAGCGCAGACCTTGTCGATACGCACTCAATCCTATACTGCGGGGCCGTAGCTGTATGTCGGGTAGCTGGTGTAAAGTTTCCAAATACACAGCCTACCCGACCTGCAAGCGGCAAACCTGCCTGGCAAATACGGATCGAGCGGCGTATCGACAGGGCCAGAGTTCTCATAGCCAAATTAATTTGCTTCCGGGCTGGCAATTGCCGGCCCCGAGTTATGCGTTTCATGGCTCAGGCTTTCGCTGGTACTAATGTCAGCCCCAGTGAATATATGGCCAGAGCCACGGAACGTATAGACTTCTGGAAGCAAAAAGTCTATGCATGGGCAAATAGAATCCGCCGATACAAAGAGCGAGCGGATAGATATTTCTTGAATCGGACTTTCCAAAGTGAAGAGAAAAGGGTTTATAGAGGTTGGGAGAAATGTAGCGATAGTGTCACTGACAGGCAAATGCCAAATATTGATGCCATGGCTTCCTTTTGGCGCAATATATGGTCGATGCCTGTAAGTCACACAGAGGGCGACTGGATTGAGCTGGTCAAGCAATCATGCGAACAGGTACCAGATATGGAACCTATTATCATTGAACCACTTGATGTTGGTAATGCAATTCGTTCGGCACATAACTGGAAAAGTCCAGGGCTGGACGGATTGCATAACTTTTGGATCAAGTGGTTCAAAAGTTCGCATGGTTGCTTGGCTAATCAATTCCAAGAAGCTGTTGATCGTGGTTCGCTTCCAACCTTTATGACGACAGGCGTCACCCATTTACTCTTCAAATCTGGCTGTACCACTGAACCCAAAAATTATAGACCAATCACATGCTTGCCCACCATCTACAAGCTCCTTACGTCCATTTTGGGAAAAAAATTATCAAATTATTTTTATGATAATAACATTTTGGCAATCACCCAAAATGGATGTAAGGCTGGGTCACGTGGTACGAAGGAATTGCTTCTCATTGACACAACTGTTAGCCAACAAGCCCGACGGAATAAAAGAAATCTCTCCGTTGCCTGGATCGACTACAAAAAGGCGTATGACTCAGTGCCGCATACGTGGTTGATGAGAGTCTTAGAGCTGTATAAAGTCGATGCAACTCTAAGAACCTTTCTTCAGGCATGTATGAGGCAATGGGTCACACACCTTAGGCTTCCAGGAGGGGGAGGGGCTTCTTTGCCGGAGGGCGCAATAAATATAGAGCGTGGAATATTCCAGGGTGACAGCCTGAGTCCCTTGTGGTTTTGCCTAGCATTGAACCCTCTTAGCACTTTGCTAGAGTCTTCAAAGCTAGGCTATCGGTTTCGAAGAGGGGGTGAGATCATGTCACACTTGCTGTATATGGATGACCTCAAACTTTTCGCATCCAACGAACCAGACTTGATTGAATTACTAAAGACAACAGAACGCTTTAGTAAGTCAATTAATATGGAATTCGGGATAGAAAAGTGTGCGGTCATGCATGTGCGGCGAGGGAAAGTTGTTAATTCTCCGAATTTACAACTTTCAGAGAACATATCTCTTAAATCCCTCTCTGAAACCGAAACATACAAGTACCTGGGTATGTCAGAGTCCTTAGGTATAGCCGACGCGGACGTAAAACAGACGGTGAAGGACCGATTCTTTTGCCGCTTGAGGAAGGTTTTAACCAGCCTTCTCTCAGGTGGAAATAAGGTCAGAGCCTTCAACAGCTGGGTTATGCCCGTGTTAGCATACTCCTTTGGCATACTTAGGTGGACCCAAACGGAGCTGGACGCCCTAGATCGAAGAGTCCGTTGCCTACTGACAAAATATCGTATGCATCACCCACGTTCATCAGTAATGAGATTGTACATCTCGCGAAGATGTGGAGGCCGAGGCTTTCTAAATGCCAAAGATCTGCATAATCGCGAGGTGAACAATCTCAGGGCATATTTCCTTAAGATGGACGTGGGCTTGCATAAAGATGTTGTGGCAGTAGACAAAGGTCTTACCATGCTCTCGTTGGCTAAAGAGAATTGGTGCAATCTGGCAGTACTGAGCGCCTCCGACCGCATCAACGTATGGAAGAGCAAGGAGCTGCATGGTAGGTTTTATCGGGCCTTAACAGGGCCCGATGTAGACCTGTCAGCGTCGGTAAACTGGCTACGGTTCGGTAACCTCTTTGGAGAAACCGAAGGTTTTGTCTTTGCAATTATGGACGAAGTTATTAAGACGAATAACTACCGAAAATATATCCTGAAGGATGGCACCTTGGACATCTGTCGGGCATGTCATCGCCCAGGTGAATCCCTCAGGCATATTGTTTCCGGCTGTTCACATCTTTCTAACGGCGAATACTTGCACAGACATAACCTCGTAGCCAGGATTATCCACCAGCAACTTGCCCTTCGATACGGTCTTGTGGAAACGGAGGTGCCTTATTACCAGTACTCGCCGGAGCCAGTTCTTGAAAACAGTCGTGCCACGCTCTACTGGGATCGATCAGTTATCACGGACAGGACTATTGTAGCCAATAAGCCTGATATCGTGATAATAGATCGATCTGCGCGACGAGCAATACTCGTTGACATCAGTATCCCGCATGACGATAACCTTGTAAAGAAAGAAAAAGAAAAACTAAGTAAGTACTTAGATCTTGCTCACGAGGTTACCGCTATGTGGCGTCTGGAGTCAACGAGCATTGTGCCGATAGTTGTCACCGTCAACGGTCTTATAGCGAAAAGCCTCGACTGTCATCTAGAGAGGCTTTCACTGGGAGGCTGGGTGAAGGGCCAGATACAGAAGGCAGCACTCTTGGACACGGCACGGATTGTGAGAAGGTTCCTGTCTCTGGAGCCCTAACCACCGGTAGTTTGGACCCTAGGCCCCGCTGGCGGTGATCTGCAAGATTTTATATTTTTTTTATTGAATATATATTTTATTTTTGATGTATTTTTATAAAAGAATAGTCACCCAGACCATAGTAAATAACGGAGAAAATACGTTTCCGAAATTTACTATACCAGGAATCGAACCCGGAACCTCTGCGTTGCAGTGAGGTACGCCGCAAAGGCTTAGCCCGCTCAACCACAGAGGCCGTCGTAAGTAACTGCATAACCTCTAATATTTATTTATACCACCTTTGACAGATTGAATCTGTTTTATTCCTGCAACGGGTTGTCTGGAAGAGATCACTTCTTAGCGATAAGACCACCCATTGTGCACATTTAGAATATTTTTAGGCTATCAGTTTTTCTGTGTTTTTTGTAATGGTGTACAATAAAGTTTTATCTATCTATCTATCTATCTATCATTTTGAAACGTTGTATTTGTGAGAAATGTCAACTATATAGGTATTTTGTAGATCGGTGTGAAATATTAAAAATTTATGGCTAAATATATATAAAAACATTATATAATTACACGATGAATTGGACGTAGTTTAGCAGAAAGCACTCAACCCGCATTGTGGTCAAAAATGAGTTGTATATACCAATTTACCACCAATTTTTGTCTAAACTTAAAACCTCAATAACTCAAAAACGACTTTTTTGTGTGTTAGGTCTTTTCTGCTAAACTACGTCAAATTGAGAAACTCCTCTTTCTTCAAGTCGGTTAAAACATACTGCTCTCCTTACATGTATCAACATTCAAAAGCCCTTATTGTTGGAAGACTTGTGCAATAATTGTGAGGCCACAACGCTTCGCAGTGGAGGGTGGAGCGTTGGATGCGAGGCACTTTGCCCTTCTAATGCCTGCGAGGGAAGTAACTTCCGCACTTTGCATGTTCCTACGTATGGCTTTGTATGCTAAACATACGATAGCTGTATAAAGATGTTTTAGTATAGCGCCTTTGTTTCGTATTGAAGCACTAGCTTTTGCCAGCGGCTCCGTTCGCATTAAAGCAAATCTTATAGGCGTGGAAGAGTGATATAGGAGTGGAGGAACGGCTGGGAGCACCACACGCCCAGTTTATTTGATTTTTATTCCGACGATTCGGCCACTTTTCAGTAGCCGTGATCACGGACAAAAATGTCCAGCGTCAATGAGTCATGTTAAAGTTTTTATTTAGCCTACCCTCAACTTGTTCATTTTAATTATTTAGGTTTAATTTTTGTTTATGGTTATCATTTACTCTATAGGTGCCTAATCTAATTTACCAACCAACATTTCGCAACATATTGTGGCTTGAATTCTTTAGCAACATGCCTAGCACTAATAATTTTTATTAATATTTAAATTCAAATTTGATATATTTTTTTATAGCTGAAGTACAGCAGACAGGCAGACGGCCCACCTGATGGAAAGCGGTTATTATTAATTATTATTATACTGTATTTATTTATTCTCAAAAATTTAACATTATTTTAAAATATACATATAAAGATATTTTTTTTATAAAAAAATAGATATAATTATTCTTTTATAAAAATATATCAAAAATAAAATACTTATTCAATAAAAAAATATAAAATCTTGCATCTCATCGCCAGCGGGGCCTGGGGTCCAAACTACCGATGGTTATGGCTCCAGAGACAGGAACCTCCTCACAATTCGTGCCGTGTCAAATTGTTCGTGTACTAGCAGAAGGTGATGTCAGGAGCCTTCTAGAACAGACGAGCGTGCTATAACAAGATTTATGAACATCAAAGAAGCAAGTGAGGTATGTAGACGAATAAGCCTAAATGGCGCTCTGTTGTTCGTGCCTTCCCCGCAAGGGAACTGGCGTGAAGTTATGTATGTATGTATTGCTATGTACAGATCGGCTATGATATGTATCGGGCTTTTTTTTTTCTTAGTCCTGTATTGATTAACTGATCGATAGTAGATGGTTTTTTGACTGTTTTCAAGAACATTTATTATTATAAATGTATGTCTTTGAAGACCACGGGCCATAAAAATGGCCCGGACATTTGGGGGGCTTGCGTGGGGCCATGGGGAGGCCAACACGTAGAGGCCCCTTGACAAATTTAATGTAAATGTGGCGTGACACTGACCGGCGATTATCCCTGTCCACACCATATAGTAATGCACCCAAGGACAAGCCCCGGCCAGTGTAGGACTATTGTGGGAAATGAGGACAAAAAGTACCGGGCTATTGTGGTGAACTGCTAATGGTACTAGGGGTCTGGGAATATGGGGACTATGGCGTCTGCCCGTCGCAATGTTCAGGGAACATGGAAAAATGGGCAGACGGTGACTCGCCACTCCCTACATGGGCCCCAAAAAATGCCATAAAAGACAGGGGCAACATGGGTGTGAGTGGCTAAGGGGTGTCGAGAGGTGGGCTGCAGGTTCACCGAAGCTACTTCCGACGTTAGGCCATTTATCACTTCCACCCCTGGAGCTTGAGTCTTAGCTCTAGCGATCTCCACTCCGTGCCGGCTGGTTAAGGCAAGCACGGAGGCGGGGGCCTTGCCTTGGCCCCCGGAGTCAGGTACGAGGTGTCGCTACTCACCTAAGGCTTCGCCACAAAGCCCCCCTGCGCGAATATTATTATTATTATTATTTTGTATGGTTATTATTATACTGTATTTATTTACTCTCAAAAATTTAACATTTTTTTAAAATATACATATAAAGATATTGTTTTATAAAAAAATAGATAACATTATTCTTATATAAAAATATATCAAAATTAAAATACATATACAATAAAAAAATATAAAATCTTGCATCTCATCGCCAGCGGGGCCTGGGGTCCAAACTACCGATGGTTATGCCTCCAGAGACAGGAACCTCCTCACAATTCGTGCCGCGTCCAAGAGTGCTGCCTTCTGTATCTGGCCCTTCACCCAGCTTCCCAGCGAAAGCCTCTCTAGATGACGGTCGAGGCTTTTCGCTATAAGACCATTGACGGTAACAACTATCGGCGCAATGCTCGTTGACTCCAGACGCCACATAGCCGTAACCTCGTGAGCAAGATCCAAGTATTTACTTAGTTTTTCTTTTTCTTTCTTCACGAGGTTATCGTCATGTGGGATACTGATGTCAACGAGTATTGCTCGTCGCGCAGATCGATCTATTATCACGATATCAGGCTTATTGGCTACAATAGTCCTGTCCGTGATAACTGATCGATCCCAGTAGAGCGTGGCACGACTGTTTTCAAGAACATTTATTATTATTATTTTTTTTTTTTAAATTAAATGTGTTTCAGGTTTACTTCAAATTTTGGGTATAAAACAATAAACTGCCAAGTGAACTTACTGCTGTTCTCTTAACCTGTTATCCAAGCCATGTACTCCTTTATTGTATACATCCCACCTGTATTTTCATAATAAGGCCCCAGTGTCTCTGAATACGCAGTTTTATTAAGCATATTTGGACGCCTCTTGTGTTTCTGTATTGCGTCTTAGCATCCTCATTTGAAAGATTAAATTAAGAATTCGTGTGGATTTCGCCTTTCATTTACGTCTTAATAAAAAGAAGAGCTGTTTGTATACAAATGTTAAATTACGGTATTTTCTTCATCTTCACTTTTGTAGACAAAATCAGATGTGTATAAGGGCCTTACTTATAATCGTTTCATAAATTTAAAGAAACTGCTCAGCCACTGATTAGTGAAAATGTTACCCATAAACTCCTCTTTAGTCGAATATTTTGGGTACAACCTATGTACAATCCCCAACGTTGGGATTGCACTTAAGCAGACTGTATTTTTGCGAATTGTTTGCGAAAAACGGTTAGTTGGCCAGTGAGAATAACTCTTACAACGAGTAGGTCAACGCACCTTGCAAACAGGTAATACACGTTTATAAGTGGAAAAAAAGATATTCATTGATTAGGGTTTGATTCTGATTCTCTTACTTAAGAGATGGCTAATCGTTTCTTAACGAGATTATTATAAGTAAGGCCGTTAATGTTTAAATTCTCAACGATGTATGCAAAGCATCGGCTTCTTTAGAAGTGTAGTTTTTATAAGTGATGATAACCACTTACCATCAGGTAAGTCTGTCAGTTTGCCTACAAGCAAAAAAAAGGATTTGTTTATCTTTGCTATATATTGATAAAAATGTTTTAAGAGAGAAATAAGACTCCAAGAGTAAACCCAAATATTTTCTACAATATCTTGAAGTGGGTTCGAAGTAAAACTATTTTGAAGCTGTTCTCAATCCAATGCAAAAAGAATAAATAAATCTAAGCGAGTTACTCTTGTATTACAACGGACCAGGGGCCGATCCCGGACACCCAGACCATAGTAAATAACAGAAAGTTCGTTACCGAAATTTACCATGTCAGGAATCGAACCTTTAGCTTCTGTGTTCCAGCGAGTTCGGCTGGCTAAGTCTAGCTCGCTCAACCACAGAGGTCGCCAAATCATCCGGCTGCGAATCATCAAAATCGGTTCAGAAAAAAAAAACAGTTGAAAATTGTTAAATTGCTGAACAGACAAAACGACAATATTGTTTAAAAGGTTAAATAGTATCTGTTGTCAGTACACTATGGCTACGTTCCACAAGAGACTCACAACGACCATGTTCACGGCCGCAATTTTACAAGCTTTTATTTAACTTGCAATGGATGTATGTATGTAAGTTCGGGTGGAATCTTACAAGTTAAATTTGACCAACTTCCCGGTTTCCGATTGAGCTGAAATTTTGCACACATATGTATATCGCGTGACAGTGCAATAACATGGTACCATGGAGCTGATCTGATGATGGAGTCGAAAGGTGGCCATAGGAACTCCTGTACTAAACAAAAAATACCCGTCGTGTTTTGGCTCCTTTTACTTGTCTTGGCTAGCACTCTGCTGCTACATGATATCCAGGATCTCAAAAGCTTGTATTTAAAAACCTTTTTAAAAAAGCTTATTTTTTTTTATTGCAGGAGATCAGCAGACAGGCAGACGGCCCACTTGATGGACAGCGGTTACCATCGCCTATGGACATTTGCAACAGCAAAGCTGCTACAAATGCGCTACTGCTCTCTTAAGGGAAACTGGACCCTGGTCACCAATGCCGGAACCCAACTCAAGGTTGTTATGGCGACTTACTTTAGACCAGGGGTGGTAGCCATCCAGTTGGGCAAATGCTCTACCACCTGGCTGTGGGTTGTTAAGTCGCCTCTTACGAAAGGCCGCCCGGCCGCAGGAAATTGTATTCTTTCTCCGTTCCTGCACGGATATTTCCGGTTCCACTTGCTTGTGGACGTTACAATCATAAACGTTAGTGGAATGGATTATGGGGCGTTGATGTCATAAACGACGAAATACACAACTGTCATTGGTTGATTTGAAAATCGCGCCTTTTTCAATTTCAATCGATAGAGAGAATTAACGCTCTGTGGTCAACGCCCACTTCGATCTAGATCTTGACATGGGTCATTATGAGAGCTGTGATAAAAAATGATTAGGTCATTAGTGACATTTTCGCCATGACCATAACGACCGTGGTCGCCGTGTGGAACGGCAGACGTTTAGGGCGTCGTGAGCTCCTATCGGAACGCGTCCTAAGTAGCCTTTTTATCTGCTTTATACTCAATGTCACCCCTCTGCTCCATTGTCACCCCTTTTGTTTCTTCGTTTTATTATCTATCAGTCCTGCGTTTGATTATTTTGTTATTCTCCGATATAGGTCGGAGCGGTTGAGGTATTATGACCTATTTTCTTGATGGATTGCGGGTTGTTACGATCAGATTTATAAAAGAGCTGCATGGAGACCTTTCATAGGCAGTATAGCATTGAAGGTTCTTTTCCAGTAAACAAGCAGACGGCTCACTTGATGGAAAGCGGTTACCATCGTCTATGGTCATTTGCAACACCAAAGTTGCTACCAATGTGCTGCCGCTCTCTAAGGGCATATGGGAACCTGGTCACTAATACCGGAACACAACTCAAGGTTGTTATGGCGGGACTGGGCGTAACTATGTTCTAAGTCTCAGCCTTTCCTACATAAAAAGCGCGGGGCACATGGGAAGAGGGTGGTTTTAGTGGGTAGTGGCTGTTGCCCGTGCAACTTCTCTGAGTCTCCACACAAGCTGGCTTGATTATTATTCGGATTGGCCCTTATGAAAGGGGAAAGCCTTCATGATCAACTATGGTTTAATCCCTTGCACAGGACCCAGTATTGTGTGTAAATAGCATTTCCCCCGCCTTAAAAAAAAAGGTTGTTATGGCGGCAAATTCTGGATCAAGGATGGTAGCCATTCAGACGGGCGAACGCCCTACCACCTGGCTGTGGGTTGTTTTGTCACCTCTTGCGATGGGCCGCTTCGCCGCGGGCAATTGTATTCTTTCTCCGTTCCTGCACGGATAGAAGTTTGGCATATTAGCCAGTGAGAAAGTTGCCTTGAAACAATGCCACCTTGTATGACGTTACTTCCATGTTCAACAATGTATGAACTGTACAACAATGAATAACCATAAACAAAATTAAAATTAAATAATTAAAATTAACAAGTTGGCGGTAGGCTAAATAAAACTTTAACAATACTCGTTGACACTTGACATCTTTGTCTTCCGCGATCACGGCCACTGAAAACTGGCCGAAACGTCGGAAAACCAAAATCAAATAAAATTACCGCGCTTAAAACCGTTAAAACGTAGTTTTATAATGTATGAACTGAAAACGGATAGAGTTAAACTAAAATATATCAAAGTTAAAATATAGATCTCGCTTTAAAATAGAGAGTATATTATGTTAAATGTTGAAAATAACGTCACTTAGCTTCGAATCACGGCCATTCAATAAATCCCCATATAAAATCGTTTGGTAACAGCTGTCGTTTCCTTAGAGCCGTCTGAAGGAAACCCGCTTAGCCACTTTGTCGCTGTAAATTCACAATTCAAGAATAATGTGAGGAAATTGTTTAAAATTGAATCCGAATAAATTGTATGATGGAAGCGTTTTATTGCTTGAATTTAATTTACAGTATTCTTCTTACAAAACACAACATTGTCTAGATGATATATATAACAATAGATTTAATCCATAATTACAGGTTCTCACTAATAACAACTTTAATAAACCTTCAAAATTAACAATAAATTATAAATATACAAAACTAATTAAAATCATAGTTTTAAAATAAATTACATACATACATACATAACTTCACGCCAGTTCCCTCGTGGGGTAGGCACGAACAACAGAGTGCCATTTAGGCTTATTCTTACACACCTCACTTGCCTCTTTGACATTCATAACTCTTGTCATGCAAGCTCGTTTATAAAATAAATTATATATACAAATTAAAATAAGACTACAAATTCAAATTCAATTCAAATCTAAAAGTTTTTTATTCAAAATAAGTTCTGGAGAACACTTTTTGAAGGTCATACATACATACATACATAACTTCACGCCAGTTCCCTTGCGGGGTAGGCACGTACAACAGAGCGCCATTTAGGTCCATTCTTACACACCTCACTTGCTTCTTTGACATTCATAACTCTTGTCATGCACACTCGTCTGTTCTTAAGGCTCCTGACATCACCCTCCGCTAGTACACGATCAATTTGATCATGGAAGGTGTGTCGTGGCCTTCCACGACTTCTGCATCCATCCACTTTTGCATTGTATATCTGTTTAGTCATTCTTTCATCATGCATTAAGGTCATACATATAAGTTAAAATTTTATATTACTTCCAAATCGATGTACACCGCTTCGCAACGTGTTAGTGTTCAAACACGTTGACTCGCGGGCGCGGTCGCGAAATAACAAACATATGGCGTAATATCCAAGTGTTCACGTTGCGAAATGCACGCGCGGTCTAAGTAGCGGGCAAGCTAGCTACTGGCGCGCGCGTTTCGCTCGCGGCAATATCAAACGCATGAGTTGTATGCGTGTGTTCTCGTCGAACTAGCGGCGAAGCGCGCGATTCACTCGCGACGTCAGCTAAGTTCAACCAGTATGAACGACAGAGTACTTTATATATACGGGTATAGAGTCAACAGTCATAATATGTATACTAACGCACTTTATCGGTATACGACACGGTATTGCTGTTAAGGAGAAGAAGCGGCAAGAAACTCCCCAGCAACACATCTAGCTAAATTTGTTTTTCTTTGTATGTCTTATTCTATTTATATCTGAAGTTCTTTGTTTTATAAGTTTTATACAGAAGTATGTTACAGAATTACTTTTCGAAGAATTAATGGAGTTGTAGCAAACCGTATATGCTCAGTAAGACAAAGACATAGTAAGAGGAAAGAAGAATTTGTGGGTTACTGTGGTGATGATTATATCGATGGGTGAAAGGCTATATGTTTTAAACGACATTTTTAAAAATTGTCGGAAGATAAGTTGGAAGTTACAAATGACCCAGAAAAACACATCACCAACGAACTATGTACCGTACTTAAAAAAAAGAACATCTATAGATTGAAACTAGACATCAGGTTCTTTATATTTCTTTAAGTTGAGACATTAGGATATAAAAACCCATAGTGTTAATTCTCACACAAGATGTCGCTTAAAACAAATAGCCTTTCAACCCTCGATATGGTGTTCTCGAAGTGTGAGAGAAATTAAACCAGATATTATATTTTAACTATTTTCCGGGATATTGTCCACACATTAATGTACATGTATATATATTACATACACTAAGTGACACGTACGAGCGGATGTGTTATTTAACACATAACCGATCTGTCGCAATACTCAGGTCAGACTGGCGAACGCGCGTTGTATTTGCCCGAACGCGAAAACTGCTAACAAAGCGATTCTGTGTCACCACAAATTAAAGAATTAAGAATTAAATAATTTATTCGAAACCATTAACATAGTGTACAGAAACAATTTGGTATCGCAAACAACTGCTGTAGTATGATACTGTGTTGCAGTTGTTAGCGCCCAATAGCGCCCAAGAATATTATTATTGTTATAATAATGACGCGACATATTAAAAGTTTGTACTGCAAAATATCTCCATATTGATTGACGATTACACTAAAATAATATAAAACATTTCTTAATACATGAAATTAAAATATTACTATTTATTATATTATGCACTAGCTTATCAGGCAAACTTCGTACCGCCTCAGAATCAATAAATAAAAAAGCGGAATGATAATTGCAGAATGTTTCAACTTTATTAAAAAATATGGTCAAAACTTAACCGGAACGAACATCAAACGTTTGACATTCAAAACAAAACAATGAAAAAATCTTCACTTTTAAATTTAATTTGATTTCTGAGCGTCTATAATAAAACTACGTTTTAACGGTTTTAAGCGCGGTAATTTTATTTGATTTTGGTTTTTCCGACGTTTCGGCCACTTTTCAGTGGCCGTGATCACGGAAGACAAAGATGTCAAGTGTCAACGAGTATTGTTAAAGTTTTATTTAGCCTACCGCCAACTTATTAATTTTAATTATTTAATTTTTAATTTTGTTTATGGTTATTATTTAATCTATGGGAGCCTAATCTAATTTACTACCGCTTCGCAACATGTCATGGCTTGAAGAGAAGAAGCGGCGCAAGAAACTCTTCAGCAAACATGCCTAGCTCTAATAATTTTATATAATATTAAAATGGGTGGAAGGAAAAATAAAAGTAATTATCAGTCAAGTTGGTTTGTGTTCCGTTGTACGCAGAAAGAGCTCACAGTGTCCTGAGGTCTGGCAGCTGGTTTTTGCTGGGTTTGGGTCTTAATAGTTTTGATAATTGGATCCCAAACAGGTGGTACTTGCCAACCATCTTCTCTATTGAAATTTGGGTGTTTTTTGATTTCAATAGCCTCACGCATCATTCTAGGTATGAAACGATTCTCTTTCGCGAGGATTTGTGGGTTATCGAATCTGATGTAGTGGTTGGGAATATCCAGCGTGTGTTCACTGATCGCAGACTTCGTAGACCTTGTGTGTTTCATGTCAGCAATGTGTTCTTTTACTCGTGTTTTTATGCTCCTCTTTGTTTGCCCAATGTATGACAATCCACACTCATAATCAAGCTTGTAAACTCCTGCATCCTGGATCAATCAAAACATATTTCAAGCCGCAGAAAAAGATTACCCAATTTCTGAGACCTGTGAAATGCAATATCCCACTCCAGGATGCAGGGGTTTACAAGCTTGATTGTGAGTGTGGATTGTCATACATTGGGCAAACAAAGAGGAGCATAAAAACACGAGTAAAAGAACACATTGCTGACATGAAACACACAAGGTCTACGAAGTCTGCGATCAGTGAACACACGCTGGATAAACCCAACCACTACATCAGATTCGATAACCCACAAATCCTCGCGAAAGAGAATCGTTTCATACCTAGAATGATGCGTGAGGCTATTGAAATCAAAAAACACCCAAATTTCAATAGAGAAGATGGTTGGCAAGTACCACCTGTTTGGGATCCAATTATCAAAACTATTAAGACCCAAACCCAGCAAAAACCAGCTGCCAGACCTCAGGACACTGTGAGCTCTTTCTGCGTACAACGGAACACAAACCAACTTGACTGATAATTACTTTTATTTTTCCTTCCACCCATTTTAATATTATATAAAATTATTAGAGCTAGGCATGTTTGCTGAAGAGTTTCTTGCGCCGCTTCTTCTCTTCAAGCCATAACATGTTGCGAAGCGGTAGTAAATTAGATTAGGCTCCCATAGATTAAATAATAACCATAAACAAAATTAAAAATTAAATAATTAAAATTAATAAGTTGGCGGTAGGCTAAATAAAACTTTAACAATACTCGTTGACACTTGACATCTTTGTCTTCCGTGATCACGGCCACTGAAAAGTGGCCGAAACGTCGGAAAAACCAAAATCAAATAAAATTACCGCGCTTAAAACCGTTAAAACGTAGTTTTATTATGTATACAAGTCGCGAAAACTTAAGAAAATATTATTTTCTGAACGTCTTTTAAATTTAATTGATTTCTAAACGACGGGACGAAAATCAAATGTTTGACAGGTACGAATACTTTCTAAGGGAAAGCGAAATTGTTGTTTTTACTATATTCCAAGCATTTTCTTCATATTTACTCACATTTTAAACCTTCCCTGGACTTCAACAAATAATTCAAAACCAAAATTAGCCAAATCAGTCCAGCCGTTCTCGAGTTTTAGCGAGACTAACGAACAGCAATTGATTTTTATATATACAGATTTGCGATAAGTGTGTGCGGGGTGTAATTGTGTTAGGTGTGTGAGCGTGTAAAAATGAGTGACGTACAGACGGACATGACAAAAAAATAATTCTTTTATCCTCATCACATTCCGGTTCCGTAGAACTAACTATACATCAAGTATTAATATCCGCAAAACTTTTGCTCATGACTACTTTAGTCTTCATACAAACAACCCGAACAAACAACAAAGAGAAAGTTACTGTATTCAATGACCACGACAATGCAGAGTAGTATTTCGCTAAAACTGCTTCAGGTTTACCGCAGTACGATAGCGACGGTGGAAAATATCGTATACGCCACCCATTCATAAAGGCGGTTACTACATTCCTCTTCGCGGATAACGTAGGCTTTCTTGTCTACGTT
Source organism: Dendrolimus kikuchii (assembly GCA_019925095.2). Lineage (NCBI taxonomy): Eukaryota > Metazoa > Arthropoda > Insecta > Lepidoptera > Lasiocampidae > Dendrolimus > Dendrolimus kikuchii. The sequence goes on from CM034389.1 coordinate 3,966,615, forward strand.
CGTGATAAATACTGCGACGACACGCGAGGAATCGCTCTGGGTTGTCACATAACAAGAAAATATTTTCAAATATTAAAACAAAAAAATCACAAACCAATTTTGTCAAAGACCCAAGTGTAACAGAATTGCCTAAAGTTATATAATAAACCCACAGGGGGCTTTGTGGCGAAGCCTTAGATGAGTAGCGACCCCTCGGACCTGGCTCCGTGCTTGCCTTTTGGCCAGCCGGCACGGAGTGAAGATCGCTAGTACTAAGACTCAAGCTCCAGGAGTGGAAGTGATAAATGTCATAACGTCGGCAGTAGCTTCGGTAAACCTGCAGCCCACCTCTCGATACCGCTTAGCCACTTATACCCATGTTGCCTTTGTCTTCTATGGCATTTTTTGGGACTCATGCAGGGAGTGGCGACGGGCAGACGCCATAGTCCCCATATTCCAAGAACCCTAGTACCACTAGCAGTTCACCGGGTAATTTTTGTTCTCATTTCCCACAATAGTCCTACACTGGCCGCGGCTTGTCCTTAAGTGCATTATTATATGGGATAATCGCCGGTCAGTGTCACGCCACATTTAGATTAGATTTGTCAAGGAGCCTCTACGTGTTGGCCTCCCCATGGCTCCACGCAAGCAAATTCCGGCGCATTTTTATGGCCCGTGGTCTTGAAAGACATACAGTACAATATAAGAAACCCGCAGGGGGGCTTTGTGGCGAAGCCTTAGGTGAGTAGCGATCCCTCGGACCTGACTCCGGGGGCCAAGGCAAAGCCCCAAGTACATTGAAGTGAATTACTAACATAATAGGCTAAGGATAAGGTGCTTACATTATTGCTTTTTTTTGCACGAGTTAAACACACAGGCAGACGGCCTACCTGATGGAAAGCGGTTACCATCGCCTATGGACATTTGCTACACCAAAGGTGCTTCAAATGCGCTGCTGCTCTGGGAGAGACTGGAGCACTGGAGCTTGGCCACTAGTGCCGGAACACAACTCAAGGTTGTTATGGCGAAATACTCTAGACCAAGGGCGGTAGTAATCGAGACGGGCAAATACTCTAGCATCTGGCTGTGGGTTGTTTTGTCGCCTCTTACGACAGGCCGCCTGGCCCCAAGGAATTGTATTCTTTCTCCGTTTCTGCACGGATATATGCTTTACTTGTAAGACTATTATGACATTGTAATTATATGAAATAAATAAGATTATTATATAAATTACATAATTGGAGTGAACTCGCAGCCGTGCTATTTCCATAGCACTACGGCAAAAATCTTACTTTTAGAAAAATAAGTGCCATAAAATCGACGTCGGCAAAACTTTGCTAGTATCTCTAGTGTTGTAAGTGCTTATATGTAAGTGACGGTAACCAGTCTCAATTAAGTAGGCCATTAGCTTTACTGTTACATTCCAGCAAAAAAACTACATTAATAGAAATGTTCTTTGTCCCGTATACTAGCAGAAGGTGATTTCAGGAGCCTTAAGAATAGACGAGCGTGCATGACAAGAGCTATGAATGTCAAAGAAGCGAGTGAGGTGTGTAAGAACAAGCCTGAATGGCGCCCTGTTGTTCGTACCTACCCCGCAAGGGAACTGACGAGAAGCTATGTATGTATGTATGTATGTTCTTTGTCCCAAATAAATGAAGAATTCATCTTTCTTTTATATAAATCACTAGGTAAAATAAACATTCGATTTTAACATACTTTGTGTATCCTAATGTATTATTATAATTCTTTAATTAACTTGTGCGTTTAATTCTAATTGTTTTTTTTTTGTTATGATCAAGTCAGTATTAGAATTCATTGTTAAAAGCTTAAAATACGTGATTTTGCATGTACATCAATTTTTTTTTCACAGAACTGATATGGGCGTTCGTCTAAATGTCCTTAAAGTAAACTAAAAAGAAATACGGTGACTTAATTTATCTTCTCTATATATTAATCATTTATTAAACTCTCTGGGTGCAACAAGAAAATATTGCACTTGTTTCTGCAGAGCTTAGTATTTATTATCAATATTCCTGTAAATAAGAATAAAATTTAACACCTGGCAACACAAACCAAACAACCATAATATATTGAGTGCTGAGCAGGCATTGGGTACATTTGTACACATTTATTTTTGTTCATTTTCTTGGACGGGGACAAAACATTGTGGTTATGTTATCTGTTAAGGATTGTTAAAGTTAAAATGCGAAGAAATAAATGTTTACCATATTATGGCCAGTTCCTAAATTTTACTATTAATTCGCTTGCGGTACAATCGGTTGAATTGTGACATTACTTGTATGGAGCTAATGCCTTGACCACACGTAACCAGTACAGTGGCAAACACAGTAAAATGATAATAGGCCGAGAGAGTTGGGCGCGCAAGCAGGAATTCATACGTATTTTGCTTGTATGGCGAGTCAGTTTAGTTTTGAGTCACTGTATCAAAAAGTTGGATAAAAATAATGTTACAACTCAGGTCGCGACAAAAACAAAATCCACCTGCATATCTGAAACAAAACACATTTTATTACCTGTCGGCATTTAAACTGGTTATAATACTTTTACAATCATCTTTTGTTTAATTATTGATTGGCATACGGCCCATTGTATAATTGTACTCTTTTATGGCCGTTTACGGCCGAGTCATTAGCCAGGTGTGGCGGATTAAATCGACTACGATACGGGTACATTGCATTTGTGCAATATAAAACGATGGCCCAATGGAGAGATCGGCAGTCTAGCGATAATCACAAGCGAATTAAGACCTGTGTATATTCGGTAATCTATTTAGTGACGGACTTTGCGCGTGTTATTGAATTGTGCATTACGTTTGAATTTGTTGTGTTCGGTTATATTTGTACCTGTGTTCTACGTGTTTTTATGGTTCTAATAAATTCTATAATAATTCCAACGGCATTTTAATTCGAGTCCTGCAACTCGTAAAAATAATATAAACGGATTTTCAATCCGATTCTACGACAAATAATTGAAGAATTATGGAATTTAATAGACGAAGATAGTGGAAGTGTTTAGACGATAAAATGGATTATAATTTACAGACAGAAGCTCCCAAGAAATTTAGGGCGCTTATAAAATGTTACATTCAAGTCATTTTTTATGTTGTATCTAAATTCTATTTATTATTATTGGCCTTCTTGAACATATATTCAATGTAAATAGCAAAAATAAATCTGTTAGAAAAAAAATTGCAAAATACCACTGGCGTGGCGAACGAGTGGCAGGCGAGTTGTTAGTCGAGCGTGTACTCATACCTGCCGAGCGGGATACTGAGTCAATGTGGAGGCTGAAGAATGTGGTGGGGGTACTCGGTCTAGCAAACAAATCGTGGATCTGGTGACACTCTCGCCACACTGCTGGGACAAGCGCTCGGCCGAGTACTTGTCAAAGTGCTTATATGCATCGAGTATTCGGCTCAGCTTATCGATTTAAAATATATTTCATATGTATTACATGTATTTATTTTTAAAAAAATATTATGTATTTAAAATAATCTGAATATATGAACCATCTATTTCGCTAGATTACCTAAGAATATCCTATAAGTTAGGTTGCCTGAAAGAGATGGCTGTAAGCGATAAGGCCACCTATTGTTCTGTAAAACCTTGTAACTGAAGTTTTGTATCTGTTATTTTGGGGAGCAATAAAGTGTTATTTATCTAAATCTAAATTATTTAGGTAAATGAAGAGTGACTGGCGTGGTGAACTAATTACATTCGTTTCGCTGTCTCATCTTATTCTTACGAGTAATAATACAGTCATAAAGTAGCACACAGACAGCTACGAGCCACTTCCATTAGAACGTGCCGAACTTCGATAAAACAAACTTATATTTTTGCATAATAACTTGATCATTAAGTAATAAAGTGTGTCTATTACTTAAATATGTTATCGGTTCAGAGGTTCTTCGATCAGGTAATTAACCTACGGGTATATTAAAAAGTTCTTCGTTAGAGTTCGGCCGCATTATATCGCGATTTTTTTTATAGTAGTATACGTGTCGGAGATAGCGCTACACTAAATTCAATAGTTCTACCAGTGCAATACTAGATGGCGCTGTCTCTTAATTAAACATAATATTGTTTGGAATACATTTTATATTAAGCTTTTTTTGTCAAAAACTCATCAAAAACTAGAAGTTCAGTTCTAGTTTAATAGACCAGTGCAACCAAGAGTTTCTATTTAATAGTGTAAGTAGGGATGCAACATCGTTCATATAAAACATCGATATTAGGATATCGATGTTTTCAAAAGTGAAACATCGATGTTAAAAATATCGATATTTATGAACGATATATCGATGTTTATGAACGATGGTTTTATCACCATTTACATAAACTTTTGATGGTTCTTCCTGCGATGAAAATGAAATATGGTTTTTTTTAACATCGATGTATCGTCCAAACCACTCTAGCAAACCTTTCTTAATTCTTGTTTTCACTAACATCATCCTTTTACACCACTGTCACTCCATCTTTCAAAGAAATACCACACACACTTCTCAATGCTCCCATTCCTACTAAATACTATGTTTATTTTATTCATATGTTTTTCCCTTACCGAACATTCACTACTTTACTTACAATTCAACAGCGTGGGCACACACTAACTCGTCCCTATCGCCATTTGAAATAAATGTACATCTAAGAAAAATGGTAATTTTTAAAAGAAATAGGTATAATAATCAACGTTTACATTATAAATTATTATTGGCAATAAGAAAAAAATATGAAAAAAATAATATAATGGATATCTGTATAGATCACAGATAGAGCGCAAGATGGCACTTTATGTCTATGTAAGATAAAATATCGTTCACAAAACATCGTTCTTGAACAACGATGTATCGTCGATGTTTCGGTTTCAACATCGATGTTAAAACATCGATTTTTATGAACGATATATCGATGTTTAAAAACATCGATGTTTTGCTTGCATCCCTAAGTGTAAGTGCAACTTAGGTCATCTAGGACAACACGTTTCACCATGATCTCGCCCGTGTTGAGCCGAAGATATAAGTTTAAGATGGAGCAAGCATACCTATATATAAGGTACCTATTCGCACAGGACTTGAAGACAGACTCGGGCAATGAGTTATTATGTCAGGATTTGCACTCGGGACCTCTACGTTCCAGTCAATTAGTTTGTGAAAGCCAACAAAACCACGCAAACTGTTATTGTTGAGTTTAATAAATAATATTTTTTCCAGGTGCTGGAAGTAGAATTAGTAAGAGAACCAGGATAATAACTAGCTCATAAAATGATTACAGTGAAGTGAATTACTCACGTCTGTTAGGATTGAGGGCCGATGGAACAATATACCCTGGAGTGAAGATCGAGTCTTGGTAAATATTATAGGACGGTCTGTTGCGGTGCGCATGCTAAAGGTAGACGCAAAGCGGTTTGTTCATATAGGTGGCATATCTGCTATATATCAGTACCGCATACTGCTGCGTCTGGTTGTCCGATGATAGAAGGAGATGTTGGGATGAGATCGAAGAGCTCAGTCACACACTTTCCAAAGTGTATCCGATAGTAAGCCGTTAAGCGGGCAACCCTGCGTCGATGTTAATGATTGAGTTTTATCATCTTAAAAAGCTGGTCGTGTTTTTTTATCTGAATAGGTTCACGTTTGACTGACATTGCGCCTGATGTCAGGTGGAAATGCAGTCTAAGGTGAAACAGACTTACCCAGAAGATACCTGTTCACGCGATACTTGAAGACACCTAGATTGTATTCTTCAGGAAAAACAGACGACGGCAAAGAGTTCGACTCTTCAGCGATGCGTTTGTATTTCCACCATATATCGGTGGCGTGAGCATATACGTCTGCTTGCCCGGTGGTAAAATGTGGGGGAGGAACCAATTCATGTAATTCCGTGGCACACTCCTGTTGTTTCGAGTTGATATGGCTGAGAAATCTCAAAGGAGAGAACAGTACTCCATACATGTTCGTACTGGTGCTTTGTACAGCATCAGAAGCTGTTTTGGGGTTAAGTACCGTCGCACCCTGGAGAGTACGCCCAGTTTTTTTTGCCGCAGTTTATTTTTGTAGCGGTATTTTATTTCGATGCTTCGGCCACTTTTCATTAGCTGTGATCACTCAATGAGTATATGTTAAAAAAATATTTAGCCTACCGCCAATTTGTTTATTTTAATTTTAGTTTTAATTTTTGTTTATGATTATTGTTTACTCTATGGAAACCTAATCTAATTTATAGCCGCTTCGCAACATATTATTTCAAGGGAAGAAGCGGCGCAAGAACTCTTCAGCAACATGCCTAGCTCTAACAATTTTATATAATATTAAAATTAAATACTTCTCTAAAATCATCGCGTTCTGTAATAGACTCTTTATTATATTAACTTTTACAATTATTTACTATGATTTATAATATTAGTTACAATTCCTTTTTGTTAAAAAAAAATTATAATGCATGTCATGTATGTCATTTAGATTGAACTGTTTAAAATGAGGGACAAAATTTCAGGAGCATTTAAGAAAATTTATACAGATTGGTAAGTGTAATAAAAACATCAAATAAATGTTAATATAGTGTTTTATTCTAAATGATTAATATGCTCAAGACGTTCAAGACATGCGAGTGCAGCGAATGTGCTACTAGGACCACTACGGTTACGCCTGTATTATTACAACATTATTCTGGGTGGCCAGAGTATCCAATACTGTAAAATTTTAATATTCATGACTAATGTGGGTACTCTAGATTTATTGTACATAGAATAGGAAGTAACATTAAATTTTAAGTTATATGTATGACCTTCAAAAAATGTTCTCCAGTAGAACTTATTTTGAATAAAAACTCATGAATTTGAATTTAAATTTGAATATTCTAGATTATATAGAAATTATGAAAGGCTATATTTGAAAACGGAAAATAAGTAGAGACTTTTCATAGCAAAGAAAAATTGCAATTTTAGTTAAATATTATTTAAATAAAATTGATAATACTACAGTTTCAGATCAAGTACCCCTGGAAAAAGAAAATGCCAGACCCAAGGAGTTCAATCACCGCATTACTGTGCCATCAAACTGGCAACTCTCAAAATCACACCGACCCGCAGGCTACTTTCCTTCAGAGTCTCCAAGAATTACTTGTACCTCAGCTTCGCGAAACAAGGTGCAGATCTCGTGGAATTTAATGAGCTATGTGCAGAGGAATTATAGAAAAGTGCTAAAAATGATAGTCCCAGAATGCGTTTTGTTTAGTGCTTTGCATTTGTTAAATGTAATCAAGATATTTGACATAACTATATTTTTGTGTTAGAATTATACCCATATTTCCCATTAAAATAACCTTATACATTTACTTGTAAATAATAAGGCAATTTATGTGTATAACGTATTAGTAGTGTTCCAGTAAAAATAATCCCTACAAGTGCTAATGTCAATCAAACAAAAGATGATTTACAGGCTACGTTTCACAAGAGACTCACAACGACCAGGATCATGACCGCGATATTTCCCGGTCCACTTGCTTGCGAGCGTCACAATCATAAAGTCTACAGGCCGTTCCATTAGTAGCTCACAACACCTAAAATGCTCCGTAAGCTGTTCCACAGGGCGACCGCGGTCGTTGTGGTCTTGGCGTAAATGTCACCAATGACGTCATCATTTTCGAACACACAACGCTCACAACGACCCATGTCAAGAGGTGGATCAAATAACCGTTCCACTTGGGTTTACGAATGTAACGCCGACAAGCTAGTGGAACGTAGCGCTTGTGGGACGGAGCGCTGATGTTATTAAGAACAAAATATACAAATGTCATTGATTGATTTGAAAATCGCGCCTTTTGGAATGTCAATTGACAGACAGAAGTATTGCTCTGTGGTCAACGCCCACTTCGACCCACCTCTTGACATGGGTCGTCGAGAGCGCTGTGTGATCAAAGATAATGACGTCATCAGTGACGTTTTCGCCACGACCATAACGCCCATGGTCGCCGTGTGGAACAGTAGACGGAGCATTTTGGGCGTTGTGTGATACTAACCGAAGGAGAATAAGGAGAGGCCTTACTCTCAAACGCTTTACGATGTTCCTTTTCGTCCAGTCAGCTCGAAAGAGTCTATGAAATTTAGACAAAAGAAAGATTACAGATTTCTTTAGAACATTATCTAATATAGATTATATAATATAAAAATAAATGGAACATACAATAGAAAATGTACTTAAATATATAAAAAAACTAGTAAATGTTCTCAAAACGAAAACGGGCGACGAAAGGCGTTTGGAGTAAGCCCTCAAGCCCGGGCGAGCCACAATTAGTGTAGGCAAGGAAACGGAAGGGAAGACCAAGGCGAGCATTCATGGATCAAATAAAATAAAAAGTGGGTATCGTGTCGTACATAGAAGTAAAACAACTGTCCCATAATAGAGAAGATTGGAGGAGGCTCCACCGACAAGAGCATAGCTCTTAAATGATAGATAGATAGATGCTACGTGTTGTATCGGGGCTCGGCCGTGACTGGGCACCTATTATCTACATATCAACGCTTAAAATCGTACGTCTCGCGCCCGCGACACTAGCATAAATCTTCCTACTCTTTTCTATTGAACAAAACAATCCAAATAAAAATGTTATGTAATAACTTTTTAATTTGCTTTTAGAATATAAGGAAAGATGTGTCGGAATCTCATATTAATGAAAATCATTTGATTGGTTTTTAGGCACCAGCAGCTATTTGGGCAAAAATGGCTCATCATGACCGTCGGTTCATATATCCGTCTACCTCTCTATGTATCTCTAGTAACGGTAGTACGGTGTCTATTATAAGGATATTCTGTTGTATTCTTTTTCAATGCACATAGGCGTGTAGCGTATTATTAAGTAGTTCTTAAAAATTAATAAACATTTCTATTTAAGTAAATAGGTCAGAAGGTGATGGCAACACCAATATAACATAATATTATTTTTAAACTTGTAACACTGCCGTTGTTTTTTGTTTCTTCTTCAATTTTGGTTGTATCCGAGGGCACACGTATTTGTGCGACGAGCTGCGCACATATAATACATTTTGTTCTACGCTGATGGTTTGAGCGATACTCTAGTTGTTGTAGGTAAAGGAGTTAAACACTGTTAGTGGTGAAAACTTATAATAAATCACTTTTACATAACAAATACGTGTGCTCTCGCCTACATCCAAAATGGAAGAAGCAAAAAACAGCAACGACAGTGTTGCAAGTTTACAAATAATATTATGTCATGTTGGTGTTGCCAACAGAAGGCACTTGATTTGAAAACTCTTTTATGGTGCGTTCATGTTTCTGTTCAACATAACGCGAGCGTCTCCCAGGATCCGCCTTCCTAACTTTTATTCTCCACGCGCCATCTTCAGCATCCTCCGTTTCAAGACATGTCATCCTTCACAAAGTAAAACCAGCATTTCTTGGACCTTCCCTTCAACCAGGACCCGGCGGAGGTGGCATAGCTAGATATTCGTTCCCCACGTATTTAGCCGATCTCCGTAAACGTGGCCGTACCGGCGTAAGCGACTCTCTTGCAGTTTGTCTGATATGTCACGAATATGAAGACTGCCGCGGATGCGGGAGTTCCTGACACGGTACCATTGGAACTATGCAGTGGAAATTCTCTAAAGTAGAGCTCAAAAATGCGACGAAAGTTTAGTATTTACATTTGTTTGTTGTCGGTATTCTATGGGATACATTTCGGGGAGTGTGCCACGGAATTGCATGAATTAGTTCCTTCCTCACTATTTTACCACCGGACAAGCAGACGTACGCGCTAATGCCACCGATATATAGTCGAAATACCAACAAAGCGAATGAAACGCTATGCTTTCACTTTTATCATACTGTTACGAGTTATGAGACTCGAATTAAAATGCCGTTGGAATTACTATAGAATTTATTAGAACTATACAAACACGTATAAGACAGGTACAAATATAACCGGACGCAATAAGTCCAAATGTAATACACAATTCAATATCCGTCCGTCACTAAATGTACACACGTCTTGCCTCGCTTGTGTTATCGATTTGACTCACGATCTCTTAATTGGGCCATTGCTTTATAATGCCCCAATGCAATATGTCTACCTGGCAAGCGTCGACGTAATTTTCCAGAAAACGTAATCCGCACACGATAAACGAGTACATTGTACACATCGAGCTATAAACGAGTACAATACACTATAGGCTGTTTTCTAATTACAAATTTTAAACACAAAGTAAACAAAAGAAGACAGTCATAAATAGTTTCAATGTTATTAGTGCAAACGTCGCGGCAGGTAATAAATGTGCTTTGTACAGGTATGCAGGTGGCCCAACTTGTAACAATACATACCGCTGAAGAGTGGAACTCTTTACCGTCGTCTGTTTCTCCTGAAGAATACAACTTAGGTGTCTTCAAGTCTCGCGTCAACAGGTATCTTCTAGGTAAGCATGCTCCACCTTAGAGTGCATTTCCACCTGACATCAGGCGCAATGTCAGTCAAACGTGAACCTATTCAGATAAAAGAAGAGGCTTATAAGATATGAATGGCTACTTAGTCGGAGCAAACCCAAATTCTCTATTAGACCTGTTGCCGCCTCGCAAATCCTAGTGAACCAAGTAGAAAAGAATGAACGCTTACTGTCACTGGAACCGTATAAAGAATGATGCAGGATTTCTACCAAATTGTCACATCCTGGTTTTGCTTAAACACTACACTAGATGTCCGGGACACAGTTGGCACTTCAAGAAACGGTTTTAGGTCACAATAGGCGAGCGTGGCATCGCGACGAAATTTCGGCAGCGATTTTAGATTCGACCAATGAGACGCATATGTGTGCGCAGCGCCCTCTGGTTAGAACCGGCCGAATTAAGGTGGAAGAGGAAATGTTACTGGGAATATGACGAAATGTCGTAACAGAGGCGATCTTAAATATTTTCGGTACTACATTGATTTTTTTTAAATAACAAAATTATTTAAATCTAATTCAATAAAGGTAAAGTTAACTTATTTATATTGTATTCTACCCATAGTCCCTCAAGACTGTAAGTAGAATACTGATCCTAAATCACCGTCTTCTATGGGTAAGGTGCCTAGAAAGCTGGCTACGTTTCGTTGTCCAAGGTAGACACCATTGCTTTGTTTGAACCTTTTTTAACGTGCTATGAACTGTCAATTATAAGTTGACATTTTAACTGTCATTGAAACATTTTCGATGTCAGTTGGTTATAATGAAAAATTATATTATACAATTTTAATGCAAATTCTTAAAAGATGATACATAATACATCTTATTACTTTATTCAAAGTTACGCTATATCAAAATGGGGAAAATGGCGAGGATATGTAAGAAATGCAAGATTTTCTGTCGAGGTCTTCCCAGGAACTGCTGCTGCTGCCAATGCTGGAGCTTGTGTAGTATTTGTGATTGCGTAAGACAATGCTGGAGAGGTTGCACAAAATGCTGTAGAAAGAAACCAGGTGTCAGGAGAGTTAAAGTTATAGAATATGTTAGACGGAAGAAGAGACGCAAAGAAGATCGGATGAATGATAGAAATGAATCGTTGGGTAACGAGGCGATTCCCAATTCGTGATTTTTGATTTATGTTTTTATATAATCAGAGACCTTATTAAGAGTGTTGATAACGTGGTTTTATTTTTGAAAATAAAATTGTGTCATTGTTTTAATATAGTGATTTTGTTTAATACCTCTGTTACACAATGGATAATGTTAATATTAATGACTGTGGCACACAGATATAGACCTCTTGTCTGTTTGATGCATTATTTGAGATGCTACATTGTTAATGACGTTAATCATTAATAAATTCACAAATATTTATTGCTATAAAAAAGCAAAAGCTAAAGCTTATAGCTTATAGTTAAAAAAATTAAAGAATTTATTTGAAACGATTAACATAGTGTACCGAAGCAATTTGGTACCGCAAACAACTGCTGTAGTATAACTGTGTTGCAGTTGTTAGCTCCCACTTCCTCGACCCGTTTGTTATACAATTTAAAAAAAGAAAATTATTTTAAAGTTTATACAATGTATGTGGAAATGTATAGATGTGTGAATGGGTGTGTATATGTATATATGTGGTGTATATGTTTGTGATGTGTACAAGTGAACGAATGAGTGTGTAGTTACAGACTTAGACTGGTGTAGTCGGTTTAGTAAATTCTCGGTGTCGTCATAAGGGAGTTCTATTAACCAGTTGAATAATTTTAATTTACATTCACGATGAGTAAGAGAGTATATATTTAGAAATTAGTAATTACTGCGCAAAATGTCTGTGACATACAAAGATGGACATGATGACTAGGGTTCTGTTTGATTCAAAATAGCTTCGGCATCCTAAAAATTGTATTTATAGATTAAATATGATGTTACGGTTCTTTATACTATGTATACATGTTTATGTATATATATATATGTATATATATACATATATATATATATATATATATATATATATATATATATATATATATATATATATATGTATGTATATTTATATAATAGCACGATCTAATTGATCGTGTACTAGCAGAAGGTGATGTCAGGAGCCTTACAGACGAGTTATGAATGTCAAAGAAGCAAGTGAGGTGTGTAAGAATAAGCCTAAATGGCGCTCTGTCGTTCGTGCCTACTCTGCAAGGGAACTGGCGTGAAGTTATGTATGTATATATTTATAGTTATTATAAATTATTATATATAAATTCTAAAATATGTAATGTAATATATATTGTTCATAAATTCATGTTCAATTTAATATTTATTTAAAAAGTATATAAGTAATATAAGTAGTATATTAATAATAAGAATGATTTGTACTCGTTATACACTCACTAAACTTGCTACAGGAAAAAAAAATGTTCTAAGTCCCTAGCATATGGACTAGCATAGGTCCAGCTTGCCATACACAACGCGGTGCTGGTACCTATGCTCACGTATGGAAGCGAGAGTTGGGTATGGAAGAGAGAGCATGAAAGTAGAGTAAACGCGGTCGAGATGCGAGCACTGCGCAAAATCTGCGGAGTGACGCTAGCGGACCGCGTTCGTAATACCGAAGTAAGAAAGAGAGTGGGTCTGAAAGAGAGTGTCGGGGTGAAGGTAAGGAAAGGAATGCTCCGGTGGTTCGGGCATGTGGAAAGAATGCATGGTGAAAGAATGACTAAGTAGATATACAATGCAAAAGTGGATAGATGCAGAAGTCGTGGAAGGCCACGACACACCTTCCATGATCAAATTGATCGTGTACTAGCAGAAGGTGATGTCAGGAGCCTTAAGAACAGACGAGCGTGCATGATAAGAGCTATGAATGTCAAAGAAGCAAGTGAGGTGTGTAAGAATAAGCCTGAATGGCGCTCTGTTGTTCGTGCCTACCCCACAAGGGAACTGGCGTGAAGTTATGTATGTATGTATGTTTAAAAGTCACTTCACTGAAATTTTTTGAACTACCTCCAAATTTTTGTTGAAATTTTTATTTATATTGTAGAACATTTAATTTTAATTTGTTACATAAAATTAGTTATTAAGTCACTGGAAGCAACTAACACCTAAGGATAGAGGCTTAGCCTAGTCTAGGTGTTAGTACCCAGTCTTAATTTTAAGACAATTTTTTTATATATTTTTTTTTGGTGACAATAAAATTATTTTTATTATTATCTACAAACCCATAATCTTTTCGGCTCTGCTAGTAAATCACCGTTTTGTAACGTTGTAATTTTAGCTTTATACGTTATACTTACCATTATAAAATTAATGAATCGTAATGATATGGTTAAAGTCGTAGTAGCGTAATGGTTAGCACACTCTTCCCAAACTCAAACGGCGCTGGTTCGAGCCTGGCCGGAACGCATGCACCACTTAGGGAGTTTTCTGACCTAATGTGCATATCGTTAAAATTACCACGTGCTAATAACGGTGAAGGAACACATCGTGATGCAACCTGCACATCGAGATACCCGACGTGTCAAACCTGCCAAGCCGCCTTGGACAAGCGTGGCGGGTATACTGTCTGTTCCCCCTATAATGAGAGCCCTGAGCTCAGCAGTGGGACATTAATGGGCTGATATTATTATAATGCATATAAATTTTTTAAACCTAGCATGTATACACTGTAATACTATAAACTGTGTATCAATGTATCAAACCTGCCAAGGCCCAAACTGAGCAGTGGGACAGTTATGGGCTGATTATATTTTATTTTTATTATTATAATGACATCGTTTCATACGAATTTAAAATATATTTTAATAGAATTACTTTCGCAAAGATCGCCGAAAGAAAAGCTCTCTCAACATTTTCCCGAGTAAAAGTCGCGAACCCTGTTAACGTCGGCCATAATGTTACAAATTTATAACTAAGGGGTCTTAGCCATCTTATTTACAGATTTCTGTGCTTTTTTGTGTCAACTTTTAAGTGGTGTGATTTAAAAGTTTTCCGACGAGCATCAAGGGCTTTGGTTAGATTTTTTCTTCAACCTAGTTGAATAAATTGCTCGTGTAATACTTAGTAGTGCCTAAATCTCATTTTGAACGATTTGCCCGACTGGATGGCGACTACCCCTGATCTAGAGTATACCGCCATAACAACCTTGTATTGTGTTCCGGCATTAGTGACCAGGTTCCAATCTCCCTTAAGAGGGCAGCAGCGCATTTGTAGCACCTTTGGTGTTGCAAATGTCCATAGGCGATGGTAACCGCTTTTCATCAAGTGGGCCGTCTGCCTGTCTGCTGAACTCCTGCAATAAAAAAAATATATATATGAATGGCTGCCGGAGCAAACCCTGATTATTTATCCATCTGATGCCGCCTCTTAAATCCTAGCGAAACAAGCAGAAAAAAAAGAACGCTTAGCGTCACTGGAACCGTGTAAGAAGAGATGCAGGATTTTGACCGGATCAGAGCTTCCTTGCATTGCACAAACACTACACTGGTTGGCGGGAGACGGCTGGTACTTTGAGAAACGGTTTTGAGGCACAATTCAGCGGTTTTCCAACGTTTTGTTACTAATAATTGACGAGCGTGGCGTCGTTACGATCGTTAGGCAGCCATTGAAAAATTTGCTCGGCCAATGAGACGCATGCTTGTGCGCAGCGCCCTCTACTGGTGACCGGCCGAATAAGAGTGTGAAAGAGGAAATGTTGCCAGGAAAGGATGCTTCCTAGCACTGTGATGGCATGTCGTAACACATTTATTTTCAAGTATAATGCGACTAAACTTATGGCTTTATTATATACTTATCGGGGAAGAAACTGAGAAATAATACAATTTCCTGCGATTGGCTGGCCGGGTAGGAGGCGACACAAACACCTCACAGCCTGGTGGTAGGCTGTTTGCTCGTCTTGATGGCTACCATCCCTGGTCTCGAGTATGCCGCTATAACTATATAACACTTGAGTTGTGTTCCGGCATTAGTGCTTCCACTCTCCCTTTAGAGAGCAGCAGGACATTGGTAGCATCTTTGGTGTTGCAAATATTCATAGGCGATGGTAACCGCTTTCCATCAGGTGTGCTGTCTGCCTGTCTGCTGAACTCATACAATATAAAAAATGTCTTTCAAGCTCGTACAAATCATTTCGAAGATCATAATTGGGTAGATGATACACGTGTTACTTTTATCAATTTTTTTCATTTATTTCAGGTGCATGTATTTTGTAATATTTATAGATCCTATATACATATTTTTAATTTATTTCATGGATTATATTAGTTTTAGTACACCACCGAAAATTGTATAATTTTTCTTTAATATCTCCTTGGACACCGGGTTGTCTGGAAGAGATAGCTCTAAAGCGATAAAAAGTTTTGTTCGTCTTTACATGAAATTAGAGTAATTTGTTCACAAAACTCGATGTGGAGTGTATCACTTATTATTGGCGTTATTTTCAATTAAACTATACATAGAAGAAATACAGAGAGTGTTTACTGGTGCTAGTGTATGTGAGCAATGTGAAGCGAATGAGCAAGTAACTGAGTGATTCCGGCCTCCAAGGCCGCTCCTATATCTCACGTTCCGTCCGACGCTTAGCTGCTAATTCTGCGAGCTATGGGCGTCGGCGGTATGCGAGGCGCAGAGAGGTGTGCTCCAGCAGGCGGGTCGGGGGGTGCTCTCTGTCCGCAACATGTATGTATATCACCATATACATATAAATAAAGTAAAGATATAACACTAACTTCATATAGGTTATGAAAACTGTGGTTATTTCCAGTAGAAAACATTGTTACAATAACAACTTGCAGGTCGTTATTTTTGTCAGAATATTTTCGCACCGCTCTCAATGCAAATATACTGGTTATATCTGTTTAAAATGCATTGCTCTGTATAATGCTTGCAGCGCTTCCATGAACATGACTCTGTTAAATTATAACACAATTATTTTCACTTTATTTTGTATATTACAGCAGACAAAGTATTCCACCGACTAGAAACTAATAACAGTTACTTAAGGCCTGGTGACAAGAAGTTAATAGGTTTAATAATATAAGATAGAAGTAGTTCTAAACATGACTTACGCATGCATAAATCAATACAGCCCTATATATTTATTTTCGCATATAAATATAAATTCTGGTAACAATAGGGACTATTTCCGTGGTCCAGCAACACGAACAGTGTATAAACGCTGAGAATTCTATGAACCTGCAGTTGTTTCCACATCTGGGTACAACGTGTAGGGTAATTATCATACCGCGCTCAAAACGAGGTATTTCCTGGGGACTTCCTGGACAGCACGTCGGTCAAACTCCTGGGTCACCTTTCTTACAGCTCTGACCTAGCACCGTGTGACTTCTTTTTATTCCCGAAAATAAATAATCAAGTCTAAGGGATAGAACTTTCGTTGCTGGAAGATGCGCTGTCAGCGTTCGAGCAAACTAAACGAGGTGTCTGCGTTGGACTGAAAAAAGTGTTTCGAAAACTGGTTCCGACGCATGAAATTTTGTATACAGCCTAGTGGAGAGTACTTTGAAAAGATTTAATAAAAAAATATTAACCTATAGAACACTTTTTTTCGCAAAACTTCTGAGTGTTCCACGTATTTAGAGTAATTTTTGTATTAAATCTTAGCGACGTTGAGACTGTAAAATATATGCCCAAATGCTTATGTCATAACATCAGAAGTAAAAGAACGAATAGATAATATTCGATCATTTGTCATAATATAGTTGAGATGACATAAAAATTCGGCCCAACTTGGCCTAATGACCTACAACCACCCCTTTAGTCATCCCATGCCTCGGATTTTAGACAGTAGTTATAAATATTAGTTAGTCGTTAGATTACTATTTAAAAGACTCCCTCTGATATCATCTCAAATACATAATTATATAAGTAGTCATCATTAGGATATTAATATGTAAAAAGTAATTACAACATTGTTGGTGCAGAATATATAAATAACTTATTCATTGAAGGACGTAACGTCAGGCGATAGGTAAAACAACTGTGTCCGCCTAATTTCACCGGCGAGTTTTATATTATTATATTGCTACTTGCTAGCGGAACTCGAATTAAAATGCCGTTAGAATTATTATAGAGTTTATTAGAACTATACAAACACGTATAACACAGGTACAAATATAACCAAACACCACAAATCCAAACGCAATGCAGATGGTCGTAATTCAATAAAACGCGCAAAGTCTGCCAAGATTAGATTCCCGAATGTACACACGTCACGCCCGTACCGTAGTGGCAGCTCAAATGACCCCTCTCTCAATCAGGCCGTCGTTTTATACTTCACAAATGCAAACGTGCCCGCCCGACAACTTCGACACAATTTTCTAGAATTAGCTTGTACTTGTAATCCGCAACACCTGGCTAATGATGCTCCTGAGCGAGTACAATAGGATGTTCTCCACAATAACTAGAAACGTATGCCAATAAATAAGTGAACAAAAGAAGACGATCATAATATAGCTCAAGTTTTACAATGAAAGAAAATAAAACTAAATTATAAATAAATTAGTATAAATTATGTAAACAATCGCTACCAGAGGGAAGCACGCCCAGAAGGCTGGCTGTATTGCCACGCTGCATGGCAATGCTGATTCGTTGGGCGAAATACGAATCGGCCTTCTGATCACGGGTTCTTACAAATTTCTTTGAAGAAACCCTTTGCCGATGGACCCCACGGATTTAAAGTTTCAACTTCAAACGGCACAAATATGTAAACTCCTTCCTAGGGTTCTATATTTGCGATGTTTGAGATCTTCAGCTGTCGAAGCAACGTGCCAGCCATCGGAACTTAGTCATCGGTAGATGTGATGAGAGGTTCAACGGATGTCGCATTCTACACAAGCGGCCATCCCACCTTCCAAGGAATGAGTGACATTCCGTCCAGCCTCTTGCCATCGTCGTGCACCAAGCCATTTCGCTCTAGGATGGCTGGTACGCCGACGCTGACAAGAGCTCGGCGGATGATGTCATTTATTAACTCTCTAAATTTGTCACTATCTTTTCTTCTTACTCTTTCGTATCGCTCTTGTCGCTTCGCTGTCTTCAATTGATCTCCCCGTAGGCGCGCCTTCCTCTATTTATATACCCGGAAAAATCTTCTGGAACCCATAATTTCGATCTTCTTTTCGTTATTCTTTTATTTACTGTCTATCCCTTTCTAAACATCTATCTATCTCTGTCTTTTCCTTCCTGAACCTTCTATTCTAGAATTTCGATCTTCATCTATCGCTTTCTAAAATGTATCTGTCCTTGTCTTTTTCTTCCAGAATCTTCTACCTATTTCTAAAAGTCTTGAGACTGGCTTACGCTGCCAGAAAGTTCTACCCTCGGTCCTTACGATATAAATATGATATATGAATATTACACAGCACATATATAGAAAATAGATTAAAAAAATAGACAATAGAGATTACTTATCCTTAAACTAATTGCATTGTCCTAAATAATTAATATTTTCCTCTTCACCTTTTAAATACGGAAGAAGATTTTTTTTAAAGATTTTTAAATACAAGCTTTTGAGATCCTAGATATCATGTAGCAGCAGAGTGCTAGCCAAGACAAGTAAAACGAGCCCAAATACGACTGTTCTATCTTGTTTAGTACAGGAGTTCCAATGGCCACCTTCCGATTCCATCCTCAGATCAGCTCCACCATATTATTGCATTGTCACGCGATATACATATGCGTGCAAAATTTCAGCTCAATCGGAAACCAGGAAGTTGGTCAAATTTAACTTGCAAGATTACACCCGAACTTACATACATCCATTGCAAGTTAAATAAAAGCTTGCAAAAACGATTTATTTCAGGCTAGAAATAAAGTTTTGACCGACCCCAAGAAGTGAAACTTAGTATTTCTGTAAGGAAGGTATGAACTTGAAGAATTATCTGAGTTGTTGTGCCCTTGTTTGCTTAATAAACAGTCCGAAAAAACAACACAAACTTTCCAAAACCACTCGGCCTTGGATCAGTGATTACCAAGTTGAGTCTCGAGATGATTTCCCCGGGATAAATCGCCAAGATAAAACTTGTTGATCTCTTATTTAGTGGGAGATGGGGCGTGAACGAGGGTTGTTACAGGCAGTGGTCGCGTACCACTTATTAAGGCCCCTTAGTTATAACATCATTTGATTTTTTCGTGTAAAAATGCTGGTTTTAGGATTGTTTTAGTGGAAGCTGAAGGAGCATTGGTGTTTTGCTTCATTCAAAAAAATGGGGCGGAATATTTTTTAAGCGTCTCCTTCATTACTTAAGGTTATTTTGCCTGCAAAATGAGTTGCTTCGTAAATTTTGATGGCTGTCTGGTTATGTGTTTTCAAAGTTCATTTTTAGTAAGTTTTTTTTTTAAATCATAGGTGGTGAGTTATTCGCGTACAATTTATAAAAAAATCCTAATCACCTGGAGCGATTTTGGTGATTTTGTTCTTATGTGTTTGAGTGAGTCCCCGGATGGTTTAAATCCACAATTGGAACCGATAGGTGGCGCTGGGATCGGGGTCCTAGATTTTTATTTTTTCAGAGCAGGACAACGTCTGCCTGGGACGCTAGTTAGATATAAAAACATTCGAACAATAGATACATTCATGTAATGCAACAATTTTTATTTAATAGACCAATAATGGTCAGTGACCATACGTTTAAACGTAGTCATTGATTTAGCTTGTCTGATTCGTAAGGGGAAGTCCCACAGTCGAACAGCCTGTACGGCAAAAGAATTTCCTACGAAGGAAGAAGTGTGTGCAAGTATTGTTAACAAAAGATTTTCATTTGTGCGCAATTTACAGGAATGAGATTGATAGAGAAAACAAAAAATTGTTTAAGGGGAACGTACTGTGTACAACCCGCCACGCTTGTCCAAAGCGGCTTGTTAGGTTGTATTACCATGCTTCCTTCACCGTCAGTACGAGGTAATTGTAATAGTATACATACATACATACATACATAACTTCACGCCAGTTCTCTTGCGGGGTAGGCACGAACAACAGAGTGCCATTTAGGCTTATTCTTACACACCTCACTTGCCTCTTTGACATTCATAACTCTTGTCATGCAAGCTCGTCTGTTCTTAAGGCTCCTGACATCACCTTCTGCTAGTACACGATCAATTTAGTAATAGTATACACATTAAAATATTGCCAACACACCTTCTAAATTCAAATTCCTAGTTCACAAAACACTAACACAGTAATTCCATTTCTATTTTCTCCTTGCTCTTCTTCTTCCTTTACTAACTTTCTTTTCCTTCCTTGTATAAATAAGTAAACATTTAATATTAAGCCTAGCGATTATCAAAATCCCTTTAATAAGATATTTATATTTTAACTTCTGGACAGCGTTGTGGGCTGCATTATTGATTAATATTTTATTTAAATTGTAATTTTTGTATTTAATTTTAATAATGTAGCTGTTTGTTGTTCCAATAAAATAAAATAAAATCAGAATACTGCCTAAGTGTACTATTAAAAAATAAATTATAGGTATATATTTCATCTAAAGGAATAATAATATTGAAAATAATCAAATATTAATAAACAAATTTTGTTAAGCGATTGTAAAAATATAGATATAAATAAATACAAATATAGATATAGGTATAATATTTTCGGAAAAACCAAAATCATATAAAATTACCGCGCTTAAAACCGTTAAAACGTAGTTTTATTAGATATAGGTATGTTAAAGACGACGGATTTTTCAAATAATATACATGAGAAATATTAAATTAATTTACAATTATTATTATTTTGCACACCGTGAAAATGGTAGAATGTATAGGACATCAACTTATCATTGTAACAACTTTTGTGCTACATTCTGGCAAATAAAGATATATTATTGTTATTATAATGTATGTCTTTGTAGACCATGGGCCATAAAAATGGCCCAGACTTTTGGAGGGCTTGCGTGGGGCCATGGGAAGGCCAACACGTAGAGGCCCTTTGACAAATTTAATGTAAATGTGGCGTGACAGTTATTATTATTATAGTAGTATCGTACATTTCTAGCCAGGATTCGAACTTGCGTCAGGTTGAGACGTGAGTGCGTTAACCACTAATACTTAGTGAAAAACTTTAGTATAAACTTATTGATTATACATCGGCAGAAAACACACGTTGTATATCCTCCAGCTAAGCGAGTTACGCTTGTGTTATCTTATATCTTATCTTATACTAATATATAAAGCTGAACAGTTTGTTTGTTTGTTTAAACGCGCTAATCTCAGGAACTACTTTTCTGATTTGAAAAATTCTTTCAGTGTTGGATAGCCCATTTATCGAGGAAGGCTATAGGTTATATATCATGACGCTAAGACCAATAGGAGCGGAGCAGTAATGAAAAATGTTTCAAAATCGGGGGGGCTTTGAAAACAAATTCCACGCGGACGGCGTCGCGGGCACAGCTAGTAGGTAATATAATGGACAACTTTTGAGTCGATCTCAGACACGCAGACCACAGTAAATTAATTAATATTAATTTTATTGCATGAATTCAGCAGACAGGCAGACGGACCGCTTGAGGGAAGGCAGTTACTATCACCTCTGGACATTTGCAACACCAAAGGTGCTACAAATGCGCTGCTGCTCTTTTAAGGGAGACTGGGACCTAGTCACTAATTCCGGATCACAAATCAAGGTTGTTATGGCGGCATACTCTACACCGGGGGTGGTAGCCATCCAGTCGGGCAAATACCTTACCACTTGGCTGTGAGTTGTTTTGTCGCCTTTTACGACAGGCCGCCGGGCTGCAGGAAATTGTATTCTTTCTCCGTTCCTGAACGTAATAAAAGCTTAATAAAACTACGTTTTAACGGTTTTAAGCGCGGTAATTTATTTGATTTTTGTTATTCCGACAATTAACAATACTCGTTGACACTTGACATCTTTGTCTTCCGTGATCACGGCCACTGAAAAGTGGCCGAAATGTCGGACACAAGTCACGAAAACTTAAGAAAATATTATGGAGTAGTAGTAGTTGTATTCGCCACAAAGGCAGGCAAAGGAATCTAGTCCATACAGCCAATTCTGATGTTTAAGTCTTCGTATAATAGTCGCGCAGTTGTATTGTAGGCTACAACTAACGCCATTCAACGGAGTTCTTGTGAAAACTCAAAAGGCCACATTTGACTATACAGTTCACATTTCTCACAAAACACATAATTACTACTCAAAAACTATCAATATCCTACAACTATTGTTCATTTTAGAGTAATTTTACACATTTTTAGAAAATAAAACTGCACAGCACAACGTCTCCTTTCAGTTCCCGCCAAAAACTATAATAATAATATAATAATAACAAATAATCGGCAGACAAACACACACATTCTATATCCCCAAATTAAGCAAGTTACGCTTGAGTTATGGTTAATATACAACGGACTACTCTGGGGCCGATCCCAGACACCCAGACCATAGTAAATAACGGAGAAAATACGTTTCCGAAATTTACTATACCAGGAATCGAACCCGGAGCCTCTGCGTTGCAGTGAGGTAGGCCGGCAAAGGCTTAGCCCGCTCAACCACAGAGGCCGTCAAAAACTCAGAAAATATTATGGATAAAAGTTTGTTTACTAAAGTTACTATGTTAGAAATCGAACCCGGATCCGCGTTCCAGTGACCTACGTTAGCATGCTTAGCCTACTTAACGATAAAGATGGTATATTGAATAAACAAATATTGGGTAACCAAAATTGATTTCTTCAAACGCCTTTCTCCATACATTTTCCTTTACAATGAGTGTTAATCACAGAATACACTGTTCGTTGGGTCACGGTTAGGCGCGCACGTTATTTAGACGACGTGCTCGGAGTATCAAATAATAATAATAATATAATAATAATAATCGGCAGACAAACACACACATTGTATATCCCCAAATTAAGCAAGTAACGCTTGTGTTATGGGTCAAATATTTATATATATCGAATGAGGAACAGAAGCTATGGTATACCCTGAAATATCTAAATTTAAAATTGTTACGAACTTTTCTTAGCACATTTTATCCGTGCAGAAACGGAGAAAGAATACAATTTCCTGCGGCCGGGCGGCCTGTCGTAAGAGGCGACTTAACAACCCACAGCCAGGTGGTCGTGCATTTGCTCGACTGGATGGCTACCACCCCTAGTCTAAAGTATGTCGCCATAACAATCTTGAGTTGTGTTCCGGCATTAGTGATCAGGTTCCAGTTTCCCTAAAGAGAGCAGCAGCGCATTTGTAGCAGCTTTGGTGTTGCAAATGTCCATAGGCGATGGTAACCGCTTTCCATCAAGTGGGCCGTCTGCCTGTCTGCTGATCTCCTGCAATAAAAAAAAACCATAAATTATATGTGGAGACCGTTTTAAGAGTAACTAATACGGACGGATTATTCGTTTTTTTATTATTAAAGGCTTTATTCATCAGCACTCATTGGATATCGGTATATTTATGAAATTAAGATCGGTTGTGATTTTCAATAACATTACTTTAAAAAAAAAACTATTCAACGAATGTACTTCAATTAAAAACTAATCGATTCTGTTATAATCTATGCTTATACCGGATATAAATCCAATTCGTGAGTTCTTGGCGGAAACTGAAAGCAGATGTTGTGCTGTGCAGTTTTATTTTCTAAAAATGTGTAAAATGATTCTAAAATGAACAATAGTTGTAGGATATTGATAGTTTTTGAGTAGTAATTATGTGTTTCTGTGAGAAATGTGAACTGTATAGTCAAAGGTGGCCTTTCGAGTTTTCACAAGAAGGTGATGTCAGGAGCCTTAAGAACAGACGAGTGTGCATGATAAGAGTTATGAATGTCAAAGAGGCAAGTGAGGTGTGTAAGAATAAGCCTAAATGGCACTCTGTTGTTCGTGCCTACCCCGCAAGGGAGCTGGCGTGAAGTTATGTATGTATGTATGTATGTACAAGAACTCCGTTATACGGCGTCGATTGTAGCCTACAATACAATTGCGCCTGGCATAAAGGCCTAGTTGCCAGGCCATAAACATAAAAAAAGAAATCCAATTAGACTATAATGTATCTGTATTTCAAATCCTTATAAGAAAAACACACAAGTAAAAACTCACACATGTTCACTTAGAGCATCATAAAAAATGTACAAACAAGTTTGAAATAATATGTTATGCCCTTTATAGTTATGAAAAAGTAGTTACCAATTCTAAATACGTAGTTTTATTACTGTAATTTTATACATTAAAAATGACTTTATTTAAATTTTTCCATGTCAAAATCGGGCTTGTTCGGTTGTCAAGCGTAACATACATACATACATACATAACTTCACGCCAGTTCCCTTGCGGGGTAGGCACGAACAACAGAGTGCCATTTAGGCTTATTCTTACACACCTCACTTGCCTCTTTGACATTCATAACTCTTGTCATGCAAGCTCGTCTGTTCTTAAGGCTCCTGACATCACCTTCTGCTAGTACACGATCAATTTGATCATAGAAGGTGTGTCGTGGCCTTCCACGACTTCAAGCGTAACGTTTATTATATATTATATCAAAACCAAGAGAATTATATTGTTTCTTTTATTCTAGTACAGGTTTTACGTAGTTAGAGGGAAAAAGCATCAGTTTCAACGTTCGTTTCAATTATCTGTATCTGACCATTTTGTGGTACTTCCCAATTAGCCGCGTGTGATATTTCGGCAATTTGTGGTGGTTCCGTCTTAAAGGTTAAAAGAAAATAAATAATGGAGAAGGCTATAAAAAAAAAACATCACACATCTATCCCAACGTTCTTATTTCAGATGATTAGAGTCGTTTTTGGTCTAGCACTTCAATGGCCCAACATTCGGAGATGTATAACATCTTTCCAATCTATATTATTATTATGAATATGTTGCCGTGAAAGTAAAAACAAAATTAAAACTACGCTTTAAGAACCAAATGGGTAACGTCACACGAAAAACTGGAAAGTAGGTCATCTACGAACTGCAACATGGCACATGACGTTCTATGAAAGGATCCGTCGACAACTTTTAAAGTAGTTTGTGAAATGACAAATTCTGAAGTTTCACGACGTCGCGTCCTTGCACAGCTTGTGAGAATGCAAAATGTCGAGACGTTTTATATCAATGCAAGAACTTCTTATGTATGTTGTTGAAAGTAAGAAGCGAGTAATGCTGTTTCTTTGACGATATTTGATTTCCATGTACTGAAACAGAAGTAAGCATTGCTTTCTTTCATGTAATGTATCAAATACACTAGGTACTCTATAGAATAAGAATTTCAGGTTCTTTCCTAATTTTTTTTTTATTGCAGGAGACCAGGAGACAGGCAGACGGCCCACTTGATGACATTTGCAACACCAAAGTCGCTACAAATGCGCTGCTGCTCTCTTAAGGGAAACTGGAACCTGGTCACTAATGGCGGAACACAACTCAAGGCTGTTATGGCGACATACTTTAGACCAGGGGTGGTAGCCATTCAGTCGGGCAAATGCCCTACCACCTGGCGGTGGGTTGTTAAGTCGCCTCTTACGACAGGCCGCCCGGCCGCAGGAAATTGTATTCTTTCTCCGTTCCTGCACGGATAATTAATCGTTGGAGCATCAATTATTCTGTAGACCTAGTAGGCATTATTACCATTTGTGTATTTACCTCTTTAGTCTTGCCTGATCAGTAGGAAAGCCTGCTTCTTGTCTACAAAAAAGACGGCGGAGCCGAGAAGGAGTGAGCAGCTGCAACTGCTATCCCATAGAATCAAGACTCAAAAGCGTTGGGCGGTACAGAGTAACATTCGACCTCTTGACGTGACGTTTTGACATTCAAAACCAAAAAAAAAGAAAAAATCAATTTTTTAATTTAATTTGATTTCTGAACGACTTTTTAATTTAATTGATTTCTAAGCGACGGGCCGAACATCAAATGTACACATGACAGGTAGAAACTGTTTCTATAGGAAAGCGAAATTGTAGTTTTTACTATATTCCAAGCATTTTTTTCATATTTACTCACCTTTTAAACCTTCCCTGGACTTCCACAAATAATTAAAAACCAAAATTAGCGGACTTTTAGTTTTTCTGACTAACAAACAGCAATTGATTTTTATATATGTAGAATTTACATTTAAAAAAGTGGCTTAAGTATATAAAACAGAAGTTATAAGGTATAATTTAATGCGATCCACGAGAACAGTTTGGCAATGTAATTGTTTGCATAGTCTTGTTAACTTTTTTTATTGAAAAAAAAACTTTTCCTAATAAATTTTAAAAGAGTGTAGAACCTTTTGAAATCCTTTCTATTATTATGTCTTAGCTTAAGGGTCCTGTTATATTTTCTCATTGAAACTTATTTTCGCCGCATTAGCTATTAAAATATGCCTACAACCCTATTGATCACTTAACGAGCGAAGCTGCGATGGGCCACGTTCTAAATTTGAGTAAATCAATGAATTGTGGCCCTTGCACAGGGCTGCATTTAGGTGATAACAATGGTAGTCTTTAATTTGACATCAGTTATTAAACCATAGAAATATGAATAATAACAATGAACTGGGGTGATGGTTATTTTGTAAGTCTAGTTTAATTTTAGTCTATATTAATTTATTTAGAACTTAGTTTATTTTTAATTGTTATATTAATTTTGTATAATTACGTTTAGGTAAATAGGGTGATAATGATCTATAATTCATGTTTTTATTAACGCTAGGACATATTGCTAAACAGTATTGCTCTTAGTCTTGCGTAAGAAACCATTAGTTCTCTAGTCTTTGAAAACCTTTAGATATATTACTAGCAAGGTAAATCGCGTAAAAAAAGCTGTGATGATTTTTATTCTAACCTGATGATAATAAACAGTAAATTATTTTTTTATGACTTAGCAAAGGCGTAAAACTACTGATATATTATTGGCATTTTACTTTATAATAAGTGTACATTTATTTATAGACTCAAATGTGATAAATTACGACATTATCGTATATTGATGTTAGTTTTTTTAAACAGTGTACAACCTTGATGATGATGTTGCAGTATAAAGGTTTATTACGTCATGCCATTATTATAAGTATAATAAAAAAATCTTTCCTTTTATTGTGTCTGTCTTACTGAGTATGCACTGTTTGCTACAACTACATTAGTTCTTCGAAAAGTAAAAGAACACATTGCTGTCATGAAACATACAAGGTCTACGAAGTCTGCGATCAGTGAACACACGCTGGATAAACCCAACCACTACATCAGATTCGATAAAGCACAAATCCTCGCAAAAGAGAATCGTTTTATACCTAGAATGATGCGTGAGGCTATAGAAATAAAAAAAAACATCCAAATTTTAATAGAGAAGATAGTTGGCAAGTACCACTTGTTTGGGATCCGATCATCAAAACTATTAAGACCCAAACCCAGCAAACACCAACTGCCAGACCTCAAGATATTGTGAGCTCTTTCTGCGTGCACCGGAACACAAACCAACTTCACTGATAATTTCTTTTATTTTTCCTTTCACCCATTTTGATATTATATAAAATTAATAGAGCTAGGCATGTTTGCTAAAGAGTTTTTTTGCGCCGTTTCTTCTCTTCAAGTTACAACATGTTGCGAAGCGGTCATAAATTAGATTAGACTCCCATAGAGTAGATAATAACCATAAACAAAATTAAAACTAAATAATTAAAATGAACAAGTTGGCGGTAGGCTACATAAAACTTTAACAATACTCATTGACACTTAACATTTTTGTCTTTCGTGATCACGGCCACTTAAAAGTGGCCGAAACGTCGGAATAATAAAAATCAAATAAATTACCGCGTAAAACGTAGTTTTATTAAAAATGATCCTGAAAAGATTATTATATGCACGTTTATTTGAGGTCAATTTAACCAATCATCAAAATATCTGTGTTCTCATTATAATGAATTATTATATGTACAGATTAAAAACGAAGTTTCTTTCGCCGTTGAAGTTTCTTTCGCCGTTTCTTCTCTCCCAGCCATAACACGTTGCGAAACGGCAGTAAGATAGCGTAGGCCGCCGCAAACCACCGATCCCGGCCCGCCGGAATCCTTCCACTCGGGCTTTATATTACCCGTCGCCCGTTCTCAATTAGTGCTTTGTGTCGCCCTATGGTGGGCATCATTAAATTCATCCCCCTCTCATGGCAACAGTCCAGCCGAGGTAAAACTCCTTAGGGAGCTCCCTCGAGCAAGTTGCCCCCCGGGCTCGAGCGCCTTCGGTTCGCGAAGGCACTCGCCCCAAAAACCCCGGTAAAGTTGTAAGGTCTTCGGATCAACAACATAAAGTCAAGTCCAATAAAAAAAAAACAGATTAAAAATCTAAAACCGTAATCCGGTCCTGTGACCCCCTGAGAGGGGCCTGTAGATGCCCCCAAACGCCCAATATCGATTCCATCCAATTGCATTGGTTTGCTTTACCTGCAAATTCCGATATTAATTTTCCCTATTCGGGGAATCCGTTTGATTGGGCTTTGGGCGACGTTCAGGTGTATACAACCCTTAAACAATACGAAACATAGCAGCATGTTATTAGTTTCTGGAAATCAGTTAGTCAGTCGATATTAAATTAAATATATATATTTGGACTACAACTTTTTACGTTTTTTTTACTTGCATATAAGTATAGTTTTACACAGCTAATAATTGCTCCCGATATATCTGCGCAGTAGTTCGTGTAAGCGGAACAGAGCTAAGAATGCATGGCAAGCAACACAGCCGTTTCCGCTTGCGAATAAAGTTAAATATAGATTATTGACATGACGGAATTCGGTCTGCACTTTTCTGCGCAAAGTAAAGCAGCCGATCGGAATCATAAGTTGTACGTATTTCTAATTTATACTTTGATATTTTTTTTAGTTGCATAATGAATATATAAGTATGTAAGTACCAGTGGCGCGCTGTGGAAATTCGGTTCAGGTAAGGCTGGTAAAAAACATAGCATATAATGGAAGCGCCGACTACACCGCATATTTTGAAATAATAGATAGATAAGACTTTATTGCTCACCAAAATAAATAAATACCAAAACAAAATGCATAATTTTATCCGTGCAGGAACGGAGAAAGAATACAATTTCCTGCGGCCGGGCGGCCTGTCGTAAGAGGCGACAAAACAACCCACAGCCAGGTGGTAGGGCATTTGCCCGACTGGGTGGCTACCACCCCTGGTCTAAAGTATGTCGCCATAACAACCTTGAGTTGTGTTCCGGCATTAGTGACCAGGTTCCAGTCTCCCTTAAGAGAGCAGCAGCGCATTTATAGCACCTTTGGTGTTGCAAATGTCCATAGGCGATGGTAACCGCTTTCCATCAAGTGGGCCGCCTGCCTGTTTGCTGGACTCCTGCAATAAAAAAAAATAAAAAAATACAATACTTCTGGGCAAAATAACAGGCGACTTTATCGCTAAAAGCTTAACTAATCTGGCGATGCAGGTGGAGCGGAAAAAAAGATAGGACTGTACAATTTAACTATAGATACTTACACTAATTTATAAATACTAGTGGTCGCCCATGGTCTAAATTCGACCACAATAATTATTGTCACAGACAGCTAATTTAATTTAATGCAATGTGTAATAATTTTATCTAGGCAATCCCGCGGGAATTTTTTTCATTATTCCCGCGTAAAAATTAGCTCATTTCGACATAGTATTCATTAAAACGATAGCTGCGGTACTCAATGTCCCGGAAATCCCGCGGGAATTTCACACCAAGCGTGAACGAAGTCGCAGACATATCCTATCTATAAATAACTAGCTTCTGCCCGCGATTTCGTCCGCGTGGAATAGTTAAAAAAAGTAAGTTCTATAATCACAGATTTCGCCAAGGCTACACTTAATTTTACTTGAACAATAAACAAAAGAGTATATATGCGTGTGTATGTCAAATACATGGTAATGTGTGTCATATTTTTATTGATTTAATATATTTTTTATACATAATTAAAAAAAAATTATTAGGATTCGTTTCGTCGCTTCTTCTCTATATAAACTATAAGTGTGCGAAATTTCATACCGTCCGCGCAATTTTAGTAAAAGGGGTACAAAGTTTTTGCTTCGCGTATTAATATATAGATTTAAATAATAATAATAATAATAATAATCGGCAGACAAACACACACACATTGTATATCCCCAAATTAAGCAAGTTACGCTTGTGTTACAGGTAGTATACAACGGACTACTCTGGGGCCGATCCCAGACACCCAGACCATAGTAAATAACGGAGAAAATACGTTTCCGAAATTTACTATACCAGGAATCGAACCCGGAGCCTCTGCGTTGAAGTGAGGTAGGCCGGCAAAGGCTTAGCCCGCTCAACCACAGAGGCCGTCGATGTAAAAATAATTTAAATTTTTCGCATTGAAATACTGTACCATACATAAATTTTAACTCCACCTAGTTACCTTTCAACTTTAACCTTTTAAAATATAAATTGCCTTCTTAAAAGTTTCCCTGAACTCATCATAGACAACTTGGGATCTTGTTAAATGTTTTGGCGTAACTACAAGAGTCCTGAGAGAACTTGTTCAGTTTTTTATTGCATAACTCAATAAACCTTTTAGCTCTAGATTTGAATTGCATTTGATATTCACCTGAATCCTGGAAGAAAATGTATTTACTCAAGAACAACAATCGCCTACGAAAAATGTTACCTTTTTTGTAGAGATGTGCCGATTGTGACTTTGGCTGATTAGCCGACTAGCCGATTAGTCGGTTGTAAAGAGACCGACTAGTCGGCCAAGCCGATCACAGTTTCGGGTATTTCCGTGAGGTTTCGTTCATAGCTGATTCGTGTGCAAGTCGCAACCATCGCATGCGAGCTTGTCGGAGCCTGTTTTGTTTACTTCGCATTGTTTCTTGATTTTTACTTTTGTACAGGTCAGGGCAGTGTTTTTGTGTAAAAATAAAAATTTGTTTTGCTTAATTAAAATTTAATCATGTCAAAAAGAAAGTCTAGTGTATGGATTACAATGTATGAGTAAAGTATAGATTATTAACTACAAAGTAAGAAGCCGGATAATCGGGGCTCTTTGCCGAATAGTCGCCGACTACGGTAGTGGCCGGATAGTCGGCTTTACCGACTAGTCGGCACATCTCTACTTTTTTGTTTTAATTAAAAGTACGTTTTAACTGTTTTAAGAGCGGCATTTTATTTCGACGTTTCAGATATTTTTCAATGGTCATGATCACGGAAGGCAAATATGTCAAGTACCTACGTTCTTGTTTTATTTGAATGTCTCAATTAAAACTTTCAACCAACGTCTTGTTATTTAAAACATGTTTTTTTAAACTTCTTAAGTCAGTAATAAATTTAAAGTACTATTTAACTTCTTTTAAATTTTAAGAATTTAGGAATTTCTATTTATGTCTGACTTGAAAGTCTAGGATGGAAGGTGTGTCGTGGCCTTCCACGACTTCTGCATCCAGGTTACAAAAGTAATAAGAGGTTGATCTCAGAAGAAAAACATAAATAGACTGAACCCCAAGCTCGCAGAGTGACGCTGCGCCGCTGTCTAAAGGAAGATTTTGCAATAGGAAGCCGATCACACAATACGAATAAAGGTGAAATAATTTCCAATGGATATATAACACATAAGTCGTGGTAGCGTAATGGCAAGCGTACGCGTCCCAAACTCAATAGGCGCGGGTTCGATCCTGGCTGGCAGTTTTCTGACCTAATGTGCATATTGTTACAAATTACGTGCAAACAACGGTTAAGGAAAACATCATGATCACTGCCTATTTTCAATAGACTTGTGAAGGATTATTATAGCTCAAATTAAGGATGCAACAGTTATTGTCATATTTTTCTAGTTTATATTTATTTATACATACATACATACATAACTTCACGGCAGTTCCCTTGCGGGGTAGGCACGAACAACAGAGCGCCATTTAGGCTTATTCTTACACACCTCACTTGCTTCTTTCACATTCATAACTCTTGTCATGCACGCTCGTCTGTTCTTAAGGCTCCTGACATCACCTTCTGCTAGTACACGATCAATTTGATCATGGAAGGTGTGTCGTGGCCTTCCACGACTTCTGCATCCATCCACTTTTGCATTGTATATCTGTTTAGTCATTCTTTCATCATGCATTCTTTATGTATGTACATATTTATTTATGTAAGTGTATTTTATAATACTTATTTACATATATCGTATTAGTATATATATATATATATATATATATATATATATACTAATACGATATATGTAAATAAGTATTATAAAATACACTTACATAAATAAATATGTACATACATAAAGAATGCATGATGAAAGAATGACTAAACAGATATACAATGCAAAAGTGGATGGATGCAGAAGTCGTGGAAGGCCACGACACACCTTCCATGATCAAATTGATCGTGTACTAGCAGAAGGTGATGTCAGGAGCCTTAAGAACAGACGAGCGTGCATGACAAGAGTTATGAATGTGAAAGAAGCAAGTGAGGTGTGTAAGAATAAGCCTAAATGGCGCTCTGTTGTTCGTGCCTACCCCGCAAGGGAACTGCCGTGAAGTTATGTATGTATGTATGTATAAATAAATATAAACTAGAAAAATATGACAATAACTGTTGCATCCTTAATTTGAGCTATAATAATCCTTCACAAGTCTATTGAAAATAGGCAGTGATCATGATGTTTTCCTTAACCGTTGTTTGCACGTAATTTGTAACAATATGCACATTAGGTCAGAAAACTGCCAGCCAGGATCGAACCCGCGCCTATTGAGTTTGGGACGCGTACGCTTGCCATTACGCTACCACGACTTATGTGTTATATATCCATTGGAAATTATTTCACCTTTATTCGTATTGTGTGATCGGCTTCCTATTGCAAAATCTTCCTTTAGACAGCGGCGCAGCGTCACTCTGCGAGCTTGGGGTTCAGTCTATTTATGTTTTTCTTCTGAGATCAACCTCTTATTACTTTTGTAACCTGGATGCAGAAGTCGTGGAAGGCCACGACACACCTTCCATCCTAGACTTTCAAGTCAGACATAAATAGAAATTCCTAAATTCTTAAAATTTAAAAGAAGTTAAATAGTACTTTAAATTTATTACTGACTTAAGAAGTTTAAAAAAACATGTTTTAAATAACAAGACGTTGGTTGAAAGTTTTAATTGAGACATTCAAATAAAACAAGAACGTAGGTACTTGACATATTTGCCTTCCGTGATCATGACCATTGAAAAATATCTGAAACGTCGAAATAAAATGCCGCTCTTAAAACAGTTAAAACGTACTTTTAATTAAAACAAAAAAGTAGAGATGTGCCGACTAGTCGGTAAAGCCGACTATCCGGCCACTACCGTAGTCGGCGACTATTCGGCAAAGAGCCCCGATTATCCGGCTTCTTACTTTGTAGTTAATAATCTATACTTTACTCATACATTGTAATCCATACACTAGACTTTCTTTTTGACATGATTAAATTTTAATTAAGCAAAACAAATTTTTATTTTTACACAAAAACACTGCCCTGACCTGTACAAAAGTAAAAATCAAGAAACAATGCGAAGTAAACAAAACAGGCTCCGACAAGCTCGCATGCGATGGTTGCGACTTGCACACGAATCAGCTATGAACGAAACCTCACGGAAATACCCGAAACTGTGATCGGCTTGGCCGACTAGTCGGTCTCTTTACAACCGACTAATCGGCTAGTCGGCTAATCAGCCAAAGTCACAATCGGCACATCTCTACAAAAAAGGTAACATTTTTCGTAGGCGATTGTTGTTCTTGAGTAAATACATTTTCTTCCAGGATTCAGGTGAATATCAAATGCAATTCAAATCTAGAGCTAAAAGGTTTATTGAGTTATGCAATAAAAAACTGAACAAGTTCTCTCAGGACTCTTGTAGTTACGCCAAAACATTTAACAAGATCCCAAGTTGTCTATGATGAGTTCAGGGAAACTTTTAAGAAGGCAATTTATATTTTAAAAGGTTAAAGTTGAAAGGTAACTAGGTGGAGTTAAAATTTATGTATGGTACAGTATTTCAATGCGAAAAATTTAAATTATTTTTACATCGACGGCCTCTGTGGTTGAGCGGGCTAAGCCTTTGCCGGCCTACCTCACTTCAACGCAGAGGCTCCGGGTTCGATTCCTGGTATAGTAAATTTCGGAAACGTATTTTCTCCGTTATTTACTATGGTCTGGGTGTCTGGGATCGGCCCCAGAGTAGTCCGTTGTATACTACCTGTAACACAAGCGTAACTTGCTTAATTTGGGGATATACAATGTGTGTGTGTTTGTCTGCCGATTATTATTATTATTATTATTATTTAAATCTATATATTAATACGCGAAGCAAAAACTTTGTACCCCTTTTACTAAAATTGCGCGGACGGTATGAAATTTCGCACACTTATAGTTTATATAGAGAAGAAGCGACGAAACGAATCCTAATAATTTTTTTTTAATTATGTATAAAAAATATATTAAATCAATAAAAATATGACACACATTACCATGTATTTGACATACACACGCATATATACTCTTTTGTTTATTGTTCAAGTAAAATTAAGTGTAGCCTTGGCGAAATCTGTGATTATAGAACTTACTTTTTTTAACTATTCCACGCGGACGAAATCGCGGGCAGAAGCTAGTTATTTATAGATAGGATATGTCTGCGACTTCGTTCACGCTTGGTGTGAAATTCCCGCGGGATTTCCGGGACATTGAGTACCGCAGCTATCGTTTTAATGAATACTATGTCGAAATGAGCTAATTTTTACGCGGGAATAATGAAAAAAATTCCCGCGGGATTGCCTAGATAAAATTATTACACATTGCATTAAATTAAATTAGCTGTCTGTGACAATAATTATTGTGGTCGAATTTAGACCATGGGCGACCACTAGTATTTATAAATTAGTGTAAGTATCTATAGTTAAATTGTACAGTCCTATCTTTTTTTCCGCTCCACCTGCATCGCCAGATTAGTTAAGCTTTTAGCGATAAAGTCGCCTGTTATTTTGCCCAGAAGTATTGTATTTTTTTATTTTTTTTTATTGCAGGAGTCCAGCAAACAGGCAGGCGGCCCACTTGATGGAAAGCGGTTACCATCGCCTATGGACATTTGCAACACCAAAGGTGCTATAAATGCGCTGCTGCTCTCTTAAGGGAGACTGGAACCTGGTCACTAATGCCGGAACACAACTCAAGGTTGTTATGGCGACATACTTTAGACCAGGGGTGGTAGCCACCCAGTCGGGCAAATGCCCTACCACCTGGCTGTGGGTTGTTTTGTCGCCTCTTACGACAGGCCGCCCGGCCGCAGGAAATTGTATTCTTTCTCCGTTCCTGCACGGATAAAATTATGCATTTTGTTTTGGTATTTATTTATTTTGGTGAGCAATAAAGTCTTATCTATCTATTATTTCAAAATATGCGGTGTAGTCGGCGCTTCCATTATATGCTATGTTTTTTACCAGCCTTACCTGAACCGAATTTCCACAGCGCGCCACTGGTACTTACATACTTATATATTCATTATGCAACTAAAAAAAATATCAAAGTATAAATTAGAAATACGTACAACTTATGATTCCGATCGGCTGCTTTACTTTGCGCAGAAAAGTGCAGACCGAATTCCGTCATGTCAATAATCTATATTTAACTTTATTCGCAAGCGGAA
Organism: Dendrolimus kikuchii; assembly: GCA_019925095.2. Lineage (NCBI taxonomy): Eukaryota > Metazoa > Arthropoda > Insecta > Lepidoptera > Lasiocampidae > Dendrolimus > Dendrolimus kikuchii. The sequence continues at coordinate 4,002,677 of CM034389.1, forward strand.
ACGGCTGTGTTGCTTGCCATGCATTCTTAGCTCTGTTCCGCTTACACGAACTACTGCGCAGATATATCGGGAGCAATTATTAGCTGTGTAAAACTATACTTATATGCAAGTAAAAAAAACGTAAAAAGTTGTAGTCCAAATATATATATTTAATTTAATATCGACTGACTAACTGATTTCCAGAAACTAATAACATGCTGCTATGTTTCGTATTGTTTAAGGGTTGTATACACCTGAACGTCGCCCAAAGCCCAATCAAACGGATTCCCCGAATAGGGAAAATTAATATCGGAATTTGCAGGTAAAGCAAACCAATGCAATTGGATGGAATCGATATTGGGCGTTTGGGGGCATCTACAGGCCCCTCTCAGGGGGTCACAGGACCGGATTACGGTTTTAGATTTTTAATCTGTTTTTTTTTTATTGGACTTGACTTTATGTTGTTGATCCGAAGACCTTACAACTTTACCGGGGTTTTTGGGGCGAGTGCCTTCGCGAACCGAAGGCGCTCGAGCCCGGGGGGCAACTTGCTCGAGGGAGCTCCCTAAGGAGTTTTACCTCGGCTGGACTGTTGCCATGAGAGGGGGATGAATTTAATGATGCCCACCATAGGGCGACACAAAGCACTAATTGAGAACGGGCGACGGGTAATATAAAGCCCGAGTGGAAGGATTCCGGCGGGCCGGGATCGGTGGTTTGCGGCGGCCTACGCTATCTTACTGCCGTTTCGCAACGTGTTATGGCTGGGAGAGAAGAAACGGCGAAAGAAACTTCAACGGCGAAAGAAACTTCGTTTTTAATCTGTACATATAATAATTCATTATAATGAGAACACAGATATTTTGATGATTGGTTAAATTGACCTCAAATAAACGTGCATATAATAATCTTTTCAGGATCATTTTTAATAAAACTACGTTTTACGCGGTAATTTATTTGATTTTTATTATTCCGACGTTTCGGCCACTTTTAAGTGGCCGTGATCACGAAAGACAAAAATGTTAAGTGTGTACAAAGTAAGAAGCCGGATAATCGGGGCTCTTTGCCGAATAGTCGCCGACTACGGTAGTGGCCGGATAGTCGGCTTTACCGACTAGTCGGCACATCTCTACTTTTTTGTTTTAATTAAAAGTACGTTTTAACTGTTTTAAGAGCGGCATTTTATTTCGACGTTTCAGATATTTTTCAATGGTCATGATCACGGAAGGCAAATATGTCAAGTACCTACGTTCTTGTTTTATTTGAATGTCTCAATTAAAACTTTCAACCAACGTCTTGTTATTTAAAACATGTTTTTTTAAACTTCTTAAGTCAGTAATAAATTTAAAGTACTATTTAACTTCTTTTAAATTTTAAGAATTTAGGAATTTCTATTTATGTCTGACTTGAAAGTCTAGGATGGAAGGTGTGTCGTGGCCTTCCACGACTTCTGCATCCAGGTTACAAAAGTAATAAGAGGTTGATCTCAGAAGAAAAACATAAATAGACTGAACCCCAAGCTCGCAGAGTGACGCTGCGCCGCTGTCTAAAGGAAGATTTTGCAATAGGAAGCCGATCACACAATACGAATAAAGGTGAAATAATTTCCAATGGATATATAACACATAAGTCGTGGTAGCGTAATGGCAAGCGTACGCGTCCCAAACTCAATAGGCGCGGGTTCGATCCTGGCTGGCAGTTTTCTGACCTAATGTGCATATTGTTACAAATTACGTGCAAACAACGGTTAAGGAAAACATCATGATCACTGCCTATTTTCAATAGACTTGTGAAGGATTATTATAGCTCAAATTAAGGATGCAACAGTTATTGTCATATTTTTCTAGTTTATATTTATTTATACATACATACATACATAACTTCACGGCAGTTCCCTTGCGGGGTAGGCACGAACAACAGAGCGCCATTTAGGCTTATTCTTACACACCTCACTTGCTTCTTTCACATTCATAACTCTTGTCATGCACGCTCGTCTGTTCTTAAGGCTCCTGACATCACCTTCTGCTAGTACACGATCAATTTGATCATGGAAGGTGTGTCGTGGCCTTCCACGACTTCTGCATCCATCCACTTTTGCATTGTATATCTGTTTAGTCATTCTTTCATCATGCATTCTTTATGTATGTACATATTTATTTATGTAAGTGTATTTTATAATACTTATTTACATATATCGTATTAGTATATATATATATATATATATATATATATATATATATATATATATATATATATATATATATATATATATATATTGTTATCGTATTAGTATAATTTAAGATAAGTATTATTTTTATTAATGTATGTATATTAAATCATGTATGTATATATTTATAAAATACTGATTTGGTAGTGAGAATAATGCAACATACCTCTGTTCTTATCAAATTTTTTGTCCATCCAAAGGTTGTCTGGAAGCAATCGCTAATAGCGATAAGACCGCCTATTGTATTGTAGAATTTTATTTCTGTTAACTGTATCTTTAAAACGCAATAAAGCATATTCATTCATTCATTCATTCATAATGCAACCTGTACATCGAGATAACCGATGTATCAAATCGTCCGTTCCCCTTTAATGGGAGGCTCGAGCTCACAAGTGGGACATTTATGGGCTGTTATTATAATAATACATAACACATTAGTATTATTACGCACAAAATCAGTGGCGTCTTTACCTATAGTGCAGAGTGTGCAGCGCACATGGGCGCAGGATCTTTTTTATCCGTGCAGGAACGGAGAAAGAATACAATTTCCTGCGGCCGGGCGGCCTGTCGTAAGAGGCGACTTAACAACCCACAGCCAGGTGGTAGGGCATTTGCCCGACTGGATGGCTACCATCCCTGGTCTAGAGTATATCGTCATAACAAGTTTGAGTTGTGTTCCAGCATCAGTGACCAGGTTCCAGTCTCCTTTAAGAGAGCAGCAGCGCATTTGTAGCAAGTGGGCCGTCTGCCTGTCGGCTGATCTCCTGCAGTAAAAAAAATCTTAGGGGGCGCCGATCGCCACTCGCGTCACCTCCAAAAAGCATGCGTCGCTCGCAGCGCCATCGCTCTCAAAGACCCTGCGCCCGCGTTATGGCCGACGTCGGGCGCGGTAGCAAAACAAGACGCGCCACGAGCGACTCTTTTACTCATATAATAATTTTTGTTTCGACGTCAAATCAGTCTTAAAACAGATAATTAAAGATTATATTGTCGCATTGTTTTTGTAACTTCTTCCTTCCTAAAAATACTTTTTACTCCTATAGCTTCAGAATAAGAACTCTCATAAATAAAAGTATGGAAAAAAAGAATGCTTTGGTTACCATATTTTTATTTCACTTAACAGTATAGGCCAACTTCGGGGTGAATGAAATAAATTTATATATATCCCTCTCTATTCTACACACCAAATTGAGTCATAAGTGAAAATGAAACAATAGTATCTATGTTGTCCCTATTTCAGCACGGTTTCTATGTGAGTTCTTATTCTGAACGTGTACCCATTGGTTCCTGACATCACTTAAAAATTGCAACATTTGTACCCAAAATTCATTTCACTAGTATAAATACTAAATATTCCATTTTGACCCTGGTAGAAGGCGACAGGGCATAGACTGCACACGGGCGCTACAGCTTTTACTTTCACATTTCATGAAAAATGTTCCTAAGTTTTATAATATCCTTTATATCCATAATATATTCTAATATGGACGTCAACCTTTTGATATTCAGAAAAAACGCCCCTAAACTTATTCATCCTATTCACCCTAGCTATCACAAAGGCGAAACTGTAACATTAAAAAGTAGAAAAGCCTTTGTGGCATCAGCTTTCGAGCATATTATGATGGTTTAGTAGCTGAAAAGTGGTGCCTTCACAAACTGACCGGCTAGTAATAGTGTTGTACCACGCTGGCCTTAGCCGTGTTGAAGCTTTTATAAACTGATAAAAAACGCGTAGGTTTTAAATATAGAACTTTCATATTCTTATAATAAAACTACGTTTTAACGGTTTTAAGCGCGGTAATTTTATTTGATTTTGGTTTTTCCGACGTTTCGGCCACTTTTCAGTGGCCGTGATCACGGAAGACAAAGATGTCAAGTGTCAACGAGTATTGTTAAAGTTTTATTTAGCCTAACTACCTAGTTTTTATTACCAAAACTATTAAGACCCAAACCCAGAAAAAACCAGCTGCCAGACCTCAAGACACTGTGAGCTCTTTCTGCGTACAACGGAACACAAACCAACTTGACTGATAATTACTTTTATTTTTCCTTCCACCCATTTTAATATTATTAAAATTATTAGAGCTAGGCATGTTTGCTGAAGAGTTTCTTGCGCCGCTTCTTCTCTTCAAGCCATAACATGTTGCGAAGCGGTAGTAAATTAGATTAGGCTCCCATAGAGTAAATAATAACCATAAACAAAATTAAAATTGACAAGTTGGCGGTAGGCTAAAGAAAACTTTAACAATACTCGTTGACACTTGACATCTTTGTCTTCCGTGATCACGGCCACTGAAAAGTGGCCGAAACGTCGGAAAAACCAAAATCAAATAAAATTACCGCGCTTAAAACCGTTAAAACGTAGTTTTATTATGTATACAAGTCGCGAAAACTTAAGAAAATATTTCATATTCTTTTTTAAAATATGACTTTTCATATCTTGTGTAATTCGTTTACCTTTTATCTAGAAAAAAGTATTGTTACATATCTATTGCAATTCACTAAAAGACATGTTATTATAGCGACATGGCGTTGCCACGACAAGGTGTTTGTTTATGGTGGCTTAAGGCTATCTTTCGACTGAAAAAAATGTATTGTTCCGAAGGGTCAGCAATAAACCTGAATTGATTGCTAAAATATACATTAACGCGAGCGAATATTCCGACACAAACCAGTCAATAATATTGGTAAAATGGTAGTTTTTTTGTACCAGCAAAGTAAATTCGTCTATAGCGACCAGGTTTATTTATTTAAAATTATTAATAATCTCGTAGATTCATTTTTTAAACTAATAACTTACTCCTGAGATGTCCCCGATTGAGCTCACGTGATAATTTGCTTTTTATTATTGCCATTTATAAAAACCAATTGTACTAAAACACTTTTTTATACCGTGCTTACCAGCAATACAATGCTCTATTCAATGATGTCGATCCTTTTATAGGCAATTTATTTAAATTTAGAACTCAAAAATAAAAGAAAATTAAATTAAATTAAATGACATGCCACTAATTTCATATATATTCGTATATTTTATTTTTATTATTTTGACTTTGATTTTATTAGTATTTTTTTTTAATATAATGACTTTTACATTTAACATGTATCACGATTTTTTTATGACATGATAATTATGACTTAAGAATGATATAGATAAATAGACATATTGTATAGTTTTTTTTGGGTGGTATTGTATTAATTCCTTTTTTTTAAATCTAATTTTACAATATTGTATCAAATTATATTATAATTTTCTTATAGTTGTATGAGCTATATGCGTAACATGAATTATTTTTTTGTGGAAACCTAGCTGATATGTGTATTAATTTATGTGTTTTATATTGTAAAAATTATAATTATTGTATGTTTCCCAATTAAATTAAATAAATAAATAAAAATAGACGTACTGTTCACACTTACCATCGCCGTTAGCACACGAAATGACCGCGGTATATTAATCTCCGTGACAAGCAGCTCTTGCTTGTCTCGTTCAAACACAGATCACGCTTCAATGCCGCACAAAAGAACTACGACGGACATCACTATGCGTCCATAAAAGGGAAGGATTATAGTTTGAAGGGTACCAAAGATGCGTTAATGTATAAAAGGGATTATTTTTGGGCTAAGTACGGTTAGCGAGGCACGCGTAAATGGATTTTGACCTAAACATATTAGTAAGCTTCTAATAAATAATATATACATAGCTTAGAGGTTAATAAACTCGCGTCCTAAACTCAAATGACGCGGGTTGAAATCCTAACGGGAAAAACATGCTCCACTCAAGCAGTTTTTCGGACCTAATACTGATCTCATTGTTACATAAAAACAAAAGATCGTGATGAAACCTGCATATCGAGATAGCTTATATGTTAAACCAACTTATGTATATGTATGTACTACCTTATGTATATTCTTAAGATCATAAAGTTTGTTACTTTTATAATATTGGTGTATATTGCGTTCATGATCACTTACGCTCGAGGTTACCAACAATCAAAAATATTGTTACGATTTGCAGGACTCGAATTAAAATGCCGTTGGAATTATTATAGTTTTATTAGAACTATACAAACACGTATAACACAGATACAAATATAACCGAACACAACAAAGCCAAACGTAATGCAGAAGATCGTAATTCCATAAAACGCGCAAAGTCCGTCACTAAATAGATTACCGAATGTAGTACACACGTCTTGCTTCGCTCGTGGTTATCGCTAGACTATCGATCTCTCCATTGGGTAATTGCTTTATACTGCACAGATACAATACGTCTGCATGACCGCGTGGACCGAATTTCTTAGAATCAGCCCGACACACCTAGCTAATGACTGCCATAAAAGATTACAATACACAATGGGCTGTTTTCTAATAACAAATTTTAAACACAAAGTAAACAAAAGAAGTCCAAATGCCGAAAGGTAATAAAATACAGGTGGGAATTTATCTTTGTCGGTCATAAAAATATTAGCACCTAAAGCTAGAGTTAAAAACACCTAAAATCGCGATAATTACTAGAAAATTCCAACAAAAATTACGAATATTCATTTTGTAATAATCTCTATTTATAACCTATTTTATAACATAATATTAAGTGATGTTCATTTTTAGAATTTGGTAACTCTACGCCTCAAGTTATCGTGAACAGAGCATACAATAAAGAGTATTGTTGTTGTTGTTGTTATTTGCCACACTAGCAGGCAAAGGATTTTAGTCCGAACAACCTCGTCTGACATATTGAGTAATTATAGCTCAGAGGCTACGTTCCACTAGAGACTTACAACGACCACGTTCACGACCATGTTTTTTCCCGTTCCGTAAACCCGTCGTTGTAAACATTGCGTGATCGAAAATGATGACGTCATTACTAACGTTTTCGCCACGACCACAACGACCGCGGTCGCCTTGTGGAATGGTTAACGGAGCATTTTCGGCTTTGTGAGCTACTAATGGAACGCGCTGAGAATCAAACAATAAATAACCCACAACTGTTGTTCACATTTAGCCGATATAATGCATTATTTAAATAATAAGCTTTTTTAAAAGGTTTTAAAATACAAGCTTTTGAGATCCTGGATATCACGTAGCCGCAAAGTGCTAGCCAAGACAAGTAAAACGAGCCCAAACACGACGGTTCTATCTTGTTTAGTACAGGAGTTCCTATGGCCACCTTCCGACTCCATCATCAGATCAGCTGCATGGTACCATATTATTGCATTGTCACGCGATATACATATGCGTGCAAAATTTCAGCTCAATCGGAAACCGGGAAGTTGGTCAAATTTAACTTGCAAGATTCCACCCGAACTTACATATACATCCACTTTTTCAAAAATGGCATCAATTTTGTCCGTAACAAAGCGACCAGAGCGACGTGCATCTTTGATATCAACATTTCCGGATTGAAAACGCTTAAAACAATTTTGCGCTACTCTCACAGATACTGCATTAGGTCCATAAACATCATAAATTTTTTTTGCGGCTTGTTTTGCATTTTTACCTTTTTTGTAGTAAAATTTTAAAATGTATCGAATTTCTTCATTAGATTCACTCATTTTAACAATAAGAAAAACAAATGAAAATCACACATTTTCCTAATTTGAGTTTGGAATTGTCTTCTTTAAAATTAAAACTTTTTAATGATACCAAAACCAGCCAGATACAAATGGTATAGCCAAAGAGATCTTATTACAAGTTCATACATACTATATGCGAAAAGACTTTTTCCCCAACCTATAGGTACATCCATTGCAAGTTAAATAAAACTTGTAAAAATATGCGTAATACACGTACAAACATCACTTTCATCTCCAGGAAAACTACAAAAGCTGTAACTTAGTGGATTAATTATTATTGACCTATTTACTTAGACACCCGCTTCATTTCATAGCACAACTTCCCTTTAATCTTAGTTTTTTTATGTTTAACAATTGAAAATTTTATACGCAAAAAAGTAACATTGTAAAAGGGGCTTCCTTCATTAAAATCTCCTTTCATTCGATCTAACAAAATGTTTTTGTTTTCCTCCTTAATGCCCTTTTTGCGTGATATTTTAAAAGTTAACAAAAGGCGACGTAGTATTTTGCCGGAGTTTTGTTTATTTATTCTGAGAAATAATAGCGATGTATTATTATTATAAACAGTACAAAGAGTGTTTCTACCCGGTGTATAAATATTATATCAAAAATACATTCAATAAATTATGGAAAGCCTGTAAAGTGCTCAATATCCAAAACAGACTTGACCTAAGCCATGAAAAAAATTTTTTTTTTTTTTTTTTATTATTGCAGTAGTTCAGTAGACAGGCAGACGGCTCACTTGATGGAAAGCGGTTACCATCGCCTATGAACATTTGCAACACCAAAGGTGCTACAAATGCGCTGCTGCTCTCTTAAGTGAGACTGGAATCTGGTCACTAATGCCGGAACATAACAAAAGGTTGTTATGGCGGCATACTCTAGATCAGGGGTGTTTGTCATCCAGTCGAGCAAATACCTTACCACCTGGCTGTGGGTTGTTTTGTCGCCTCTTCCGACAGGCCTGCACTGATGAAAAAAAAATGATTAAAAAAAGAAAACAAACGTCAGTTTCAAAAGTTGAAGAATGTCATCAGTGTATTATTTTGTTACAATATCTTCACACGGTTGCACATTTAGCCAGGGAGAAAAAAAAATGTTTATATGGTAAAAGAGATGTTCCTACTTCAATTACTTTAGTTTCTGAGCATCTCAAATAAATTCACATTTAACTTAGTTTTAATTAAGTAACGAGGTTTCCTGGAATAAGTTTCCTGTACGCCTGTTTTCTATTCAAAGGTTAGAAAAAAAGGCTGGAGTTTTTGGTGGGAACGTGATCTTTTCCTATGTAGTTTAAATAAAAATGTATATATCTAATATTTGATTACAAATTAACAATTTTTATAGATTATAATCTAACTCTATGTAAAGTATAATCAACAATTATTGATTATATTTTACCTAGAGTGATGTGTTTAAAATCTCTGCCGCTACAAGAATTCCTTTATTTAACGTCAGTTAAAGACCTACAATTTGATTGACTTAACCCTTAAGACAATTATCGATATACCAAAAAGTCGCAAGACTAACACTATTACTATCTCGTAATATACCAAGAAAATATACCCATTTCATACAACTCCTATATAAAGAGAGTGAGACAACAACACAATTAACGATCACGTGCACAAACGCGATCTGCACTCTCATCGCGGACACATATGTGCTAATAGTGAGCTAAAGGGTTAATGTTGAAAATTAACACACACACACACACACACACACACACACACACGCACACACACACATATATATATATATACAGTAAGGTCTCACTACGCCGGCACTATTAAAAACTAGGAGGTATCGAATTATTGGATTATGTAAAAAAATAATAATATGTGAATAAAATAAAGCCTCTTGCAGTTTACTTGACATTTTAGCTACATTATGTTCAACTTGAAAAAATAGGATAAACAAAAGGTGCTATTGTAATAATTTTGCAGATTATACTGTTTTTTTTTATTGCAGGAGATCAGCAGACAGGCAGACGGCCCACTTGATGGAAAGCGGTTACCATCGCCTATGGACATTTGCAACACCAAAGTTGCTACAAATGCGCAGCTGCTCTCTTAAGGGAGCCTGGTCACTAATGCCAGAACACAAGTCAAGGTTGTTATGGCGACATACTTTAGACCAGGGGTGGTAGCCATCCAGTCGGGCAAATGCGCTACCACCTGGCTGTGGGTTGTTAAGTCGCCTCTTACGACAGGCCGGCCGGCCGCAGGAAATTGTATTCTTTCTCCGTTCCTGCACGGATAACTGATGCTGCAGTTGAGCTAAACGCGAAACGAGTGTAGGGAGTGGTAAGAGTCGTGAGCGAAGGGTGCCGGATTATAGGAAGTACCGGACTACTGAAGCGCCGGATTAGTGAGACTCTACTGTATATATGTACTTTTGTGTGTGTGTTAATTATATTGTTACGAGTGCGGGAATCGAATTAAAAATGCCGTTGGAATTACTATAGAATTTAATAGAATTATGCAAACACATATAACACAGGTACAAATATAACTGGATACAACCAGTACAAATTGCACGATTCAATAACACGCGCAAAGTCCGTCACTATACAGCTTATCGAATGTACACACGTTTTGCTTGTATCGGAATCTGTTCGGGCATTTCTTTTATCCTGTACAAGTGCAATATGTCTCGACGCAAAACAATAATTTCCCAGAATTAGTTCGATACACCTATCTAATGACTGTCATAAAATATTGCAATACACAATAGACTGTTTTTCTTAATTAAAAATATTAAACACAAAGTAAACAAAAGAAGTCCAAATACGGGAATGTAATAAACTGTTATTTATGGCAGGCAGGTGTGCATTTGCTTTTGTCAGCATGTAACAATATGTTGATACCCATATCATGGGAGTGCACAAACAATAACTAGTCCACCATCTTGGGCCGTCCGCTATATTGAATTTAGAATAACGTCATTTGCTAACCAGATATTCTCATCCAAACTAAATGTGCATGCAAAATTTCATCTCAACCGGTTGAAGGTAACTGCTTTAAAATTCAGTTGCAAGATTTGGCCTCGAACATACATTCATATATACTAGATAGAGGTCGCCCGTGGTCGAAATTCGACCATAATAATTAATGTCAAAGTCTATACTTCTATAATCACAGATTTCGCCAAGGCTACACTGTTAATTTCACTTGAACAATAAATAAAAGTGTATATATGCGTGTGTGTGTCAAATACATGGCAGTGTGTGTAATGTCTTTTTTATTGATTTAATGTATTTTTTATGCCTAATTTAAAAATAATATTAGCATTCGTCGCTTATTCTCTATATAAACTAATAGCGGCCCGGCGCGGTTTCACCCGCGCTGTCCCGCTCCCGTGGTATATAGCGTCATGTTATATAGCCTATGACACTCCCTGTTAACTTAGCTTTCTAGTAGTAAGAAATTTTAAAATTAATTAACGTAGTTTTCTAACAGTAAAAGAATTTTTAAAATCGCTTTGGTAGATCCAGAAATTACCCCCTACAACTTCATAAACTCACAAATTCACGAATATTACCTCTTTATAATATTAATATAGCTAAGTGTGCAAAATCTGCGTAGTGACGCTCGCGGACCGCGTTCGTAATACCGAAGTATTCTCTTTCTAGAGAGTTGGTCTGAAAGAGAGTGTCGGGGTGAAGGTAAGGAAAGGATTGCTCCGGTGGTTCGGGCATGATGAAAGAATAATTAAACAGATATACAATGCAAAAGTGGATGGATGCAGAAGTCGTGGAAGGCCACGACACACCTTCTATGATCAAATTGATCGTGTACTAGCAGAAGGTGATGTCAGGAACCTTAAGAACAGACGAGCGTGCATGACAAGAGTTATGAATGTCAAAGAAGCAAGTGAGGTGTGTAAGAATAAGCCTAAATGGCGCTCTGTCGTTTGTGCCTACCCCGCAAGGGAACTGGCGTGAAGTTATGTATGTATGTATGTAGTGTGCGAAGTTTCTATCATTTCTATCCGTGCAGGAACGGAGAAAGAATACAATTTCCTGCGGCCGGGCGGCCTGTCGTAAGAGGCGACAAAACAACCCATAGCCAGGTGGTAGGGCATTTTTGTCTGGCTGGATGCTTTTAGCAGGGATGGAAGGTACACCGCTGATATAGAAAGAAGAGTGAATTTGGGGAATAGTGTGAATGGAGCGTTAGGGAAACTTCTAGGCGCTAAGAACCTCAGCCAGAAGGCCCAGCTCGCCGTACACAACGCGGTGCTGGTACCTGCGCTCACGTATGGAAGCGAGAGTTGGGTATGGAAGAGAGAGCATGAAAGAAGAGTAAACGCGGTCGAGATGCGAGCACTGCGCAAAATCTGCGGAGTGACGCTCGCGGACCGCGTTCGTAATACCGAAGTAAGAAAGAGAGTTGGTCTGAAAGAGAGTGTCGGGGTGAAGGTAAGGAAAGGAATGCTCCGGTGGTTCGGGCATGTGGAAAGAATGCATGATGAAAGAATGACTAAACAGATATACAATGCAAAAGTGGATGGATGCAGAAGTCGTGGAAGGCCACGACACACCTTCCATGATCAAATTGATCGTGTACTAGCAGAAGGTGATGTCAGGAGCCTTAAGAACAGACGAGTGTGCATGACAAGAGTTATGAATGTCAAAGAGGCAAGTGAGGTGTGTAAGAATAAGCCTAAATGGCACTCTGTTGTTCGTGCCTACCCCGCAAGGGAGCTGGCGTGAAGTTATGTATGTATGTATGTATGGATGGCTACCACCCCTGGTCTAAAGTATGTCGCCATAACAACCTTGTGTTGTGTTCCGGCGTTAGTGACTAGGTTCCAGTCTCCTTTAAGAGAGCAGCAGCGCATTTGTAGCACTTTTGGTGTTGCTAATGTCCATAGGCTATGGTAACCGTGCCTGTCTGCTGATCTCCTGCCATAAAAAAAAAAAAAAAAGTTTCATACTCCTCTGTCCGCGCAATTTTCGTAAAAAGGGTTACAACATTTTTGCTCCACGTATTAATATATAGATATTACTACTAATATATACATACAAAAATCGCAAGTTAAATAAAAGCCTGTAATAATATTGCTGGAAAAACAAATTTTTTAGACCGAACCCTAACGTCGTTGAAAGTTAAAAAGGAAAACGGCACGTGTAACTCGAGAAAGTTTATTATTTTCACTATTGTTCCCTTACGTGCTGTTCCACAAAATACGAACTGCCAAGGGCCTGGTTCAATTAAGGAAAATACTGCGGTCCCCTGTAATCTTTACCCGGCGACCAGATTGATTCAGTGAGGTTTAGGCGTTGAATAATTTAGAGCAACCCACAGACCGGGTACTTGGGTCGGCGACGAATGGCTAGGATAGATTTAGAAGTGGCGTTCGGAATATGCGACTCGAGTAATGATACTATGATAAAGCTAATAGCCTCTTTAGATTAGCTGCGAATGTACTAATTAGTTTTAGATAATAGTAAGTAAGTAGTCTACCGTACAGTTTTCTGTTGCTTACTAATCGATTATAATTCGACAGCTCCTACAAACGGCGACTGAAGTGCCAAATTCTAATTTTAACAGGATGGCATGTCAAAGATAAATAGTTTATATATTTTTTTGGTTTTATTACTAGAACTATGATTTTCTAGTTTGTGTTTTTATCTACCTATATATATAAATCAATTACTGTTCGTTAGTCTCGCTAAAACTCGAGGACGGCTGGACTGATTTGGCTAATTTTGGTTGTGAATTATTTGTGGAAGTCCAGGGAAGGTTTAAAAGGCGAGTAAATATGAAAAAAATGCTTGGAATATAGTAGAAACAACAATTTCGCTTTCACTTAGAAACTATTCCTACCTGTCAAACATTTGATGTTCGTCCCGTCGTTTAGAAATCAATTAAATTTAATAGTCGTTCAGAAATCAAATTAAATTTAAAAGTGACGTACTGAAGTTGAAACATTCTGCAATTATCATTATCATTAGCTTTTTTATTTATTGATTCTGAGGCGGTACGAAGTTTGCCGGATCAGCTAGTAACTAACTATATATAAGTATGTACGTGATTCATATGGTATTAAAATAGTAAACCTAATTTATTAAGTTTCTGATGTCTTGTAGTTGACTCTATATACGCCATTAGAATCATACATAGTCTTATTGGACTAACCGTAAATTTACACTTGTATGCACGGTTTGCGACTAAGGTTCTATTTCAACTTTTCAACTATAAAGTATAAATTGTGTCACACAATAAAACCAGTACAGCTTAAAAAATACTTTGTACAAAAAATGATCACAACAAGGTCCGTTGATTAGTCCCATTTTTTAAATTTGATATGTGTCTATGGTTGTGTATTTAAATTTTTTTTTTATTTTTTTTTATTGCAGGAGTTCAGCAGACAGGCAGACGGCCCACTTGGTGGAAAGCGGTTACCATCGCCTATGGACATTTGCAACACCAAAGGTGCTACAAATGCGCTGCTGCTCTCTTAAACGACGAATACAATAGATCTTTGTCATCATTATGACACTCTTCACTATCCGTGAATGATATGTGCTTGCTTGATGTATTCCAATTACGAAGGGAGAGGCAAGGAGAACCATATCTGCATATGAAGAAGTGTTCATCGAAATGCATTAAATTAGGGTGGCGCCACATTAGCATCAGGGTGAATCTTAAAAAAAGCGTTAAATAAAAGTTATTTGCGTAGTATTATAGATTATTATAAAGTATTTTAGTTTTATAAAATTAAATATTAAAAAATCATTAAGTGTGTTATTCAAAGTTCACGAAATTAAATCACTCTTCACGTTTTCACATAACAATAATTCTTTGAGGTTATATAATATTTACTAAATCATTTTCTGCTACGTATATAGTTGACGTTTTTAAAAGCGTATTATCACCAACTACTTCAGTCGCCAAAGATATTATGTTTTTTAACTCGGTATACTTTAATCAATTGACAACTACTACATTCATACCACACCAATTGCCTACGCTAGCGCTATTTCGGAGGATTTTTGAACTTTTATTTACTGTTTATAGCTGGACACTTTTCAACACTCCACCCATGTAAGACGGTCTCCTTACCTCTACCCTCCATAATTCCAACAGAATACACTTTAATGCGTTACGTGCATTTTGAAGTATAAAAAATCTTGAATAATATACACAGGAAATACATTTAACGAAAGAGAAGCCATTAAACCTTAAGTTATGAGGTAAATTCTGAAATCTAACAACAGCCTTTTTGGGCCCATATGAAAGGTTGGAAAGGTCCCAGTGGTGTCCCTTGTATGCCACCCGTAATACAAGCATTATTTATTTAGCTTGGAAATAAAGAATGCGCGTGTTAGTGTTATGATGGTAATAAATCGTCAAGTGCGTGTCGTAGGTACTAAGTATAATGAAGGGTTTGTTGCGTCACGTTTCAGCCTATAATTTAGCACAGTTAAAGACTATTCTCAATACATGAACGTGATGCTATGTAAATACAGATAATAGATGTCGGTGCTAGAGCTGTACTTAAGATTTGGCATTTTTCCATACGATCAAAATATCCAATCCCATAAAGGTGTAAATATAATATTTAATAATAATTAAAATACTGATATGCACATCACGTAGTCAATAAGAGTCTTATAGAAATAGTCTAAGTTAAATTAGGAACAATTAAGAAAGAAAGCAAGACTTACTAACACTTTACAACAAGTACTTTCAAGAATACAATTAATCGTCGTCTTATTTTATATTCTTCTCTCGTGCGATTGGGCCATGGGCTATCGTCAGTGTTGCGTCACCCCATACAAGGGGGTAACCAACATAGGCGCGCCACTCAACATATATTAAACCCCACAGATTATATGAACGTGATAAATATTCACTATTTTTGTTATTTGGCTATAGAACTGATGGGTCAATCAAATAATAGGTATATAATTTTCTGGTTGATATTTACATAGCCCAAAATGGTAATGTTTTTTTTTTTTTTTATAAGTCGCCTGTTTATCCCCGATGTTCATCGGAGCCTTAATTTTACTATGTTCACGTTCACATGCTTTCCGAATTTGTTTTATTTGACTGTAACTTTTTTTTTATTGCAGGAGCTCAGCAGACAGGCAGATGGCCCACTTGATGGAAAGCGGTTACAATCGCCTATGGACATTTGCAACACAAAAAGACGCTACAAATGCGCTGCTGCTCTCTTAAGGGAGACTGGAACCCGTTCACTAATGCCGGAACACAACTCAAGGTTGTTATGGCGACATACTTTAGATCAGGGGTGGTAGCCATCCAGTCGGGCAAATGCCCTACCACCTGGCTGTGGGTTGTTTGGTCGCCTCTTACGACAGGCCGCCCGGCCGCAGGAAATTGTATTCTTTCTCCGTTCCTGCACGGATAACTGATGCTGCAGTTGAGCTAAACGCGAAACGAGTGTAGGGAGTGGTAAGAGTCGTGAGCGAAGGGTGCCGGATTATAGGAAGTACCGGACTACTGAAGCGCCGGATTAGTGAGACTCTACTGTATATATGTACTTTTGTGTGTGTGTTAATTATATTGTTACGAGTGCGGGAATCGAATTAAAAATGCCGTTGGAATTACTATAGAATTTAATAGAATTATGCAAACACATATAACACAGGTACAGGTACACATATAACATATACACAGAAGTAGGTAGATAATACTTCTGTGTATATGTGCAAGTGTGAAGTGTTATGTGTATGTGTATACAATTACATTAATGCTGGGGCTTCATCTGCATTAGTGTTATAGATTTAGGCTGTGGTCGTATGCGTCTTATTTAAAGCGTTAAAAATATGTCGTTAACGCATGCACTCACAACAAAGTTCATCCCACATTAGTGTATGTACATACATTATCTGTCAATATATTACGTCACTAACCATGTCGCATCTTAAATAACACCTTAAACTGATCACCATATCTGCGTGAAATGGCCTAAATCCTTAAACAGTAGAGCTGATAACGCCCCAGCATTATGCAGATGTAAATATACATTTTTATGACGTTAATAACTCTCTGTCTGTACCAGTGACAGTTGTAAATTTACAATATTTATAATATCTGACCTCTCCATAGAACTATAAAAAGTATTTAATGAGTTTTTAATTATAATTGGAGAACAGCAGCTAACTTGACGACTTACCAGATATACAGTGATTAGCGAAAGAGACCGCACCGAATGGGATTTTTGTATTGCTTGTGGCAGGCAAACTTGCAGATTTCTCACTCACCTGCACATGCCGTCAAGATGGGGGCGTGGCGTGTTCCGCGCGCGCTCACCTCTCCTCCTGTGGGGCGAGTTACAGACCGCCCCACGCCTAGAGAGACTGAAGATGCCGGGGGTAAAAAAAAAAAGTAGTCCCCCGGCAGTGGAAGAGGCCTCGCGGGGCCCACGCCTGCCAGGGTTGCGGAGAGGCCAGATCATATACCCGTAGCCCTGGCATAAGCCGAAGGACGGAACACCCAGGGGCTTTAGTGGGTATCCCTAACCGGGAGTGGCAATAGCATGGCACCAGTTCTGACTGGCCATGCTAGTGCCACCCCCGATCTGGCGAATCCCACACTAGGTCGCGAATTATCCCCCCAAGGTTCTGCCCTTGTCGCGGCTTAGTCCTCAATCGGATTTCCCCTGGTAAAAAAAAAAAGGCAAACTTGCAGATGGCCCACTTAAAAGAAGTTGGTGATCCTCGGCGATGAACATTTGCAGCACTAGGGGCGATGCTAGTTTCTAAGAAATTCTATAACCCCTTTCTTTCAGTTTTTGGCGGGAACTGAAAGGAGACGCTGTGCTGTGCAGTTTTATTTTCTAAAAGTGTGTAAAATTACTCCAAAATGAACAATAGTTGTAGGATATTGATAGTTTTTGAGTAGTAATTATGTGTTTTGTGAGAAATGTGAACTGTATAGTCAAATGTGGCCTTTTGAGTTGTCACAAGAACTCCGTTGAATGGCACTAGCTGATTACCTACAGTTCAGCTGTGCTACACATAGGCTTAGGAAAATGAAGAAACTATATTGTAAACTAAGATCTGGCTTAAAGGCCTAGCTGCCAAGCCATAAACTTAAATTTTTTTTTTTTTTTAAATAACCCCTTTCTTAAAAAACCCCATGTCATTGAGTAGAGAGAAAACCTCGGCGAGAAGTTCCCTCCAGATCATTGTCGCGAAGCAAACGTTGTAAAGAACCGTTGTGTAGTTGAGCGTGGGAACGCAAGGAAGTGAGGGTGAACATGCCATCGATGACGAGCGGTACGGTTGCAACAATGAGGCAACACTTCTCGTTATTCAGTTGTTGTTTGTTGTACATTACGCAGAGTCTCTATACGTATTCTACCAGGAAAAATGCGATTGCTATCAAGCTATTTCAGTAACCATTACTTTCTTAAACCTTGTATTGTAAGTATATAAACTAAATTAAAAAAAGACAATGATAATAATTATGAAGTAAAGATATGTTGCTGGGGAGTTTGTTACGCAGCTTTTTCTCCTTTAACAGTAACTAAAATGGCATTGGAAGCTTTTCTTTTTTTATTTTTTTATTGCAGGAGTTCAGCAGACAGGCAGACGGCCCGCTTGGTGGAAAGCGGTTACCATCGCCTATGGACATTTGCAACAACAAAGGTGCTATAAATGCGCTGCTGCTCTCTCTCTTAAGGGAGACTGGAACCTGGACACTAATGCCGGAACACAACTCAAGGCTGTTATGGCGACATACTTTTAGACCAGGAGTGGTAGTCATCCAATCGGGCAAATGCCTTACCACCTGGAAATTACGACGATTTTGACGTTGCTATAAGGTTGCGACTATTATTAGAGAACATTAAAAATTTTAACCGACTTCTAAAAGATTTTCAATTCGACTGTTTGTTTGTTACGCGATTTCTCCGTCAATTGTGAACCGATTTTTATTTTTTTCTTTATTGGAAGCAGTATTCTTCTGAGGTAGTCCTATTGTCACCAAGTTGGGATCTGATCAATAGATGCTTGGGATATTAAGAGAAAGCCTTGTTGAAGAGCGCTGAGCGCCTACACTCTTTGAAAGGCAAATTCGTATACGCGTGCCAGTAGTACCACTTCTACAAGCGCTTAAAATATTATTTCTAAATATATTCAAGTTACTTCAAGATGTTGTAGAAGTTATTTAATATTCAGTCGGTTATGATTTCGATAAAAAAATTCAAGATCTCACTGATGATGTGTGTAGATTACACAAGACTAAAACACACTAATGTTGTAGGTTAGAAAAGTTGATGAAATATATTCGTCGCCTTTTGTTGGTTCTGTCTGTACGCAGCATCATTCGTAATATAAAAACAAACCAGAACGATTGTCTATGCTCGATTTTCGCGGGAAACATCTGGCGCGCAAAAATATTTATGAATAGCAAAATATGGAGATATATTTTTGCGGATGCTGAAAAGTTTCGTCAAACAAATATTGTGGTTCATCTGGATTGTGGATTTAGGTCCGAATAAAAGCTTGTGTTACCAGAAATATAATGTAAACAACGCGGTGTTTACACTTCTACATAACAAAGTTATCATTCCATTCCATTTTTAAAAATCTGATACGAGAATATTATCTCATAATATAATAAATATTTAATTTTAATACCTAATTGCATGTACATTTACTTATTAATGTATATATTCATATTATTATATTATTAATATTATATAGTTATTGATGTTGCTATAAACATATTAATAATGTATAAATATAAAATATGTGGGAATGATGTATCTTGAACGCATGATGTGATGAATGTAAGACGATATTTCTGAACGAGCCTATAGTGTGAAAGAGATGGCGAGTGAAAGAGAGAATAGACGACAGTTTTTGGCGGGAACTGAAAGGGGATGTTGTGCTGTGCAGTTTTGTTTTCTAAAAATGTGTAAAATTACTCTAAAATGAACAATAGTTGTAGGATATTGACAGTTTTTGAGTATTAATTATGTGTTTTTGTGAGAAATGTGAACTGTGTAGTCAAATGTGGCCTTTCGAGTTTTCACAAGAACTCCGTTGAATGGTGTGGATTGTAGCCTACAATACGACTGCGCCTGGCTTAAAGGCCTAGTTGCCAAGCCATAAACACTAAAAAAAAAAGAGAATAGACGATTTGAATGGACGACGTACGCGCGGCAAGACGCTCTGAGTTATATTTTAAAATATTGTACGTTGATATTAAAATTGCTAAAAAATAATGTGCATCAGTGCATCACCGATAACCGTAAATTCGTAAAGTGTTGTTTTACTTACCACCCACCATCCCACATATATAATATTAATATGTGTTATTGCTTATGAATTTTAGCTATATGTAATGTGTAATATTTATATATCCTATTTATAGATGTATGTATTTAAGTGGGCTATCGGAATTCTCTCCCATTGTTCGACACACGATTAGCTCGAAGCTTATCGTTTCACGCTGATATATCTGTGAAAGCATGGTATCACAGCTGTAGTCGAGATAATGATTCCAGCATAACTTTACTACGACAAAATGACGTTGTCAGGGCTATAGACGTATAGAGGGTTATAGAATAGGACATAGGGGAACCTTTCATGCAGTTAAAGGTACTATTCCCGAGGGATAGACGAATATAGCTGAAAAGATGGCGCTCTGACCGCATTTTGGTAGCGCCACCGTTGCAATTCACTCACAAATACATCTTCATGGCAATCACTATGGCATCGACAATTTTCATGTGTTGATGTCATGGTTAGTCAGTTCCGCCTTCGCTATACTCTGATTTTCAATTACCGCAGCTGTCACTTTCATCCAGGTAATTAAAAATCAGAGTATAGATGGCGTTAGGGGTATTTATCATTAGTTGCTTTGAATTAAAACTTAAGATCGACATTTCTAAAAATTATAACAAGCTAGTCTATACTTATTAATATAATAAATGCGAAAGTTTGGATGGATGTTTGTTTCTCAATCATGCCAGAACGGCTGAACGGATCTTGAAGAAATTTGGCACAGAGACAGACTGGAATTTATTTGACGCAAGCGAAGCTCAGTCTGAATCGACCCGTCGTAAAGACATTCACGCATCGCGCGCGCATTTGAGATATCCACCCAATTGCAATACTAATCGGGTTCCAAGAGCTTGGTGATAAGTGGCAAGTGAATCTAGTTGTGAAGCGGGAGATATATAACAAGAGAACACGCACTGCTGCTCCTGTATCGCAGACGCTCCGGTTACTCAGCTCATATTATTACGGGTGAGTCCATTTATCTCCATTCCCTCTTACCCTTGCACCCTTGAAATCTGGCAATCGGCCAGATCATATGGTCTTTCTTGCTACACGATAACTATTTTTTGGTACGTAGGTAGGTTAATATAACCTCGAGTACGTATTCTGTACTTTATTCAGCACACCTATTCTCGAATACTTGCACTAAACGTGATATCGGATCGATATAATAATATTGAATATTATATTCGTTTCACTCGGTGTGGTTAGCTTGCCGTGCAACTTTTATAGCTTATATATAGCTTCGTGTTTATTAAGACTCAGCGCACACGACAGTTTGATATATATTTTTTTTCCTAATCATTTTTATTTATTTCGTATTTCTTACGTTTCTCTGGCTGCTTTCTTGCGTGTTCTTTATTAGCATTAGTAAAAAAAAAAAAAAAAAAAATTTTTTTTTTTTTTTTTTTTCGTTTGCTTTTCCTTTTCTTATTGTGCACTTCTCATCGTCATGCCTACCAAATCTCAATCTGCCATCTTTATGCAAACCCATAAGTACATAACTTTCCTATTAGAGATAGCTAACCTTATATTAAAAGGAGACAAAAAGTATAGTGTAAACGATTTCATAGGGCGCTTTACAAAATTGGACGATATAAAGGGCAAGTTGGATACAGTATATTATGAGATCTTGGACTCTAAAGACCTTGACGACAAAGTGGAAAAATGGTACTTTGACTACTACACCTCGGCTATAGAAGCATATGAAAAAATTTTGGTGGCAAACATCACCATCAGCTCAAGCATCAAACCAAGCTCGCCCACATTCTCCACGTCTACTGTTCTGCCCAAAATAGATCTACCCAAATTTTCTTCCAAGCTTGAGGATTGGCCATCTTTCATAACAATTTTCAAAAGCCTTACGGACACTGCCGGTAATTTGTCAGGTGCAGTTAAATTACACTATTTATTTTCTTGCCTCTCCGGAGAAGCTCTCAGTATGGTATCACACCTCAAGGTTACCGATGAGAACTACGATGTAGCGATGACAACACTTGCCAATCGCTACGAAAATCGCCGAGTTCTCATTGATAGGTTTATAGATATGATACTAGAGTTACCCCACATCACCACCCGCTCACAAATCAGACAGTTATTTTTAGCCCCTCTTATTTCAACCCAATCGGCGCTTAAAAACCTAAACTTACCACTACATGACTCAGACTACGTCCTAGTGTCAATAGTAGTGCGGAAGTTAAAGGGCGAGCTTCGCACATTATTTGAACGAACGCATGGGTCTTCAGACACTCTGCCCACCTTAAAGGATGTAATCACATTCTTAGAAGACCATGCACGTTGCACAGAAACTGAGACATATAACCCACCCCCCCCTCCCCTCAGCCCGACATACAGACAAACTGAACGTGCTTCTCCCTCAGCACGGTACCAACCACGCGCTTCTGCACCCAGACCAGAAATTCGGCACGTTCGTTTTCAGCCCACTACTTCCGTCCGCCCACCTTTAACGCGCCCTGCATATCCTCTACAAAGTCAAGCGTACCCTGTACAGTACGCTCAAGGATACCCACAGTCTACACAATATTTCGAGCCCATAGCACAAGATTCCGCCCACCCACCAGCACCGACCAATAATTATTACTGCCCTTGGTGTCACGTTAGAGGACACAGGTTGCTGAACTGCGGTGAATACCTAAGACAGCCTACGCAAGGGCGCTGGGATTTTATCCAAGCTCATGAACGGTGCCGTAAGTGTCTAGGACCCCATTACTCTGACGAGTGCAGATCCACAGGACGGTGTAGAGAATGTGATAGCGAGAAACACCATACCACCTTACATCGCAGTGGCTTTGAATCACCCACATATGACAATTCTCACCTCTTGCCCCCACAACTAAGAGGACAAGAACACACCCGCCCAACCACGGAATCAAGAAACTCTTCTCGTCGTAATTCACCTATTAATTCACAACAATGACTACCTGCTACTCACTTACACAATACTACACTACACCCACCCATACCATCGCTACAATATACACCATCCACTACATCACGTAAACAAAATAAATCCCAGTTTCATACTCAGCACTATGATAATAAAGTTTATCATAATAATCACTTGCCCGGCAGCCCTGTTACTTCCTCTGATAAAGCTAACCAAAATGACAGTCATATTTCAGCACATACTCAGCACATTACAGTACACGATCCACCAGTTTTATTACCCACTGTGTCCCTAGAACTAGCAGACAACGCTGGAGAATTTCATAAGGCAAGAGCATTATTAGACAGCGGTTCCATGCTAACCTTGTTAACTAAAACTATGACACAAAAATTACGTTTGCCTGTCGAGCACACAGAACTAAAAATTACAGGAGTCGGTAATCAGCAGACTCAAAACTCTAGTTCTTCAACTACCATCACATTCCGCCCTATTCACACCGAAGTCCCAGTAATTAGCGCAAAGGCATACATTCTACCAGATTTGACAGGTCTTTTACCATTAACAATGTTACCTGACGTTGTTCCACTCCTCGACTCGACACAGCTTCCCCTAGCAGACTCGTCTTATCGTTTTCCAGCCGCTATTGACTTGATTATGGGTTCTGATGTCTTGGGCCAAATTTTGGATGGTAACAAAATTTTTTTGGGCCCCGGCAGGCCAATAGCCTTCGGCACGATCTTCAATTTCGCTCTTTTAGGTCCTATCAATCCAAACTACACAAAGCCTGAGCCTCAAGTTAATTCAGCACTAGTAAATATTGACTGTTTACAACCCCAACACTCAAATAAAGAAATACACTCCGCTCTGGAGAGATTCTGGGAAGTCGAAGAAGTGCAATCAAAGGACAACTCAACCTCTGACGAGTGTGAGGAGAACTTTCGTTCTACCACCACACGTGATCCCACAGGGCGATACATAGTATCCCTTCCCTTTCTTACAAAGGCACCTAAGCTCGGTGCAACCCACGCTATTGCACTACGACGATTCCTTAATTTGGAGCGCAAACTCCAAAGAGATCCTACCCTCCGCTCAAAATATATCGACTTCATGAAGGAATACATTGACATGGGCCACATGGCTCTTTGTCACCCCAGCACATTTAAAGGAAAAGACCATTTTTACGTCCCGCATCATGGCATCTTCAAAGCCAACTCTGAAAAACTTCGCACGGTTTTTGATGGCAGCTGTAAGAGCTCTAATGGTGTCAGTCTTAATGACTGTCTGCACACTGGCCCACCGCTCCAACGTGATATTACTGACATCATTCTAAATTTTCGTACTCACAAAGTGGTCTTTAGTACAGACATCCAGATGATGTTTAGAAATATACTAGTTCACCCAGACCACAGACGGTTCCAACTCATTCTATGGCGCTCTTCTCCAGATCAACCTCTGCTCACTTACGCCCTGTCCACTGTCACGTATGGCCTACGACCCAGCCCCTTCCTCGCCAATCGATCTATTATACAGCTGGTCACTGATGAAGGTCACCGTTTTCCCCAGGCTGCACAGGTTCTTACGCACTCCATATTCGTGGATGACATTCTGACTGGGCATGATTCAGTTGACAAGGCAATAGCTCTGCAGACTGAACTCATTGAGTTACTAGCCCTAGGGGGATTTCATTTGCGAAAGTGGACCTCAAACTCTCGTCAGCTTTTAGAACGCTTCCCGGATGATCAATGTGACATACCCAAGGATTTTGATGTTGTACCCGACTCCAATGCAATCAAGGTACTTGGTATGCAATGGATACCCCAAACGGACGAATTTACATATCACATTTCGGTACCTACACTGGAAAAATTTACCAAAAGGTCAATACTCAGTACCATCGCTCGTTTATACGATCCTAGTGGATGGATCAGCCCAGTTATTTTCCGCGCAAAACTGCTCATTCAGCACCTATGGACTCTAAAGTTAGACTGGGATGAATCGGCTCCCAATGATGTCACATTTCAATTTCAGCACATTTTTGAAGACTTACCTCTACTCTCTGCTCTTCGACTCCCCAGAACAATTTGCACCAGCAAAGATTCCACCTACACCCTACACGGTTTTGCCGATGCATCCGAATCCGGATATGCAGCCGCAGTCTATCTTCATGAAACGAATATCACGGGTCAGGTACACGTCAGACTACTTGTTTCTAAATCCAAGGTAGCCCCCATTAAAACCCGACAGACTATACCAAAGCTGGAACTTTCAGCTGCACACCTCACTTCGCTGCTCATTTCTCGCGTCTCTGTTCAACTTTCTGCCCACATTACCATTCAGCAACACTTTTGTTGGTCAGACAGTACTATCGTACTCGCCTGGCTTAAAACTCCTTCTCAATCCCTACAGGTCTTTGAGGCCAATCGAGTCTCTGCCATTGCAGCCAATCCATGTAACCCTACTTGGAGACATGTACCCTCAGCTCTTAACCCTGCCGACTGTGCTAGCAGGGGAATATCAGCACAGGAACTCTTAGCCTATGACCTATGGTGGTCGCCTACTTGGCTCAAGGCCCCACCTGATACCTGGCCCACGATGCCCCCTGCTTTGGGTCATCACGTACTGCCTGGTCTAAAACCCAGAAAAATGGTAGCTCACATCGCGGTTCCTGATCTAGACACGGATTTACTCACGAGATTCAGCTCCTTAGACACACTTGTAGGCGTAACCGCATGTATTAAACGTTTTGCACACAATTGCTTGGTATCTTCTCACTCTCGCATCGTTGGTCCCATTACCGTAGACGAACGTAAGAAAGCGCTCTTACACTGGGTACGCTCAGTCCAACAAAATATGTTCGCTGAAGACATCCACCGACTGCAAACTAACAAATTATGTACAGTGCGAATACAACGCCTCTCGCCCTTTCTCAAGGATGGTCTTCTTAGAGTAGGAGGGCGCTTGTCCAACTCAGCCCTTAGATATGACACACAACATCCCCTCATCTTACCCAGTTCAAGCCCCCTTGTGGACCTAATTATAGATCATTTCCACACTATACACTGCCACCCGGGCGCAGATACACTACACGCACTACTCCGTCAACAATACTGGATTTTATCTGGAAGGCGAGTCATTCGTCACCGTGTCTTTAAATGTGTACGCTGTTTTAGGCATCGAGCTCAGCCGAATCCCCCTTTTATGGCCGACCTACCGGCTGATCGAGTCAGCCCACAACCGGTGTTTAGTCAAGTGTCCACGGATTTTGCCGGACCATTCCTAATTAAATCAAGTACTCTACGCAATGCCAAACTTCTCAAAGGCTACTTTTGTGTTTTCGTTTGTCTCGCCACCAAGGCAGTGCACTTAGAGGCTGTCTCGGAACTTTCTACGGACGCCTTTTTTGCGGCATTGCAAAGGTTCGTTAGTCGGCGCGGAATCCCTACCCTAATTCGCTCTGATTGCGGTACAAACTATGTCGGCGCAAGAAATCAGCTCATAGAAGTACAAAACTTCTTAAAGGCCAATGATGATAGAATTACGCACAAGCTAGCCACACAGCAGATCACATGGTTGCTCAATCCGCCCTCAGCTCCTTCTTTTGGCGGTCTGCACGAGGCAGCCGTGAAATCTACTAAGCAATTACTCTATCGCGTATTAGGTGAGCAGCATCTGACCTTTGAAGAATTTTCTACACTCTTAGCCCGTATTGAGGCCGTTCTCAACTCTCGACCACTCTGCCCTCTGTCTTCAGACCCTACAGACTTCGAAGTCCTAACCGCTGGTCATTTCCTTATAGGTCGCCCACTTACCGCATTACCCGAACATTCCCATGAATCCTCTCCTCCATCAACCCTACGACGTTTTCGCTTAGTGCAAGCGTTGGCTCAGCGATTTTGGACCTTGTGGTCGAAATCCTACCTGCACACTCTCCAATCCCGATCTAAATGGACTACGGAAACCAGTCGACCCAAGATTGGTGAGCTGGTACTCATAAAGGAGGATAATCTTCCCAGACTCCAGTGGAAGATGGGAAGAATAAAGAAGATTCTGCCCGGAAGGGATGACGTCGTCCGAGTCGTAGAACTCAGCACCAAGGATGGCAGCTTAACGAGACCAGTCACAAAGATTGCTCGTCTTCCCCTCGACGACAACAGCACTTAGTCAGCACTATAAATGGGAGCCGTCACCTTTTCCCCGGGCCCCAGGATGTTCACGCCACCGCGTAACGAACGATGATTCCCCGAAAAAGTAATTTACCCCGCACTTCCGCGTCTCAACGATCAGTCTGAATCGACCCGTCGTAAAGACATTCACGCATCGCGCGCGCATTTGAGATATCCACCCAATTGCAATACTAATCGGGTTCCAAGAGCTTGGTGATAAGTGGCAAGTGAATCTAGTTGTGAAGCGGGAGATATATAACAAGAGAACACGCACTGCTGCTCCTGTATCGCAGACGCTCCGGTTACTCAGCTCATATTATTACGGGTGAGTCCATTTATCTCCATTCCCTCTTACCCTTGCACCCTTGAAATCTGGCAATCGGCCAGATCAGGTTGTCAATGTCACTCTCGCAGAGCGTCTAAAGAAGCGAAGTTGGCCATAAAAAGGAGATATTAACCGCTTCTGGAGAATGGTCGCCAGTGCACCAAGTGTTCAATGAACCGCAACCCATTGCCTTAATCAAAGTGAATTATAATGTAATTAAGTTATTGCAGGTGATGTTAATTTCGTAAATATACCCACTTGTTCATGCCATGCCATGATGAATTCTGATGAATAAAGCCTTCTTGAGCTTAACGGCTCTGACGAGCTTATATATACATATACTAATATAGATCCATACACGGTACTTTTACAATTCTTCTTCTTCTTTTTCAGCAAACCTCTGTCCACTGCTGGACGTAGGCCTCCCCAAGTACGTGCCACATATCCGGATCTCCCGTCTTCCTCATCCAGCCCCTGTCGGCGACCTTACGCAGGTCGTCAGTCCACCGAGCTGGTGGGCGTCCTATGCTACGTTTGCGGAGACATGTTCTCCGCTCCAGGACTCGTTTGCTACACGTCGGCCTTGCGACAGACGTGACCGGCCCATTACCACTTCAAGTTGCTAATTTTGCGAGCTATGTCGGTTACCTTCGTTCTCTTGCGGATGTCGTCATTTCTGATTTTATCCATAGAGAAACACCTAACATAGCTCACTCCATAGCCCGTTGAGTGACTTTGAATTTGCAGACCAGTCCCACTGTCAGTATCCATGTGGGCACCGTATGACATGATGGGTAGGACGCACAGCTCGAAGACTTTCGTCTTCAAGCATTGCAGAATGGTCGACGAGAAGATCTCTCGAAGCTTACCAAATGCTGCCCAGCTTAATTGGATCCTATTGGGTTCCTCCTCGAAGCCGTGCCTCCCTACTTGGATCTTTCGTCCAAGGTACACATATTCCTGCACAACCTTAAGAGGGGAACCATCGTCGTTTACCGGCCTCGGGATGACATGTTCGTTGGATATGACTTTCGTCTTGTCCAAATTCATGCCGAAACCGACTCGTCGGGAGGATTCATTCAGGCTGTTCAGCATGTCGGCAAGTTCCTTTTAGTAGGTACTAACCATAAATTAATACAGTGAAGGAAACTTAACTTTTATTGTATTCTACCAATCCCATAAGACTTGAAGTAAAGTATAGAGCCTAGTTCATCACAGTCGATAGGTAAGGTTCCTAGAAGGCTGGCTACGATACCTCGCTGGATCGCCATACTGATCCCTTGTCTGAGGTAGGAACCAGCCCTCTGATCTCCCGAAGTAAGTCGTTTAGAAATATCTTTGTAGAGGCTCATGGTCTCAGGATCCCGCGGTCCAAGCATTTTAATAGCAAACGGCACAAACAAGTTCTCACCGAAGATTTCGTGTTTGTGGCGCTTGAGTGATTCAGTTTAAATATCTTAGACGACTTAAGCCACATCGAAAGTTT
The DNA here is from genome assembly GCA_019925095.2 of Dendrolimus kikuchii. Classification (NCBI taxonomy): domain Eukaryota; kingdom Metazoa; phylum Arthropoda; class Insecta; order Lepidoptera; family Lasiocampidae; genus Dendrolimus; species Dendrolimus kikuchii. The sequence goes on from CM034389.1 coordinate 4,031,612, forward strand.
GATATTACAGTAGAAACCATTTTCATCCGTGTAGGAACGGAGAAAGAATACAATTTCCTGCGGCCAGACGTCCTGTTGTAAGAGGCGACAAAACAACCCATAGCCAGGTGGTTAGGGTATTTGCCCGACTGGATAGCTGCTGCCTTAATAACCTTGAGCTGCGTTCCGGAATTAGTGACCAGGTTCCAGTCTCCCTTAAGTGTTAACTGGGTTTAGTTATAGTTAAATATTATTAAAGGTGTAGTATATCTATGGTATATATAAAATAAATGTGTATAATAAATCAAATATCATGAATATAACAGCTGTAAACTATTCTTGTTAAAATTAGTCAAAAATGTAAAATAAACATGAAATTGATGTCTATCTATAAAATTTGAGTAATAATATATAATGTCAGTTTAAATGAATTTGTAACTAAATATATAGCGGTGTTATGCTATAAATGTAAGTAGAAGTAATCTAGATTATTAATATTCCCTTTCTTAAAACATGAACGGGGTTATGAGTGCTGAAATAAAAAAAAGTCTCCCTTAAGAGAGCAGCAGCGCATTTGTAGCACCTTTGCTGTTGCAAATGTCCATAGACGAAGGTAACTGCTTTCCATCAAACGGGCCATCTGCCTGCCTGCTGAACTTATACAATAAAAAAAAGAAAAAAAGAAAATCATCTAAAGACACAATTTAACTAAAATTTTATGCAAAAAAAAAAAAATTGTAAGTTAATTTATTCCAAAAGTAAAAATTAGCTTAAATTTGATATTATCCGAAGAAATTTTAGTGAACCGGTAAAAAATAATAATTCTTATTGTAAATTTTTTTAGGTATCCTAGCCAAAGTGTATATGAGGGTAGATGCGTATATTATTTGGAGTATAAAGTACAGCGCAATGTAGACATTTCATCAGTCGGTACACCGCCACCAAGCGCTGAATAAATAATGGTTCGCTGGCACGGTGAGCTAAGAATAGAGTTGCACATTGTAAAGATGACATCTTAATGATTTCGTTGTGTCGATCCCCCCGTCTTGTGTTTGTGTCTGTCAGTCATTTCCTTAAGAAACTTACTGATGACCTTTTAAATTTGTAAAATTGCCCCCCCCCCCTCCCCCCCCCCTCTAACTTCTATGTTATGAATTAAAAAAAAACAATTTAAGCAACTAAAACTGGTCTACATTCTAGGTTAGGATCTGAGTCTTAACCCTCTTCTCTTATAGAATTTTGTTTTATTACAATCTTTTATTAGAGTTTCAAATAAGTGTATATCTTCATAAAGTAATTCGAAACAATTAATAAGCAAAAGTTTAATAATTGGAAATGTTATTTACATTCAATTAAAGATTAATCAAATAAAACTCCAGAAGTTGAAAGTAAATTAAGCCTTGCTCAAACGAAATTTCTCGTAAACAATATACGTGCTGACTTAATGAGATTAGCTGTATTAGGAAATTCTTACAACAAATAAAAACTTTACCATGCCTGAACACAGTATAAATAATACTACCAGTAGTTGAATACTATTGACTTGTACAGATGGCAAAATAAAACTGAAGTTTGGTGAGACGAGAGTAGTGTGAATTTATGTCTAAACCAGCGTTTTACCTGCGGCTACGACGCGTAAAAAACCGGAGATAGTAAGTGGCTCGATGTAACTATTATTTCTTGTTTAATTGACTACAATATCAATGAAACTAAGTCTATACATCCTTAATAACTACTCAGCAAAACAGATGAGTCGAAGCCAACTTGATTTGAAATAATAAATGACTTGTTTCCTATGACAAGGTAGGTATATGTTAGTGAATTGAAAAATGCGATTGTAGCGCCATCTATTTAGTTAATCTGTCTATTTTGTTAAAACGATATAATTTATCGGGATAAAAGGTATCCTAAGTTACGCCCCGGGATATGATCTAGCTCTGTTACGAGTTTCATTTAAATCCGTTCAGTAGTTTTCACGTGATGCAGACAGACAGACAAAAATTCTAAAAATTGCATTGTCAGAACCTTTTGGTCGGAATTATCCCCCTCTGATTTTGTTCACATTTTTAAACGCAATGTACAAATTCGAACCATTTACAGATTTATTATAGTAAAGACAGATAATCATAGTGTTGGCGCCAAACTGCACCAACAGTGGTACACACCGGTCCAGCCGAGCATGGAAACAGTAAGCTCGCGCCAGTGTGTACGCGCAAGATCAACCTTTTACTATGACAAATGTAAAAGTATACGCAACTAAATTTAATTTAAAAATTATAAAGTACTGAAATATACAACATTTTTCGAGCAAAAGGTCCTTCATTGAAGACTTCCCACCCTTCACATAGTATATGTTCTAAATCTCAGGCCTTTTATTGCTACGGCCTGGCAACGTGGGGCTTATAATTCGAAACATGTGAATAATTATACTGTTTGTAATTAATTACAAAACGTTTTACTAATAAGGTAGCAGACAGTAAATTTTTTGCCATCTAGAAAGCGTCGAAGCCTCTAAGATTTTCTACGAGATTAGTAAGTTATGACGTCATGATTTAAACGAGTCAAACAAAGTATTAATTATTGTTTAAAGAGTTATTAACATTATTTTATATATAATATTTTAACAGCAAGATAATATTATTTAGTGGCTTGGTTTTTATATATTTTTTAATATTATATTTTTTTTAATAATCGGCAGACAAGCACACATATTGTATATCCCCAAATTAAGCAAGTTACGCTTGTGTTATGAATAATATACAACGGACTACTCTGGTGTTGATCCCAGACATACAGACTATAGTAAATAATCGAGAAAATTCGTATCCGAAATTTTCCATACCAGGAATTGAACCTGGAGCCTCTGCGTTGCAGTAAGCCGGCAAAGGCTTAGCCCGCTCAACCACAGAGGCCGTTTATATTTATTTATTTGGACAACACAAGGGCCTCTACGTGTTGGCCTTCCCATGGCTCCACGCAAGCCCTCCAAATGTCCGAGCCATTTTTATGCCCGTGGTCTTGAAAGATATACATTAATATAATATAATTTGTAAATTATTATGTCTAGATCAGGATCCAAGCGTGCTGACACATTACTATTAAAATTATATTTTCGCAAGCAAAATTGTGTAAATAATATCAGTAATAATGATTCAATAAATACTTAAATCTAAGACATATATGAAATAATTTGGGAATCTATTCTAACAAGTCTCTATCCAAACATTTTTATAAGTAGTGTAGGTAATTACTTACCATGTAGTGACAGTTCCCGACAGCAGAATAATATTGTTATTGTCATCACATTGTTACACACGGACAAAGAAATGCGCACACCTGCCGGTCGTAAAAGCGCAGTTTATTGCCTTCCCGGATTTAGGAATTCTTTTGTTTACTTTGTGATTAGAATTTGTAATTAAAAAACATGCTATTGTTTTTCTACTTGTTTTATAGCCGTCATTAGTGTCGAACTAATCCTTATTGTTATTGTTTTCAACTTTGTTGGTCGTTGGCAGGTGTGCAAATTACATTTTCTTGGAAGAACCCAGCCCACGAGCTTCCGTTGTGTATTGTACAGTTTAATATAAAACAACACCCGAACGGAGGGGTGGAGCAGTCGAGCGAGGAATACGATACGAGTAAGACGTATATTCGGTAAGCGATATAGTAACGGACTTGGCGCGTGTTATTGAATCGTGCAGTTTCTACTAGTAGTGTCTAGTTATATTTGTACCTTTGTTGTACGTGTTAGTATTGTTATAATAAATTCTATAGTAACTCCAACGGCATTTTAATTCGAGTCCCACACTCGTAACAATATTGTTAATACCAACATGGCCTTACTAGTTGTTAATTAATATTCTATGGCCGCAATCAATTACACTTGGGAAATCTGAAGTTTTGGTATACAATGGCATTGGATTTGCAGGTGTTGTAAGTGAGAACAAAGTTAGCGGAATGAATACGTTTTCCGAAACTAGATGCTGTGCCAAGTTCAATTAACGTGATGCGAAACAAAACAATCTAATAACTAAAGTTAAGTGGAAAGTCGTATACCCAACACATACTAGATTGAATTGGAGGGTATAAGAGATAAGCTGTAGAGGGATAAGATCACAGCAGTACATCATCAATGTTCTTTTAAGGATGTAAGGGATCAGTTGAGGTGGGGAATAGACTTGTGCAAAACCACTCATTGAAACGAAAAGCGAAGCATCTCTTTTGCTCTAAAGATATTGTTACATACCGACAAAGAAATGTGCACACCTGGTTGTCGTAAAACGTAGTTTATTACCTATCCTGCATTCGGAGTTCTTTGGTTTACTTCGTGTTTAAAATTTGCAATTAAGAAAAACATCCTATTGTTATCGTACTTGTTTTATGGCCGTCATTAGTGTCGAACTAATTCTTGTTGGTATTGCATTGCGTCGAAGCTTGCCAGATGTGCGGATTAACTCAGTGAACGCGGCCCTTTGTCGGTATTATACAGTTTACTATAAAACAATGCTCGAACGGAGGTGTGTGGCAGTCGCGCGAGGATTCCGGTATGAGTAAGACGTACGATCGACAAGCGATATAGTGACGGACTTTGCGCGTGTTATTGAATCGTGCAGTTTGTACTAGTAGTGTCTTATACGTGTTTGTATATTATAGTTCTAATAAATTCTATAGTAATTCCAACGGCATTTTAATTCGAGTCCTGTGTAGCTCGTAACGATATGTATTACTCATTTAGCTCAATAGAGATACAGAGCAAATCGTAATGACGGCTCTCGCTCTAGCCCTTTTAAGAGCCGAAAGAGCTAAAGCGAGCGAAAGGTGAAAGCCCATATGAGGCCCTCAATGAACAATTGACTAGAGAAAAAATACTATATACATAAGTTTTGTTATTAAAAAATATGTATTTACCTACATTGAAATCGGCGCTACTACAATAGATCACAATTCGATAAAAAAAAGTAAGTTTAATAAAAAACCAGGAAGTTGGGGCAAACAATTGCCAGTATCAAACTCATACTGGTGTTATGATTAATCGATCGATCTATACACAGAATATGCATTAACATCAACGGCATACTTACGGGACTTTTATGTGATTTTTATTACAACAAAACGAAATATAAAACTAAAACTCAATTTTATTGTAATTTTTTATGTCCATCTGGGGCCTAATACCCTATGGAGTATGTATGGGCTTTCCCCTTTTTAATTCATGTTTCCACTTATGTAAACAATAAAACCTTTGAGATTATTTCAAAGGGAATAGTACATTATGGTACTAGTGTGTAACATTGGTGATTACCGCCGAGGCGCCATTGAGACTCGAGCCGTAGGCGAGGGTCTTAAGAGAGCCGAGGACGGTAATCGTCAATACACACGTGTATCATACGACGTTTTTCAACACACTTGTGCATAAAATAACAACAAAAACTCATTTTATTTAGTAGATAAAAAAAAGTTATATATGAGTGAAAGTTTTATTTATTAAACACGTACGAGTTAAAATTATCTATTTAAATAAGAAGTTGCATGAAATGAGCAAGCAATAGGAACATTAATTTATTTGTTCTATAGAACACGATCTTTTTTTTTTGAATAAAAACTTTTTTAAGAACAAAGCAACTCAACCAATAAAATTAAAAAAAATAATCTATAACTCACTAGTGAGTTATAATGTTTTTTACTCACAGTTTGATAATGGGTGTCATTCTGTGACTAATTGCGGTGACCATAGAGCCACTTTATGAGCAAGTGTGTTGAAAAGATTATTATGCAATATTTTTATAGTTTTACATGAACAGAAAAGTGTTTCATATAGAAATATATGCTTAAGTATTCTTAACTTTATTTTTATGTACACAAAGATCTATTTGGATTACGTATGGCGACATTGTGCTCTGTGTCTACCATTATACTACCCATGTCTAGTGGGAAAGTCTGAAGAAGCATGTTCTACCGTCTAACGAGGAGTGTTCTGATAAGTTATTTGGTTTTGTGCCTACGTGGTCATTTTACCATCGCATCATTCACCGGTGGTTAAAACCTCACCCACGCTTACTCGAGACCTGGAATTCATTCACTGCACATGGCGCTCGTTTCTCTATGTCATACGTAGCAAGGTGTGGAATGAATTTCTTTCCGTGGTTTTTTCAGAGCGCTTCGTATGGGGTTTCCAAAAAAGAGCGTTAACGGAAATTGAATATTAAGTGAACCCATTTGCCAGTTAGCCTAAAAGCAAACATAAAAAAGACTTGTGTGTCAGCTCCGACGTATGACTGGGGTTTACTGATTGAACATTAAAAAACATATGCACGTGCATGACGACAGCGGCTGAATGCGGCCGAATAAGAAAAAAAATGATGTTCGCTAGTCTCACTCAAAACTAAAAAACGGCTTGACCGATTTGCTATAATACGGTTTAAAAAACGTAATGCTTTTGATTTAACGCTCAAAAATTTCACTCCTCATAAAATTTCCATATCGGGGGCTTTATATGAAAATCGATTCTTAAGTAAACTCGAAATATTCATAAAACATTTAAGCGTAATTATTACATTTTTGAGTAACTACAAACTTACAAAGAAAAACCAATCATACATTACACAGTTATAAAGATTTAGAAAGCTCATCAATTGGGCCACACCCATCGAGTAAACCAGTTTCTGTCGCTCCCGAATCCGTGGTACAAACTAAGTTAGCACACGTTAGATAGAGGTGCAGCCAGGAGAACTAAACATTGTTACTAAGCTTACTTAAAATTAAATATAATAGTAATAATAAACCCGCAGGGGGGTTTTGTGGCGAAGCCTTAGGTCAGTAGCAACACCTTAGACCCGACTCCGGGAGTCAAGGCAAGCCCCCCGTGTCCGTGCTTGCCTAAGCCAGCCGGCACGAAGTGGAGATCGCTAGAACTAAGACTCAAGCTCCAGGGGTGGAAGTGATATATGACATAACGTTGGAAGTAGCTTCGGTGAACCTGCAGCCCACCTCTTGATGCCCCTTAGCCACTCACACCCATGTTACCTCTCGCCAATCTTGTACGGCATTTTTGGAGGCCCATGCCGTCTGGTCGAGATCAGTGGCGAGTCACGGTCTGCCCATTTATTCAAGTTCGCCGAACATTGCGACGGGCAGACGCCATAGTCCCCATAGCCCCAGATTCTCAGTTCCACTAATCCTCATCCATTCATCCCAATAGTACATTTTATTCTCATTGACAGTAGTCATACACTGACCGGGGCTTGTCTACAATTTGTCTGACTATTCAAATATAATTTTATTTATTTATTTAATTTGTTTGGTAAACATACAATAATTAATATTCTTAAATATAAAACACAAAATTAATACATATATCAATCAAGTTTCCACTAAAAAATTATTTATATAATAAAAATAAAAAATTGGCTCAAATAGTTAATTACAAAAAAAAATAATATACAGTTATACGAAAATTACATAAATAAAATGTCAATTTAATTTACATTAGGTCAATATTGAATAAAATTGAAAAAAACATGTCCTTGGGTGCATTTTTATATGGTGTAGACAGGGATAATCGCCGGTCAGTGTCACGCCACATTTAGATTTAATTTGTCAAGGGGCCTCTTTGTGTTGGCCTTCCCATGGCCCTGCACAGGCCCTCCAAAAGTCCGGGTGATTTTTAACGCCCGTTATCTTGCAAGACATACAAATAATAATAATAATAATTTATTTAGTTTACACACAAAAATCCATCACATCCATCCATCCATATAAAACAGATAACAGTGTACTTTTAGTCTAATTAAAATATCAAAACGCAATACAAATCTTAATGTGACTATATTTTCTTTAAATTCTAATGCCACATTTAGTAAACGCTTAGCGCATATTAGAATACTTCATTGAATGAATGAATGAATGAAAACTCTTTATTGTTCACCATAACTTAAACCTAGATATTTATTATAAACACATTTAAATTAGAACAATGGGCGGCCTTATCGTTTATAGCGATCTCTTCCAGGCAACCCGGTGTCTAAGGCGATATTACAAGAAAAATTAAATAATATTTTCATTATGTATTGCGAAAAGCTGGCAAATATGGCTTATTTGTGAAACATTCGTTTATATTCAAGTTTTATAATACTTCAAAAAAGTAGACACCGGGAGAATCTTAGGTTATTGATTGTCACAAAACAACAGGATTTTTGGCAACTCAAAAATATATATTTCATTTACTACGCAAAAACAGAATTGGATAAAAATAATAATCTTTTACAACCATTGTTAAATTATTGATAAAGGATCATCTGAGATAATATTGAAGATTTAGGCCGTTTCACGCAGATATGGTGATGTGTTCAAGGTGTTATATGAGATACGACATTATTAATGACGTTAAATATTGACACATAACGTACGTATATACATTAATGTGGCTATGCGTTAACGGCGTTATTTTCTAACGCTTCAAATTAGACGCATTTGGCCACAGCCTAAATCTTTAAAACATATAACTTCGCAAGACGGCATTTTAGTTAGAAAATAATACTATGTGGCCATTTAGAAAGGGTCGAGGCAACAGCTGCTGTTGTATGTAGTTTTTAATATTTAAGCCTAGACCAGCCATATACCCAAACGTGTACAAGCCAATGGCAGTGTTATGGGCCGTGCAAAGTGCAGTAAAAAGTAAAGGGACTTTTATAGATCGTAAACAAGTGTCGCGGCTTGCCAACGTCGCTTCGGACCCGGATTTTGTACCCTCGCAGATGGTTGTAATTGAATCCAGAATTATTGCCCTGTCTCCTTTGATATTTATTCGTTGGGAAGTCAGCAAACACTTGTGATTTGTAGTGGTCTGACCAATGCACTCAACACCATTAGAAAAATATAAAGACAATTGTAATATCCACCGAAGTAAGAAAGAGAGTTGGTCTGAAAGAGAGTGTCGGGGTGAAGGTAAGGAAAGGAATGCTCCGGTGGTTCGGGCATGTGGAAAGAATGCATGATGAAAGAATGACTAAACAGATATACAATGCAAAAGTGGATGGATGCAGAAGTCGTGGAAGGCCACGACACACCTTCCATGATCAAATTGATCGTGTACTAGCAGAAGGTGATGTCAGGAGCCTTAAGAACAGACGAGCTTGCATGACAAGAGTTATGAATGTCAAAGAGGCAAGTGAGGTGTGTAACAATAAGCCTAAATGGCACTCTGTTGTTCGTGCCTACCCCGCAAGGGAACTGGCGTGAAGTTATGTATGTATGTATGTAATATTATAAAGGGCATTATGTTTATTTTATTCTATTACAGATTTATTTATACAACTTTTACAATTTTAAACTAGATGTTAAGTAATAAAAACTATAAATAAACTAAGTCTAACTAACATCTATTAACAAAAACTAAAATATCCTATAAATAAACCTAACTTAAATATATATATACAATAGTAAAAAAATTAAAATTAAAATAAAACCTATATTAAAGCCCGTCCAGCCTCACCAGACCACTGTTGCTGGGCATTCTACCTAGAAGGCTGGCAGCATTACCTCGCTGCATATTATATATATTATAAATATGTACAATATGAATATCTGTATATTGATTAAATATTATTTTTTAATTACTTATATACAACATATACTATATAGGGGACGCTACAGCAGGCATTATTTTACATTATTCTACATTTTTTATTTTATATTACACTATTTTATTTTGTTAAATATACTACATTTATATAGAGCTTAACATAAACAAACTCTTTATTGCGGTCTTGGTCTTGTACAAATACACTGTAAAGCGTGAAGTATCCAGTAATTGGCAACATTCATATTAAACAGAGTTGATTGTTTTAAGTTATAAATATAGCTGTTGGATATGTAATAAATAAATAAATAATTACCTGTCATTTTAAAGGAAGGAGATTAACTTGATTAACGCTTTCAGACCTTGTCTCTCTTCACAAAATTTTACATGGACGTATTGATTAATGTCTTGACTTAACATCAATACGTGAAATAAATAAATAAATGAAACGTTCACTGTGGTCCTTGCACGGAGCATGCGGAACACTTCTCGTGCGTTGGAGACTGGTTTCACCACCAGGCAGTGGTAGCGAAAAACAAAAGCCAATGGCATTGACAAAACTACATACATCAGTATAAATTGTGAGGATCCAACGTAAATATTGCATAATGTTACGTGCGAACGGGGGTACGCACTTAGGGTTGGAAGGAAACACCAGTTTTTTAACTAAACGCTTTTATTAACTTACATAGCCGTACGTGATTCTTATCCGCAAGTTTGCCCCTACGCACACAACCAACGACGCACTGTCCCGACGATAAGATGTCTCACTCACAATACCGTCGCCGATATTGCGAAGACCACCTCCTGCTACTGCAGTGCTCACCTCCGAATTTACCGCGTGTAGCTCGCTTCTGGATCTTCTCTCAAACTACGCTACACTCCAACTTCACTAAACTGCCCACTAAAATTTTCACTAATTCACCACTAAACTCGTCACTGTCTTCTATTAAACTTCTCTTCCAAATCTTTCGTATCGCACTTGTCGCTTTACTTTCTTGAATTGAACTCTCCTACCCGGTAGGTGCGTCTTACGCTGCTTATATACCCGGAAGAATCTTCTGGAACCCGTAATTTCGATCTTCTTTTCGTTATTCTTTTATTTACTATCTACCCCTTTCTAAACATCTATCTATCTCTGTCTTTTCCTTCCCGAACCTTCTATTCTAGAACTTTCGTTCATCATCCATCCCTTGCTAAAATGTATCTGTCCTTGTCTTTTCCTTCCAGAATCTTCTACCTTTTCCTAAAAGTCTTGAGACCGGTTTACGCTGCCAGAAAATTCCAATCTTGGTCGTCACAATAATTAAAAAAAAATTTAAGCAGCTAATGTGGCGACTAGATCAAAATCGTAGGTTCCAAACGGATCTTGTCTCAGGCAAGAAGATCAACTACTGTCTTGCACTATAATCCTGGCGTAAAAATTAAATTACTTCTTGGCAGTAATTCCTGGTTAGTTTGCGTGTCTAGACAACTGGTACAAATTAAACATTAGCTACAATGTTGCGTTTACTTCGAGAAAATGTAGTTGTTAACATACAAAGTAAATAAATACTACTTGAGGTACTCATACATTTATTCCTAACTTTAATTTCCTGTATCTATGCAGATTTATTTACCTTGAAGTGTCTGTTTGTAATGTCAAAATAAAAATGTATACAAAAATCGGGGGGGATAATTTGGACCAGGAGATACCGAAAATGTATTTTTTATAATTTTTCTTTGCCTGTCCGTCTGACAGTCTGTCTGGAAGTTCCGGCTAATCTCTGAAACTTTTACTGACAAATATTTGATGTTATTAGGAGTAACGTAGGCTTCGTTTTAGGCGTGCGGGCACACCTACTATGCTATATAAATAATTTTATTATATAGGTATATTTTTAGTGTAGAAATTGTGAAGAAATACTACTTATTAAATGTCCAGGCGGCTCGTTGTAATAGGCAACAATACAACCCACCGACAGGTGCTAGGACATTCACCCGTCTGATGTCTACTAGCCTTGGTCTAGACTCTAGAGCATCCTTTCCCAAAGTGGGCGATAACGCCCCCTTGTGGGTGCCGCAGGCCTAAAGGGGGGCGGTAAGAGTCCCAAAAAAAATGGGGGCGTTGTGTAGAGGCAAAACAGCATCAGATTCATCCTTCACATTAGTTTTTATATAAGAATCGATTATGTTTGTTTTATTTTGAATAAAAGTTACTCTGTCTGAATACTATAAAGTTGCGTTTGAATAATCATTCTCCTTGGCATGTGTAGCCCGTAAGAGTTAACTTGAGACCTCAGCGCCGTTGTGTACTACCTACTGTGCTTAGGTGTCAAGTTAACTCTTGCGGGCTATATATAGTAAAAGTTTCGTTTAGAATGAATGTTTAATCTCCGCTAATATAGCTCACAATAATCAATTAATTTAATTTGACGTTATAGTGGTTTTTAGGTAGGCGAAAAAATGGGGGCGCTAAAAAATAATTTATTCTCAAAGTGGGCAGTATACAAAATAAGTTTGGGAACCACTGCTCTAGAGCAATGCGTCTTAATGTTGTTGGGAACGAAGTTCCTCATCGCACGTAACTCGGCGGATGGACAAGAAGAAAAAGAAAAATGCTGACCGTTCTATATTATTATACAATTTCGAACCTTAATGCAAAGAGATAAGATCTAAAATAAAATAATATCCATGGTCTTTGATGGACGTCGGAACTTCATTCCAACCAGGTGTTTCAAAGACACCTCATTCGTTTTTATGTCGCAACCCATAAAAAACCAAAAAGATAAGTAAAAAGTCTTGCGACCCCTTCACGCCGAAATAATAATATTTAATTAATAGTTTATTTATACGTTTGATTTAAATTTTCAAGTATCCCCCAGATGATAGAAACTAATTACATACATACATACATACACACATAACTTCACGCCAGTTCTCTTGCGGGGTAGGCACGAACAACAGAGTGCCATTTAGGCTTATTCTTACACACCTCACTTGCTTCTTTGACATTCATAGCTCTTGTCATGCACGCTCGTCTATTCTTAAGGCTCCTGACGTCACCTTCTGCTAGTGCACGATCAATTTGATCATGGAGGTGTGTCGTGGCCTTCCACGACTTCTGCATCCATCCACTTTTGCATTGTATATCTGTTTAGTCATTCTTTCATCATGCATTCTTTCCACATGCTCGAACCACCGGAGCATTCCTTTCCTTACCTTCACCCCGACACAGAAACTAATTACATGGTAATATTTAATGTTATAACAGTACACTAAAATACATTCCGTTATCCGTACAGGAACGAAGAAAGAATACAATGTCCTGCGGCCGTCCTGTCGTAAAAGGCGACAAAACAATCCAGAGCTAGGTCTAGAATTTGCCGCCACAACAACCTTGAGTTGTGTTCCGGCATTACTGGCCAGGTTCCAGTTTCCCTTTAGAGAGCGGCAGCACTTTCGTAGCACCTTTGGTGTTACAAATGTCCATAGGCGATGGTAACCGCTTTCTACCAGTTAGGCCCTCTGCCTGTCTGTTTAACTCATACGATAATAAAAGCATTCCTTTAATAAACAAATCTTTTGTATTAATAACAAACAAGACCCCTAAAAGGGTCGCGATCCCAGGTTGAGAAACGATGGTCAACTAGAGTATGCCGCCGTAACAATGTTGAGTTGTATTTCGGTATCAATGTTCAGGTGTCATTTCTCCCTTTGAGACCAGCAGCATTTTTGGTGTTGCAAATGTTCATAGGCGATGGTATTGATTTTGCTGAAATTTGGCATATATGGAACCTCCATACCGATGTTTGATATAGGATACGTTTTGTCTCGGAAAATAGGATAGTTTCTATGATAACATCAAGTAAATTTATTGTGAGCGAGTAGCGCCCAAATTAAAATTGTATGCAATGTGAAATTTGTGTTGCTGGTTTACTCAAAATAAAATCGGATGCACTGGGGTTTTCAACATAACAAATGAGACTTTAGTATAAAATAAATATGTCTAAGGTCGCAACGTAACACACTATTCGTATCACATCGCATCACACGTGACTGGCGTTTCCGATGTAGCTGCTCTTATATTCGCGACATATCCCCGGATACGCCTATTCAAGCGAGTTCTTATTAGATAGTAAGGTTATTTAGAAGTATCATTTCCAGACCATGAATAAAATCATTTATAAAAATAGGGTAAGCTTTATCATTGTCAACACTTTCCCTTCCCTCAATGATTGGCACCCTATTGATTTATTTAAAACATTAATTAGTGTTGGCAACCTAAATTTACGACAGCTAATATATATTTAGAGAAGATATTATGAAGTTACAATTGTAGTAATTAATCGCGTAATATTGTCCTAATTTAATATTGTTTGTCAGATATCGCGAAACAATAGCTATTTTAAGGCAGATGTTTATTGATTTGTTGTAGTGGATAACAAGGTTAGTTAATGAATATGTCGGGTTCACGCCGGGAGCGAACGAATGACGGTCCGAGAATAACACAATAATAATCTGAAATATTATAATCAAAGTTTATTACACTAGAATTATCACAATACACAGAAATATTAGGACAACTCCAAGAGTTGCATCCACGCTTGTCAGATGTCGAGCAGCAATCTGCTCTTCAAGAATACTGAGATTATCAATCAGTAATTATCGACCACATAATATTATGTGCTCCTCGTCCAAGACTATCAATGTAGACTGTCAGTGTAAATTGTCGATTGTAGACTGCCGGTTCAAGACTGCCCCTCCTCTGCCCGAACACCCAGTATTTATAAGGTCCTCGTAGCGCGCCGCAGTGACACCATCCGGTAATGCTGTGGCGCCAATTCAGTTACGCTTCGTTTATATAACGATTTTTTTTATTGCAGGAGATCAGCAGAAAGGCAGACGGCCCACTTGATTGAAAGCAGTTACCATCGCCTATGGACATTTACAACACCAAAGGTGCTACAAATGTGCTGCCGCTCTCGTAAGGGAGACTGGAACCTGGTCACTAATGCCGGAACACAACTCAAGGTTGTTATGGCGACATACTTTAGACCAGGGGTGGTAGCCATCCAGTCGGGCAAATGCCCTACCACCTGGCTTGTGGGTTGGTTTAGACAAAAATTGCTGGTAAATTGGTATATACATCTCATTTTTGAGCACAATGTGGGTTGAGTCCTTTCTGCTAAACTACAAGGTCTTCAGAAAGCTGAGTAAGTATTACATTTGTTTTATATTTAAAAGACTATGAAATTATTTATCTAAATGTGTTGTATAATTTTGAAAGGATATAAAGACTGAAATAGTGAGCTAATAGTTGTGAGGAACGGGGTGACTGTAAAGGGAGCTTGGAGGTCACTGGGTCAGGTTGGGTTCATTCATTATTTATTTTTCTATATTAAAAAAAAATGCATCCTGTTCTCCATCGTTTATATAGTCTATCCCAGTTACTTTTATTAAGTAGCTTCAATGTACAGACACGGGATGTTTAGAATTTTACATACATACATAACTTCACACCAGTTCCCTTGTGGGGTAGGCACGAACAACAGAGCGCCATTCAGGCTTATTCTTACACACCTCACTTGCTTCTTTGACATTCATAGCTCTTGTCATGCACGCTCGTCTGTTCTTAAGGCTCCTGACATCACCTTCTGCTAGTACACGATCAATTTGATCGTGGAAAGTGTGTCGTGGCCTTCCACGACTTCTGCATCCATCCACTAGAATTTTAATTTTATTATTGAATACGGTCGTTACATAAGTACATCCCTAGCATTTTGCAGTCTCGTAGTGAAACTTGAAGCAATTTCCCACACAAATCACTTAACAAATTCACCCTATTACTTTGCTTTGCCTTTTCATGCCTAACCACTTGAAAGACCTTAAGCAATACCTTTAATAGAATAAAATCTCCTTAAATCGCAATAAATTTCGACCGAGCATTGATAGGGAACCCTGAATTGCTTATAAATCCAGCGGAATGGTTATTGGGTGAAAAATGTACGAAACCCAAGGATACGAGACTGGTTAATTTAACATTTGGATTACGATATATCATTTGCATAACTGCTTTTAGGAGCTATAACTTGATTTATGACTAAGCGGTTATTGTTTTATATCGGAAGTTATTGTCGTAGATAGTTTCCGTTTTGTTATAAATGAATATGAATGAATATTTTAAAATGGATGAGAAAATTGTATAAAGTTATTTATACTGTTACATACCGACAAAGAAATGCGCACACCTGCCGGTCGTAAAGCGCAGTTTATTACCTTCCCGGATTTAGGAATTCTTTTGTTTATTTTGTATTTAGAATTTGTAATTAAGAAAAACATGCTATTGTTTTTCTACTTGTTTTATGACCGTCATTAGTGTCGAATTAATCCTTATTGTTATTGTTTTCAACTTTGTTGGCCGTTCGCTGGTGTGCAAATTATATTTTCTTGGAAGAACCCAGCCCACGGGCTTCCATTGTGTATTGTACAGTCTACTATAAAACAATGCCCGAACGGAGGGGTGAGACAGTCAAGCGACGATTACGATACAAGCAAGACGTGTATACAGATAACCTACATATTGACGGACTTTGCACGTGTTATTGAATCGTGCAGTTTGTACTAGTAGTGTCTAGTTATATTTGTACCTATGTTATACGTGTTTGTATAGTTCTAATAAATTCTATAGTAATGCCAACGGCATTTCAATGCGAGTCCCACACTCATAACAATACTTAGGTATTTTATACTTCATTAAAATTACGTCAGCTATCCGATCTTTACCGGAACTGTGGTTTTATGTGTAGTTTTAAGTGGGTTACTACTGTGATGGTATGTATGCTTCCTCGTCTGACTCCAATTATGGCGTGTTGGGTAGATGAAGATTAAATGAAACAAATAGTTAAGTTATTTACTTCCTACGATTCGACTCTGAAGGCGACGTGGGGCGACTAACGACAGTGCTACGTATATTTACACACATTACAATTTTTGCTGAACTGCAACTGTCGCTAGCCGTCACAAGAACCAATTAGACAAATTTAAGCGATTATAAATTTCTTTTTTTAAATTTGACTTCTTTTTTGATTTTTTTTAAAATTTGATTCTTATTGTATTTAAGATATCATTGAAATAGATCAAGCTAAAGATGTTTGACAAGATGGTAATAAGTGGAGATTCATTGTCACTACCGACTCATATTTAAACAGGCGTAATGATATTGCAAGTCATAAAACGCAGTTTTATTGCCACCGGATTTAGAAATTCTTTTGTTTACCTTGTGTTTAGAATATGTAGTTCAGAAAAACATGCTATTATTTTTCTACTTTTTTATGGCTGTCATTAGTATCGAACTAATCCTTGCTTGCCAGGTGTGCGGATTAACTCGGTGAACACGGTCCTTTGTTCTATTATACAGTTTAGTATAAAACAATGACCGAACGGAGGGGTGAGGCAGTCGAGCGACGATTACAATACAAACAAGACGTGTGCATTTGACAAGCGATATAGTGACGGACTTTGCGCGTGTTATTGATCGTGCAGATTGTAACAAGTAGTGTCTAGTTTTATTTGTGTCTGTTTTATACGTGTTTGTACAGTCCTAAAAAACTCTATAGTAATTCCAACGGCATTTTTAATTCAAGTCCCATACTCGTAATAATATTTTGTGTGATTGTAGTATAAATTGTGTTTTGGATAATTCCTGTAAATAGAACAAGGGCTTCACCAAATAAATAAATGTTTCATGTCACCCTCTCAAGAAGTTTGAAGTTATACTTTGAGTCAAAATGCTAAAAGCAAAAGACATCTAAGAACATTCAAAGTAATTTCGTGAAGAAGTTAATATTCTCGCGGCGAAGCTTCAAAAGTGTACCTAGTGGCACAATTTCTGCATTATATTCCTGCAATAGAGAACACTCGTTAAAGCACGCGACACAGGGTGACATAATTTAATTAAGGACCTTTCCGCGTTTTGTAATTGCTCGCGATCTGTCTAGGTATGATAGGAACGCTTCTGTAGTATTTTAATAGAACATGATGTTATTTTATTTTATTGCAGGAGTTCAGCAGACAGGCAAGACGGCCCACTTGATGGAATGCGGTTACCATTGCCTATGGACATTCTCAACACCAAAGGTGCTACAAATGCGCTGCTGCTCTCTTAAGGGAAACTGGAATCTATTCACTATTGGCGGAACACAACTCAAGGTTGTTATGGCGACTCGAGGCGTTCGAGTTCCAAAAGTGACAGCTGCGATCGACCTTTTTTTATGTTCCAAGCTTGGTGCAACTCGCAACTCACCACGATTCAACTCACAGTAGTGAGTTGTTGAATCAAAGTATAGACGTTATGATCAGATTGTACCTATATTTTTAGATTTTATATTAAAAAAGACTAGAACTAAATCAATTAATCTCCACAGATGTAAATCGATATACATAGTATCTTTCTTTCATAGTATAATATGTCTACAGGTGTACGTACACGTAGGTACTTATGTAAATATACAAAAGTACAAAGTTTTTGAAATATAGGCACGAAACGAGCGCGACGCCGGTACAAAGTTGATACGTGATGGCGCTCGGCGGCTCCCAACTTCACAACAATCGTGCAAAAGAACATAAACATTTGGATTTATGCGTGTTTCTTTCAAGTTTGCGCAAGGGACTTTTCAATTACTATACCGTGTACCGTACTTTTTGCGATATGTGAGAACGCTGTTACAAAGTTGTAGCGACCGTCCAAGTGTTTCGTCAATAAAAGAGCGAAACTTGAAATGAGGTAGGATTTTCGCTTGAATGCCGTTTTGTTTGATTTTATTGCGTTCGAGGGATTTGTACGTAATAATTTTCGCTCTGAATGTTTGGAAAGAGTTTAATGTCGCGACAAGTTTTGGGTCGGGCTTGTTGCACGCCTTCTCATTTTACTTTGAGAAATCTTTAGATATTTTCTTATTTACAAATCAGTCAACCATGTACAGCGTTGTACTTAGACGTGTTTGTAGTTACTATATATCTTATACTAATATATAAGGCTGAAGAGTTTGTTTGTTTGAACGCGCTAATCTCAGGAACTACTAGTCTGATTTGAAAAATTCTTTCAGTGTTAGATAGCCCATTTATTGAGGAAGGCTATAGGCTATATACTAACACGTTAAGGCCAATAGGTGCGGAGCACCAATGAAGATCGTTTCAAAATCGGGGGGTTTTGAAAACAAATTCCACGCAGACGACGTCGCGGACACAGCTAGTTATTAATACGTGACGAGAAAACTTTTCTAAGCATATTGTGTTACATTTATTTAGTTGCATAGTTGTCATGTTTCTTTCTAAAGTTAATACATACATACATACATAACTTCACGCCAGTTCTCTTGCGGGGTAGGCACGAACAACAGAGCGCCATTCAGGCTTGTTCTTACACACCTCACTCGCTTCTTTGACATTCATAGCTCTTGTCATGCACGCTCGTCTATTCTTAAGGCTCCTGACATCACCTTCTGCTAGTACACGATCAATTTGATCATGGAAGGTGTGTCGTGGCCTTCCACGACTTCTGCATCCATCCACTTTTACATTGTATATCTGTTTAGTTATTCTTTCATCATGCATTCTTTCGACATGCCCGAACCACCGGAGCATTCCTTTCCTTACCTTCACCCCGACACTCTCTTTCAGACCAATTCTCTAGAAAGAGAATACTTCGGTATTACGAACGCGGTCCGCGAGCGTCACTCCGCAGGTTTTGCGCAGTGCTCGCATCTCGACCGCGTTTTTTTTTAATTTTTTTTATTGCAGGAGTTCAGCAGACAGGCAGACGGCCCACTTAGTGGAAAGCGGTTACCATCGCCTATGGACATTTGCAACACCAAAGGTGCTACAAATGCGCTGCTGCTCTCTTAAGGGAGACTGGAACCTGGTCACTAATGTCGGAACACAATACAAGATTGTTATGGCGGCATACTCTAGACCAGGGGTGGTCGCCATCCAGTCGAGCAAATACTCTACCACCTGGCTGTGGGTTGTTTAGTCGCCTCTTACGACAGGCCGCCGGGCCGCAGGAAATTGTATTCTTTCTCCGTTCCTGCACGGATAACGGGTTTACTCTACTTTCATGCTCTCTCTTCCATACCCAACTCTCGCTTCCATATGTGAGCGTAGGTACCAGCACCGCGTTGTGTATGGCAAGCTGGGCCTTCTGGCTGAGGTTCTTAGCGCCTAGAAGTTTACCTAACACTCCATTCAAACTATTCCCCAAATTCACTCTTCTTTCTAAAGTTAATAATTAATTTTATGTACCCTCTTATTTTTAAACGATACAATCGGTCATGTCCTTAATTGAATAATAATGTTATATTTCTTCTGTGATTAGCGCCTGTTTTATATAGAGTAGTTATCTATAATCTACCATAATTTTATGTAACAATATATATCTCTAATATGATGTGGTAATTGTGTAGATTACAATTCAAAATATCTCATTTGTATACTTACATACATACATAACTTCACGCCAGTTCCCTTGCGTGGTAGGCACGAACAACAGAGCGCCATTTAGGCCCATTCTTACACACCTCACTTGCTTCTTTGGCATAGAAGAATTCTTCTCATTTGTATAGACAGTAATCACTACATTTAATTTTCATGTTGGCAGATGCGATAGATTTTTTCACTGTATTTGATTTATTTTATTACATGTAAATAAATATAATATCTGATATTAAATATTATGTACAATTTCCAAACAACAATGTATTAAATTCTTGTCATTCATAACAATTTTAATTAATAAAACTACGTTTTAACGGTTTTAAGCGCGGTAATTTTATTTGACCCAAACTATTAAGACCCAAACCCAGCAAAAACCAGCTGCCAGACCTCAAGACACTGTGAGCTCTTTCTGCGTACAACGGAACACAAACCAACTTGACTGATAATTACTTTTATTTTTCCTTCCACCCATTTTAATATTATATAAAATTATTAGAGCTAGGCATGTTTGCTGAAGAGTTTCTTGCGCCGCTTCTTCTCTTCAAGCCATAACATGTTGCGAAACGGTAGTAAATTAGATTAGGCTCTCATAGAGTAAATAATAACCATAAACAAAATTAAAATTAATAAGTTGGCGGTAGGCTAAATAAAACTTTAACAATACTCGTTGACACTTGACATCTTTGTCTTCCGTGATCACGGCCACTGAAAAGTGGCCGAAACGTCGGAAAAACCTAAATCAAATAAAATTACCGCGCTTAAAACCGTTAAAACGTAGTTTTATTCTGTATACAAGTCGCGAAAACTTAAGAAAATTTTAATTAAAATAGTTTATCAATGACTTCAATACGCTATCGGTTGTGCCAATTTGCTAAATTTCTTATAATGTAAAATTGTTGGAGGGATGGCGAGGTGTTCTAAAAATGTTTGCCGAATGTGTAGAGTGAGTAGATGAAATGTGCTTAAACCGTAATGTTCTTTGATTATTAGTATTGTGACCAGTTGCTGTTCTTTTATTACCATAAACCCTTCTGAGTTGTTGCATGTATTACAATTGTTTAAATGGAGAGATGTGAGATTTTGGTATAATTGTAATTTATATAGTGAAGAATTGCAGCCACTG
Organism: Dendrolimus kikuchii; assembly: GCA_019925095.2. NCBI lineage: Eukaryota > Metazoa > Arthropoda > Insecta > Lepidoptera > Lasiocampidae > Dendrolimus > Dendrolimus kikuchii. The sequence goes on from CM034389.1 coordinate 4,052,764, forward strand.
TTCTATATACAGGTGAATTTTCAAGGGCCTTTCGGGCCTAATTGTAAACCACTAGCTTCTGCCCGCGACTTCATCCGCGTGGAATAGTAAGAAAAAAGTAATGTTAAAACCAAAATTTTGAAACATTCTTCATTGGTGCTCCGTTCCTGTTGGTCTTAGCGTGATGATAATCTTCCATGATAATTGGGCTATCTAACGCTGAAAAAAATTTCAAAACAGACCAGTAGTTCCTGAGATTAGTGCGTTCCAGCAAACAAACAAACTCTTCAGCTTTATATATTAGTAACAGATAGCGAAAAATACTCAATGGAGTGTCAGGGTCTATTGTTATGAAAATTAAAGCGGTGTCATTAGGTTTTTGAAAAATCAATTAATAATAATAATATAATAATACAACTTTTTTATTTCTCAACACAACATATTAACAAAGATACCAGATGTGTGAAACTGGTGCCTGAAATAGATTTACAAGAAATCTGTATGACAGGGAACCAGTGCTTCACTCTATGGCTACCAAAAATAAAGTATTCTTAAATTTAAGCTTACACGGTTAAGAAATAGAAATAAATGTTAGCATGAAAGATGCATGTATGTGTGTGTGTGTGTGTCTGTGTTTGGGTGTGTGTGTGTGTGTGGGTGGGTGCCTGTGCGTGTGTGTGGGCGTGTAGGCGAGGGTGGGTGAGGATGTGTACGGGTGTGTGAATTACCCTTTGTCGCGAACGCGACTATAACTTCGAGCACAAAAACGTCACCGTGACACTAGAAAAGAACGTTACTTCAATTTTGAACTACATTTTTTGAATACCAACTTCAACGGACGGCTTTGTAATCTTCCAATAAATAAATTAGTTATTCTCAAGAATTTAGCGCCTATGATTTCCCACTACGAACTCTGGAAGCTGAAACATCTGGTCCTTCGATAACAAGGAGAAGAACTAACAAATTGGCGGATTATACAAGTCAAGTCATCTTCACTGCAGAACTTCAACAATCGAGTGAGTCCGTTCCTTTATATTTCCTTCATTATATCCTAATTCATAACTGCCTTGCTTGCATCAAGTGCCGTTGCACATATTCATCTAAGAACAAATACATCAACGAACTATTCAATACGTTTTACAAAATAATTATAACACAATCCATTGTGACTTCCATTTCATATAAAACCGGTTTCGCGCTGCTTCCCGGCGCTCAGCCGATCAGTCGTAAACAACCCGCATCAATAGTGCACTATAAGAAATCATCTACGCAAAGTTTAATTTAAATTGATTTTTTTTACCCATGGTCAGTATCCTTATCGTTAATTTTTGCATATAATCAAAGTAAACATCCTAATACTCAGTTTTAGTAAAAATGTCAGAGTCAAAGTTAAAAGATTTAGTTAAAAAACGCGGTTCAATCAAATCCAAAGTTACTCAGTTTGCTTCATATCTAAACACACTGGTGAATAGTGACAATATCAGTGAATTGCAGCACAAGGAATTAGAGTGCCGTTTGAGTAAAATAGATGCTGTATACAATGAATTTGACGTGTTACAGACGGAGATTGAAACATTATCGGAGTCGCCGGAATCAGCTTTTTTAGATCGTGAAACATTCGACAGCAATTATTTTCGCCTGGTTTCGGAGGCGTCCATTTTACTTAACCAAAGTCGACGGCGGTCCTCTGCGGCGAGTGATGATGGTTCATCTTCCAGCAGGGAATGCAGGCATGATTTCGTCAGGCTACCCAAAATCGATCTGCCTCATTTCAACGGCGACTATCAACACTGGCTCGAGTTTAGAGATACGTATATTTCTCTTATTCATAACAATACTACCATAAGTGAGATAAACAAGTTTCATTATTTGCGCGCTGCTCTCAAAGGTGCCGCAGCATTATCCATACAATCCCTTGAGTTTTCATCAAATAATTATCATTTAGCATGGCAATTATTAACAGAAAGATACGATAATGAGCGTCTACTTGTCAATCATCATATTCAAGCGTTATTTAACTTTGAAAATATAACTAAAGAATCTAGTCGTTTATTGCGTAATATGGTAGATATAACAAATAAAAACTTACGCGCCCTTGCTTTACTTGGCCAACCTACCGACCATTGGGACACATTAATTATTTATATTATGTCTAAGAAATTAGATCCTACAATAAGTCGTCAATGGGAAGAATACAGGAACAACATAAATGGTATTCCGAATTTACAACAATACATAAAATTCATAAACAATAGGGCTGACTTACTCGAGGCCGTCTATGACAATAATAAGTCATGCAATAAACAAAAATTATATCATACATCACCAGACACACATAAAAATAAATTACACAAGTCACCTGACAACCATACATTCAATTCATCATATAAATGTCCTATTTGTTCACAAGCTCACTTCATCTTTAGCTGTGAAACATTCAGAAAATTAGATATTGAGTCTAGGATCAAAAGGATTAAAGAATTAAACGTATGTCGCAATTGTTTGCGTCCAGGACATAATCATAATCAATGTAGATTGACACATTGTAAATATTGTAACAATAAACACAACACTTTATTACATATGTCTTTAGAATCCCCTAAGGAGTCTGAAGAGATGACTTTAGCATTGTCAACACAATTATCCGTTAATCAGGGTAATCAGCCTACTACATTACTATCCACAGCGCTGGTACGAGTGGCCGACGTACACAACAAGCTCCATACTGCCAGGTTGCTGTTGGATAATGGCAGCACGTCCAACTTCGTGTCAAGGCAGTTCAGCGAGAGGCTTGGTCTGGTAACGCGACACGTAAACTCCACGGTGTACGGTATTAATTGTCAATCTTCTTTAACTTCAGAGTCTTGTGAGCTAGCAATCTTATCATTATGCGACAATTACGAACAAAATATTACGTGTTATGTTCTTCCAGAAATAACAAAATGTTTACCTCCAACATATATAGACATCAAATCATTACACATTCCTGAAGGAATCCGTTTAGCGGATCCCACCTTCAATATATCGTCAGAGATCGACATTTTAGTCGGAGCAGAGGTCTTTTGGAGTATACTAGGTACAAGCATAGTAGACCTTGGTAAACACCAACCTAAACTCCGCGATTCTAAGCTAGGATGGCTCTTAACTGGCTGTCTCTTCAATACAAAACCGTCACCTGTTAGTCTCTGTCACTTTATCAACAACAATGATGATTATTTACTTACCCGTTTCTGGGAGTTGGATCAAGTGTCTTCTAAGCACAATTTATCTACTGAGGAAAAGGCCTGCGAGAAAATTTTCGAGACTACGACTCGTCGCGACGATGGCGGTCGTTTTATTGTTACAGTACCGTTAAAGGAAACGCCCGAAGTTCTCGGAGATTCTTACCATCTAGCCAAGGTCCGTTTTCTTTCCTTGGAGCGGCGACTAGAACGGGACATAAACCTGAAACATAGATACATGACTTTTATGCAAGAATATCTTCTTTTAGGTCACATGACTCTCAATGACAAACAAAATCATATGTCATCTAATGAGTCTTCGCATCAATCATCTATTCAATCTTCACGTCTATCATCTAATAAAACATCACGTCTATCATCTAATGATTCTTCACATCTATCATTTAATAAATCATCACATCCATTATCTAGCTTACCTTCGTCTATTAACTCATCATCTATATCATCTAAGAAAACAATACATAATGTATATTTACCTCATCATTGCATAGTCCGTGAGTCAAGTTCAACAACGAAACTTCGAGTGGTCTTTGACGCTTCAGCCGCCACATCTACTGGTAAGTCTTATAATGACATTCAAATGATTGAACAACTGTACAAGATGATATCTTCTCAATTCTATTGCGGTTTAGGCAATATAAAATTGTAGTATCGGCTGACATCGAAAAAATGTACAGGGCTATTTACATTGAACCATCTCAGCGATCTCTTCAGCAGATCGTCTTCAGATTTGATCGTTCTAAACCATTGTCCACATATACATTAAACACAGTCACATACGGTACTGCATCAGCTCCTTACCTAGCTACTAAATGCTTAATGTCAATTGCAGATCAATGTAATAATCCATCAGTGCAAAATGCTATTAAACATAATTTTTATGTTGATGATTATTTAGGTGGCGGAGACTGTACAAGCTCTGTCATCGAACTTTGTAAAAATCTCAGAGAGACTTTAAACTCTGCTATGATGAAACTTCATAAATGGCAATCCAATAGTCTCGAAGTTTTGCAAGCCATCAACGAATCCAAACATGATTTAGATAAAATAATCAATTTAAACAACACCTCATCTTCTAAAACATTAGACTTATATTGGAATTCATCTTCAGATAATCTTAATTTAGTCATCAACTTAAATATAGGTAATAAGATAACAAAACGTATCATCATATCATTAATTAATCAAATTTTTGACCCATTAGGATTGGTGGGTCCATGTATATTATTAGCTAAGCTCATTCTTCAATCACTTTGGAAACAGAAATGTTCTTGGGATAATGAGGTTCCTGAAGATATCAAAAAACAGTTTCTTGAAGTAGCAAATTGCCTACACTCTCTTAATTCATTAAAAATACCCCGGCGGGTCTTATGCACAAATCCACGCACAATTGAAATCCACGTATTCTCAGACGCGTCAGAGTGTGCTTACGGTGGTTGTGTCTACGTGAGAACAATAGACGACTGTGGTTTAGTGTACGTTAGGCTATTAACATCCAAAAATAAAGTTGCTCCAATGAAACCCAAATATACAATACCGCGTCTAGAACTATCTGCCGCACTGCTAGCCACAAGACTCTGGAGAAAAGTAATCGATGCTCTCACTATCAAAGCTAACCGACACTTCTTCTGGTCGGATTCTAGCATAGTACTAGGTTGGTTGTCATCATCGTCGTCCAATTTAATACAATTTGTCCGAAATAGAGTTGGTGAGATCCAAGAAAGCACGAGAGGACATACGTGGAGCTACGTACCGTCAAAATCCAACCCTGCCGACCTGGTTTCTCGCGGGGTGAAGGCTGACTCCATCAGCGCGGCTGCCCTCTGGTGGTCGGGACCAGACTTTTTACATAAGCAGCCAATTAAGTTCCCAGAACTTCGTAAAAATTCAGAAAATCTTTTATATACATTTACAACTCTAACAACAAATCCTTCAAACAGCAATCCAATTACTCATCTTATTCATAAATTCAGTCATATTAACAAAATAGTCAGAATACTTTCATACGTAAAACGATTCATATATAATTGTCGAAACAAAATTAAAATCATACATTCATTCCCAACATACATAGAATTAAAATCATCGCTTAAAATTATTTTACATAAAGCTCAAAGGGAAATGTTCCCAGAGGAATATTTAACATTAAAATCTAAACAAAACTTGCCCCCAAACAGTAAGCTTATATCACTTTCCCCATTTTTAGATTCAGATAACCTTATAAGAGTTGGTGGTCGATTAAATCATTCACTCTATCCATACGACGTCAAACATCCAATTCTTCTTTGCTCTAAACATCACATAACTCATCTCATATTTAGGTTACAACACAAAACTCTCATGCATGCCGGACCTCAGCTTCTATTAGCGAACGTTAGGCAAACATATTGGCCAATTAATGGTAGAAACTTGGCTAGGAAAATTGTACATTCTTGTGTTCGTTGTCATCGATTTAAAGCCATACCTATTCAACCTATAATGGCTGACTTACCAAAGGAGCGAACACAATTAGAATTTCCCTTTTTAATATCTGGAATTGACTACGCCGGCCCGGTGTTAATAGTAGATCGAAAGGGAAGAGGGAGTAGACTGATTAAATCATATATATGTGTTTTCATATGTTTTGCAGTAAAGGCCGTTCATCTCGAGCTTGTTACTGACCTTACCAAGGAAGCCTTTCTAGCGGCTCTAAATCGTTTCATATCTCGTCGTGGCAAGCCCGCAACCATATATTCTGATAACGGCACGACTTTTGTTGGTGCTAGCAATGAACTGGCGAGGTTCCTTAATAATAATTCAGAATCTTTAGGATTCGATCTTCTTGAGCAAGGTATTAAATTTAAAACTATTCCTGCTTATAGTCCCCATTTTGGCGGGATTTGGGAAGCGGCAGTGAAATCCGTTAAGTATCATTTACGCAGAATACTAACCCTAGCTCATCTAACTTATGAGGAAATGTCCACGTGCTTGGTGCAAGTAGAGGCAATTTTAAATTCTCGTCCTCTAACTCCTTTATCTACAGACCCCTCTGACCTATCCTATCTATGTCCTTCTCACTTCCTTATCGGACGACCTCTTTTATCAGCGTTGCACGAAGACTTCTTAGAGAAAAACATAAATCGTCTACAACGATACCAGAAAGTTGAAAAACTGCGCCAGCATTTCTGGCAACGATATTCAACCGAATATATTTCTCTCCTTCAGACCAAAACCAAATGGACTCATTCATCGGGGAAATTGGAGGTTGGATCTCTTGTTCTCATAAAGGATCGCAGCCAGCCTCCTCTCCTGTAGCTCGTGGGCCGAGTGGTGAAGCTTTACCAGGGAGGCGACTCAGTCAACAGAGTTGCTGAAATTAAAACCAAAAGGGGCAACATAGTTCGAGCATACAACAACATCTGCCCTCTTCCATCAATATCCTGAACTTCGGTCTTCATGCCGGGCGGGATGATGTCGCGAACGCGACTATAACTTCGAGCACAAAAACGTCACCGTGACACTAGAAAAGAACGTTACTTCAATTTTGAACTACATTTTTTGAATACCAACTTCAACGGACGGCTTTGTAATCTTCCAATAAATAAATTAGTTATTCTCAAGAATTTAGCGCCTACGATTTCCCACTACGAACTCTGGAAGCTGAAACACCCTTATAATAAGTCAAATTAGTTACTTTTCAAAAAAAATCGAAATGTTTGCTAGGACACATAGTAGAAGTGAAACTTCAACGGACAAGTGGAAAAACGAATCGCAACAAAATTTGAACCTAAAGTTTTACGGGCTTTCAAATTGTACAAGTACATTAACAATCTGCCCGTAAAACTTCAAGTTAAATTTTTGTTGCCATTCGTTTTTCCTTTTTTACCAGGGGAAATCCGTTTGAGGACTAAGCCGCGACAAGGGCAGAACCTTGGGGGGATAATTCGCGACCCAGTGTGGGATTCGCCAGATCGGGGGTGGCACTAGCATGCCCAGTCAAAACTGGTGCCATGCTATTGCCACTCCCCGGTTAGGGATACCCACTAAAACCCCTGGGTGTTCCGTCCTTCGCCTTATGCCAGGGCTACGGGTATATGACCTAGCCTCTCCGCAGCCCTGGCAGGCGTGGGCCTCCCGAGGCCACTTCCACTGCCGGGGGACTACTTTTGTCCCCCAGCATCTTCGAGCTCTCAAGGCGTGGGGCGGTCTGTAACTCGCCCCACGGGAGGAGAGGTGAGCGCGCGCGGAACACGCCGCGCCCCCATCTCGACGGCATGTGCAGGTGAGTGAGAACCTCTATACCCCAAGAGGCCCCACCCGCGCCGCCCGCTTACGGTGGCTGAAGGTCCTGGCTGGCCCTCCGGCGCCGACGCGTCCTCCTTTGGCGGGAGCGGAGCAGTGATGTGCGTTCACGCTCCCGCTCCGCCTCCTCCTTCGCAAGCATAACGCGCTCGCAGAAGGAGGAGACGGCGTTCCATCCGGTGGTGCTCCCGACCATGGTGCGTACCACGGCCGGGAGCGAAAGGTCAGATCCGGTAACGGCGACGAGGTCTCGGCGCTGCTCTGTCCATGCTGGACACTCCTGGAGCATCCATGCCCCGAGAGGACCTGCGTCAGCCTGAACGTCAGGGTGCCGTGTTTTCGTCCTAGCCAATGTTGCAGGACGGGTCTCACCGCTTCTATGGTGGCGAGACCCGCGCTGGGGTGTCGTAGGCGTTCCTCCCATACCACCATGGCGACATCGCGAAGCTGCGACCGGCACGCCTCGGTTTCCTGAGGGGCCGGTCTCGTGCCCCTCGCCAGGGCCTCTTTGCGCCACTGGAAAAGCGACGCTAGGACCCTGGCTTCGAGGTCCCATGGTGGAGATCCGGCGAGTAGCGAGGCCGCTTCGAAGGACACCGTACGGTATCCTCGTATCGCCCTGACGGCCAGCACTCGCTGCGCCTGTCGTAGCAGGGCAGCATTCCGGGCCGCCAGGCGGTCGGACCAAACTGGGGCCCCGTAAAGGGCCATCGACCGTACGATGTCTTCAAAGAGTTTTCGGCACGGGGCTTCGGGCCCCCCGATATTGGGTAAGAGGCGCGACAGCGCTCCTGCCGCCCTCTTGAGTTTGGGGGCCAATTGCCGAAAATGTGCCGAAAAGTCCCATCGGCTGTCAAGGACCAATCCTAGGTACTTCATGGTCCCCCCAACGCCGATGCGGACGCCTCCAACTACAATAGCGGTGTCCGAAGGTGGACGATTTCGAGGACCGTGAAATATCACGGCCTCGGTCTTCGGGAGCGCCACCTCCAGACCAAGTCGCCGGATCCTGCCTACAATTTGTGACACCCCAGCCGTGCCCAGGATGCACGCCTGCCTATGGGTCCTCCCGCGCGCGGCGATCAGCGTGTCGTCGGCATAACAGATGACGCTGACGCCCGGGAGGACCCTACAACGTAGTGTCCAGTCGTATGCGATGTTCCACAGCAGAGGGCCTAAAACCGATCCCTGTGGAACACCGCATACCATGGCTCGTCGACTCCACCCTCCTCCGTGGACCGGGTAAATGACGGCTCTTTCATTTAAGTATGCCCCGACTATCTGGAGAAGGTAGGTCGGCACCTCAAAGTACCTAAGCGCCTCCTTAACGCAAGTCCAGGGCAAGGTGTTAAACGCGTTGGCGATGTCAAGGGACACCGCCAATAAAACCTCACCCTGGGAAACCGCGTCCTTCGCCAGGCTTTTCAAACGCATAATAGCATCTATCGTGGAGCGCCCTGGGCGGAAACCGAACTGGTTGTCCGCCAGATCCGGCCCAGTCGTCGTCAGATGCCGGACGAGGCGGTCTGCAATAATCCTCTCGAAGATTTTTCCCACCTCGTCCAGCAATACAATGGGCCGGTATGCGGACGGTGAATCCGCCGGGCGCCCCTCCTTCCGTAGGAGGACGAGTTTCCCTGTCCTCCATCTTTTAGGGAAACGTCCTTGCTCCAAACATGCGTTGAAAAGCCGCAGCAGTCGGAGCTCCAGGGCGTCGTGGGACAGAACCCACGCACGTCCTGGTATGCCGTCAAGGCCGGGGGCAGTGTTCTTGGCACGTAATCGTAACATCGCTACCCCCAGCTCTACCCGATCCACTGTGGGCACAGGGTCTCTGTCCACGCTGGCCTCCACTTCCGGCGGAGCCATAACAGGAGGCGCGTGCTCAGCCCTTGAAGGGAACAGAGCGCCAACTACGTCCTGCACGAGGTCCTGTGACAGAGACTCGGTCAGCGGGGGCGCCCAGGCACGGAGCTTGTTTCGTGCCATCTTGAATGGGCGCCCCCACGGGTTTGCATTAAGGCTGACCAAGAGCTCTCTCCAGGCCTCGGATTTCGCTTCACGAATCGCTACTTGAAAATCTCGTCTGGCGCTTCTGTACCCCTCATACAGCTGAGCTGCTACAGCCGCTGCGCCTGCCGCGTGACGACGCCGTCTACAGTGTCTGGTGTACTGGCGGTGTGCCAAGTTACAGGCTCGCCGAAGCGCTTCCAGCGCAGGGCTCCACCAGTACACCTGACGGGAAGGGTGAAACCGGCCCCTCCTGGGCATCGCCGCATCGCAAACGCCCGTAACGAGCGACCGTAGCTCCTCTGCCTCCTGTTCGATGTCGGGAAGGTCCGCTTCCGGCCCTGACGACCAAGTTGCTACCGTCAGGGCTTCGCGGAACACCTCCCGATTCAGCTTTTTCAATGCCCAGCGCGGACAATCTCCTACCGGGGGCTCAAGGAACTGGGGATCCAAGCTCCGGGCAGAGACGCTAAACCGTATGTACCTATGGTCAGAGAGCGTCTCCACCCTCTCCAGTACCCTCCAGTCCCTCACACGGCGCGCCAGTGCAGGGCTGGCAAAAGTGAGGTCGACGATTGATCCGCCCTGCTGGCGTACACACGTGTTTACGGAGCCCCGGTTTAAGACAACGAGACCCTGTGTGATGGCCCACTCTTCCAAGGACTCGCCTCGCGCACATGTACTCGGAGAGCCCCAAGCCGTGGATTTGGCATTGAAATCCCCGAGCACGAGTACGGGGCGAAATCCGTTGCGGGCCACCACCGTGCCCACTTCATCTAACCAACCCTCGAAGTCGACGAGCCGACGATTCGGAGAGAAGTAACAGCCAATAATTGTCATCTCTCCGATTGTTGCCGCCACGTACCCACAACCCCTCACGATGTCATTAAGGGGAGGGCACGAGGCGGCGGTCCGACCGATGATTGCCACCGAGCCATCTAAATCCCCCGCCCAATAATCGCTGGGAATGACAGAGTATGGCTCGGCGACTACTCCAATTCCAATGGACCACTGCGCCATGCTTTGGATCAACAGATCTTGCGCAGCAGCGCAGTGGTTCAGATTTCCTTGGACCACTAGGATGGAGGTAGCCATCGGGACAATTACTCCTCCATCCTAGTGGCGTCGACAGGCTCCGGTACCAGAAATTGTGACCGTGGTGAGGGTGCTGGTGGTGGCTGGGCATCCACAACCGGAGCCTTTTTGGTCCTTTTCCTCTTTCTTCTTCCTTTCGTCTTCGGTTGCGCGATTTCGGTCCTTACATTGGTATTGTTATTGGTGGTGGTGGTGGGGGGACACGCACTCTTACGTGCGGCCGGCACTCCCCTGCACATCCAGTGCCCCGCCGCTTTGCCCGCCGCCGCACAGATACTGCAGTGCGGTGTATTGGCACAGGTGGCAGCGAGATGTCCGGGCTGACCGCAGCGGTAACAGTCCCGGCTGCGGTCTACAGGGGAGGAGCAGGCGCAAGCGACGTGCCCCGCAACTAGGCAACGCCAGCATCGCTCGGACCGGTTCGGCAGGATTGTGATTCCCGCCGAAGCCCACCCCACCATTACTTTGTTCTCCTTAATCTTTTTTGCCGCCGTCACTGGGCATGCCAGCATAACATAGCCCAGTCTATCCGGGCCCAGACGTATCACAGACGACCTGAATCTTTCAGGGCGATGATCCGTGGCCCGGGCAACGGCGGCTACGACATCGTCCGGTGTTGTAAAATCATCCAGACCCGAGATGCGTACGTTGATGCATTTCTCGGGCCTGGTGATTTTCACCTGCTCCTCGGGGAGGACACTTCTCAGTTTAGCCGCCAGGGCATCGGCTTTCTCAAAGTTGTCCTTTCCAGCGAGAAGGAGCATGCGCGCTCCAGTTCGCGCGGTCTTCATCTTCAGGCCGGGGATCCCCAAGTCGCCGAGCCTGATGTTGGCCTTCGCTTTCTCCATGATGTCCGCATATGTGGTGCCCTTTTCGACGGCTGCAGGCAACAGAGTAAGCACTACAGCCGTGCTATTAGGCTCCTTTAAAGGCGGACCCTGGCTTTTAGGAGATGGCTTCGACGGCTTGGGCCTCGCCCTAGGGGCTGACGTCCTGCTGGTGGCGCCTTGTTGAGGCGGCGGCGGTTTTTCCTTCTTCTTTTTCTTTTTTCGGGCGACCACCGACCAACCTTCTTCCAGCTGCTGCGAGTGCAACGGCCCAGGAACAGGGGCGGCTGCAGCAACAGCATTTCTTTGTGACCCCTCAATGCCTCGACCGCCTCTTCTAGGGGCGGGAAGCGGGGGGTACTCTACTACGGGACCCTTCCTATCTCTCCTCCCGGGTGTCACGAGTGGCTGCGTTCTTTCGCGCCGGGCATCTGATGCCAACGGCGGGCGAATTCGTTGCTCCGGGAGGAGTCTGTCATTGATAGCCGCGAGTTTGGCGTCAACCATTTTCCCTATGGTCAGAGTCAGGTGACGCAGCACTTCTTCATCATCCAGCCGCCTTTCCTGAGCTGGAGGTTTGGGCGACTGGGTTGACTGAGGTTTTGGGGGCGGCGGTGGCGGTGGTGGAGGCACAGGACGTTCACGGGCGAACTCTGCCCTAAGGCTCGCCATTTCGGTCCTGAGATCCTTTATTTGCGCCTCCAGACGCCGATTAGCTGCTTCCAGTCTCCTCACCTCCTCGGTGTCGGTGCGGCTACGAAGCACATCAAAGGCATCATTTATAATCGCAGCGGAGTCGTTCAGGGACTTCACGAACGTACCCTTGAGGCCTTTAGGGACTTTTGCCACATGGCGGATGATCCCTAGGGCGTTATGAACGTCTGTTTCAATTGCAAGGGACGTTTTAGCCCATGCCACATCAACGCTGCGACCTGAACGGACCAGAAGTTCCGGAGCTCGCCGAGAGATACGCGCCTCCTCGGCAGCTCTAACCAGCTCGACGGCGCTCTCTTCATGGTCCTGCACCAAACCCGTGACTTGGCCAGCCTGCGCAACGGCCACCTTGGCCCGTTCCAAGCTTGACGCCGCTGCCTCTTCCGAGGTTTTCGCTTTGGGTGGGGACACCCTGCGAAGGGTTTTAGCTACTTGGCTTTCTTCGCTACTCGAAGCGGTTGGGTCCTGAGGGCCACGGTATGGCACGGGTCGTCTCCTCTTTTTTTGGAGTCGCCAGCTCGTTGACTCCATGGGCCCGGCGGCTCGCTCTATGCGTGCGCTGGGACCAGAGCCAGAACGGGTTCGCGAGCGCGACCTCGATCTTGAGCGCGAACCAGAGCGGGACCGAATGGAGAACATCGACAGATTAGAATCTGATTCTTCGACAGCTCCACTCAAGGCCCCGCTTCTGGTACCGCTCTTTTCTACACTAAGGGCTGATGCTCGCCCATTGTTCCTACTGATTACAAGGCTGCGAGCACTGTTTCGGCTGCTGCTTCGGAACGAAACTTCACCGCCCATCTCGGGCGTTAAAAGAGAACAATCTTGGCGAAAAGGCGCCCCCCCCCCCCCCCCCCCCAGAATACGATGGGGAGCTTCTGCCCGGGCCATAGGTGCCGGCCGCGGAGTGAGATTCGCCCTCCTGAACGGAGGATCGACTCACCTGGGGTAGGATCTCTTGTTCTTTCGCGTTCATTTTTAAAAGTTTGAACTCTTACGAGTTATTACCCCCGCTGAGGAGGGTCATCTGAATGATTTATAACTAATTTTACTGTGAGGGGCGTGCACAACGTATGCTGTATGCATACGCTCCACACGCCGCTCACAGGGCGCTTGCAGCCGGGATAACCCGCCCGGCATGCAGCTGCAGGCACGCCAACCAAGCTTCGGGTGGGTGGGTGAACCGAGCTGCTCTAAGGGCGAACAGAACGGAGCCCCCACCCAGACTCTTCTTGTTTATATTCTCCGCGGTGCGGGTGCGGTCGGGTAGAACCGCCGCCACCACACCCTACATCGCACGACGGTGACGAATCACTATTAGGGGCGGACCGCCCTTAGGCCCACTCCGTCGCCGGTCCAGGGATTGGCTTACGCCCGGCCACCGGACCCGTCGTCGCCACATCACGAGGGACCTCTCCGCTGAACGGAGAGGTGCGAGTGGCCCTTCGAACAAGGGAAGGAACGGGTAATTTTGAAGGAGGGATAAAAGGGAACCTTTAAGGACCGGAACTAAGGTGGGACACCACTGTCACGGAAGAAGGGGGAATGTGACAGTGGCCGCTCGGGGCCCCGGGGACGCGTCCCCTTGTGTCAATCGCGGTTGGAGGGGGTAAGAACCGCGAGAGGCACCCCCTGGGGGAAAGATCCTAAGACCCCGTCTATACAGAAGTTTCACTTCAAAAATACATGACTACTGTATTATTACACTAGCCTATGGTGTAGCTTTTAAAGATCAATTTCTATAAAGGAATGTCAAAATGTAAAAAAAACATCGATATATTAATACAGGGCACAAAAACTTTTGTAAGCATTTCTTTGAACGGGGAGGTATGAGAGTTGAAACTTATACAGAGAAGATTGCAGTACCTATTTTTAATATAATATGTTTCACAAGTACCTCTTATAGATAAAAATCAATGTTTGTATGTTTGTTCTCGATATGCTCCTAAACTATTGGTCAGATTAGAATAAAACTTTGGTAGGGTGTTCCGAGGACGCTCGAATAGGTCTCTGGCTCAAAAAATCTATATAAACAAAAACCAATGTTTGTATGTTTGTCCAATATGCCTTACTAAACCATTGATCAGATTGTGATAAAACTTTAGTATGGTGTTCTGAGAACGCCGGCGAGGGTTTTTTGCCCAAAAATCTTTATGTATAAAATTCTTCTATTCGTGTGTAGGGCACTGAACTCTTCCTAAAGGATTTGATGATTTGTGTGTGTTCAAATGGGTCCCTGTATGGTTTAAATTCACAATTGAACCCGGTAGGTGGCGCCGCTGAACTCCTAATCAGTGGGACCGATTTTTATGATTCTAGTTAAATTATATAACTGTTTACTTTTGTACAGAGAATGTCAAGTAATTATTAACCAAATGATCACCCAGAGAAAAAAAATATCGCTAGAGTTTTACAATGTTGCTAACAAATACACAAGTTTTTTTTTATGTTTAAGGCTTGGCAACTAGGCCTTTAAACCAGGCGCCGTTGTATTATAGGCTACAATCGACGTCATTCAACGGAGTTCTTGTGAAAACTTGAAAGGCCACATTTGGCTATACAGTTCACATTTCTCGCAAAAACACATAATTACTTACTCAAAAACTATCAATATCCTACAACTATTGTTCATTTTAGAGTAATTTTACATATTGTTAGAAAATAAAACTGCACAGCACAACATCTCCTTTCTGTTCCCGCCAAAAACTCCAATACACAAGTCTTTAATAGTCGTACAGAGTAGAAAATAGAAAATGTTGCCAGAGTATAAAAATGGTAGCAACAAGTAATTACTGGCTATAGAAAAAATATTTACATAAGAAGCTCAACAACGTTCAAATTTATTACGGCCGAATTGCGACCATTGATTGGGCACTAGTGAATATAAAAATGCAGATCACAATCTTCATTCAACGTAATCAAAGCTGAAGAACATGAAAGCCTAATAAAGTGCCCTTCAAATGGAGCAGAACCCTGAGGACGATCCGGAAACAGCGCCACGCCTCTCTAGGGCCTCCCAAACAAATCGGCGTGGCAAATAAAATGGTTTCAAGTGCTATTCACATGAAAAGTAACGTCGAAGGGCTGTTTCATTCGGAGATGGCAGCTACGGTATTCTACTTTCACGTTACATTCTATTCTTTTTTTTACTGCAAGAGTTTAAAAGACAGGCAGACGGCCCACCTGATGGAAAGCGGTTATAGTGTTATTAAAGTTTGACGGCCTCACTGCAACGTAGAGGCTCCGGGTTCGATTCCTGGTATAGTATAATAATAATAGCAGCCCATAAATGTCCCACTGCTGGGCTCGGGCCTCCTACTATAGGGGAACGGACAGTATACCCGCCACGCTTGTCCAAGGCGGCTTAGCAGGTTTGACACATCGGTATCTCGATGTGCAGGTTGCATCACGATGTTTTCCTTCACCGTTATTAGCACGTGGTAATCGTAACAATATGCACATTAGGTCAGAAAACTGCCTAAGCGGTGCATGCGTTCCGGCCAGGATCGAACCCGCGCCCTTTGGGCCTGGGACGCGTGCGCTAGCCATTACGCTACCACGACTTTTGGTATAGTAAATTTCGGAAACGTGTTTTCTCCGTTATTTACTATGGTCTGGGTGTCTGGGATCGGCCCCAGAGTAGTACGTTGTATATTACCCATAACACAAGCGAAACTTGCTTAATTTGGGGATATACAATATGTGTGTTTGTCTGCCGATTATAAAAAAAAAGTGTTGCCGCTCTCTAAAGGGAGACTGGAACCTGGCCACTAATGCAGGAACATAACTTAAGGTTGTTATGGCATACCACCTGGCTGTGGGTTGTTTTGTCGCCTCTTACGACTGGCCGCCCGGCCGCAGGAAATTGTATTCTTTCTCCGTTCCTGCACGGATAGAGTTTCATCAAAAGTTACATGGCATTGGATTTTTTTTATGTTACAAATAAATTAATATAAACTAAAATTGAACTATAATATAAATATAACTAAACCTACAAAATTGGTCTGAAAGAGAGTGTCGGGGTGAAGGTAAGGAAAGGAATGCTCCGGTGGTTCGGGCATGTGGAAAGAATGCGTGATGAAAGAATGACTAAACAGATATACAATGCAAAAGTGGATGGATGCAGAAGTCGTGGAAGGCCACGACACACCTTCCATGATCAAATTGATCGTGTACTAGCAGAAGGTGATGAACAGACGAGCGTGCATGACAAGAGCTATGAATATCAAAGAAGTAAGTGAGGTGTGTAAGAATAAGCCTGAATGGCGCTCTGTTGTTCGTGCCTACCCCGCAAGGGAACTGGCGTGAAGTTATGCATGTATGTATGTATATATCTAAGGTATGACTTGCGGAGACAGGATAAAATAAAAAAGCCGAAATTATAGAGAGATTGTTCTTCCTACCTCACCGCAATGCAGAGGCTCCGGGTTCGATTCCTGGTATAGTAAAATTCAGAAACGTATTTTCTCCGTTATTTACTATGGTCTGGGTGTCTGGGATCGGCCCCAAAGTAGTCCATTGTATATTACCCATAACACAAGCGTAACTGGCTTAATTTGGGGATATACAATATGTGGTTGTCATTATACTAAGCGCCTGTAGAAAATGTAGCACGGGCACACATAAACAAAATTGCTCTTTAAAATAAATAGGCGTTTCCTAACAATGATCAAGTTTGTTACAGCCGACACAACCCGCCGATACCTCCGTAAACAACTTTCCTATCTAAACTCTAATGCAAAAAGAGAAGTGCCAACTTATGTTCGCTGAAAGTTTAAATATAGGCGCCCATTATGGCATGGCGTAGTATTGAGTTTTACACTTTCCTATCTGACGAATAATTTATCTTTTTCACTGGGACAGATGGAAGAGGGTTAAAAGACGTTTTAACTTTTATTATTTGATTGATTACCTAAAGTTTAGGTGGGACTTTTTGACCGAAAATTAGTAAACATTAAAGTAGTGTTTTGCTGAGAATAAGTCGGGGTAGCTTAGTGACTAGCACGCGTCCGAAACTCAAAGGGCGCGGGTTTAATCCTGGCCGGAACGCATGCACCGCTTAGGCAGTTTTCTGACCTCATGTGCATATTGTTACAATTATCATATACTAGCTGTGCCCGCGACGTCGTTCGCGTGGAATTTGTTTTCAAGACCGCCCGATTTTGAAACATTCTTCATTAGTGCTCCGCTCCTATTAGTCTTAACGTGTTAATATATAGCTTATAGTCTTCCTTAATAAATGGGCTATCTAACACTGAAAGAAGTTTTCAAATCAGACCAGTAGTTCCTGAGATTAGCGCGTTCAAACAAACAAACTCTTCAGCTTTATATATTAGTATAAGATATAATATTAAAGCACATTTCTAAATCGAACATGCCTATCTGGATAAAGAAAAAGATAATGGACACAAGCATTTTACCAACCTTAACATATTGTTAGAGTTATTTAGTAGCATAGTTGTTCTTGTCATGTTTCTTTTTAAAGTTAATTTAAATTAAGTTATGTACCCTCTTATTTCTAAACGATACAATCGGCCATTTCCTTAATTGAATAATAATAATGTTATATTTTTATTTCTTCTGTGATTAACGCCTGTTTTGTATAGAGTAGTTTTCCATAATTTACCTCCATTTTATATAACGTATCAGGAGCCTTAAGAACAGACGAGCGTGCATGAAAGAGTTATGAATGTCAAAGAAGCAAGTGAGCTGTGTAAGAATAAGCCTAAATGGCGCTCTGTTGTTCGTGCCTACCCCGCAAGGGAACTGCCGTGAAGTTATGTATGTATGTATGTATTTTATATAACAATAATATGCAGAGGTCGTGTACAGATTATAATTCAAAATCTCTCAATTATATATAGACGGTATTCACTACATTTTGTTTTCATGTTGGCAGACGCGATAGATTTGTACTGTGTTCAGTTTATTTTATTACATGTAAAACTTTAATACATACATACATAACTTCACGCCAGTTTCCTTGCGGGGTAGGCACGAATAACAGAGCGCCATTTAGGCCCATTCTTACACACCTCACTTGCTTCTTTGACATACGATCAATTTGATCATGGAAGGTGTGTCGTGGCCTTCCACGACACACTTTGTAATAATACTATATAATACAATAAAACTTTAATGTTTTGTATAATATCTTGTATAAAATATTATCTGGAATTTCCAAACAGTAATGTGTTAAATACTTTTCATTCATAACACTTTAATTCAGTATTGGTTTGCTCGCCGAACTGAGTAGTCACGCGTTTATTAAGCCACGCTAATCCGATAACCGGTTTTTACTGGCCGTCGCGGCATCGTGCGCCGGCCGGTTGGTCTTTTGTTTACGTTAAAGTGCTATGAGTGAATCAAATAATAGTAATGATTTTACAAACAATGAATTAAATAACATTGAGGGTATTACACGATTAGAGGATATAACGCGTTTGGAGAACATGACACATTTAGAGGATATGACACATTTAGAAAATATGACACAGTTAGAGGACATAACACATTTGGAAGACAACAGTTTGTCAAGTGGAGATAGTTATACGCCAAAAAGAAAGAAAGTAAAAGAACATGAATCATTGGAACAGTGGACCACTGTTACGAGAAGAGGAAAGAAAATTAGGGGCAAAGATGAAGCAATACAATACAATTTAGAAGAAGAGATTAAAATAAGCGTTACAGCAAGTAAAGATCGATTACCAAAACAATTCACATTAGCCAGATTATTAGACGCTAATTCTATTTGTGGAGTTAAACGTATTAAATATATTGGTCCCTTTAAAATGCATATTATATTTGATGACAGAAATCAGGCAGATACCTTTATGAAACATAAAATATTGACAGATATGGATTGGCGATGTCAGGATACTTCAGAAGTTAACATTTCTTATGGAATAATTAAGGATATTGAGACTGATCAATCTTTGGAACAAATTCTGAATAACATTTATTCGGATTATGAAATTGTATCTGCTAAACGTCTTAATCGTCGACAACAAGAAGGAGAAATCAGCACTGATGACTCCAATGGCTGGATACCTAGTGAAACCATTCGTTTGGGTTTCAAGAGTAGTTCACTTCCAAGATATATAAAACTTTTTAATACAAATATCAGTGTGGATAAATATATCTTTCCCGTAACACAATGCTCTAAATGCTGGAAATTCGGGCATACATCACTAAAGTGCGGAGCACATAAAATTACTTGTTCTAAGTGTGCTCAAAATCACCCAGATTGTGAGACTAATTCATACGTTTGTGTAAATTGCTGTCAGAACCATAGGGCTGTAGACAAAAACTGTCCAGTTTATAAGAAAGAAAAAACTATACGTGAATTAATGTCTGAATTTAATTGTACATATCAGAAAGCACTTTTGTTGTTTGTTCCAGTATCTCCAGCACCTCTACGTCCAATAAACAAAAATAATTACGCCGATTTCCCCACAATTAACAATGTTACAACTACCAGCATAGATACAAACTATCACGAGAAAGGTCCTACGTATGCTGAAAAAGTTAAATTACCTGTATCTGATTTAAATAATATGCCTTCGACTTCAACTAATAGCAAAAGTCCTAAAACAACAAAAAGGAAGCATACAAATACGAATAAACATCAAGAACACGAAGAAGAAATTATGGAATTCGAATCGTTTGATACATCTACCTCGACGCCCCTTGATCTCAAGCAGCCAACTGCTTGTGATGATAAATCGAAAGAAGAACATAAAAAGAGGAAAGGATACTTATCATTTCTAAGTGTAATGCGTAGGATTAGCGAGATAATTATACGGGATAAGTGTTCACTAGCTAACAAAATAGAGAGTGTTATAAAGATAATTTGGGAGTGGTTAATGTCAGTAGCGATGCAATATTTAGCGGACGGTTCTCTTATTATGAATTTTTTTAATGGATTGCAATCTTAAATCATCCTCGTTGAATATACTTCAATGGAACGCACAAAGTCTAAGACCTAAGTATGTATCATTTGAACAATTATTGACACAAGAAAAAATTCATGTTGCCGTCATTTGCGAAACGTGGCTCGAACCTGAGAGTCATTTTAATGTCACAGGATACAATATTTTTAGATCAGACCGACCTGATGGCTATGGAGGTATTGCTATTTTAGTACACATTTCATTAAAAGCTCAACTCTGTAGTATACATCCGTCTAACCCAGGTATTGAAACTCTTTATGTAAGACTGTCTAATTGTGAATCAGTTGAAAATATCGTTGCTTTATATTGTCCCTCTAGTATTCAAACACTCCCTAGAGATTGGGATTCGATTTTTTCAATTACTAGTAAAAAACCCTAATTCTGGGTGATTTCAATGGTCACCACACTAACTGGTCTTATAAAAATGACCATCGCGGGTCTCAGATATTCGATTCTATGGTAGACAACAGCTTTATCTCGGTAAATGATGGTTCTGTAACTCGCATGAGATTAGTGAATGGATCTATGCAACAATCGTCCCCAGATGTTTCATTTGTATCCTTAGACTTGGCATTAAACTGTGAGTGGAGAGTATTAAACGAATCACTAGGTAGCGATCATCTCATTATTAAATTAACATTTCACTTTCATGAAAAATCTACAAATATAAGGAAAAGAAACTTCAAAAATAGTGATTGGTCAAAATTTAAAACTGCTATCGAAAACATCTTAAACACATCGTCTAGTCCTACTGATCCGCAAGCCTGTTATGACTATTTCGAAGCCTCATTGCAGAAAGCGGCAGATTGCCACATCCCTTACATAGTTATACCCCAACGTATTCCCACCAAATTTAAACCAAAAGTGTATTGGACTCCAGAACTTTCTAAATTAGTGGCTGAAAGACGATTAGCACTCTCTAGGTTTAGGAGAAATCCAACACCTCATAATTATAGAATACTTCAGGAACGCATACAGACTTCTCGAAAAATAATTCGAGATGCGAAATGCAAATCGTGGCAAAAATTCTGCAATTCACTTGGGGAAGAAACCTCTTCCTCTCATATGTGGAATAAAATGAAATGGGCGAAGGGTTACCGGTGTAGTAAGCAACATATTGACTCTAAGAACGCTGAACAACTTCTCTCTGAATTAGCACCTGATTTTGTTCCTCCTGTTACTCCCATATTTAAATCATATAATGCAAACCTAGAAACACAAATAACTATTCATGAATTTGAAAACTGTATCAAAGATAAAGACACTGCACCTGGTGTAGATGAAATTTCTTATTCTATGATTAAAAATCTCCCTCTAATAGGTAAAACTCTCCTGGTCCATGTTTATAATATGTGTCTAAGTTCAGGATTTGTTCCCAAGCAATGGCGGAATATTCGCGTTATACCTATACCCAAACCAGGCCAATCATCTTTTAGACCAATTTCTTTAATATCTTGTTTATGTAAAATATTCCATACTATTCTGAATAGACGTTTAGAATGGTATGTGGAAAGCAATGATATTTTCTCTGTAGACACTGTTGGTTTTCGAAGGGCACGCTCTTGCTTAGACAGTCTTAGTTATATAACAACTAAAATTCAACTCGGATTTGCTGAAAATACGACTACAATAGGATGTTTCATTGATATTAGTAACGCCTATAATAACATCGATTTAACGGCGCTTTTCTCTATTTTAGATAAGTTAGGAATAGGTAGCAAAATTTGCAATTACCTATGGAATTTCTTAAATGAAAGGTACCTAAAAATTACAATGGACAATTATGACATTAGTAGATTAACTCGTCGCGGCTTAGCACAAGGTGATCCGATGTCTCCGTTACTTTTTAATATTGTTACCTCTAATATTTGTAAAACTATTGTAACGGTTGATATATCACAATACGCGGACGATTTTGTATTATTCAAAACGGGAAAGAATATTTTACGTTTAGCAGAAGACTTGCAACATGCTCTAGATACGTTCAATGATTTAATAATGAAGTTAGGATTAGAAATATCAACCGTAAAGACTAAGGTCTGTATATTCAAACGAGGTATGTGCCGAGATTCATTAAATCTAACAGTTAATGATAGCTTACTTCCAGTAGTAATTAATGTTAAATATTTGGGATTGTGGCTGGATCAGTCGCTCAGATGGGGCAAACATATTAAAGAGTTAACTGAAAAAACCAGTAAACAGTTAAATATTT
Organism: Dendrolimus kikuchii; assembly: GCA_019925095.2. Taxonomy (NCBI): domain Eukaryota; kingdom Metazoa; phylum Arthropoda; class Insecta; order Lepidoptera; family Lasiocampidae; genus Dendrolimus; species Dendrolimus kikuchii. The sequence continues at coordinate 4,075,076 of CM034389.1, forward strand.
TAAAAATTTTAGCTGGTTCAAATTGGGGTGTTCATCCCAAACATCTCCGCCGTTTATATATAACACTAATTCGAAGTAGATTAGACTATTCGTGTTTTTTATATGATTCTAGTTACAAAACAAATTTGTCCAAATTGGACAGAATTCAGAATCAAGCCCTTAGAATTATAGGTGGATTTATACGCAGCACCCCCCTTCATGTGATGGAAGCCGAATTAGGTATTCCTCCTTTGTACATACGCCGTAGATATTTAGCCGGAAAATATGTTCTTAAAGCTAAAGCATTTAGTCAGAATAAAACTATTAATTTACTTAAGTCTAGCAATGTACAGAATATATATAACTATTGGCGAACGAGAAAGCAACCGTTGATGTTCGCACTTTACAATTCTTTCAACACCTCAGAAGTACATGCAGTTAAAACTCTTGGTATGTTTTGTTTGAGCACCTGGGTTAGTAATATTGAGGTACATAACATAATTAAACCTAATATACAATATATTAAAGAACCTAAACGAACATATTGTATTGATGTTCTGAGACAAACTTGTTTAAAACTAATTAATGATGAATATTGCGATTTCTATAAAATATTCACTGATGGCTCTAAAGATGATATGGATGGTGGTTGTGCTTTTTTCGATCCACAATGTAACACTCACATCAAACTGAGCATAAATTGCAAGATATCTATAATGCATATAGAACTGTTAGCTATAGCAGAAGCACTTTCATATATAAAGTCTTTAAATAAGGAGAAATTTGTTATCCTTACAGATTCAAGGAGCGCTCTCCAACACTTGGCTCGATGCTCCTTGTCCATACAAGGAATACCGATAGCCTACACAATTTTGCAAATTTTGCTCGAGTTGATAGCTGAGTCCAAAACCATTATTTTACAATGGATTCCATCACATATCCATATAAGTGGTAATGAAATAGCAGATGCCTTAGCTAAACAAGCTACCTCAGATGGTACCTCTTTTACGGTTTCGCCACTTCATTCTAATTATTTAGGTGACTTAAAGAATCATTGTATTAAGATTTGGAGTGAATATTTTGACAAAAGATCCGTAGAAAAGGGAATTTGGTTTAAGACAATCCAGCCACAACTTCCAGCCCAGATGTGGATAAATCAGTGCTCCATGACGCGAAAAGATGTTGTAACATTGTTCAGATTACGTTCTGGACACATTCCTTCAAACAAATTTGGATATCTCATTAAGAAAGTTAACTCCCCCAACTGTATAACATGCAATGTGACTGAAGATGTCCAACATGTTCTGATGGAATGTGTTCGGAACGAAGAACTACGAAAAGAGTTACTTCGAGAGCGAAATTTATCTGCCGTGGGAGAATGCAATAGCATTCTGGCATTTCCGTTATCGAGAGATGCCAAGATGTTTTGCAAACTATATTACTCTATTTTTAGTTCAAATTAATTAGATTATATTAGAAATGTTATTTAGGATCTGGGTACTTTACGGGGTGACATAGCCGCTAAGCGGCAAAGCCCTTTCTAAATAAAGATTAAAAAAAAAAAAAAAAAAAAAACACTTTAATTAAAATAGTTTATCAATGACTTCAATCCGCTATCAGTTGTGCCAATTGCTAAGTTTCCTTTACTGTAAAAATTGTTGGAGACATAAGGAGGTGTTTTAAAATGCTTGTAGAGTGTGAAAAATCAGTGTATATGTGTTAAAACTATAAGGCTCTCTGATTATAAAGTATTGTGACAAGTTACTGTTCTTTTACTACCATAAACCCTTCTGAGTTGTTACAAGTATTACAATATGGCTGTCAGACATGGGCTCTTTCAGAAAGGAACGTCAAAAAAAATTATGTCTGTCAAAGAGCAATGGAAAGAAGCACACTGTATATAAAACGAAAACTAGATTTAAAGATGCTTTAGATCATATCAGAAAGCTTATGTAGAAATGCGCTGGATATATTGTACGATACTCGGACTACAGATGGGTAATGATAGTGACAGAATGTCGGAGCCTTGCGTACGGAAAACGTCGTACGGGGCGCCCCGTTCAAGCGTTGGGACGGTGACAGCCGTGCCGCCGCGGGCTCAAGGTGGCTTGCAGTGGCCGCAGACAGGGAGCACTGGGCGCAACTGGAGAAGGGCTTAACCCGGACGGGGATCCAAAAATAGAATAAATAATAATTTGAAAAATTAAAAACAAAAATAGTGACATTTTAAAATATTTTTTTTGTTTTTTTGTTTTTATTGCAGGAGATCAGAAGACAAGCAGACGGCCCACTTGATGGAAAGCGGTTACCATCGCCTATGGACATTTGCAACACCAAAGGTGCTACAAATGCGCTGCTGCTCTCTTAAGGGAGACTGGAACCTGGTCACTAATGCCGGAACACAACTCAAGGTTGTTATGGCGACATACTTTAGACCAGGGGTGGTAGCCGTCCAGTCGGGCAAATGCCCTACCACCTGGCTGTGGGTTGTTAAGTCGCCTCTTACGACAGGCCGCCCGGCCGCAGGAAATTGTATTCTTTCTCCGTTCCTGCACGGATATATTATTATTGTATGACATGTTCGTTAATTTAAAAAAAACGTTTATTTATTTATTATTTTATTTTATAATTACAATATTAACTTACAACAAGTGTTTAATAATATGATCAATCGTAAATTAAGTTAACAGTTCCAATATTGGATGGTTAATGAATTTCAGTGCGTGTTGTAACGACGTACGTATTTAAATGTGAGCAGACGCAACGTTCCAATTAGCGTCAAATGAAGTGTTCGTGGGTGGAATGCAAATGAGCCGGAAATCGTCATAGAGAATATACAGAAGTTATACTAAATATAAACTTCTGGAAAACAGTCAGCTTTAACATTCTAAATCGAATAAACCGTTGTTATAAAAACAAAGAACACAATACATAAGATAAAAATTTGTTTATTCCTATAACAAGCCTAGCAGACGTCCATCTCGCTCGGATGTCAATCAAGAAGTGAAAGCTCGTTGCCTTCATTTATTAGTCGTGCGCACTGGCACTACTCCGATTATACCATTCGTTTGGTGTCACCTAGACTACCCTCTTTCTTACAAGGTTTTGTAACAATATATTAAGTTTCTATATTTGACACATATTACAATGATTTATAAAAAATGAGCGTGCGTTTAAGTTAAAATGTCATGACAAAAATAATTTTAAATTATGTTTGAACAGTGATTTAATCATTAGAATTATGACGTTACAACGCAGTACACACGTACAAAATCAAGGAATCTCTAAAATTTTGTATTATGTTAAAAAGTATCAAAGTTGATTTGACTGTCAAGTAACACGTAATTGACAAGTTTCACTGTAAGCAGTTAGTCATCATAAGTGATAGCCAAAATAACAGACGCTAAACTTCAGTCACAATATTTTTAGGCAAAACAATAGTCGGCCTTGTCGCTAGAGCGATCTGTTCTAGGCAACCTAACTTATAGGACATTCTTTGTTAATCTGACGAAATAGGTGGTGCATAAATTTAGATGTTTCTAAATACTAACCAACTTTAAGAATCATAAAGAAGCCTTTAAACTTACACTGACTCAATATGAATAAGACCGTAAATTTTTAAGATAAATACATACACAAGAAACATATTTTTATTCGATAAAATAGTAACCGTATAATAAAAATAATTTAGGTGTAGTTGTTTAAGGAAAGGTAGTTTTCCTTCCTGAGTAGGTTCTTAAACGTTAGTAAAGCTCTAGCATCTCTGACTTTGAGAGGCAGCGCATGATGACGTAAAATTTACAAGAATTTGAATTCACAATATTGAAATTAAAGCTTTAGTGATTTAGCTACTACTAGTCAAACTATTACTGAGACTCAAATACTGGATATCAAGTTTACAAATTCCAGACGGAGAGGTATGGCAATTGTCAGTAGACTGCCAGTAATAATCATGACAGAGATAGAGAGTACCTATGCGTGATCGTAACACGGGGAACGCCCACTAGTGACTGTACTTATTTAAGGCTTGTAGTAATGCCAACGCCCTTGAGGATTTTCGGTACTGATTTTTCGGTCGATAGCGGGAATTATATATTTCTAAAATTCCAGCCGCTAAAGTGATAAACCACAAACGTCTGCACTCAGCTGAGATGAGAATGTTGAGATGGATGTGTGGTGTTACAAGAATGGATAAGGTGAGAAATGAGTACATAAGGGGATTTTTGAATGTTGCACCCGTGACTGAAAAATTGAGAAGAAAAAGATTAAGTCGGTATGGGCATATAATGAGGAGGGATGAAAGTCACGTTACAAAAAGAATGATTAAACTACAAGATGGATGGGTACAAATGTAAAGGTAGACCAAGAAAAAGGAGAGATGGATTGTGTGAAGTATGACATGGTGATTTACGGTGTGGCAGAAGTCGTATGTCAGAATAGAGTGTGGAAGGAAAAAACATATTGTGCCGACCCCAATTAATTGAGATATGGTGAAAGAAAAAAAGAGAGAGTGGGGATTCTATAGACGCGTTCGTTCTGGATTTATCTGTCTTTAATAAAGATGAAGATATATTTTTATCCTGTTTTGATCAAAATTAAAGGAGTAAAATACTTGAAATAATTTGGAGGTGTTTTGATGATTTTTTTCTTAACTTAAAATAACTGTAACTCCAGAAAATAAAACAAAGAAATTTTTTTTAATCGAAAGAAGCGGGACGCGGTCGTTCGTAGGCAACTAAACACATATATCGCGGCGCGACACGGACCGAAGACTGTTTTGTGGTGCGCGGGCGACAATCGACATAAGACAACCCCCACACCCCGCCAAACCCCCTCTGTTGTCCTACGTACGTCCTCCGCCGCCCGTCTACGCCATTTATTTAAAATATGATTAAACATCCCCGTCTCTTTGCGTCGCTAACAATAACTACAGAAAAAACACGCTATGTCTCATATCATGAAGATTTATAATATTTTTTTAGGTGAATTATTGAACAGTAAATACCAAAGAAAAGTCGTTTCGCTTGCACTCCACTTTTGACCTTTTGAGGCAACAGGAGCCTTAACAAATACTTATTGAAGCGCTTCGTACGGAGTGAAACTTCTGTTCTTAATTCTATGGACTCGTTAAGCTAAACCCTGTGTACTACACAGTCTGAAGGCATCAATGTACTGCACGGAATTATCGATGAAATTAACAGGTTTGACGATTAGGCGGCAACAGTTAAGTCTTTGGCGTCATGTGACACTGTAAATAAATAAAATAAATAATCAGCAGAGAAACACACATATTGGTTATCCTCAAATTAAGTAAGATACGTTTGTGTTATGGGAAATATACAACGGACAACTCTGGGGCCGATCCTAGACACCCAGACCATATAGTAAATAACGGAGGCTTATCGTTTCCGAAATTTAGCTTAGCAGGAATCGAGGTTGGAGCCGTCAAAGACTTAGCCTACACAATCAAAGAGGCCGTCGTGACTGTAACAGACCAATCCCTTGTTCTATCTAAATTGCGAAATTATAAGTTTATAACACAATATAGCATTATAAAATATTCCAGACTACAAAAATTCTAAATCACCAAACCAAAATCACCAAAATCGGTCCAGGTGATTAGGAGGATTCTAGAACCCGATATCAGTGCCACCTACCGGTTCTAATTGCGAATCTAAACCATCCAGGATCCCACTCAAACACACAAAAACAAAATCACCAAAATAGCTCCAGATGATTAGAAGGATTTTAGAATCCGATTTCAGCGCCACCTACCGGTTCTAATTGCGAATCTAAATAATCCGGGAACCCATTCAAACACACAAAAACAAAATCACCAAAATCAGTCCCGGTGATTAGGAGGATTCTAGAACCCGTGCTCAGCGCCACCTACCGGTTCTAATTGTGAATCGAAACCATCCGGGAACTAACTCAAACACACAAAAACAAAATCACCAAAATTGATCCAGATGATTAGAAGGATCCTAGAATCCGATTTCAGCGCCACCTACCGGTTCTAATTGCGAATCTAAATAATCCGGGAACCCATTCAAACACACAAAAACAAAATCACCAAAATCAGTCCCGGTGATTAGGAGGATTCTAGAATCCAATCTCAGCGCCACCTACCTGTTCCAACGGGATAAAAGTATCCTATATCCATCTTCTGGTTCTAAGCTACCTTCCCACCAATTTTCAGCCAAATCGGTATAGCCGTTCTTGAGTTATAAATAGTGTAACTAACACGATTTTCTTTAATATATATAGATTAGTAATCACAACTACCCGCAATTGTTACGATGTATATGGTATTACTTGTAACAAATAATGTTTTTAACAGTATATTGAATTTTCTTGATTAAAATTGATGTAAGCTCAAGTCCCACAAGAATAATTACAATCGTTTAATAGATGTGTGCTGTCGTAGTAACGAAATATTAAAGAAATTCATTTCTAAATATGTTTATCTGAAAATAAATTCACATTACACAACCAATAAAGCTGAGTTTTGGCACTCCGCTTTGATTTACTCGGAAATTATGAAGGAAATCTCTGATAAAGTGACACAAAACGGCAATGGCGGCGGCTTAGGCTGAATAAAAATGTCCAGAGTATATTATTTACTAAGTGCTTCGTTCGCACTTCATATTCTTTATTTTCTTGTTTATATGTATATGAAATTGGATGTATTATGTATTGCTGACATACAGCAGACAGACTGACTGGCCCCCTTCTCTCTCTTCTTTCAACTTCTCCCAATTATTTGGGATAGGCACAACGTGTCTTTCCTATGATACTTCTCCATTCCGACATATAATTTATTTTTTATCCCTGCAGGAACGGAGAAAGAATAAAATTTCCTGCGGCTGGGCGGCCTGTCGTGAGAGGCGAGAAAAACACCCACAGCCAGGTGGTAGGGTGTTGGCCCGTCTGGATGGCTACCAACCCTGGTCTACAGTATGCTGCCATAACAACCTAGAGTTGTGTTCCGGAATTAGTGACCAGATTCCAGTCTCCCTTTAAAGAGCTGCAGCACGTTAGTAGCACCTTTGTTGTTACAAATGTTCATAGGCGATGGTAACCGCTTTCCATCAGGTGGGCCGTCTGCCTCTCTGTTAAACTTAGGCAATAAAAATAAACATACATCCTCTGTCACACTTCAAATCATCATTGGATCCTTAATGCAATCCACCCATCTTTTTGATCTACCTTTACATTTGTACCCATCAATCTTTTAGTTTAATATTCTTTTTGTCATTTGACTTTGTGGGGGGCTGTAGCCCTCTGATAATAAGCTGGTTCAATTTATTATGGACTGTATGAGAGAGATATGACCGAAATCCTTGCATTAGAAAAGTAGAAGCTCCACCAACCTTCAGATCCGCCCTCTCCTGGCTCGGTTCAGATTGCATGCACACAGGAACAGCACACGGCACTAAATTCCACTTTGGAGCTAACACTTTAAGTACAAAGTTTTACGGATAGCAAATGTTCTTGGCACGGCCAGTAATCATAACCAAGATGACAAGTTTTAGAAATTAAAAAGTTAAAGTATCAAATCACAACAAGTGGATCAGATTTAGTTCTCGTTGACAGGGAGTGTCCAAAATGGCTGCCCCTACCCTGCTGTGCGTTGGCCGCCACCTCCCATAAAAAGAGGGTAGACAGCAAAATTCATGGAGCGATGTTCTATCTACTTCACTAGGTAAGGACCGAACAGACTTTCATCACCCCTCATTACATGCCCATTCCACCTTCTTCTCAATGACTGGGCTGAAAGCCTATCCAATGGAAAGTGGTTACCGAAAGGAAGGTTCTCCGTAAGATTCTGGGTCCATCAAAAAGAGAGGGTGGTAACTGGAGGGTCCGAAGCAACCTCGAAATTGAGAATCTTGTGTCCGAGCCTAACATAATAGGAGTAATAAAAGGTCACCGCCTCAGCTGGCTCAGTCACGTAGAACGGATAGGAGAGGATCGCAGTGTGAAGAAAGCATATGTGGGACGGCCGGTAGGTCGGTGTCCGGTCGGCCGTCCTAAATATCGCTAGAAGGACAGAGTAGATGCTGACCTGTCGGAGCTAGGAGCCAGTAATTGGCAAGAAACCGCGCAGGACCGAGAAAAGTGGCATGCCCTCGTTTCGGAGGCCAAGACCCACTTTAGGTCGCTGAGCCAACGAAGTAAGTAAGTAAGTATATTTTTGTTTGAAATATGTATACTGATGTTTTGTGATACCCGTTTTATCCGTGCAGGAACGGAGAAAGAATACAATTTCCTGCGGCCGGGCGGCCTGTCGTAAGAGGCGACTTAACAACCCACAGCCAGGTGGTAGGGCCTAAGCCCGACTGGATGGTTACCACCCCTGGTCTAAAGTATGTCGCCATAACAACCTTGAGTTATGTTCCGGCATTACTGACCAGTCCTGACCTACGGGGCCGAAACATGGACACTTACGGCAGGATTGGTCCACAAGTTCCAAGTCGCTCAACGGTCTATGGAGCGAGCAATGTTGGGTGTTTCTCTTATGGATAAAATTAGAAATGAGGATATCCGTAAGAGAACCAAGGTAACCGACATAGCTCGCAAAATTAGCAAGTTGAAGTGGCAGTGGGCCGGTCACATCTGCCGCAGGACCGATGGCCGATGGAGCAAACGAGTCCTGGAGTGGAGACCGCGTCTCGGTAAACGTAGTGTCGGACGCCCTCCAGCCCGATGGACCGACGACCTATGCAAGGTCGCCGGTAGGCGCTGGCTGAGGAAATCGGAGGACAGGGATGAGTGACGCCGTCTTGGGGAGGTCTACGTCCAGCAGCGGACTGCAAGTGGCTGACGACGATTAGTGACCAGGTTCCAGGCTCCCTTAAGAGAGCAGCAGCGCATTTGTAGCAACTTTGGTGTTGCAAATGTCTATAGTCGATGATAACCGCTTTCCATCAAGTGAGCCGTCTGCCTGTCTGCTGATCTCCTGCAATAAAAAAAAAATACCCAACACGTAAGTATTACTTATGTTTACAAACAGGTAATGAATATCATGTCTACGTTTTCAATGGCTTAACTTACTTTTGATAGATAACTTTTATCTTTACTCCATTATGTATTATTAAAATTAAACCGAAAATACTGAACACAATCAGCCCTTTGGCCATATCAAATCTGTTATGTTGTTAATACGTTCAACCAGAATATCTCGGAATTTTCCAATATTGTATCACTTTTAAGCGAAACGTACACTTGCTACTGAAATTAAATTGTTTTATTTGTTAAAAACATGGGGATAAAGTAGTGAATTTTTGGTATATGTTTGTTGGAGCCTCACGATTTATACTGATGTGGGTAGTTTTGCAAGTGCCGCTGGCTTTCGGTCTCGCCGCCATTGCATGGTGGCGAACCAGTCTCCAACGCACGCGAGGTCAGTTCGGACGTTCCGTTTTCTCCGTGCAAGTGAACGTTTCACATCCCATTCTTGGAGATCCTATTAAACTTTAGATACAAGCCGTGCTTGCTCTTGGTGTGAGTGTGCCATAACTTAAATCTAAGTGCCATCCGAGGACTTGTTAGTGCCGTGCACTTCAGGAGCTGTCTAGCTGCCCCATTGGAGGTGGATTCCGAGGTTAGTGGTGCTTATTACCCCATTGGTTTTTGTGCAGGATTTGGCATACCTCTCACTCTCAAATATATATACCCTATACAGTCCACAAACCATTATTTAATAGAACCAGTGAAGATGTGTGATAAGGATCCATGATCCAGCACTGCACAATGTGTCATACATACATACATAACTTCACGCCAGTTCCCTTGCGGGGTAGGCACGAACAACAGAGCGCCGTTCAGGCTTATTCTTACACACCTCACTTGCTTCTTTGTGACATTCATAACTCTTGTCATGCACGCTCGTCTGTTCTGGTATATGTTTCGCCTTAACATACAGGCATACAAAATGTTTATACTTAAAATAACTGAAATTATTACATTAACATACTATCACTCTATCCGACAATGTGAAAATACTCTATTTCACTTACCCACCCTCTCTTTTATACAATATCCTTTTTGATCCCTGTAACCCTCCGTATTTAAAGGAACATTTTGATTTCCTGCATCTGTCTCCTTCCCATTATTTGCGATCTAGTAATAATATCTCCTTAATGACACCTATACACACTCCTTCCTTAGTTGATAACTCTTTCACGGTACAAGCTGTCCGTTTATGGAACTTACTGCCACTTAACATCAGTCAAGCTAAATCCATATCGTTTTTTAAACTAATAGTTACTAAATATCTTTGGTCCTCGCAAGTCTAAAACATGCTGCTGATTCTATACATAGTATGATATATATATATATATATATATATATATATATATATATATAAGAAAGTCGGGTTAGTTACACTAATTATAACTCAAGAACGGCTGTACCGATTTGACTGAAAATTGGTGGGTAGGTAGCTTAGAACCAGGAGATGGACATAGGATACTTTTTATCCCGTTGGAACAGGTAGGTGGCGCTGAGATCGGGTTCTAGAATCCTCCTGATCACCTGAAGCGATTTTGGTAATTTTGTTTTTGTGTGTTTGCGTGGGTTCCCGGATGGTTTAGATTCGTAATTAGCACCGGTAGATGGCGCTGAGATCGGGTCCTAAATTTTTATTTTTTCAGAGCAGGACAACGTCTGCCGGGGCCCCTAGTTATGCACAAAAATACATTAAATCGATAAAAAATATTACTCTTTTGATTATTGTTAAAGTCAAATTAACAGTGTAGCCTTGGCGAAATCTGTCATTATAATATATAGTGTTTGCCAACGGAACCTTAATAATCTCACACACATACGTACATAACTTCACGCCAGTTCCCTTGCGAGGTAGGCACGAGCAACAGAGCGCCATTTAGGCTTATTCTTACACACCTCACTTGCTTCTTTGACATTCATAACTCTTGTCATGCACGCTCGTCTGTTCTTAAGGCTCCTGACATCATGTTAATGTTGCTCCTTAATAATGTTCAAACTTATAATTTAAATTAATACATACAAACATAACTTCACGCCAGTTCCCTTGCGGGGTAGGCACCATCAACAGAGTGCCATTCAATTAATTCAATTTAAATTAATTATGGTCGAATTTCGACCACTGGGCGACCACTAGTTGTTATAATGTCTTATCCACTTTACATTGTATCTAACGTTTTATTTTCTCGTATTTTAACCGACTTCCAAAAGGAGGAGGTTCTCAACTTGATTGGTTTTTTTTTATGTATGTACACCGATTACTCTGAGATAAATGATCCGATTTACGTGATTCTTTTTTAGTTCGATGCAGAATAGTTGCCATTTGGTTCCCTAAAAATTTAACATAGTCTGGCCCAGTAGTTTTCACTTCATGAACATTTTTGAAAGAACAACTTCAAAGCAAATTCGCGAAGCTGCGCAAAACTCTCTAATTTTGAATTCGCGATAAATATTGACGCGATCGTAAAAAGCAAAACAACAAAAGCAAGTGTGCCTTTATCTCTATTGACATATTTGCGGATGAATACATTAATATATCCGTACACTCGACCCATTGGGTCGGAATTAAAGTATAAAAAAGTTATTAAGAGCACGCCCAATAAACAACACAGCTTATAATGTAGTTTATGATTTTTTTTTCTTATAGCTGCTGCCTTTTTGGCTTCATGTCGTTTCTTGTATAGTATGTATGCGTTTCAGCGGTGGAGTTGGTTAAGAAAAAAAAAAGTTGTGGCTGAAATAATATCTCAATCAACTAAATTATGCCAGGTGGCAGGGCATTTTCCCCACTGGATGGCTACCACCCCTCGTCGTCATAACAACCTTGAGTTGTGTTCCGGCATTAGTGACCAGGTTCCAGTGACCCTTAAGAGAGCAGCAGCGCATTTGTAGCGCCTTCGGTGTTGCAAATGTCCATAGGCGATGGTAACCGCTTTCTTTTAAGTGGGCCGTCTGCCTGTCTGCTGAACTCCTGCAATAAAAAATAAAAAAAATAAACAGAATAAACACACCTGATTTTATAATAACTCTTTTAGCGTTTACGAATAAAATAACGGAACAGCAATGTTATTGATAAATTGTTATGTCTAGTTCTTTTTCTTGCTATGCACCAATTAGTGCTAATCACTGTCCACTGCTGAACGTAGGCCACTCCAAGTCGGCGCCACTCGTCAGGGTCCTCTGCCTTCCTCATCTAGCGCCTACCGGCGTCCTTGCGCAGGTCCTCAGTCCATCGGGCTGGAGGGCGTCCGGCACTACGTTTACCAAGACGCGTTCTCCACTTCAGGACTCGTCTTTTCCATCGGTCATCAGTGCTGCGGCAGTCGTGTCCGACCACTGCCATTTCAATTTGCTAATTTTGCGAATTATGTCCGTTACCTTGGTTGTCTTACGGATATCCTCATTTCTAATTCTATCCAAAAGAGAAATACCCGACATAGAACTCTCCATAGCCCGTTGAATGACTTGAAACAACTAGACTAATCCTGCCGTCAGTGTCCACGTCCTGACCCCTTAGGTTAAGACGGGAAGGACGCACTGCTCGAAGACTGCTAGTATAAGTGTCTCAAAATTTGAGTTAGTACTGTTAGTAATTAGCTTATTTTTAAGGCCATGACCACGCGAACCTAACGTTGTTAGAAGGGGCAGTCGAACTTTTCCGCAATAGTAATGAATTAAATAATTTATTGACCCAAGAATCTTAATAATCTGTTGACATTATTGGGTCAATGAGCTTCGTTTATATTGCCTCTCGTCTAAGTTGAAGTTGATCTAAGAAGTGGAAAATTCTGAAAGAGGCAAGATTTTAAGTGCTTTGAGTCCTAGATATATATATTATAACGTCTATTTGAGTTGTGTTCGGCATTAGTCACCAGGTTCCAGACTCCCTTAAGAGAGCAGCAGCGCATTTGTTACACCTTTGTTGTTGCAAATGTCTATAGGCGATGGTAACCGCTTTCCATTCAGTGGGCCGTCTGCCTGTCTGCTGAACTCCTGCAATAAAATATATATATATATATATATATATATATATATATATTTAATTTTAAAAAAAATGTCAATTATATGAAAAAGTTTACGGTGTAAAAAGATTTATCCAACAGCTACCTGTATAGTCTTCATTTGAATATATTTGTAGACACATATTTAAAGGCTTCGGAAAGTTTGTTAAAAATCTTCATCAACATGTAATTTGAATTTATTTGTAGTGACACTTTGCAGCTGTCTCTTTCTCTATGCTATCTCTTTGGTATTTTTCATAGTTCGTGGACAGCCAGCCAGATTTATTGAAATTGGTCACATTGTGTAAATTTTCTACCCTTGTATTTCCACTTCTCTGTGGTCACGTAAAATATTGCCTCAGCTCAGTGCGATAATCTTTACAGTCCGCTTGGCTGCACCTGCGTCACTGAGTTGTGTTCACTATTTGTTACCTGGCCAGATACGAAAGGGAAATATGAAATCAACGTCAGTGAAGCTCAAAATGAACCATTTTAAAACTAAAAGAAACCAGCTGTACGCGTATTCACTTCTGGATGACCTTATTATCCGTGTAGGAACGGAGAAAGAATACAATTTCCTGCGGCCGGGCGGCTTGTCGTAAGAGGCGACTTAACAACCCACAGCCAGGTGGTAGGGCATTTGCCCGACTGGATGGCTACCACCCCTGGTCTAAAGTATGTCGCCATAACATCCTTGAGTTGTGTTCCGGCATTAGTATCCAGGTTCCAGTTTCCCTTAAGAGAGCAGCAGCGCATTTGTAGTAACTTGCTGTTGCAAATGTCCATAGGCGATGGTAACCGCTTTCCATCGAGTGGGCCGTCCGCCTGTCTGCTGAACTCCTGTAATAAAAAAAAGAAAGAAAAAAACCTTGCAGTTTATAAGGGCAAAAATCACCAAGGTGGAAAATTAGCTTTGACATCAAATGTTTATATGCAGTTTTTTTAAACAAATTATCATTTGTAAATACTTAACTGTGTTCATATCAACCACACATAATAAATAATGTTTCAAAAGTAAAACATATTCATTATTATTTAAAAAAAAAACTACAACAAGTCATTTCGAGAACGTGTCCTAAGCAATCATCAGAAACTAACAAAGAAAATATTCATAAAATAAAATAAATTGAATGGTTTTTCTTACTAACTGATCTTTAATTTTATCTAATATCAAGTAATATTTCCTTAAGTTTTCGCGACTTGTATACATAAATTACGTTTTAACAGTTTTAAGCGCGGCAATTTATTTGATTTTTGTTTTTCCGACGTTTCGGCCCCTTTTCAGTGGCCGTGATCACGGAAGACAAAGATGTCAAGTGTCAACGAGTATTGTTAAAGTTTTATTTAGCCTACCGTAAACTTGTTAATTTTAATTATTTAGTTTTAATTTTGTTTATGCTTATTATATTATGAAAAACAAAAATCAAATAAATTGCCGCGCTTAAAACCGTTAAAACGTAGTTTTATTATCATTTCAAGTAATTTTATGTATCATTAGAGAAAGAAAAGAAATTAAAGAAAATCAAGTCATAATATTATGTTCGACAATGTGAGCGTCATTTGAGTGAAAGCAGTTTTTCTCACCCTAAAAAAAAATTAACGCAGCCTTTAAATGTCTATGGTACAGTGCAAAGAGTACAATGTATATATAAAAAGTACAGTGTATACCCCGTTTACGATAACTCGACCCGCAGAGTTACCAAATTATAAAAATTAACATTACTTAATATCATATTATAAAATAGGTTATAAATATAAAAAAAATGCAAAAAGTAATTTTTATTTTTTGTTTCAATTTTCTAGTAATCATTGCGATTGTAGGAATTTTTGACGCTAGCTTAAGGTGGTTAATATTTTTGTTTGTTGGTAACTCTGCGCGTCAAGTTATCGTGAACGGGGAATAGTGGAAGATGTAATAAACAAAATGGCTGTCAAGAGAGTTTTTCGCCTAAGTAATTGAAAATAAATGTTAAGTACCTTTCGATTCATTATTTACAGAGCGTACATCAATAGGTCATTATATAGGGAATGCGTTTATTAACTCGGAATATTGAAAAAATACGATATATAATGTTTATTTAGAATAGTAATCTCAATTTTTTTTACATTAAACAAGCCCAACATGACGTCAAAGATGGCTGCCGTTTAAAAAGGGCGAGTTTATTTGAAAAAGTCAATTCGTGATCGGTTATTTCGGGAACGCTCCCGGACTTGACGTAGCGTTCTCGAAATGATGACGACGTTCCCGAGATGATTATTGCATTACTAATGTGATATCTGTTTTAACTATTGGCTAATTGAGTTAGTATATGTTGTTGTGCTAACATATTTTTAATAAATGGTTTACTTTTTAGCAATATTGAAGTCTAATGAGGTTGCAAAAAAAAACGTTCGAAAAGCAACTGAACAAAAAAATATTATAAATATTATTGTATTTATAAATACAAATAAATGGGATAAGAGTTTCCTAAATGCTAACCCGAGATATAAGCTAGCTCTGTCTTGAGTTTTATTTAAAGCCATTCAGTACTTTTCTCTCTAACAGACACAAAAAATTCGAATAATGATAAATACATAAAACTATAATAAATATAAACTTAAAAATAAACTACAAACTATATTAAAAACTAAAACTGAATAAAAAAGAGAAAGATACCTAAAGATAAAATATTAGTTCCACACCACTGTCGCTTACCGGGAACGTTCCCAAAAGGCTGGCAGTGTTGCTTAATCTTTGAGCAAAATAGACGCCAGCCTTCTGGTAGCGTGTTTCGTCTGCTAAACCTTTGACGACGTCACGGTAGACCAAAAATTCTAATAATTGTACTTTTGGAATATATAGATAAACAACTCGTCTTCACCAAAGTATAGAAAACAAAAAGGTAAAAGGTAGTACAACAGGCTGCGCTAAAAAGCAATTTCTACCAAACAACCCTTGGAATATGTTGGTCTGAATTAGCTCCCGTCACATTTTTAAATTTATTGTAAAACTTGAACTCTTTACAGGTTTACTATAGTATAGATACATAAATGTCAATACACCTAGGGATCGCTGAAATAGATATAAAGATTGCCGCGATTGGGGTGGCCGCCATATATGTAGGTAATTAGGGCTTGAAAGTTTTTTCAATGTACATGGCTCGACACGTACTAACGCTGATTTTGTTAACTAGCAATACAATTAAATCGAACTTAGAACAAACTAATACTACATGCCCAACCCGTTCCGTGCCGACGGGACATTTCAGACCCTTTTGTATAACGAAATGATTCTCCGTGACGTGAAACACGCACGTCGTGTCCGCAACAAGTGACAACCGTGACACGGTGACGTGACATCTTTATTTCAGCACATCATGCCCTCATTGTTCGGAGGCGGCGTTTACCGAATGTTTTATGAACCGTGAGGAGGATGTCTAATGAGGTACTCTGTTTTGAGCACAAGTAGTGTAAAATGGATCGCTTCCTTCATGGCCATTGTTCTTTGTTGAATGTTTAGCTTTTTAATTCCTGTTTTTTAATAGTTGTTTTTTGTTGCCTAAAGCAGGCCAAACAGGCGAACGGCTCACTCTATATGAAAGTGGTAACCGTCGTCTATGGATATTAACAATACCAGGGACGTTGCGGTCATATTGCCGGCCTTGAAGAAATCTTATACGCCTTTGTTCCTCCAGATCATTGTCCGACGCGGAATAAACGTTCTAGAGAAACCTTGCGTAGTTGAGCATGGTACCTCGAGGTTCCGCCAAAGGAGGATGTGCCGGCACCCAAGGGTAGCTTTCGACCTTCGGCGTGAACTAATCCCTGGGTAAAGGTTTTCCATCCGCCTGTAATGCCATCGAGAGGAGAGAGCGTCGTGTACCGCACGCGCTTATGGATCAGCGCACACAGAGAAGAATAATCCCCGCGCGGTCTTGGGAATTTTCTTAACGGATCGTGTATGCTCGAGCTTGCGCACGGCCTCGCGAGCCTGCGCGAGTAAACCATTCTGGGTTACTACTCTGCAGTAAACATGCCAGTTTGTCGCGAAAGTTCGTCAACGATGGTGGACTGGGATATGATTATAATTGTGCTAATAATGTCTGGATTAATATAGAATTTATGGTAATAATGCTTAATAATAATTATGATTCCTCATGTCACAAAATCAGACTCCTGTATCATAATTTGGGTCAGAAAGATACTCATGTATTGTGTAATATGCTTTATTTATTAATAATTGACTTGATGTTGAGTTCCTTAATTTTCAGTAGTAATTTATTGTAAATTTTAGTCGCTATACAGAATAGACTGTTTTGAAACAAAGTTTTTTCCTTCAAGAAGTGAACGCAGGTAGCTGTTATGTCGTTTACTGTTGCATTTAGTGTATAAATGTAGATTATTTTTAACAAACAAAGCAACTTCATAAATGTATAATGATGGTTATAATTATTATTCGTTATGTAGGTACTTCGAATTCAAAATCTAAAAAAATGACGTCATCCCCCTTTAAACTTAGTGACAACACTGAAAGTACGCGTACGACGCGGGCGCTGACTCGACGCCGCGGGAGGATTCCCGCGTATCTTCGAGGATGTGTTTGTCAGGTTCAAGCATTTATGTACTTTATTGTAATAATTTTAAAGTTTATTTTCAAGTGCGTTAATAAAATCCTCTCCTCTGCGCTCCGTTCTGTCTGCGCTGACCCTATCTCTCTTTCCGTGGGGCGAGTTTCAAACCACTCCACGCTGGACTTGAGAATGATGACGCCAGGGGCTTATGCTTCCCCCGGCAGTGTTGTTGCCCATAGGGCCTGCGCCTGCCAAGGCATGCGAAGTTGGTCAAGCTTCCACTTTCCCATAGCCCTGGCATTATGTGAAGGAAGGAACACCGAGAGGTTTTAATTGGTATCCACGATCGTGGCGTGGCAATAGCATTTCTTGCTTACGGTGCTAGTGCCACCCCAACATGGCGAATCTCATACTTTCCATCGCGCTTCTCCCACGGGGAAGGGAAATCCGTTTAAATACTATCCCCCGCGGTGGATAGTTCTCAAACTGATTTCCCACGTAAACGAAATCTCGAGGTTAAAGTTTTGCAATCACTCTAATGCTCTTAAGGTCTTTTAGACTAATGGCATATGAATGAAACTTGGTCGACTCAAACTGTGGGTTGTTTTGTCGCCTTTTACGGTAGGCCGCCCGGCCAATCCAGCAGGTTGATCGTCCTGTCTGCTGAACTCATCCAATAAAAAACTGAAAAGTACATTAGAACTTGGCTACTGATGCTGGTACACAATTAGGGTTGGTATGGCGGCATACTCTAGATCAGGATTGGTAGCAATACAGGCGAGCAAATGCCTTACCTGGTTGTAAGATTCATATCTTTGGAGAGGCGTCCCGGCCGCAGAAATAGTATTCATTCTCATTTCCTGCATAGATGACCTAACCTTGAGATTATAAAATTTATATGTAAAATTTTTGTGTTTGTCTGTTGGTTACTAAAAAAAACCAAGCAATAGCACGAGGCGTCAAAACCTTTTAAATTCCGAAGTCATTGACCCACCCCTCTTAAAATTGATTTTAGGCCTCCCTAGAGATCTCTAAATCTAATCAACACTAAAGTAGTTGGAGTCTCAACGCACCAAAGACGCCGTACCAGGAATAATAGATGAACAAGGCCACCAGCAAAGTTCAACAACGCGTAATGCACTATTCAAGTTTGATACAAGTATTAATAGCAAGTTACAAGTTAATTTTGTAAGTTCAGCGGTTTTGGGAATCTAGCAGACAATATCTTAAAGTCGAACAATCTAAAGAATGTAATTTTTTTTGCATTCTTTATTAATTTTGGTGAATGACACAAATCTACAGACTGACTTCAAAATAGTAAATATGAAGTAAAGAATTCTGAAAATTGAAGGTAATAGAGTAGATTTAAAACAAATACAGTGTAAACTCTAACGAGACTGAAGGGATTGTGCGTTTTATAGCGTTATAGAGAGTTGTCGTTAAATGGAGAGAAGTCTGTTCTTTTTGTCTGACGTCTTTTGCTGCACCAGTAATTTTGTTGTATTTTTTTACTTATTTTATTCATACATACATACATACATACATAACTTCACGCCAGTTCCCTTGCGGGGTAGACATGATCAACAGAGCGCCATTTAGGCCCATTCTTACACACCTCACTTGCTTCTTTGACATTCATAACTCTTGTCATGCACGCTCGTCTGTTCTTAAGGCTCCTGACATCACCCTCCGCTAGTACACGATCAATTTGATCATGGAAGGTGTGTCGTGACCTTCCACTACTTATTTTATTACTACTTACTATTATATTATTACTTATTTTATTCATATCTCGCGATATTGAGGCATCTTTGTGGTAAAGGAAATACTTTGAAATTTCGGTATGCATGATGCCGTCAGTCGAGTTTATTACGGGTTAGGATAATAAAGCGATAAAATAACGTTCACACTTTTACTAATTTTGGCAACTTAAAATGTAATTTTTGCTTAATTGTTGTCGTTATTGAAAGTGGCTGTAACGCTATATAGAGTGTATCACATTGTATGGAAGACAAGCTGAACCAACCAAAGCAAGGTGATTTCGACGCTTAAGGGAGTTTGCCGTTATATCGAGTGACGTTACATGGAGTTTACGCTGTACTTTTAAATGACAGTTTGGACATATAATTATATTTTGAGTAGATTTTGAGATTGGGATATTTTTTATTTTATACTTTTTTTTTTAAATACTTTGCTATTAAAAACGTGTTTAAGTGTTTTTGTCATTTAGCAACAATTAGTCCCTCTAAGGAGCCCTTCTTAGTTTATGTTTAACTTGACTTTTTAGAAACGATTTTGGTGAACAATTTTCGAAATTATTTTGTTATGAGTATTTCTTTAGACGTGCGTGCATGACAAGAGTTATGAATGTCAAAGAAGCAAGTGAGGTGTGTAAGAATAAGCCTAAATGGCGCTCTGTTGTTCGTGCCTACCCCGCAAGGGAACTGGCGTGAAGTTATGTATATATGTATGAGTATTTATTTAATTTATTAATATTAGTTAATAATAACAAATTTAAAAGAAATTATTTTAATTAGAAACAATGAAACAAATATATGTATATTACATAAATTATCCTTCTATTTTACATGTGTAGTAAATTATAATCAATGTGATAAAAACATTATAAATAGTACCTATATTGGTCCCAAATCGTTGTCTTTGGGAACAATCCCACGCTGGACGCCATTATTGCGTAATTATATGAAATTATTTAAATCTATTCACACTTATAATTCCAAGAACTCCCCAGCAACATTGATTAAGACCCATGTCAGTACCAAGGGGATTTTTTCAGTGCCCTCATTAATACCCTTCGCTCTTAGCGTCTGCCATTTTAATTCACGGTTGAATTATGAATTATGACGTCATCCTTCACGGGTAATTCAGACACGCCCCGGTACGTGCAGAAAATGTCAAGCCGGCAGCCTCATGGAATCTTGAAAGGGTTTCTTTTTAACTTGCCGCTATGACGGGGTGAACATTATAACTAATCAAAAAGACGTATTTGACGTCGACTGACATTCCGTCTTTAAGGTATTTCGTATTTACTTAAAGAGCAGTTTATTTAAAGAGCAAACATTCACATTAGTTGCATTGCTTTACATTTTTATCAAGGCGCTCAATCCCAATAAAAAAATCTAACCTAAAAAAATATCAATAAATAAACCTATTCTATTTTTAAATAGACATATTATAATCATTATATTAATACGTGAAGCAAAAACTTTGTACCTTTGTTTGCTTCACGTATTAATACTATATATTAATACGAGAATACAGATATACAATGCAAAAGTGGATGGATGCAGAAGTCGTGGAAGGCCACGACACACCTTCCATGATCAAATTGATCGTGTACTAGCAGAAGGTGATGTCAGAAGCCTTAAGAACAGACGAGCTTGCATGACAAGAGTTATGAATGTCAAAGAGGCAAGTGAGGTGTGTTATTCTTAAGCCTAAAGTGCACTCTGTTGTTCGTGCCTACCCCGCAAGGGAACTGGCGTGAAGTTATGTATGTATGTATTAATACGAGAGTCTATACTCTTAATAAAAAACAATATCCTACAACTATTGGTTACATTTAACTTATTATGATTTTGAAAACAGAACTGCACAACCAAAGGTGAAGTAAACCCCAAAAGTTCTCGACAAAAAACTCCTAAAACACATTAATCTATGTCATTCTTTATTTGAAAATAAAACAAAATACACTCAAAAACCGTTTTTCCAATCCACTGAAACTAATAAAACTGTCGAGTACATTTCTTTAACGGCACCACTTTGTTATCATACAAAAGGCTGAAACAATAATTCAAAAGTAGCAAAGTCCAATTTTCCGCGGTTTTGACGCTACAATATCTATTCATGAGTTTTGGTGACATGCACATGGCGTGCAAACACATTATGCAGTTTATATATACCTTATTACAACGCGTTAGGGTTGAATTTATACAAATGACTACCAAGATTAAAGTTGCACAGGATTTGAAGCGATAGGGCGGCCATGTTTTGTTTTAATTTTTGTTTTACATCAAGTTTTCCTACCTTATTTTTTTTTTACTTTTCCTGGATTATATTGCTTTGAATAGAACCTTTGAAATTTTATTCAAATGAGCTTGAATAATTTGACTTCTTTGTGAATAATATGTAAATGAACTCATTTGTGTAACAAGTCATTTTCGAGAGGCAGTTTGATGACCCTTTCTCACATATGTTAAATTGTTACGCTAGCGAAACTTTGTTCGCGTAACTATGATAATGTGTTTATTGGTGAATTGCAATGGCAGCAGTCATTGCAATTCACAAATAAACACATTTTACACGCTTATTTGTTACTTTTGTTATTGTGTGTGACATTTAATGATGTTTTTTTTTTTTTTATTGCAGGAGTTCAGCAGACAGGCACACGGCCCACTGGATGGAAAGCGGTTACCATCGCCTATGGACATTTGCAACACCAAAGGTGCTACAAATGCGCTGTTGCTCTCTTAAGTGAGTCTGGAACCTGGTCACTAATGCCGGAACACAACCGAAAGTTGTTATGGCGGCATGCTCTAGACCAGGGGTGGTAGCCATCCAGTCGGGCAAATACCCTACTACCTGGCTGTGGGTTGTTTAGTCGCCTCTTGCGACAGGCCACCCGGCCGCAGGAAATTGTATTCTTTCTCCGTTCCTGCACGGATAAAATGATGTATGTTTGTGTTGTGATGTACCTTAAGAATAACTTATTATATTAATTATTAAATAATAATTAATTAAGCCTTAAGAACAAACGAGCGTGCATGAAAAGAGCTATGAATGTCAAAGAAGCGAGTGAGGTGTGTAAGAACAAGCCTGAATGGCGCTCTGTTGTTCGTGCCTACCCCGCAAGGGAACTGGCGTGAAGTTATGTATGTATGTATGTATGTGTATTAATTTATTCTAGTTTTAATACTAAACTTATACTAATGTAGAATGTATCTGTTACATGCTGGTGTTGCGAGGAAGTGCATGTGCAGTGTGTGCCTTATGTCTATACCTATATATATTATCCTAACTAGTGCTATGTATGTTGTTTGCCTTTCTGTCTCTGGGTTAATAATTTTTAGCCTCTGTGTGTTATGGTTTGTTTGTGAAGTGTGCGTGTAATTCAATGCGGTGGTAGTGCGCGTTGGTGTGGGTATGTGTGTAAGTTTTTTTGCTAGTTGTATGTTTGTAACTTTGTGTGATGTTATAATATATTGTTTGTTGTGACAATGTATGTAGATGGAAATCGGTTACCATCGCCTACATTTGTAACACCAAAGGTGCTACCAATATGCTGCCACTCTTTAAAGGGAGACTGGAACCTGGTCACAAATACCGGAACATATAAAGTGTATTTTATAAAATATATAATTATATATTTAACAAAGAAAACTTCTGCATACATATCATTTATGTATTTATTATTAAAATGTAAGTAATTTTACTATACGTCTCGTATACCACAATCGCCATTAACAACTCTATTTATTCCTGGGGTTGTCAGGAAGAGATGGCTTTTTAGCGACAAGACCGCCCTTTGTGCATAGTTAGGTATAGTTTTAGTCTTAAGTTCATCGTTGTATTGGTGCACTATAAAGTGTTATCTTCTATATTTATTAAAATTACGGCGAATATGATGTACAAATATACTTATATATAAATGCTTTTTGATCGAATTCTTATATTTTTATATGATACCTATAATTTTATGTCTAATTCAGCGTTTTTAGGCATGCTTTAATTTTTGACGATAGATGATATTTTTTACATTATTTTACTTTCTTCAAATTAATATCCATTTGTTATTTTTGAATCCTAAGCTTTTAGACTGAACACAGAATAAATTCAAGAACACATGGGCTGCTTTCTCTTAATTATTTTCTATCAATTCTAGTTTAAATGGTCACCCTAAATCAAGCCTAGTTTTTCCATCGGTTGATAAATCCCTACGCGGGCCACCAGCGAACGTGTTTATGGATTTATGTTCTTACACATTCATTACTCTATGACTATAAAGTAGATCATCATAAGGAATACTCATCGAATTCACAGTCATGAGTACCGGTAGCGTAGTAGCTAGTGTAGGCGTCGCGAACACAGGGCACGGATTCCAATCCTGACCGGAACGCATGCGCACCATTTAGGCAGTTTTCTGATCTAATGTGCATATTGTTACAATTACCACATGCTATCTACGGTGAAGTTAAACATCGTGATGAAACTTGCACATCGAGATAACAGATGTGTCAAACAGGCAATAAAAAGTTAGATAAATATTTAATACATTTCTTTAGTAAATATATATAATACTTAATTTATTCATACATCTAGAATTACTTTAATATCAGCCCATAAATGTCCCACTAGCAGAAGGTGATGTCAGGAGCCTTAAGAACAGACGAGCTTGCATGACAAGAGTTATGAATGTCAAAGAGGCAAGTGAGGTGTGTAAGAATAAGCCTAAATGGCACTCTGTTGTTCGTGCCTACCCCGCGAGGGAACTGGCGTGAAGTTATGTATGTATGTATGTATGTAAATGTCCCACTGCTGGGTTCGGGCCTCCCATTATAGGGGGAACGGACAGTATACCCGCCACGCTTATCCAAGGCGCCTTGGCAGGTTTGATACATCGTTTATCTCTATGTGCAGGTTGCATCACGATGTATTCCTTCACCGTTGTTAGCACGTGGTAATTGTAACAATAGAAATAGTATTACTATAATTAAAATAGATTTAAATAAAACAAATTTGGTTTATTAAGAATTTTGTATTATTGATTTATATAGAGCATTTAATAGACTTTAATATTATGAATTTATTTATCTTAACATCTGATTTTTAACTGTGATCTACTTATGTATTACATATATTATTTTTCTACTATTGGCGTGGGCGGGAATGCGGGAATAAGAGAGAAGGAAAGGTCGTCGCACTAGACACGCTACGAACGATGCGGGCTTCACAGCGGCAGGCACGTCTTCCTCGTGATCCTTTCTTCACGTCTTGCGGTTCCTTCGACGAGTGGATCAGCTAAAACGGTACAGATGGCACCTTCCAGCACGCGAATGGTTATAAGCGGATGTAGTACGCGGCACAACTCAAAACGCGGCGTGTATTTCGCGAAGCAGAACGTAGACTGTCACGTTACCTAGTGACAGATGCGGCAATGATATTCTGCCTGTTAATTGCCCTCGTCCTGTTAATAGTAGTGTTCTTTTAACTTTATCGCATAAGTCATTTGTATATATTCTTTGTAAATTCTTGACTGTGAATAAAATTATCTTATAACAGATTGTATAATATATACTTATATATAGGTATGTATATATATATATGTGTATATATATATATATATATATATATATATATATATATATATATATATATATATACATATATAGTTAATACACCTTTAAACATTTGTATGCAATCTGTTGTTGTTAACACTCGGAAATAATCGTCAATCGAATGTCGCGTCACATCTCTAAACGTACCAAATCGATGTCATATGTCATCCGTACTGTCCTGGGCCCCGAGTCTGACTCAAATTGGAATCGCAACTTTTAACGGTTTTAGTAGTCTGTAAACCGTTTCGGCTTAGTATTGAGTCAATCTTGACTTGGCCGAGACTAATTTAATATCAATTTTCGAGACTACGGATATTTGACCATTGGCCGTCGGATAGATCTTGACTCGCACTGGCATGGTTTTTTTTGTTATGAAAGTTAGACTTAGGGCCCTGTTTGAAATCGATTCTGATAGACCGATCAAAGTTTGGTGGTAATGTGAAACGTTTCTTTTAGTACAGTATAGGGAACTGGTTCCCAATAGTACATGATTTAACATTGATTTTATAGTACATATAAGTATATTATACTTAGAATGATTTGAAGTTGGTTATTATTTAGTTTTGTCCTTTGCTCTTATGTTTTGTTGTACATGTGTTTATTGTATTGTATTAGATTGCCAGACATTTATTTTTATTTTTAATTTACCGGCCAAAATTTAAATCATCTGGATTTTCTACACACTCGACATTTGCAAAATCAATGCATAAATGGCATTGCAGCCATCACCAAAAAAGGAAACAAAGAGGCGGCGACCAAATAGGTCGGCGTTAATATCTACAAAGTATAAAGTAAGTGATACGGTTTTTGGGATATTTGAATGTTCGAAGGTCCTGTCACATTTTCAAAATGTCGCCACTCGATAATGTTTTCCGAGTCTCATCTAGTAAAAAAAAATCTTTAACACAAAACGTAAAATGTTAACTGAAACCGAATTATTGAGTAGCTCCCGCCATGAAATTAAAATGAAGCGGCGAGACCTCCGTGACAGTGCACTATGGAGTCGGATTACGCCTCAATCACAATTCAACTGCACACCATGTGGTTCGTGATCACACATAAAAGTTCGGCCACGTTTAATTAATTGGAATTTTTCGCTGTAACTCACTGATATTGCTGCACTTTGGCTGGAAAATACTTTTATACAGAGATATTTGAATTGCTTTTTTGGGCCGCTGCTCAAATAAGTTGGATTTTTATTATATATACATTTTTATACATACATTTTTATATATAAATTTTTATATATACATTTTTATATATACAAAGATCACTTCTTTTGTAAAATAGAATTATGTATGAAACTTCGTTGATGTTTCTTCATTGTAGTTATACCATTTTCATGTACTAAGATTAAACTTACTGCTTGATCTAGGATAATGTTATAGTTAGAGGCCGTTTCACAAAAATGTAGCGATGGGCTTGATGCGTGATGCAATATTGTTATTATTGTTAAATGTTGATAGATAATATATGTATATATACTAGAATATGCCCGCGACTTCGTCTGAGTATGAATTGAAATTCCCGCGGGATCCCCGGAATAAAAAATATCACAATGATTATCAATCAGTAAAAAAATTATAATTCAATTTTTTTAATGTGTTCATTTTAATTCATTCCCAAAAAGAATCCACGGGTTTCCCAGGATAAAAACTAGCGCAGAATGTAAGAATTAGCTATGGATCATTGAACACTGCTTCGAAATAGGCCCAGTAGTTTTAACGTGAATCCCGAACAAACAGACAAGAAATCTAAAAAAAATTGCATCGTGTTCTCCATGTTTATGTAGTCTATTCCAGTTGTTTTTATTAATAGCTTCAATATACAGACACGGCATGTTTTGAATTTTATAATATTGCTAGCGGCCCCGGCAGACGTTGTCCTGCTCTGATAAAATAAAAATCTACCATCACCTACCGGTTCCAATTGTGGATTTAAACCATCCGAGGACCCACTCAAACACAAAAACAAAATCGCTCCAGGTGATTATGAGGATTCTAGAACCCGATCTCAGCGCCACCTACCGGTTCCAACGGGATAAAAAGTATCCTATGTCCGTCTCCTGGTTCTAAGCTACGTCCCCACCAATTTTCAGCCAAATCGGTACAGCCGTTCTTGAGTTATAAATAGTGTAACTAACACGACTTTCTTTTATATATATAGATATATATAGACAGAGAGAGAGAGATAATGCTTTATTGCACACCAAAATATATAATTGCAAAACAGACCATATTTATAATATTTTCTAGGCAATACAATAGGCGGCCTTATCGCTCAAAGCGAGATCTTCCAGGAAACCTAAATAAATAAAAATAATCAGGCAATGTAGGTGGTGCAGGAAAAGGCAATAGATACATAAATACTCAAACTGGTTTAAGAATGAAATATATACATATAAACATACATACATACATACATACATAACTTCACGCCAGTTCCCCTGCGGGACATCACCTTCTGAATGGTTACCTATTCGCTTTCGCCGGAATGTTCTATAAGTTGCTTACTCTCACTTTTGCACAATATCCTTTATAATCCCTGTTCTCCCCCATATTTAAAGGAACTTTTTAGTTTTCTCTATCAATCTCATTCCTGCAATTTGCGCTCAAATGAAAATCTTTTGTTAACAACACCTGCACACACTTCATCCTTCGTAGGAAATTCTTTTGCCGTACAGGCTGTTCGACTGTGGAACCCCTCCCCTTTCCAATCAGACAAGCTAAATCAATGACTACATTTAAACGTATGGTCACTGACCATTATTGGTCTATTAAATAAAAATTGTTGCATTAAATGAATGTATCTATTATTCGTATATATATTTATAATATCATCGTATATCTAATTATATATGTATGTATATATGTATATCTGTATATATGAGTAGATAGTACTTTATTTATATCTTATTTAATTTTTTTTGTAATACACCACCAAAAATCTTATATTGAAATTTCGTTTCAAATCTCCTTAGACACCGGGTTGCCTGGAAGAGATCGCTATAAGCGATAAGGCCGCCCATTGTTCTAATGCAAATGTATCCATATCAATTGTCTAGATTTAAGATTATGGTGAACAATAAATTTTATTTCTTCAGGGCAGAACAACGTCTGCCGGGACAGCTAGTCTATACTATATAAAAGAAAGTCGTGTTAATTACACTATATATAACTCAAGAACGGCTGTACCGATTTGGCTGAAAATTGGCGGGGAGGTAGCTTAGAACCAGGAGACGGTCATAGTATAGGACTTTTTATCCCATTGGAACCGGTAGGTGGCGCTGAGATCGGATTCTAGAATCCTCCTAACCTCACCAAAATCGCTCCAGATGAGAGCGATTTTGGTGATTTTGTTTTTGTGTATTTGAGTGGGTCCCCGGATGGTTTAAATCCACAATTGGAATCGGTAGGTGACGCTGGGATTGAGTCCTAGATTTTTACCAACGTCTGTCGGGGCCGCTAGTTAATAATACAAACAAACAAAAAAGTACTTACATTGTAGGGCTAATAATAGGTTTTTCTATCAAGTTAAATTGTGAGCAAACGAGCGAAGTAAATTTGTGTAAAAATGCAATAAATGTATACATAAGTTAATTAGTGAAATAAGTACACACATAATTATAATAATATATGGAACCTTAGGAAGGGGTTACATATTTGTGCCGTTTCGAGTTGAAACATTAGGTCCGTGGGGTCCATCGGCAAAGAGTTTATTCAAAGAGATTTGCAAGAAACTTTTTGATGCCACCCGTGATCAGAAGACTGGCTCATATTTCGCCCAACAAATAAGCATCGCCATACAGCGCGGCAATGCAGCCAGCCTTTAGGCACGCTCCCATCTGGCAGCCATTTGTTACACACTCTATAATCGCTTATACTATTTATAATTTAGTTTTTAATTGTATTTTTTAATTACGGTTTATGTTTAAATAGGATAAATCATACATACATAGCTTCACGCCAGTTCCCTTGCAGGGTAGGCACGAACAACAGAGCGCCATTCAGGCTTGTTCTTACACACCTCATTCGCTTCTTTGACATTCATAGCTCTTGTCATGCACGCTCGTCTGTTCTTAAGGCTCCTGACATCACCTTCTGCTAGTATACGATCAATTTGATCATGGAAGGTGTGTCGTGGCCTTCCACGACTTCTGCATCCATCCACTTTTGCATTGTATATCTGTTTTGTCATTCTTTCCACATGCCCGAACCACCGGAGCATTCCTTTCCTTACCTTCACCCCGACACTCTCTTTCAGACCAACTCTCTCAGTATAAATAATTCCACATAAAAAAAAGATTATAGTTCTTATGCTTCTAAATTTCTATGTTTTACATATTATAACAAATACATATGCATACAGAGATGTCTAAATAAAATACATTGCTAGATACATGTAAAAATATAATGTATTTTTAAAATTATCATTAGCTGCTTTCTATTGCTTATAAGAAACCAGATGAAACCATAAATATAAATTCGTATAGAAGCGAAAAGAAAATTGCAAATGATTGGATATAAACACAAAAAGGTTATCGACAAAAAATAAGCAAACTCATCTGGAAACTGATTTAGGGCGTGGGGCAGTCAGTCAATCCGGGGCGGGCCTCCCTAATTGGAAGGAGCTTCTTGGGGAGGGGAGGATTGGAGATTTTCTCTTAAGTGCACTGATATTGAAGTATTTAGACTTGTTACACTGATTGTTTGTCATTTCAACCACGTTAATTATTAAAATTTTTACTTTACTTGTTCGTCCGGCAGACGTTATTATGTCCAGAAAAATAGAACCTGTTTGCAGCGCCACCTACCGGGTCCAAGTGCGAATCTAAACCATCCAGAAATCCACTAAAACACACAGACAAACATACAAAAAATTCGTGAAAATCAATTGTCTTTAATTTATATATATCATTTGTACGTGTCGGGAATGGTTTGCAACTTCAATTATTGCGCAGCGCCATCTATTACAAACGTAAGTGTTCCAGTAAATAACAACCAAGCGGATGAAGCGATTTGCTTCCAATTTTCTAAAGCGTACCGCTGACGAGTAGAACTCCTTACCGTCATCTATTTTTCCTGAAACCTACAATTTAGGAGTCATCAAATATCCCTCGAACAGGTATTTACTAGATAAACGTGCTCCATTTTATACTGCACTTATAAACCCACTATAAAACACACAATATATACTATAAAATATATTTGGTCTAGCCAAATATAGCTAGATAAATAACATTTTTCAAAATTTTGCCTACATTTAAGAACGCACTCAGAAAACACTACTCTACTTCATATAATGGGCCTAAATGGCGCTCTGTTGTTCGTGCCTACCCCGCAAGGGAACTGGCGTGAAGTTATGTATGTATGTATGTATGTATGTACTTCATATATATGTATATATATATATATATATATATATATATATATATACATTTATATATATATATATATACACATACAAACACATATATATATATATATATATATATATATATATATATATATGTTTGTATGTATTTAATTTATTAAATATGCACTTTAAGTATGTTTGTTTATGATATACCTAATAATCTGCACCACCTACATCGCCAGATTAGGTTAAACTATTCCTTAAGTTAGGTTGCCTGGAAGAGATTGCTTTAAGTGATAAGGCCGCCTATTGTCTCTACCATGACAATATTGTAATTGTGTATTTTTGAAATTGTATACTTGGTGAGCAATAAATTGTTATCTATCTATATTTTTATTATGTACTAATAGAAAAAATTATTTCATAGTAAAGCTATATTTAATTGTCTAAAAAGAGTCTCCACTTGCACAAATATAAAATTATTTTTGAAAACAAAAGACAAATAAGTGATGTAGATATAAAACAAAGCTTTGATAAAAAGGGTTCGATCATTAACGGTACCCTTTACCGTCCTTTGTCATCATATTTCAAAAATAAAATTACGACTTTTGATGTAATAACGTTTTCAGTACAACCAAACGCTTTCAACTTACTCGTATATTTGCTTCTATGGAAAAGTTTTAACAATCCGTACGTATTAAAACAACAAAGTAGGCATGTGCTTGAATAGAAATTTGTGAAAGTATATCACTAATTCTTTAAGAATTAGTCAATAAGGTGGTTGACACTAAAATCAATTAAGATGCCTTTTATCATCTTACAAAACATCACGCTCTCATAGATTTTGTACGAGTTTACAAAATTCTGAAGTCATAGTTTTGTACACGATAGTTGTGGAGAGGATTAGTCGCTGGTTCATATCCGGCTCGAAGGACCAATGATTCATGGAGGAAGGACTGTGTATAAAGAAACGCTGACAGTAGTAATAGTAGTATTGTATTTTCTTTTTTATTTTATATTTTGTTATGACTAGAGAATACAATCCCAGATTCCCGGCCGTTTTCTGGCCCCGAAAATCCCGGGACTTTTATTGACTAATGTCAGGATTTTCGGGATCGGCACAAACAGGTCTAGTTTGCATTCTGTTTGTGCATTGACAATGACCTTGCCTAATAATTGTATTTAACAAACGCTTGCATGACAAGAGTTATGAATATTTTCTTAAGTTTTCGCGACTTGTATACATAATAAAACTACGTTTCAACGTAGAACGTTCTTCCGTGATCACGGCCACTGAAAAGTGGCCGAAACGTCGGAAAAACCAAAATCAAATAAAATTACCGCGCTTAAAACCGTTGAAACGTAGTTTTATTAAGAGTTATGAATGTCAAAGAGGCAAGTGAGGTGTGTAAGAATAAGCCTAAATGGCACTCTGTTGTTCGTGCCTACCCCGCAAGGGAACTGGCGTGAAGTTATGTATGTATGTATGTATGTATGTATGTATTACATAACGACTGTACGGTTTAGAATGTGGAATTTGAAAAACAACAAATGCACAACCACTTACCTTGTTTCCTGTGCTGCGGGAAACTTTAGATTGTGTAACTGGCACTATTTCTTGATTGGCTAGAGGATTAGCCAATTGTATATTTTGGAACATACTTGAAATTGACGAAGAAAACAGGAAGGTCGATGCAGCACCTGCGAATTGGACGTTATGAAATACGCGGAAAATTGATTGTACTAATAATATTTCGGCACAACGACTAAAAATAACCCCTGGATACGCCGTACGATACGTACTACACAGGTATAGCCCTAATAATATGTTTTTCGTAGAACCTGTAGAACTTAAAAGGGACTTCCTCGCTCGGAATTCTCCAATACAATATTAACAAGTAAAATGAGCCTGTTTGAAAATGGCGGAGTTCGTGTTTATCACTTAGAAACAGCATAGAAATATGTATTGACTATTCCTCCAACTAGTGTAGAACCTGAGCGAGCGTTATCAGCTGCTGCTTACGTTGGCAACAGACTATGAAGCAGAGTGGGATGGCAAACGTTAGATGCTTTGATATTTCTGAAAATGTATTTTCTAAATTCTAAATCCGTTTATTGTTTCGCCTTTTTTTCTTTTTTGACTATATTGTGATTTGTGTTCTGTGCGGTTTGTGAAACAATATTAAAAACATTTTTTAAGAAATTACTAGTTTTTTTTTTTTATTTGAGCCCAATTAGAAATCTCATAGTTTAACCCCGGGACTCAGACATTTTCTCAATATAGGTGTCACCGACAGCCCCCTGTGTAGGGCATGCCTGGAGATAGAAGAAACAACCGCCCATGTCCTGCTTGAATCCGGAGAGGTGACCCAATACAGGGAGGGAGAAGTATCTGGCCGCCCCAGGTAGCCTCCGAGAAGTCTTCTTCCACGTCATGAAACTGGTGAACTTCCTGGAGGAGATGAACTGGATGCAGTAACACCTCATCCACCCTCGCACGCACAATAGGCGCTATGTCGTCGAGTTACAGAAACAACTCGCTCGCAGAAGAGGAAGAAGAAGAATCATCCCGGGATTACACATCAAAAATTCCCGTAATCCCGGGATTCAAAAACATGCTCAAGATTGTATTGATGCATGCTCTAATTATGACACATTACAAGGAGAAAAATAGAGTGAAGAAAAACAAAAGAAAATACAATAAATGTCAAATAATAAAAAGTAAACCAACTAAAGAGGTTGATTTCAACAATAGTGGAGACCTGATTGGATAATCATGTCTCCACTATTGTTGATCCGGATGGATCTAAGTTATACGGATTTGCGATTATCCGGATTGGCAATTACGATCAGTAATTCTGCTGGTTCGTTTCGCGTCTGTAGTTAAAAATGTCAATCTGTTTTTAAATACAGTTAGTCCTTTCCAGGGGCTTTCTCAGGCACTTATTGCGCTAGGACCGGTGTGGGCGTAACTATGTTCTAAGTCTCATGCCTTTTCTGCCATAAGCGCGGGGCCTTCGGAGGAGGGTGGTTTTAGTGGGTATTAGCCATTTAGGTTCGAATCTCCACACAAGCCGGTCGATGACTGTTTGGATTGCCCCTTTTGGGAATGCCTCCATGATCGACTATGGTCTAATCCCTTGCAAAGTACCCGGTACTGTGCGTAAATAGCATTTGCCCCACCTGAAAAAAAAAAGCTGGTCTTTCATACATTCTATATAGCATTACACCCACTGTCAATAACAAAAAAAAAAATAAGTAATAAAAAATACCGTTTAAGTTACCAAAATTAGTAAAAGTTGCGCAGCTGTGTTTTTTTATCGCTTTATTATCCTAGATAGTAATAAACTCGACTGTTGGCATCATGCATACCGAAATTTCTAAATACTTCCTTTATCACCCGGATATCTCAATATCGCAAGATATGAATAAAATAAGTAAAAAATACAACAAAACTACTGGTGCAGCAAAAGACGTCAGACAAAATTAACACACTTCTCTCCATTTAACGATAACTTTCTATAACGCCATAAAGTGCACAGTCCCTTCAGTGTCGTTATATAGAGTTTACAGTGTATGTACAAAAAAAATCTTCATATAATGAAATCATCCGGATTTTCAACTTGCGGAATGCCTTAGAACAACAATCAGTCCGGTTTATCGATTCTTCGCTGTATTTAATTACTGTTTAATTCCTATTAGCACATTATACAAGATATACAACTCCCACTTTATTCATAAATCAACAATTAACACGCAACACGTGACCTTCAAAATGTTTGACGACGTTGCACAACATCACCCACCCATCTCCAGGCCATGTTAAACAACGCTCAACTTCATTAATCCATTAAGGTGTTTTGAGAACATGAATTTTAATAACAAACGTCCCAAAAACTGACTCCTGGCCATAAACGTGACAATTAAAACTTTTAATTTGGCATTTCGTTGTTTATTTTGACAAAGTTAAGTTGTTAGCCAACGAAGTGAGAACCGGTTAATTAGTCTTAGACCCGCATTCTTGGAGAAAATCATATCTGGAGGAACATTTCCTGGTTAAATTACAAGTTAGATTCGGATATAAGGAAAGGAAGAAAGGCAGATGTATCAGGAGGCAAAATCTGGAAAGTAGCCAGTAGTCCAGCTTAACCAATGAATCCCCGTTATGTCATCTTCGGGTTTCAAGACATGGGACCGTTGATATAAAATAAATACTTTAAATATCTTCTGTACAGAAGTATTACTCCAAACTGTAAAGTTTGCGACCTATCGAGGAAGCTCCGCACTTATTTCCCAATAATAATTCCTTTTTCAAATATGTTAGGAGTAAAGAAAGGAGGATTAAATAAGTAAATTAATTACATAGATTAGCGATTAACGAAGTTAACTATTTGATTAACGGTGCCCAGCTATGTACACATTTTATATAACTATATTATAATATGAGTTATGTATAATTATACATACGCACACACATGCATATGTATAGCTGTACCCGGCAGACGTTGTCCTGACCGGAACTAATTATTAATTTAAATCATTCTCGAAACCATTTGAACAAAAACACAAAAATCATCAAAATTGGTCCCACCGTTTAGGAGTTTAGCGGTGTCTTTTACCGGGTCTAATTGTGAATCTATACCATCCCGGGACCCACTTGAACAGACAAAAAATAATTTCACCTAAATCCTGGAACCCGATTGCAGTGCCGCCTACCGGGTCCAACTGTGAATCTAAACCCACCCGGGATCTACTTGAACATACACAAAAAATTCATCAAAATTGCTTCAATCGTTCATCGTTTAGGAAGAGTTCAGTTACATACACACCAACCGAAGAATTTTGTATATTGTTACAACTTAACCCCCCCCCCCCCACATCCACGGTCCATTTTTCTATTGTACTCGCTCATTAGCATCATTAGCATCATTAGCCAGGTGTTACAAGCTAATTCGAGGAAACTGTGGCGGCGTTGCCGGGCGAATATACATTTTCATTTGCATTTGTGGAGCATAAAAGGACGGCCTGATAGAGAGAGGAAGACAGTCGAGCAAGAACTACGATCAAAGCAAGACGTGTGTACAATCGGGAATATAATAGTGACGGACTTCGCGCGTTTTATTGAATTACGACCTTCTGCATTACGTTTGGATTTGTTGTGTTCGGTTATATTTGTACCTGTGTTACACGTGTTTGTATAATTCTAATAAACTCTATAATAATTCCAACGGCATTTTAATTCGAGTCGTAACAATATGAAGATTTTTGGGCCACAAAACTTCGCGGGCGTCCTCAGAACACTCTACTAAATTTCACCCTACTAAATTTAAATTTCATCAGAATCTGATCAATGCTTTAGCAGCACATCGAGGACAAAGATACAAACATAGATTTTTATTTATATAGATATATAGATTTTTTAAGCCAGAAAACCTTTCGGGTGTCCTGAGACCACTTTCCCAAAGTTTTATTGTAATCTGATCAATGGTTTAGGAGCACATTAAGAACAAACATACGAACATTGATTTTTATTTATAAGATAAAGAAGGTATACACCGATTCACCAATACTTGAAAACAACCATATAAAATATGTCACATTGCCTGTGATCAAATATTTATAGTGTGTTCAGAAATTAATTTTGTGTCTAATCTTCGAAATGTATGGAAATAAATTTTGATTGATACATTTACTATGAGAATATACTTAATATGAGAGATAGATAGATAACATTTTTATTCGTGCAGGAACGGAGAAAGAATACAAATTTCCTGCGGCCGGGCGACCTGTCGAAGAGGCGCCAAAACAACTCACAACCAGGTGGTAGGGCATTTGCCCGACTGGACGGCTACCACCCCTGGTCTAAAGTATGTCGCCATAACAACCTTGAGTTGTGTTCCGGCGTTAGTGACCAGGTTCCAGTCTCCCTTAAGAGAGCAGCAGCGCATTTGTAGCACCTTTGGTGTTGCAAATGTCTATAGGCGATGGTAACCGCTTTCCATCAAGTGGGCCGTCTGGCTGGTCTGCTGAGCTCCTGCAATAAAAAAATAAAAATAAAATAACACTTTATTGTACACTAATTAAGTTCATGTTTGAACTTAAAGAGTAAAATTATGTCTAGTTATGTACAAAGGGCGGTCTTATCGCTAAAAAGCGATCCTTTCCAGACAAGACAACCCTAGGAATGAATTGAGATGATAATGGCGATGGTGGTATACGTAACATATAGTACGAACTACTTACATTTTAATAATAAATACATTATATATATATATATATATATATATATATATATATATATATATATATATATATATATATATATATATATATATATATGCAGAAATTTTATATATTACATAGATATATAGTTAATATACATAGAGAGTTGCAGTGAGAAAGTAAAAAGGTATAAGCGTCACTGCTACGATCGACGCACAATCAATAATAATAGCCGAAAACGGTTTAGGCCCTAAACTTTAGTGAGCGAGAGAAAGCTTATTGTGTGAGAAAGACAGGAGATAGGTTTCGTTCTCATCCCTACTCCGTGCTGTATACGGGGTGAGAAGTGACACAGGTAGATGCCTGGCGGGAGTAACTGATCAATCATCGACCGCCGAGAGTAGACAATTATTATAGTACTAATATCGCTATTAAAAAATAGGGGTTGATTGTAGAAGTGTGAAAATTTAGGGTTGTATGTATTTCTTAATGCCAAATCATAAAAAAAATCGATTCGAGCTCAACTTTTGTAGGCATAAAGAGTTTATGACCTAATGTTAATTGAGACCATACTTATAGAAATTGACGTGTAATATTGTTAGGAATCAAAGATTTCTGATTTCAGGTTTTTTATTTTTTCAATGAAATTCTTGATGGCTTTTACATACATCTCTGTTAATACCCGAGAATTACAAACGTATAGTAGATCAAAGAAAGGTAACAATTTCAGCTTTATGAAAAAGCAATAAAGTCGATTTTGCATAAATGTCAGTTATGTAATTTTGCTACGACGACGGCAATAAGAGACGGCGAATATAGCTACACCGGTCCGAACAGTATTTCAACCCGCGGCAGACTTGCGCTTTACAAAGCGCAAATTAGGCCAAGTATGGAGTACTGCTTACACTTATGGACCGGGGCACCCGCTTACCAGACTGACCCTCTTGACTCCATCTAGCGTCTTGCCGTTCATATAGTCGACAATTTCATACTAACAGGCGGTATAGAATCGCTTAGCCTTCAGAGAGACTTATTCTACCGCCTGTTAAACGGAGAGTGTTCCGAGGAACTGCTTGACCTGGTACCAACGCCTTGTTTTTATAACCGCACCGTTCGTCATCGACGGGATATTCACCCCAATTTCTTGGAGCTTCTATGCTCAACAATGATTTGGAGGGAACTTCCCGCTGAGGTTTTCCCTCTGCACTACGACATGGGGTTGTTTAAGAAAGTCGCTATAAAATTTCTTAGAGGCCGGCAACGCGTTGGCAACGCCCCTGGTGTTGCAAACGTCCGTAGGCGACGGTAACTACCTTCCATGAAGTGGGTCATCCACCTGTTTCCCTGCTTCAGTCAATAAAAAAAACTATTTAGACAGAGCGAGGAAGATAGATTATTTTTGAAAACAAAAAGTAATTTATAAAGTACGATCAGATTTAATATTCTGAAGATATAAAGAGACGAGATATCTTCAACGAAAAAGTTTTAATCTGGATCTAGCTTTTCAATTCCGCTAATTGCTACTTTCCCTCTATAAACGTGAAACGTGGATTTATGAAGTTATCTAAGCATTTTACTTAAATAACAGGATGATAGTTATTAGTTATTTCCATAATTAATTAAAGTGTTTTTCTTTATCATCAAATCTCTATCTTCTATTATATGTTACGAATTATTTACATCAGAATATACATTAATTATACAAGTAGTACAATGAAGAAACCTAAATTAACTAATGCTTCTTAGTTATATTATATTGTTTCAACTTAGGTTCCGACAAAAACAAATTCCACTCCTAATCTGTAAAAACACATTTTATTATCTGTCGGCATTTGAACCAAATGTAACCCTTTTATGATCGTCTTCTTTTGTTTACTTATTTATTGGCATACGTTTCTAGAGAACAGCCTGTTGTTCTATTGCACTCGTTTACGGTCGCTTGCGGTTGACTCATTAGCCAGGTGTTACGGATTACGTTGACTACGATACGGGCACATTGTATTTGTGAGGTATAAAACGACGGCCTGATGGAGAGAGAGGGCAGTTGAGCGACAACCACGACCAAGGCGAGACGTGTGTACATTCGGAAATCTAATATTGACGGACTTTGCGCGTTTTATTGAATTACGACCATCTGCATTACGTTTGGATTTGTTGGTTTCGGTTATATTTGTATCTGTGTTATACGTGTTTGTATAGTTCTAATAAACTCTATAATAATTTTAACGGCATTTTAATTCGAGTCCCGCTAAACTCGTAACAATATTCTAACTATAATCACTTAGGACCAATAGTGAATCTAGATCATCGAAATCAATGGATAAGGTTCCCAGAAGGCGTGCTGATCTGATGTTCAAAGAAGGAACCAGACCTCTGATCATCTGAAAAGTCTATTGGGCGTTTTGAGAGCTCTTTGAAGTAGCTCGTGTTGTCAGGACCCCATGCTCCAAGCGTCACAGACAAGTACCTTTTTTATAGCTAGAGTACAGCAGGCAAGCCGGAGGCCCTCCTGATGATAAGCGGTTACCACCGCCTATGGACGTTCGCGACACTAGAGATGTCTCCAACGCGTTGCCGCCCTCGATGAAGTTTTATAATCCCATATTGTAGCGCTGTGGAAAAACTTCGGCTAGGAGCTCATTCCAAATCCCCATGGTACGCAAGAGACAGGTTATGTACATGAGTGAAGTGGCTCGAGGAAACGCGGATGAATGCCCAACCGATGACGAGCAGTGCGGTGGTAGAAGAAGACGAAGGCACCATCCTGAACAGTTCCTTGGAACACTGCCCTATATAGTCGGTAAAATACGCAGAGAGACGCGAAGTCTCTATTTTTTTTTATTGCAGGAGTTCAGCAGACAGGCAGACGGCCCACTGGGTGGAAAGCGGTTACCATCGCCTATGGACATTTGCAACACCAAGGGTGCTACAAATGCGCTACTGCTCTCTTAAGTGAGTCTGGAACCTGGTCACTAATGCCGGAACACAACTCGAAGTTGTTATGGCGGCATGCTGTAGACTAGGAGTGGTAACCATCCAGTCGGGCAAATGCCCTACCACCTAAGAAGGCCAAGCGTATCTAAGCCGTCTGTGAGCATGGGATCATTGACTGTGTGAAATAACTCTCACTGCGTGTTTATTTATTTATTGAGAAAACCAACAGCGAATACACAAGTATAATATAAAATAGTGTAAAATAAAAAGTAAGGCCAATAACAGGTTTTCCTTATTAACTACCACTTTAGTAACAATTTTACAAAGCAAATGTTGAATTTAAACAAATAAAGTAATGTCGGGTTGTGTTATGTAAAATTCAGCAAGTCTTTAATTATGTTACTTTGTATTTGGATTTGTGTTGCTTATTTGCGTCCTTTGAGTGATTCAGCTCTTTCCGCCGCCAAACGGTCTGATCTGAGCCGTATTTGGTCTATGGGATGCAGTCAACATGTTTATGCAGGTCAAATTTATTTATGCTCCGGTGGTTCGGGCATGTGGAAAGAATGCATGATGAAAGAATGACTAAACAGATATACAATGCAAAAGTGGATGGATGCAGAAGTCGTGGAAGGCCACGACACACCTTCCATGATCAAATTGATCGTGTACTAGCGGAGGGTGATGTCAGGAGCCTTAAGAACAGACGAGTGTGCATGACAAGAGTTATGAATGTCAAAGAAGCAAGTGAGGTGTGTAAGAATGGGCCTAAATGGCGCTCTGTTGTTCGTGCCTACCCCGCAAGGGAACTGGCGTGAAGTTATGTATGTATGTATGTATGTAAATTTATTTATACGTATTTGCTAACTATAGGTATATAATAACAATTGTTAAAAATTCAACCAGAGGCTTTGTAGCGTTCAATTGTGTGTGTTAGTTGTGTGTTGTGGATTTTTGTTTTGTCGAGCCCTAGATGGCGTTAGCGTCGATTTACATCGCGTTATGGTTTAAGTATGTCACTTGTATTGAGGACAGCTTAGCTCCTTAATAAAGATCTTGCTTTAGAGGTAACCACCGTTTTAATTGGGGCACCACGGGTTCAAGGAACCAGTACGAAAGGTGTACACCAATTTTGATAACAATTGCTATCATTATTAATAACTAAAAATGAAATAGATTTAGAGAAGCTATTAATAAGCCGCGACAGATAAATTTCGAGCACGAATGACTACTAGTTTATTAAATTGTACATATCCACGCCAAAATATTTCCCTATTTCTATTGCAAATAGAAACGCAGGAGACCTTGTTAGGCAAGGAGGTCTCGGCGTTGTTAATTAATAATGACGTTCCAACTCGAGTAACAAGTCCGGTTGTTGGCGCCACATTCATCAGGTGCAAGTGCGCAGCTCGCGGATCCTCGACCCGGTTTACGCGAGTGACGGACGAGCCGGGATTAGCTGGAGCTGCGCCCTGTAATAAAAGCCATTGCCGACTAAATACGGGCGTTTAAGAAATTTTATATTTTTACAAGGTATTATGAGAACGAAATACGAA
The DNA here is from genome assembly GCA_019925095.2 of Dendrolimus kikuchii. NCBI lineage: Eukaryota > Metazoa > Arthropoda > Insecta > Lepidoptera > Lasiocampidae > Dendrolimus > Dendrolimus kikuchii. The sequence continues at coordinate 4,116,037 of CM034389.1, forward strand.
TACATTGTAATATATACAAGAGAGTTTCTTTTTGACATGATTAAATTGTAATTGAGGTCCTTCACTTAAATAAACAATAACAGTATTATCTTTAAACAAAAATATTTTTTATTTTTACACAAAAACACCGCCCTGACCTGTACAAAAGTAAAAATCAAGAAACACATGCGGTGGTCGCGACTTGCGCGGGAATCAGCTATAAACGAAGTGTCAAGGAAATCCCCGAAACCGTGGTCAGCCGACTATTCGGCTTCTTTACAACCGAATAATCGGCTAGTCGGCTAGTCGGCCAAAGTCATGTCAAGTCATCAAGTCATTTTGCCAGGTGGTAGGGCATTTGCCCGACTGGATGGCTACCACCCCTGGTCTAAAGTATGTCGCCATAACAACCTTGAGTTGTGTTTCGGCATTAGTGACCAGGATCCAGTCTCCCTTAAGAGAGCAGCAGCGCATTTGTAGCGTCTTTGGTGTTGCAAATGTCCATAGGCGATGGTAACCGCTTTCCATCAAGTGGGCCGTCTGCCTGTCTGCTGATCTCCTGCAATAAAAAAAAAAAAAAAAAAAAGTCATAAGCTGCACATCCCTAATAAGTTTATATTGTCCGTTTATTATTATCACCAATAAATCTTCTCAAAAAAAACAAGCAAGAGCTGCGTGTCACGGAAATGACTATGCCGCGGAGGATGTGTGGATGCACGCGGAACGACCGCAGCAGTCTTCATGTATGTGACATAACAGACAAACTTCAAGATAGTGGCTTACGCTGGTACGGCCATGTTTTACCAAAAGCAGCTAGTTACGCAGGCAATAAATGTCCCGGTCGAAGGAGTAGGCCCAAGAAATGTTAGATTGACGTTGTGAAGGATGACACGCGTAGCAATGGTCTCAATATAACAGATGCCGAAGACCGCGCAAACTGGAGAAGAAAAAGCAGGAAAGCGGAACCTGGGTACAGGAATGAACACTTCGAATGCAACAGGGATGTACCACTCAGTCACTGAACTTGGTGATAAACTCGGAGACTGTGGAAACGAACTGCATCTTGTGTTGGAGGGAGCGATGATAAGTTAATTATTGTAAAAACCAATGATGTTCTAAATTTTGTGGTGATAATATAGGAATGTTAATAAAAAAATATATAATAGAACACTAAGCCTAATGGTTCGTTTTCATAGTATTCCTACGAGTATTCAAGAGCACCCGGTCAACTTCCGAGCGCTGTAAAACCCAGATGAGTTAATTAAATTAAACAAATTTGTAGTGGAAATTATTTTTTAAAAAACCCTCTATAAGATTGCTTTGATGTCATTTTATTGTAAAATTACCAGAAAAAGGTTATAAAGCCCAAAAGAAAATTTGTTCAAAAATTCTCGGTTATTTCTGTTTATAACTTTTTTATTTTCCGTTTTACGATAAGAAATAAAAATAATAAAGTTGTAGACAATTTAATTTTCTACAAATCTTATACTAATATATAAAGCTGAAGAGTTTGTTTGTTTGAACGCGCTAATCTCAGGAATTGCTTGTCTGATTTGAAAAATTCTTTCAGTGTTAGATAGCCCATTTATCGAGGAAGGCTTATAGGCTATATGTCATCACGCTAAGACCAATAGGAGCGGAGAATCAATGAAGAATGTTTCAAAATCGGGGGGGTTTTTTTAACTTACTTTTTTTAAACTATTCCACGCGGACGAAGTCGCGGGCAGAAGCTAGTAGTATCTTATAAAATTTTCTGTAGGGTTGCTAGTTTATGAGATACAACTTGAAAACCTTTTGCACCCCTTTTTCTAAGAGGGCCGGGGGACAAAAGGGGCGACCCCACAAACTTGAACTTAAGCAAGCTTATACTAAACCCCCCCCCCCTACATATTAAAAAATAAAATTGCGTCCTCTGAGAAACGCAACCCTAAATGTATGTAATTTATTGTTGAATGACAAATTCAAATTATTTAACTTATTATAAAAATCGTATTTTCACCAAAATAAAGTAATAAATTAAAGAAACATTAAGTAAATATTAACCAGAAAACGCAGGGCTATGTTCCCATACCCGAATTACAAAGTTCAGAGAAGTTAAGTTTTTTTAAAACAATCATTATAAAAATTAAAGGATTTTGATAGACCATCCTAAATATTTCGAATCTTACATCATCATAGCATGCGAATAAATAGACGGCATCTCCACATCCTCCTTCCTCTGAAAGAACTCTAGTGCGTTGAATTAATAATTCGCTGATCCTAAAATACAAATTCAAAACTTTTATTCAAAATCAGTGGTTTTGAAGGTCATACATAAGAAATAAGAAATAATTTATTGCTTTCAGAATAAGCTAAACAAGTACAATATACAATAGTGCTTAATTGAACATTATGCGACAATCATTACTCCCCGTACTAGTTTTAAACTGTGTTACGGCAGAGTAAGTTCACGTCCCGTAAGTTAAAAAGATATTTGTTTCGAACTACCTTTGACATAATTTGTCAGCACACAAAAAATTAGTTCGTATATTACCAATTAGACAGTACATGTAACGAATACAGAGACAGCAACATTATTTGTTTAGTAAAATAAATATACACATATATTTTATTCATAATACACATATACATCTATTTTCTGCAGTATTGATAAATACATAATAGCTATATATTATAATGTATAATATAATTAGTTACAAATTTGTATAAAGTAATATATATTAAAGATTAGATTTAGAGATTAGAGATACATATATAGATAAATAAATAATAATTTTAAATTTAAACCTGCTTCGTATTCTATATACAAAATTAAAACAATACTCCATACCCGTTCTTTACCTTTATATAGGCTTCGAATTTTACCTTCGATTGGTGTAAATTACAATAGTTCAAAGCATAAAAATTAAGTAAACAGTTACTTCTCACTATTCAGCTAATAAACCGCTTAACCTAAGCGCATCCTCAGCTGAATTTATATAGTATGTCTCCATACTTACTATTATATGACATGATAATACCGAAGGGCGCGACGTGGGCTTGAAAGGGCCTGTCGAGCCTCCCTCAAGATTCCCACACTCGATAAAAGACAAGACAGCTACGAACCTCTGAATTACCTCCATTAGTTTCGTTTGGCAAACGGTTAATAACGTGATATGTTTGTAGTTAATTAACATAAGGACTTGAATTATAATAAGTTGGCAGACAAACTTCCCACACTCGATAAAAGACAAGACAGCTACGAATTTCTGAATTACCTCCATTAGTTTCGTTTGGCAAACGATTAATAGCGTGATATTTTTGTAGTTAATTAACACAAAGACTTGAATTATAATAAGTTGGCAGACAAACTTCCCACACTCGATAAAAGACAAGACAGCTACGAACCTCTGAATTACCTCCATTAGTTTCGTTTGGCAAACGGTTAATAACGTGATATGTTTGTAGTTAATTAACATAAGGACTTGAATTATAATAAGTTGGCAGACAAACTTCCCACATACGATAAAAGACAAGACAGCTACGAACCTCTGAATTACCTCCATTAGTTTCGTTTGGCAAACGGTTAATAACGTGATATGTTTGTAGTTAATTAACATAAGGACTTGAATTATAATAAGTTGGCAGACAAACTTCCCACACTCGATAAAAGACAAGACAGCTACGAATTTCTGAATTACCTCCATTAGTTTCGTTTGGCAAACGATTAATAGCGTGATATTTTTGTAGTTAATTAACACAAAGACTTGAATTATAATAAGTTGGCAGACAAACTTCCCACACTCGATAAAAGACAAGACAGCTACGAACCTCTGAATTACCTCCATTAGTTTCGTTTGGCAAACGGTTAATAACGTGATATGTTTGTAGTTAATTAACATAAGGACTTGAATTATAATAAGTTGGCAGACAAACTTCCCACATACGATAAAAGACAAGACAGCTACGAACCTCTGAATTACCTCCATTAGTTTCGTTTGGCAAACGGTTAATAACGTGATATGTTTGTAGTTAATTAACATAAGGACTTGAATTATAATAAGTTGGCAGACAAACTTCCCACATACGATAAAAGACAAGACAGCTACGAACCTCTGAATTACCTCCATTAGTTTCGTTTGGCAAACGGTTAATAACGTGATATGTTTGTAGTTAATTAACATAAGGACTTGAATTATAATAAGTTGGCAGACAAACTTCCCACATACGATAAAAGACAAGACAGCTACGAACCTCTGAATTACCTCCATTAGTTTCGTTTGGCAAACGGTTAATAACGTGATATGTTTGTAGTTAATTAACATAAGGACTTGAATTATAATAAGTTGGCAGACAAACTTCCCACATTCGATAAAAGACAAGACAGCTACGAACTTTTGAATTACCTCCGTTAGTTTCGTTTGGCAAACGGTTAATAACGTGATATGTTTGTAGTTAATTAACATAAGGACTTGAATTATAATAAGTTGGCAGACAAACTTCCCACATTCGATAAAAGACAAGACAGCTACGAACTTTTGAATTACCTCCGTTAATTTCGTTTGGCAAACGGTTAATAGCGTGATATTTTTGTAGTTCATCAACACAAAGACTTGAATTATAATAAGTTGGCAGACAAACTTCCCACACTCGATAAAAGACAAGACAGCTACGAACTTTTGAATTACCTCCGTTAGTTTAGTTTGGCAAACGGTTAATACCGTAATACGTTTGTAGTAAATTAACATAAAGACTTGAATTATAATAAGTTGGCAGACAAACTTCCCACATTCGATAAAAGACAAAACAGCTACGAACTTTTGAATTACCTACATTAGTTTCGTTTGGCAAACGGTTAATAATGTGATATGTTAGTAGTTAATTAATGTAAGGATTTTTTTTTCAGTTCCTTTAGGCTCAGGCGAACGAGATATGCCCGAGTGGTTTCCTTTTATTTTATTGGTCTTATAAATTTACATATTTTTTTGCAGGAGTTCAGCAGACAGGCAGACGGCCCACTTGATGGAAAGCGGTTACCATCGCCTATGGACATTTGCAACACCAAAGGTGCTACAAATGTGCTGCTGCTCTCGTAAGGGAGACCGGGACCTGGTCACTAATGCCGGAACACAACTCAAGGTTGTTATGGCGACATACTCTACACCAGGGGTGGTAACCATCCAGGCGGGCAAATGCCCTACCACCTGGCAAAACATTTTTAAACTTATTTAATATCTACTTGCTATTAGGGTATGGAAGAGAGAGCATGAAAGTAGAGTAAACGCGGTTGAGATGCGAGCACTGCGCAAAATCTGCGGAGTGACGCTCGCGGACCGCGTTCGTAATACCGAAGTAAGAAAGAGAGTTGGTCTGAAAGAGAGTGTCGGGGTGAAGGTAAGGAAAGGAATGCTCCGGTGGTTCGGGCATGTGGAAAGAATGCATGATGAAAGAATGACTAAACAGATATACAATGCAAAAGTGGATGGATGCAGAAGTCGTGGAAGGCCACGACACACCTTCCATGATCAAATTGATCGTGTACTAGCGGAGGGTGATGTCAGGAGCCTTAAGAACAGACGAGTGTGCATGACAAGAGTTATGAATGTCAAAGAAGCAAGTGAGGTGTGTAAGAATGGGCCTAAATGGCGCTCTGTTGTTCGTGCCTACCCCGCAAGGGAACTGGCGTGAAGTTATGTATGTATGTATGTATTAGGGTAAATAAAATCTTACTACTGGGATGTTGTTTGGAGAAGGATATGGAAGTTGGTGGAAGGATGTAAGGGTGAAGCATAGTGGATGTTTGATGGATATATGTTGGATGGGTATGTGTTGGTAGGTAGTTACTTTATTTATTTTATTTAATGTAAGGAATTGAATTATAATAAGTTGGCAGACAAACATAAACATTGCATATGACTAAGTTAAATAAGTTATGCTTATGTTATGTAAGTAAAGGGTAAGGGTGGAAGTTTCTTCACGGTGTTTTCGTTTACCTTTAGCAAGTTATAATAGGGTCTATGGATGTTTGCAATTTGGTACAGTTTTACATTTGACTACTGTCCAGGGCCGTCTCAACAATAATGTTATTTAATATTTTCTTAAGTTTTCGCGACTTGTATACATAATAAAACTACGTTCTAACGGTTTTGAAAGCGGTAATTTTATTTGATTTTGGTTTTTCCGACGTTTCGGCCACTTTTCAGTGGCCGTGATCACGAAAGACAAAGATGTCAAATGTCAACGAGTATTGTTAAAGTTTTATTTAGCCTACCGCCAACTCGTTCATTTTAATTATTTAGTTTTAATTTTTGTTTAAGGTTATTATTTACTCTATGGGAGCCTAATCTAATTTACTACCGCTTCGCAACATGTTATGGCTTGAAGAGAAAAAGCGGCGCAAGAAATTCTTCAGCATGTTTGCTGAAGAGTTTCTTGCCTAGCTCTAACAATTTTATATAATATTAAAATGGGTGGAAGGAAAAAATAAAAGTAATTATCAGTCAAGTTGGTTTGTGTTCTGGTGCACGCAGGAAGAGCTCACAGTGTCTTGTGGTCTGGTAGATGGTTTTTGCTGGGTTTGGGTCTTAATAATTTTATTTCTATTATATTTTGTTAGCAATTTCAACATTAATTTAAATCTTATAATAATAAGATTAAGCAAGTAGTTTGCGCCCCCAGCCTGCACTAGGTTACACACCCCTTGCACATCCGGGTAAATACAGCCCTATCCTGCCACTGCCTTACCTGATATTGAGTGATGATGCGATCGCTAGATCGCTAGGATGGAGCACCTAGAAGATACGTGTAACTCGTGAATTTGAGACTTCCAGATTAATTATTCTAAATAATCGGCAGACAGACACACATATTGTATACCCCTAAATTAAGCAAGTTACGCTTGTGTTATGGGTAATATACCACGGACAACTCTGTGGCCTAGACACCCAGACCATAGTAAATAACGGATGAAATTCGTTTCCCAAAATTTACCATCCCAGGAATTGAACCCGGAACTTCTGCGTTGCAGTGAGGCAAGCCGTCAAAGGCTTAGCCCGCTCACCACAGAGGCCGTCAACCTCCTGGTCGGTGGCGCAAACCAATGCGTCTTACGCCCATGATAAAACAAGGCCCTCCTGCTTGTTTTACCCAGCAAGCACAATTTCAACGGAACACTGCCCGATGTGTTTCAGATAAAAGATCGATAGTCTAGCAACTTACGTCTATGCTTAACACTTAGGAGCCGAAAATTAAATAAAAGCTTTTTTAAGAAGGTTTTTAAATACAAGCTTTTGTGATCCTGGATATCATGTAGCCGCAGAGTGCTAGCCAAGACAAGTAAAACGAGCCCAAACACGACGGGTCTATCTTATTTAGTACAGGAGTTCCTATGGCCACCTTTCGACTCCATCATCAGATCAGCTCCATGGTACCATATATATGACCAGATATACATATGCATGCAAAATTTCAGCTCAATCGGAAACCGGGAAGTTAGTCAAATTTAACTTGCAAGATTCCACCCGAACTTACATACATACATACCTATATATAGGTACATCCATTGCAAGTTAAATAAAAGCTTGTAAAAATGATCATTACCAATCAGTGTCCTGGCTCTTTTCTCGATTGTCTTCAAGGTCCAGTCTCAATGAGATGGGTAACGCTTCGATTTATTGTTGCAGATGTCCATGGCCGACTGTAGCAACTTATTATCAGGTGAGCCACTTGTTGGTTTCCCTGTAAGCAAAAATGAAGAAATTCGTTATTAATTATTTATCCGAGCAAGAACGGAGAAAGAATACAATTTCCTGTGTCTAAAGCGGCCTGTCTAAAGACGTGAACAAATCCCACAGCTAGGTGGTAGGCTACTTGCCTCTGGATGGCTACCTCTTCTTGTCTACAGTATTTCGCTATAACAACCGTGAGTTGTGTTCTTGTATTAGTGGCCAGGTTCCACTCTCCCTTTAGAGAGCGGCACATTGGTAGCACATTTGGTGTTACAAATGTTCACAGGCAATGGTAACCGCTTTCCATCAGGTCTACCTGTCTGCTGATCTCGTGCAATAAAAAAAAATCATCATCCATTATCTCAAACACTAAGAAAATAAATTCGCCGCAATTCTCTTAAAGAAATTGTTCGGGAAAAATCTTTACATATTAGCAACAGAAGTACCTAATATTTGACCAAGATAATTCATTTCCTCAATTTCGCCATACAAATAGAAGCAATTTTCTTCTCAATTAAGAGCCCACGCGGCGATATGACACGCGTATAATGGGCTCTACTCTTGTAATTTGCTAGATTATTTGTCTGTTGGTTTTATTAATGTGATAACGGATGGGGTGTCTCCGCACATTTATGGACCACTAGGCACTTCCACGCGATTTTGGTCCAAATACATAATATAATGTAAAACACAACAAAAAATATATCAAAAAAAAAATATCTATATTAATACGTGAAGCAAAAACTTTTAAATATCTTAATATGTATAAATTACGTGTCACGTTGTTTGTCCGCGATGGACTCCTAAACTACTTGACCGATTTTAATCAAATTTGCACACCGTGTGCAGTGTGATCCGACTTGAAAGATAGGATAGCTTACATTTTGACCCGGTAGGTGGCGCTGGAATCGGGTTCTGAATTTTATTTCTTCAGGGCAGAACAACGTCTGCCGGGACAGCTAGTAGTTTATATAGAGAAGAAGCGACGAATGCTAATATTTTATTTTTAATAATGAATAAAAAATACATTAAATCAATAAAAGATCATTACGCACACTACCATGTATTTGACATACACACGTATATATACTCTTTTGTTTATTGTTCAAATCAAATTAACAGTTTAGCCTTCGTGAAATCTGTGATTATAAAAGTACTAGCTGTACCCGGCAGACGTTGTCCTGCCTTTAAAAAATAAAATTCTAGAACCCGATTGCAGCGTCATCTACCGGGACCAAATGTTAATCTAAACTCGAAACAACTTGAACAAACAGAGTAGAAAATTATTAGAGTACTTATATCGCTATTAAAAAATAGGGGTTGGTGGTAGAAGGATGAAAATTTAGGGTTGTATGTATTTTTTAATACTAAATCATAAAAAAATAGAAATTAAAAATTTTGTCTAAAAAATAAAATAAAAAATTTAGGGGTGGACTACCCCTAACATTTAGGGGGATGAAAAATAGATGTTGGCCGATTCTCATAGATACCGGATAAGCACAAAAAATTTCATCAAAATCGGTCAAGCCGTTTCGGAGGAGTATGGCAACGAAAACTGTGACACGAGAATTTTATATATTAGATAGTTTTGACATTAATTATTTTGGTCGAATTCCGAGCACGGGCGACCACTAGTTACATTAAATACATAAATAACTTATCTTGTGATGAAACCAAACGGGTGCAGTTCAGCAAATGCCAGACAACAGCCAGCTTAAAGCGGCTGCTTTTGGAGAACCGCTTAGTGAAATTGACACGTGTCTAGATATACTGGTAGTTTCAAGACACAGCATAAAGTTCCACTATGGACGCGTTCCGTTAGTAGTTCACAACGCCCAAAATGCGCCGTCAACCGTTCCACATGGCGGTCGTTACGGTCGTGGCGAAAACTTCACTTATGACGCCATCATTTTCAGTCACACAGCGCTCACAACGACCCATATCAAGAGATGTGTAGAAGTGGGCATTGACCACAGAGCATTAATTCTTTCTATCTCTTGACATTGAAAAAGACGCGATTTTCAAATCAACCAATGACATTTGTGTATTTCGTCGGTTACGCCATCAACGCCCCATAATCCGTTCGACTAGAGTTTATGATTATAACGTCCGCAAGCATGTGGAACGGCAAAAATCGCGGTCGTGAACGTGATCGTTGTGAGTTTCTTCTGGAACGAAGCCTATATGTTGATACTTGTCATGTTCATCATATGAATCTGTAAAAGTGACCGCTTTAGGCCCTTTGTTAGGTGTAAAACATAATATGTAGGTTATGTTTAATTAGGGACTCACAACGACCACGTTCACGACCGCGATTTATCCCGTTCTATTTGCTTACCGGCGTTACAATCGTAAACCCAAGTGGAACGGCTATTCGACCTGTGACCTGTGAGGGTTGTGTGATCGAAAATGATGACGTCATTAGTGACGTTTCGCAACGACCACAACGACCGCCGTCGCCTTGTGGAACGGCTAACGGAGCTTTTTGAGCGTTGTGAGCTACTAATGGAACCCCTGGTAGCAGCATAAAGTTTCATTTTATTTTGGCACTTGTAATATTCCTAATATGAATAAGCGAATGGCGCAACTTTAGGCCCTGAGTTCTGACTAAATGCCTGACGCTGATTTCAAACTACATTCTTCTTCTATAATTTAATCTACCCGCATTTGTAACGTGTTCTGGCACGATCAAAAAAGCTACTCAACAATACACCGAGTAATGCAAACTTCCCGATACATTGTACAGAAGTCTAATAACGGTAATATGCGTAATCGACTGGCTCAGCTAGTCCACAACAATATTAATAATTTTATTCCACCATATCATCTTTTTCCAGCTCATACGGATCGTGTGGTACAAAGTACAAAGGGCCGGGAGTAGCGGCGTGAAGGCGAACGCCGGGAGCGCCCGGCCGTTGCCATGGCGACCGACGCCCGCCGCGGCACAATCACCCTACCTACCCTCATCTCAAAGATTAAATAGAAAAATTGTTGCAGTAAGATAAATAGATAACACTTTATTGCTCACCAAGTATACAATTTCAAAAATACACAATTACTAGACATCGGATTATATGCACTATCAAAATGGCAAAATATGCTTGCAAATATGCACTAAAAAGGGTCCAAATATGCACAATCAATAAACCATTTATTATTAGATTAATTAGAATTTAAGTTTATTTTAAATTATTATTATAATAATTTACTTATTATAATTCTTGTGACAGTAAACAATAACACAGTTTTATAGGTTTTCTGCAGCGAACTTGTGACGCTTGTCACTTAATAATAATTTATAGGCTGAAAATGACCTTTCGACGTCAACTGACGTCACCGGACAGAACTTGAAATTTGGCGCAATTTCTGCAGAGACTTCTTCAGGTGGAGTTCGTCCGGTGCCGTTGTTAAATGCGTCAATTTTCTTTATTCTTTCAAGACCGGGGTTTTTCAAAACCTTTTGCGATAGTGAACTCGGAAGGGCGTTACTCTGTTCAATCATTTTATCGCCGTGTCGTCGGCATAATACAAGACGCCTAACACGTATAACTACCGAAATAAGCACTGTCAATGAAAAAGTACCAAAATATGCAATAACGCTATAAAAATAGATTTATATGCATATGCAAACATGCAAATGCATATAATCCGATGTCTAACAATTACAATATTGTTGTGGTAGAAACAATAGGCGGCCTTATCGCTTAAAGCAATCTCTTCCAAGCAATCTAACTTAAGGAATAGTTAAACCTAATCGGGCGATGCAGTTAGTGCAGATTATTAGATGTATCATAAACAAACCTACTTAAATTACTTTATAAATTAAAAACATACAAACATATTTATGATACATATATTGTGTCCTGGGTATCTCGTGGGATTTTCAACTCAAACGTAGACGAAGTCGCGAGCATATCCTAGTTCTACGTAAAAGAAAATTCACAGACTCTATCCAAGGACCCAATAAACATGTGTGTATGAGAGAGACCGCAATATTTTTTATTTGAGTCACAGTATTAATGAAAAACAAAAATATGAATGCAACTCATTAAGTGTAATATTTTTTTTTTCTTTTTTATTGCAGGAGTTCAGCAGACAGGCAGACAGCCCACTTAATGGAAAGCGGTTATCATCGCCTATGGACATTTGCAACACCAAAGGTGCTACAAATGCGCTGCTGTTCTCTTAAAGGAGACTGGAACCTGGTCACTAATGCCGGAACACAACACAAGGTTGTTATGGCGGCATACTCTAGACCAGGGGTGGTCGCCATCCAGTCGAGCAAATACCCTACCACCTGGCAGAAGTCAGTTATCACGAAGTCTACTAAAGAAAGGTGTAGGAAAGTGTGAGAAAATTCAGAAAAGTAGCCTACGAGAGAATTCAGATTCCATGTTTCCACTTTACCTTCATCACTGGAATGTAGTTTGTTTTGTCGCCTATTTTTTTATTCCATGAGTTCAGCAGACAGGCACGCGGCCCACTTGATGGAAAACGGTTACCATCGTCTATAGACATTTGTAACATGAAAGTTGCTACCAGTGTGCTACCGCTCTCTAAAGGGGGCCTGGAACCTGTCCACAAATGCCAGAACACACCTCAAGGTTGTTATGGCGGCATACTCTAAACCGGGGGTGGTAGCCATCCAAATGAACACATACTCTTATCACCGGGATGTGGTTTGTGTTATCGCCTTTTACGACAGGCCATCTGGCCACAGAAGTTCTTTCTCCGTTTCTACACGGATTACGTTCTTAAAATGCTGACTGCGTTCTAGCAGATATGAAAGATTCAATATGGACTATCTTATCTACTTGTTTTATTCTTTGGCGACCTTGCTACGTAGCCTGCAAGGTCCTAAGCGTGATACATCTTCGACAACGAGAAGTATTAGTAATCAGATTTACAGATTTCTTATATATCGGCAATATTTGAGTCGACTCGTTAATAATACATGATCCGTTTATATCGAAATTAGAATTTTACTCGCGCTATGTTACTCGCATAAAAACTAAATAAGGCTTTTTATATATATATACTAGCGGCCCCGGCAGACGTTGTCCAGCTCTGAAAAAAAAACTAGAACCCGATCCCAGCGCCACCTACCGGTTCCAATTGTAGGTTTAAACCATCCGGGAACCCACTCAAACACACAAAAACAAAATCACCAAAATCGGTCCATCTGATTAGGAGGATTCTAGAACCCGATCTCAGCGCCACCTACCGGTTCCAACAAGATAAAAAAGTATCCTATGTCCGTCTCCTGGTTCTAAGCTACCTCCTCACCAATTTTCAGCCAAATCGGTACTGCCGTTCTTGAGTTATAAATAGTGTAACTAACAGGACTTTCTTTTATATATATATTTCTTTTATATAGATTATACCTAAAAGTTACTGTTTCTTGTTCAATTCACTACAGTAACAAATAAACAAAGTCCATATAGTCTAAAGAGTTGCCTACCAAAACATAAGGACCAAACCACCTTACTTACCAAACTTGTTTCTTTGGGACCCCTAACTTGTCGCATTAACAATTTAAAAAAATAACTGAATGACTGAATGACCTAAATAAACCTTATGTTCTAACCCAGCATTTTATTTTCATTTTAAAACAATCTAACTTTTAACGAATTTCCTCAAAATCGGTTCACCAAAAACCTTCTTTCATCTCTCATGTTCACATTATATTTTTTAAAGTAACAAACACCACAATTAAATCAACCCCTCCCACAGTCTATATTTCATATTAAATACAACTTCCTAATGTCAATATCCAAGGAAATGATAATTTAAGCGCATAAAGAAAAATCCTAAAAAAGTGCAAAAACTGTGTATTTGGCTGGCGTTTCTCATAATGAGAATTTAACTGCGTTACAAATAACAAATGTACTGGAATCACGTTTTCGGGGATGTTTTTGTATCGCCATTCCTTTGTCTGTGATTGTAATTTACTACATGACCTTTCGTGCGGTTATTGTACTCGACTTTAATTTGGTTTTTGAGCTTTTTTTATTTATTATTAATATAATAATAATAATAATAATCGGCATACAAACACACATATTGTATATCCCCAAATTAAGCAAGTTACGCTTGTGTTATGGGTAATATACAACGGACTACTCTGGGGCCGATCCTAGACACCCAGACCATAGTAGATAACGGAGAAAATACGTTTCCGAAATTTACTATACCAGGAATCGAACCCGGAGCCTCTGCGTTGTAGTGAGGTAGGCCGGCAAAGGCTTAGCCCGCTCAACCACAGAGGCCGTCGAATATCTCTACGGACTCAAGTTCCGTACCCTTTTTTACTACTTAATTTCTATGAAAAATTTGAGACTCCATACTTTTTTTTTTTTTTTTTATTACAGGAGTTCAGCAGACAGGCAGACGGCCCACTTGATGGAAAGCGGTTACCATCGCCTATGGACATTTGCAACACCAAAGGTGCTACAAAAGTGCTGCTGCTCTCTTAGAGGAGACTGGAACCTGGTCACTAATGCCGGAACACAACACAAGGTTGTTATGGCGGCATACTCTAGACCAGGGGTGGTCGCCATCCAGTCGAGCAAATACCCTACCACCTGGCAGGCATACACGCTTATTGTTTATTTTTGTTAGTGTATGTGACATTATATGTAGTAATTTTTCTGTTTTGGTGTACCTTAAGAATAACTTATTATATTAATTTATTCTAATTTTAATACTAAACTTATACTAATGTAGAGTGTATCTGTTACATGCTGGTGTTGTGAGGAAGTGCATGTGCAGTGTTGGCCTTATATCTATACTTATATATAGTCGTATCTAGTGCCATGTGTGTTGTTTTTTTTCTTTTCTGTGCCTGGGTTATTAATTTTTAGGCTCTTTGTGTGTCTTGGTTTGTTTGTGGAGTGTGCGTGTAATGCAATGCGATGGTAGTGCGCGTAGGTTTAAGTATGTGTATAAGTTTTATTGTTAGTTATGTGGGCTTTTGAGCTTAATACTGTTCTAACTTATTATTGTTTCTGTGCTAATTTCTTTTCTTTCACCATATCCCAATTAATTGGCGTCGGCACAAGGTCTTTTCCATCCACATATAGAGAGTCATCCACAATAGAGGAGTCTATTCTAACATACATCTTCTATCACACCACAAAATTTCTATCATCCTTCACACAATTTATGTCCGTGCAGGAAAGGATAAAGAATACAATTTCCTGCGGCCGGGCGGCCTGTCGTACGAGGCGACAAAACAACCCACAGCCAGGTGGTAAGGCATTTGCCAGACTGGATGGCTACCACCCCTGGTCTAAAGTATGTCGCCATAACAACCTTGAGTTGTGTTCCGGCATTAGTGACCAGGTTCCAGTCTCCCTTAAGAGAGCAGCAGCGCATTTGTAGCACCTTTGGTGTTGCATATGTCCATAGGCGATGGTAACCGCTTTCCATCAAGTGGGCCGTCTACCTGTCTGCTGAAGTCCTACAATAAAAAAATAAACAACACAATCCATCCATCTTTTTTTGGTCTACCTTTACATTTCTATCCATCTATCTTGTAGTTTAACATTCTTTTTGTCACGTGACTTTCATCCCTCATCATTATATGCCCATACCAACTCAATCTTCTTCCTCTCAATTTTTCAGTTACGGATGCATCTTTCAAAGATATGTACTCATTTCTCACCTTATCCATTCTTGTAACACCACACATCCATCTCAACATTCTCATCTCAGCTCAGTGGAGAGTGGAGAAATTTTATGACACTCTTTTTTAACAAAAACCCAAATTGTAGCGCTGTAGGAAAACCACAGCTGGGAGCTCATTCCAAATCCCCACGGTGCGCAAGAGAAACGTTGTGAGCGTCGTGAAAGAGAGAGAGCCGTTGTGTACAAGAGCGAAGCGTTTCTAGGAAGTGGGGATGAAATGATAAATGATGATGACACAGCCGAAGGCGTACAGTGAAGGCACTATTCTGAACAGTTCCTCGGAACAGAACTGAACTGAGAATTGGGGATCAATAAGCAAATAATCAAGAAAGAACAAAACCAATCGCCTGATCGAAAAAGGTCGTGATTTTTGAGTTTTCACTTCAGATTCGTGTTCAGTGGAAATAAATACGTCAGAAAATTATAATTTCATGATATACCCAGCACACGCAATTTTTTTTTGTAGACCTGTCTTATCGTTGCGACTTGAATCCCCCACTCTCGTTATCTTTTCAACCGTGATATTATATTACTGTTTTGAAATCTTGTATAACCAGTATAATTTCAACAATGCCTATGGGAGAGGAAAACACGCAATCAGGACGTGGCGTAGGCTTATACTTTTTAAGCTTGAGCTTTTTAATTCGTTTATGTCTAGGGAAATTTATGTACTGCGACAAGTCGAATAAAGTCTCTTGGGTCTGAGAGCGCTAAAACTGCTGTTTTCGAGGTACTAAGTTGGTGTCGACTTTATTTTTATTTCGTATGTTAGTTTGTAGCTTTGGTGTAACAAATGTCCATAGGCGATGGTAACCGCTTTCCAACAGATGGACTGTCTGCCTATCTGCTGAGCTCATGCAATAAAAAATAGTTTTATAATATAAAAGTATATTTATGTTAGGCTTTATTGCCTAGTATTTTAAAAGTTGTATATCATGTGTGGTTTAATTCTTAAATTTAGTATTTCTTAAACAAATTTTTTATTACCGTATAGAAAATATCGTTTAAATTTTAGAAATATGCCCAGATAATACACTAATAGATAAACTGTTCTATTATTTAATGCAGTTTAGGTGTCAAACATTCGCCCTAGAGTTGTCAATTATGTATTATACGTACAACAATTGTACCTTGCTTAGTTTAGAAGTAAATAATAGTAGCGGTGTTAGCAGACTTTGTACTGCCTTGAAAAAAATAAAAAATTGTAACCCGATACCAGTGCCACCTATCGGGTCTAATTGTGAATCTAAACCACCCCAGAACCCACTTAAATACGTATAACTTTTTCACCAAAATTGTAGAACCCGATTCCAGCGCCAAGTATTCTGTTTAGATTGACGGGTTACATTTTTGAAGTTTTAGTAGGGATCCCCAATTTTTATATAGCCTATATCAATCAGAGGTAATATAGCATTCGAATGGTGACAGAATTTTGAAATCGGCACAGTAATTTTTGAGTTTGTTTGTTACAAACATGCAAAAATATAAATCTTTCCTCGTTGTAATACTGGTATAGATGTATGTATGTATGCTGATTTATAAACAGGTATGTTATTTTTTTTAATATAATTCAATAGCATCATTTTAGCACCCCGGATCTGTAGAGTCGTTAGGTGGCATGTCGCAGTGATTTATGTGAAATGGTACATCTTAGTGTTTCGCCTACTCTTTGAGAAGCACCGGGTGGCCACGCTATATTAAGAACATCTCTCACTTTTATCCTGCAGTGTATGGAGAATAATGAGACCTTCATAGCGAAGGCATGTTGTCTCATGATGTCTCACTTAATGTAATTTTTCAGCATGTAAATAATGATTTCCTTGTTTAGGCTCTTTCATTGTTAGTATTACACAGATTCTAGACAAATAATAAATAAATCTGCAAACAAACGGAAATTGTATATTGTATTTTCATAGGTTTTCGCGACTACTACGCATAATTAAAACTATGTTTAAACTGTTTTAAGGGCGGCTTTCCAGTAGCCATGATCACGAAAACCAAGTGGTAAGTGTCAATAAGTAATGTTAAATTTATTATATGGCCTACCCCCAACTTGCTAACTTTAATTATATTTTTATCTTAATTTTTGTTTATGGTTATTATTTCCTCTATGGGAGCCTAATCAATGTATCCAATGTATACATTGTATATTTCCAAGATAAGCAAATTACTTTTGCGTTATTGATAATATTGCGTTACTAGCTTCTGCCCACGACTTCGTCCACGTGGAATAGTTAAAAAGTTTTTTTTGTCTTAGCGTGATGATATAGCCTATAAGCCTTCCTTGATAAATGGGATATCTAACACTGAAAGAATTTTTCAAATCAGACCGGTAATTCCTGAGATTAGCGCGTTCAAGCAAACAAACAAACAAACTCTTCAGCTTTATAAATTAGTATAAGATAGACAACTGACAACGACCGCGCGAAGTGGAGTAGAAAAAGTAGGAAAGCGGACCCTGGGCGTCGGAGTGAACGCTCCGAACGCAACCGGGATTTAACGCTCGGATGATGATGATGAGACAACTGACAACGTCGAAATCGATCCCTGCCACAGATCAAAGTTAGTTTAAAGAAATTTCAGTTAAGTTTAAATAAAAATCGAAACCACTGCTTCTGCATAGTCTAATAGGCGAGCTAATATTTATTGAACCATTAAGTCATAGAGGCTATAATATAAAAAGTACCCAATGCGTACAATATTGATGTCAGCCTACATTTTAGTCGATACTATAATATGCAGATCGAATCTTTCGATATTTAGATTCACCAACACTGTCCGCATTTAGCTGTGCTCGTATTTTACACGACTTTTATTATCTCACTGCTAAAGCATAGCGAGATCGTACGAAAAAGTCATTGAATAATGTGGTTGGCATTACATTCAAGCCCATTAAAGCCTTAGTATTCTATGTACTTTATTAATGTATGTTAAATCTATGTTTATGTACTTATTATTTACATCCTTATTACATACATACATACATAACTTCACGCCAGTTCCTTTGCGGGGTAGGCACGTACAACAGAGCGCCATTTACACACCTCACTTGCTTCTTTGACATTCATAACACTTGTCATGCACGCTCGTCTGTTCTTAAGGCTCCTGACATCACCTTCTGCTAGTACACGATCAATTTGATCATGGAAGGTGTGTCGTGGCCTTCCACGACTTCTGCATCCATCCACTTTTGCATTGTATATCTGTTTAGTCATTCTTTCCACATGCCCGAACCACCGGAGCATTCCTTTCCTTACCTTCACCCCGACACTCTCTTTCAGACCAACTCTCTTTCTTACTTCGGTATTACGAATCGCATTTATAATATTAATATCCTTATTAATATTATAAATGCGAAAGTAACTCTGTCTGTCTGTCTGTCTGTTCCGTTTTCACGGAAAAACTACGGAACCGATTCGGCTGAAACTCAGTATATAAGTATACAATATATTTTTTGAACATAGGATACTTTTTATCCCGAAAAATGGGATAGTTTCCGGGATCAAAATATGTTTGTCTGTCTGTTTGTTATGCTTTTACGGAAAACCATTGGATCGGTTTGGCTGAAATTCGGTATAGGTATATGTTATTTTAACATCGAGGGTGAACAAGGGCTACTTTTCATCCCGGGCAAAGGGATAGATTTTGGGATGGATTTATGTAAAGGTTATCCCAGAAAGTAGGATAGGTTTTTTTGTAATTTGCCATTTTCGTTATTTTGGTTAATTTGACCAATTTGGTCATTTTGGTCGATTTGGTGTACATAGGTAGTTTTTATACCGAAAATGGGTATAGATACTTTTCATCCGGGAGATGGGATAATTTGCGACATAAAATCAAGTGAATCTTCCGGGACAAGTAGCACTAACATACGCGTTTTCGATCACGAAAACGCGATAGGGAGAGGAGTCCTGCAGCGCGTGCTAATGCGTCTTCTCGAGGTCGCCGGCCATCAGCTGGCACCCGGAGAGGCAGGTACGCGCATTACTTCCCTCCCTGAGTTAGGTTCCGTTTACCGCGGGGGGCCTTTAGCTTGCTAGGAGAGCAAAGGACCTTCTACCCCCGCACAACGAAGTGGGGTGTGTTCTCCCAGGGCACACTCCAGGCACTTTATTGCGCTGGATCGGCTGGACGTAACTA
Organism: Dendrolimus kikuchii; assembly: GCA_019925095.2. NCBI lineage: Eukaryota > Metazoa > Arthropoda > Insecta > Lepidoptera > Lasiocampidae > Dendrolimus > Dendrolimus kikuchii. The sequence continues at coordinate 4,135,551 of CM034389.1, forward strand.
TGTTCTAAATCTCAGCCTTTCCAACACAAACAAAAGCGCAGGGTCGTCAGGGAGGAGGGGGTTTTTAGTGGGTATTGGGGTTGCTCGCTCGTGCAGCAACGCTCGGAGTCTTCCACACTATTCTGTGACGTCGATCGCGGACGGAGCACTGCCAAGAGCATACTATTGCTGCAGTGTTATCGCCCCCAACCGACGCGTGTCGTTCCCCTAGCAACGACCCAGTTTGTGCGTAAATCGGTTAAGCATTTTCCCTCGCCTCAAAACAAAAAAAAAAGAAGCTTGCCAACAGTGGGCCCTCTAGCATCTAGGGAGCAGAGGAGTCTTCACCCCTGTTGACGAAGTGAGTTTGCACTGCTTCCCGGGGCATTCTCAAGCACAGCTGCGCTAGGATCAGCGTGGTCGTAACTACGTTCTAACTCTCACGCTCTTCCTGCCATAAGCGCGCGGCACATGGTCGAGGGTAGTTTTAGTGGAGTATTGAGTTGGTCGGCAGGTTGGTTTCGAGTCTCCACACAAGCCGGTCGATTAGTGTTTGGCAGCCTCCAGGGGATTGCCTCCATAATCGATGGTCTAATCCCTAGCAAAGGACCCGGTATTGTGCGAAATGCATTGCCCCCGCTTTAAAAAAAAAATTCGCTATTGATTTTCTCTCGTCGTAGATAGCATAAGTCGTGATAGCGTAATGGCTAGCGCACGCATCCCAACCTCAAAAGGCGCGGGTTCAAATAGTGGCCGAAACATGTGCACCACTTGAGCCTAATTGTTACATTTACCACGTGCTAACAACGGAAAAAATCACGATGAAACCTTCATACACATTGATAACCGACGGGCAAACCTTCCAAACCGCCTTAGACAAGCCTGGCGGGTATACTGTGCATTCCCCATATACTCCTTTCCTATTCCTATTTATTTTCCATGTCGTCTAGGATATAAAATGCCAAAGTTATATATTACTGCGCATCTGGGATCAGTTTGGTACATTAAGGAACCAATGTCGGAAGTTATTCCCATTAAGAGGGAAGTTTCGATCGTTCCCCGGTTTACAACTGCTGGCGTCCTAAATGCAGGACACGGCTTGTGGGGTTCATCATTGGATCTATACATAACACAAGACAACTACTATTCGAAAATTCGATCATATAGCCGACCTTTTGAATATGAAATGAAAATGTGCCGTTATTATTTTTTAAATTTCTTTTTGTGAAAAACCTCTTTATGTGATCACAGGACTGATGCTTAACTTTTTTTTTTAACGAGAAGAAATTTGGTTACGCACTTGTCACTGTGAGCATCACGGTGAGGGCGTGTGAGACTCGATGGACAGATCATATTCTGGTCGAGGTTTTTTTTAATTGCAGGAGTTCAGCAGACAGGCAGACGTTGTACCCGTGCAGGAACGGAGAAAGAATACAATTTCCTGCGGCCGGGCGGCCTGTCGTAAGAGGCGTCTTAACATCCCAGAGCCAGGTGGTAGGGCACTTGCCCGACTGGATGGGTACCACCCCTGGTCTAAATTATGTCGCCATAACAACCCTGAGTTGTGTTCCGGCATTAGTGACCAGGTTCCAGTGTCCCTTAAGAGAGCAGTAGCGCATTTGTAGCACCGTTGGTGTTGCAAATGTCCATAGGCGATGATAACCACTGTATATCAAGCGGGCCGTCCGCCCGTCTCCTGCAATAAAAAAAAAAGACAGCCCACTAGATGGAAAGCGGTTATCATCGCCTATGGACATTTGCAACACCAAAGGTGCTACAAATACGCTGCTGCTCTCTTAAGGGAGACTGGAACCTGGTCAGTAATGCCAGAACACAACCCAACGTTGTTATGGCAACATACTTTAGACCAAGGGTGGTAACCATCCAGTCGAGCAAATGTCCTACCACAAGGCTGTGGGTTGTTTTGTCGCCTCTTACGACAGGCCGCTCGGCTGCAGCAAATTGTATTCTTTCTCCGTTCCTGCACGGATAAGGTAGGTTGTCATTGCCGGAATAATCACTAAAACTCCCCGTGTTTCTTTTATTTGCCTATATCCAGGGCAGCGGGTAATAATATAATAATAATATAATAATAATCGGCAGACAAACACACACATTGTATATCCCCAAATTAAGCAAGTTACGCTTGTGTTATGGGTAATATACAACGGACTACTCTGGGGCCGATCCCAGACACCCAGACCATAGTAAATAACGGAGAAAATACGTTTCCGAGATTTACTATACCAGGAATCGAACCCGGAGCCTCTGCGTTGAAGTGAGGTAGGCCGGCAAAGGCTTAGCCCGCTCAACCACAGAGGCCGTCAGTATAATAATGATTATCGCTTGCTCCATATATCGGGCCCTGACGAGAGCCAGCCAAAACTGCCTCGTTCAATGCCGCCGCAGAGTGCAAAGAACCTCACGGTGATAGAATGGGGAGCGTGGTATGAATCCCCTCCCTCGTCCGACAGCCTTAAATACAGGCTGATCCTTCCCTGGGTTTCGCCTGCCTACGCCGGAGTCTTCGTCTGCACGCCTTCGCTCTCGCCCGGGTGGATGTCGTCCGAATAAGGGGCAGAAGATAGGTACCGCTCAATCCAATCAGGGGAACCTGATAACCATCTAGAGTCAAGGCCAGCCTCACCTCACATGTTACTAATCTAAGGGGTTGGAACCTACTTCGGTCAACAGATAAGTATGGCGATATTCAAATTCAAATTCAAAAGCTTTTATTCAAAATAAGTTCCACTGGAGAACACTTTTTGAAGGTCATACATGTTAGTTAACATTTAATTTTTACTTCCTATTCTATGTACACCGCTTCGCAACGTGTTGATGCTGTAAAGGAGAAGAAGCTGCAAGAAACTCCCCATCAACACGTCTAGCTAAATGTTGTTTTTCTTTATATTTCATATTCTATTTATATCTCAAATTCTTTTTTTTTATAAGTTTTGTACAGAAGTATGTTACAGAATTACTTTTTGAAGAATTAATGGAGTTGTAGCAAACAATGCATACTCAATAAGACAAAGACAATAAAAGGAAAGAAAGAAAAGAAAAGAAAGAAAAGAAAGAGAGAAAAGAGAGAGAGGTATAACCAAGTAGCAGGAGAACCAGCCTCCTGGGCACCCTAGATATGTAAGACGGTAACCTAAGATCATAAAAATAGATAAAGTCGTTGGTGTCAAAGAAAATAATAACCTATATACAAAAGTTGATATGTCAAATATATTAAATCAATAAACAAAAAAACATTACACACACTAACATATATTTGACACACGCACGCATATATACACTTTTGTTTATTGTTCAAGTCAAATTAACAGTGTAGCCTTGGCGAAATCTGTGATTATAGAAGTCTAGTGTTTGACAAGAGTTTTTGGCGGGAACTGAAAGGGGACGTTGTGCTGTGCAGTTTTATTTTCTAAAAATGTGTAAAATTACTCTAAAATGAACAATAGTTGTAGGATATTGATAGTTTTTGAGTTGTAATTATGTGTTTTTGTGAGAAATGTGAACTGTATAGTCAAATGTGGCCTTTCGAGTTTTCACAAGAACTCCGTTGAATGGTGTGGATTGTAGCCTACAATGCAACTGCGCCTGGCTTAAAGGCCTAGTTGCCAAGCCTTAAACATAAAAAAAAGTGTTTGACAATTTCGATTGGTTCATTTCCTTGATTATATGATCGGAATGAAGTCAGTCACACCGACATCTTCCGATCTGTGCCCTTCTAAGGAGGCTCATTGGCCAACGATGTTATGTCGTCACGTAATGACATTGGAGGGACAAAAACCGCACCACCGCCCCAATATTATAATAAGTCGAATATCCTACACGATCGCGCGCGCATGGCGACCCGCTCCGCCGCCATATAAATATGTGCTCATTTTTAATAATTTAAACCGCCATTTGTGTGTGACAAAAAAGACTATTTTATACCACCGTGTGCAATCAATCAAACCTCGACGACCGCTGCCAGACGTCTCCAGGCTTGCCGAATTGGGAGAAGTGCAGTTTCGGGAGGTTAAGGTTAGTGACCAGATTTTCCTTCCCATATGATCAATCGGATGCAACGATTGATCTGATTGTCCTGCCGTCCACTGCTCTTGAGTTATATTATCGAAGGCCGCACCAGTCCAGGAGGTAGGGCAATTTATTATACAACCGCCGCCACGTGGTGTGCTAGAGGGGAGGTGTGGAAGGACTTCAAAATTTACCCTTGGCACCACCAGAGATTTTTATTTTTTTATTGCAGGAGTTCAGCAGACAGGCAGACGGCCCACTTGATAGGAAGCGGTTATCATCGCCTATAGACATTTGCAACATCAAACGTGCTGCAAATGCGCTGCTTCTCTCTTAAGGGAGACTGGAACCTGACCACTAATGCCGGAACACAACTCAAGGTTGTTATGGCGACATACTTTAGACCAGGGGTGGTAGCCATCCAGTCGGGCAAATGCCCTACCACCTGGCTGTGGGTTGTTTGGTCGCCTCTTACGACAGGCCGCCCGGCCGCGGGAAATTGTATTCTTTCTCCGTTCCTGCACGGATAAAAAAAATTTTCTAAAAAATTTTATCCTTCTCATTTTTTAGGGTTCTATGGTAATTTTGGCTATAAAAGAAAGAAACCCTTTGATGACGTCATATCCATTGTCAATGGCTAAATAACGAAAACAAAGGGTTTTCTGATATTTTGGAAGCCTTAAAGTTGGAGGAACTCCAGCACTGCTGCGTTGCCGACTTTATTCCTTGGAAATAATAATAATAATGGTGTCAGTGAATGGACTAATAGCGAAGAGCTTTGACCGCCACCTTGAAAGCCTCTCGCTTGGTATCTGGTTAAAGGGTCGGACGCAGAAGGCAGCTCTGTTGGACACGGCTCGTATTGTGAGGAGATTCCTACGCCTGGAGACTTAACCGCCGGTAGCCTGGACCCTAGGCCCCATTGCCGGCGGAGATCAGTTTTTTATATTTTTTTTATAAATAAATGTACAAATTTTATAAGATATTTATAAGAAAAATGTAAAAAAATTGGATAATAAAATATACCTATACTTATGTAAAGTATGTACAATAATAAATTTATTGCAACAACTATTTATGTCACCTTTTTTGTCAACCCTACTGACGACCATCGACGCGTGACATCATGATAGATTGAGATCCCAGTCACCCCAGACTTACGTGATTTTAGGAAAGATGAAATTTTCAGGAACGGTAGTTTAACATAAACTTAGAAAGGAATGGATACTCGTTAAGCTGAAACCGGGGCCGTTTTTTACGTAGCAGGTAAAGGTGGAAAATAACCATGCTAATTTACGTCAAAGTAGCAAGACTAGTTTTTACATATGTCATGTATGATATTGTTATATATACATACATACATGACTTCACGACAGTTTGCTTGCGGGGTAGGCACGGACAACACAGCGCCATTCAGGCTTATTCTTACATACCTCACATGCTTCTTTGACATTCATAACTCTTGTCATGCACGCTCGTGTGTTTTTAAGGCTCCTAACATCACCTTCTGCTAGAACACGATCAATTTGATCATGGAAGGTGTGTCGTGGCCTTCCACGACTTCTGCATCCATCCACTTTTGCATTGTATATCTGTTTATTCATTCTTTCATCATGCATTCTTTCCACATGCCCGAACCACCGGAGCATTCCTTTCCTTACCTTCACCCCGACACTCTCTTTCAGACCAACTCTCTTTCTTACTTCGGTATTACGAACGCGGTCCGCAAGCGTCACTCCGCAGATTTTGCGCAGTGCTCGCATCTCGACCGCGTTTACTCTACTTTCATGCTCTTTCTTCCATACCCAACTCTCGCCAATGTCATGTATGATATTGTTATATATACATACATACATGACTTCACGCTAGTTCGCTTGCGGGGTAGGCATGAACAACAGAGCGCCATTCAGGCTTATTCTTACACACCTCACTTGCTTGTTTGACATTCATAGCTTCTGACTTCTGCATGTATAGTCAGTATTTAATCATGCATTCTTTCCACATGCCCGAACCACCGGAGCATTTCTTTCCTTACCTTCACCCCGACACTCTCCTTCAGACCAACTCTCTTTCTTACTTCGGTATTACGAACGCGGTCCGCGAGCGTCACTCCGCAGATTATGCGCAGTGCTCACATCTCGACCGCGTTTACTCTACTTTCATGCTCTCTCTTCCATACCCAACTCTCGCTTCCATACGTGAGCGTAGGTACCAGCATCGCGTTGTGTAATATTGTTATAAAAGAAAGATATACAATGGCCAGACACTTACTGTGGGCCATAATTTTTGACAGACACTTAAAAAAAATGACAAATCTGAAGGGCCAAACATCTTCTCATGGTTATTTTCCACCTTTGATAGCTACTACCTGAAAAATGGCCCCGCTTTCAGCTTAACGAGTATCCATTCTTTTCTAAGTTTATATTAAACTACCGATCCTAAAAATGTCATCTTTCCTAAATTGACGTAGGTCTGGGGTGACTGGGATCTCTATCTATGAGGTTATCGGCAAACCTTCAACGCACGGGTAGTATTGTGGTAAAGCATGAACTTGTGACGGCTTAGAGCTTCGAAAAAGGATGTGGGAGCTGTAACTCATTCTGTCCAATTGAAGGTTAATATTTTCATAGTAAAAAGACCAAAGTTTTCTTATTTAAAAACGCGAACAGCTATAAGTTAATTATTGCGCCAGTCTGCTCATTACTTCTTTATTAAGTGGGTTTCCGGTTGGTTAAAGATTAAAGACGAATGAAATATGCTTTCAAGTTGAGGCAACGAAGAATGTTATGATGATATAAAGAGAGGAAATTACTTTGAAATTCACCTTTGTTCGGTTTACGTTTATATTCATCGAATAATAAGAATGTATTTTTTGTACAAAGATTATTTTATGATACCAGGAGATTAATTTGATGGGCATGGGTATTTTCCAGAGCTTTATACCGGAGCCCTCCCTGCTGGTCTTTCAATTTCATATTAATTTTTATTGGGAATATAGGAACGATAATTATGAAAATGTTACAAGACAAATTCCACGTACAGTATGTAAAAGCAAATTTTATTACCTGTCGGCATTTGAACTATTTTAATTTATGATCGTCTTCTTTTGTTTACTTATGTATTGTATGTTCTATTGTACTCGTTTACGGCCGCTTGCGGCTGAATCATTAGCCAGGTGTTGCGGATTACGTTAACTGCGATACGGGCACATTTGTATTTGTGAGGTACAAAACAACGGCCTGACGGAGAGGGGAGGCAGTTCAGCGATAACTACGATCAAGGCGTGACGTGTGTACAATAGGGAACCTAATAGTGACGGACTTTGCGCGTTTTGGTGAATTACGACCTTCTGCATTACGTTTGGATTTGTTGTGTTCGGTTATATTTGTACCTGTGTTATACGTGTTTGTATAGTTCTAATAAACACTATAATAATTCCAACGGCATTTTAATTCTAGTCCCGCTAAACTCGTAACAATATTTTGTACTTTTTTAATGTCCTCTTCCCAACACATCAATGGTCTCCCTTTGCCCCTTTGGCCTTTTTACTCTCCATCACTGGTCTGTAAGCCTTATTACATGACCCGCTCATTTCTACTTAAATTTCTGTGCATAGCTCAAGGCATTAGTTGCTTTTATTATAGCTCTTATTGTTGTGTGTCTAATTTTCTTTATCTTAGGCATGCTTCGTTCAAGTCTTCGTTGACAGGTGATTATTTTGCATTTTGTTTTGGCCGTGAATTTTCACGTCTGGCATCCGTACGTCAATCCCGATATCAGGTTAGATTTCATGGTAAGGATACTATTGTTACGAGCTACACAGGACTCGAATTAAAATGCCGTTGGAATTACTATAGAGTTTATTTGAACTGTACAAACACGTATAAAATAGGTACAAATATACTGGATACAACCAGTAACACTACTTGTTACAATCTGCACGATCAATAACACGCGCAAAGTCCGTCACTATATCGCTTGTTGAATGTACACGTCTTGCTGGTATCGTAATTGTCGCTCGACTGCCTCATCCCTCCATTCGGTCATTGTTTTATACTAAACTGTATAATAGAACAAAGGACCGTGTTAACCGAGTTAATCCGCACACCTGGCAAGCAACGATTAGTTCGACACTAATGACGGCCATAAAAGAAGTAAAAAAACAATAACATGTTTTTCTGAACTACAAATTCTAAACACAAAGTAAACAAAAGAATTCCTAAATTCGGTGGCAATAAAACTGCGTTTTACGACCTGCAGAAGTGCGCATTTTTGTGTCGGTATGTAACACTATTTATTATGCAGTTAGTTCTTCATAAGCACCATACTTTGCCGTTTGATCCTAGTATATATAATAAAAGAAGATACTGTTTAGTTTGTACACTTGTGCCATGCCGCCATCGATTAGCTGACCGACATGCTTATTTTCTTAGACCCAAAATATACAACCGAGTTAATAAGTAACTAAATATATACTCTTACTTATCGTGAATGTAAATTAAGATTATTCAACTGGCTAATAGAAATCCCTTATGACGACACCGAGAATTTACTGAGCCGACTATACCAGTCTAATAAGTCTGTAACCACACACTCACTCGTTCACTTGTACACACATCACACACATCACACCACATACATACATATACACACCCATTCACACATCTATACATTTCCACATACATTGTATAAACTTTAAAATAATTTTCTTTTTTTAAATTGTATAACAAACGAGTCGAGGAAGTGGGCACTAACAAATGCAACACAGTATTTATAATACAGCAGTTGTTTGCGATACCAAATTGTTTTTGTACACTATGTTAATGGTTACAAATAAATTCTTTAAATAATGTTCGTTGTCATACTTATAGGTAAGTTACGTTCAAAAATTGCTTTTGAACTCCAGTATTTACTCCATTTCCACTTCTATTACTATGACATGAAAGACAGGCGGTTAGACGGTTCAATCTTTCCAAAAATAGCTACGAAATTCTAAAAATACAGGAACGTATTTCAGACTTAGACCACAACTCAAATAAGCCACTTTCCACTGAAATAATAGTATTACGAGTGCATCGAGAATATGTTCAGATGCAGACACGAGAGGACGTGGGCGGACTAACATCGCCTTGCTACTTGCATACTAAATTCAGTGGAACTGTTTCTCGGGGAGGGTTTTGCGATAAAGAAATGTTTTTTTGGACATCGCTTAAGTAGGAATGTGGGCATGAATCATAATAAATTCTAACATTATTATAAGAAAAAGCGTAACTTGGAAGACAGAAAAAAAGGATTTATTTTGTTTTTACAACACATAGCGAGACACATTAAAAAATAATAATAATGTACATACATACATACATACATAACTTCACGCCAGTTCCCTTGCGGGGTAGGCACGAACAACAGAGCGCCATTTAGGCCCATTCTTACACACCTCACTTGCTTCTTTGACATTCATAACTCTTGTCATGCACACTCGTCTGTTCTTAAGGCTCCTGACATCACCCTCCGCTAGTACACGATAATAATGTGTGTTAAGTAAGTGTGTTAAGTATCTTATTCATGTATATGAATAATAAATGTTTATTTTGTTGGGCCCTAGAGGGCGTTAGCGTCGCTGTAAATCGCGCCAAGCTCTACCAATGTTTACGAATACATAATGTTCACGTCATGAAAGACTTTGCTTCGCATAACAGACGCAGACAAAACAGACGCCGGAGAGCCCCTGGCTCGGATCCTCTTACACAAAGTTAAGACCCATCAATCACACCCACTCATTACAGACAGAAGTAGCCATACACGATTAGCTTAGGCGTGTTGCTGGAGTTTAATAATAAAATCTGCTCTACTGGGACCAATCAATTATCACAGACAGGACTATTGTTGCTAACAAGCCTGATATTGTGATAGTTGATCGGTCTGCGAGACGTGCTATAATTGTAGATGTCGCGATTCCCCATGATGGTAACCTCGTGAATGCCGAGAAAGATAAACAAATAAAGTATATTGATCTTGCTCACGAGGTTACCGCTATGTGGAACCTGGACTCTACAATCATAGTACCGATAGTGGTGTCAGTGAATGGACTAATAGCGAAGAGCCTTGATCGCCATCTTGAAAGGCTCTCGCTTGGTATCTGGTTGAAGGGTCGGATGCAGAAGGCAGCTCTGTTGGACACGGCCCGTATTGTGAGGAGATTCCTGTGTCTGGAGCCTTAACCACCGGTAGCCTGGACCCTAGGCCCCACTGCCGGCGAAGATCAGTTTTTTATATTTTTTTTATAAATAAATTTGTATTTTTTATAAGAAAAATGTAATAAATTTGGAAATAAAATATATATATGTAAATAATAATAATAATTGGCAGACAAACACACACATTGTATATCCCCAAATTAAGCAAGTTACGCTTGTGTTATGAGTAATATACAACGGACTACTCTGGGGCCGATCCCAGACACCCAGACCATAGTAAATAACGGAGAAAATACGTTTTTCCGAAATTTACTATACCAGGAATCGAACCCGGAGCCTCTACGTTGCAGTGAGGTAGGCCGGCAAAGGCCGTTTCTTCCGCCGCTTCTTCTCCTCCAGCTATAAGCGGTAGTAAAGATAGACTAGTCGAGTCGATAACGAGTCCCCATTATAAACATTTCAGCCTGTTGGCTTAGTGGTCGGCAAAGTGTGGCTCCAGAGCCGCATGTGGCTCTTAGGCTCCTTAAGTGCGGCTCTGGCACAAATATCCACGGAAGGCGTAATAATAAATCTCGTTGATGACAACTTGGAATCATGCCTAAAAGTAAAACAACAACATACAAACCTGACTTACTCAAACTGTCCAAGGAGATGCAAGCACATTGTTCGCATTAATAAATATTTATTAAGTATGAAAATTACTTTTATTTAGTGTAATAAAAGTTTACTAAACAAGCAGATTTAGCTTCCAATTTTTTTTTTAATTGTTGTAATGTTCATATTTGGTTCTTTGGCTAATAAGTTTGCCGACCACTGGCTTAGCTCATTCAGCCTTTTACAGCTTAATCCTATAGAGTCAATCGCCCGCAGCGGTCGAGCCGAGGTCGAACCTCACAGGAGGTGCCTCCTCGAGCGCGCTGCTTCCGGGCCGAACCCCTCCGCTCCCACGGAGTCGGGAAGCCCCTAAAGTCCGGTCTCGCTGAAAACAGCCACCTGCGGCTATTCAGCTGGATCCTGCTAAAAAAAAGACTTTGCTTATGTCTGCGATATTATAATACGTTTTCTGAAATCCAAATTAATCCAAATTTATCTCTAACATCAATTACAGTATCTTGTGGTAGCTTAGAACATACAAACAAACTACTATAATATCTTATTTTTATATATATAACACACGCACACGCACACGCACACGCACACGCACACGCACACGCACACGCACACGCACACGCACACGCACACGCACACGCACACGCACACGCACACGCACACGCACACGCACACGCACACGCACACGCACACGCACACGCACACGCACACGCACACGCACACGCACACGCACACGCACACGCACACGCACGCGCACGCGCACGCGCACGCGCACGCGCACACGCACGCGCACGCGCACACGCACGCGCACACGCACGCGCACGCGCACGCGCACGCGCACGCGCACGCGCACGCGCACACGCACGCGCACGCGCACGCACGCGCACGCGCACGCGCACGCGCACGCGCACGCGCACACGCACACGCACACACACACACACGCGCGCGTACGTAGACATGCACGCACGAACGCACACTTACAATATTCTGATAGAACTAATTTTATGCTGTGTTTTGAATGTATTATGTGTTAAGTCTTTGTACTTAAAGAAGAAAGAAAGAAAGAAAAACTTTATTTGAAGAAATTGCGACGTAATTACATTCCTTATACATTTATATACACAAAGCATATTTTGAGAATTTGTACGCCGCATTTTCAGCAAACAAGGTTTGCACTCAGCATATTGCCGTCTCGGAATAATATCCGACATAACGCCGATTTTCAGTGCAAACCTTCCTTTTGGCGTAAGACCAAAATGACCCAGTTTTGTTAATTAAATAATAAATAAGAATAAAAATTAATAAAACTAATTCTACTTATGTAATATTTCATTAGTAAAACAAATAAATAAATTTTAATAAAAACCAACACGTTACTACAAAATTAAAATAAATACTCGTGTATCAACTTGTATCGAATCATTTATTCGTATACAATTCGCTGAAGTGCTTGCCGAGTATTAATTACCACATTCCGTGTGCCGCGTCACTGACATGAGGCAACAAACTTCTACTAATCTATGATCTTTTACTTGTACCAGAGAGAAACTCTCGTAAGCAAAGCGGCTGACGAGTGGAACATATTCGCAGTTCACTAATAGTATAATTATACAGGTTATAGATACTTACCTATAAACTTTTCTAGCAAAAATATCTCGCATATCAGGCAAACAGTTCCATCGGCAATCCGTTACTGTGAGACATACAGACAGTTTGTTTCCACAGCAATAAATCTGTTCTTGTAGAAAACAAACTTTTGGAAGGCGTCCAAAAGGCGGAATATGAAAGACTTTTCATTAGCTCGTAACTTCTCTGTATTCTAAGTGATAAGTTCCAAAATAGGTAATGTTGATGGTGACAAAGGAAAGATGTATAAATAAAATATTTTTTTATCATTATATTAATTCGTGAAGCAAAAACTTTGTACCCCTTTTTACGAAAATTGCGCGGACGGAGGAGTATGAAATTTCGCACACTTATAGTTTATATAGAGAAGGAGTGCAGAATGCTAATACTTTTTTAAATTATGCATTAAAAAATATATTAAATCAATAAAAAAACATTACACACACTACCATATATTTGACACTCACACGCATATATACTCTTTTGTTTATTGTTAAGGTCAAATTAACAGTGTAGCCTTGGCGAAATCTGTGATTATAGAAGTCTTTGACAACAGAAACTTAATAATGTTCAAACTTATAATTTAAATTAATTATGGTCGAATTTCAACCAATGGGCGACCACTAGTTCATAATTGAAGTGCTTTGTCGCTTAAGCGACTTTGCTGCCCTGGTAAGTAGAATTACGTAATCTACCAAAACAAAGTAATCACTGATTTATGATATCTACTAGTTTATATACAATTCTGGTGTCATCTGAAGATAGGTCTGCCAGGATATTATTAATCAGACCTACTAGCCTTAAATTGACTCCATAGCTTTATCTAAAAATTTTATTCTGGGCACATTCCATCAACATAATAATAGGATATAAATCGTCGACAATATTGCAAATTTCACTATTTTGGGAATTAATTCTGCGAACTGAGTATAAAAATTTGTTGCGTCGAATGTGGCCCGATCAGAGTCTTAAGGCTGTTATTAATTCCTTTCTAGTAAAAGTAATAAAGTTCAAGTAAAATAAGTTGGTATGTGAAATCAAAATAAACGACAACATCGAAAGCCAAAATTAGATGATTCTTTTCCGATTGTCAATTTGGATTATAAATGGGCGGTAAATTCTAAAAAAAGAAATGAACTTATGGCCGGATCCTTCCTATTCATTCACTTGCCATGCCATTGGTTAAATTTTGATATTACTTGTATGGAGCTTACATCAAATTTTAATCGATAGTAAGGAAAATTAGCGGTCGGTAAGATATAGGAACGACCCATTAATCGTTACAATCTGTACTATCATATTACAAAAAAGTAAAGTTTGTGAGTTTAGATATTCGGGGTAATCTCCGGTACTACTGATCCGATTTTGACAATTCTCGCACCAGTAGAAAGTTATATTATTCCCAAGTGATATGGGCTATATTTGATTACGATTAATAAATCAAAAAAAGTAAAAATGTTTTACGCCCAGCGAAACGGGCACGGAAACGCCTGTCAAATGTATTACAGCAATAACGTTCCATGCAAGAATTGCGTACATCCCCGTACGAGGTACTGCGAGTGCTTTCTGCGATTATGAATTAATTAAAGCTTACACGGCTTAATTAAATCTTAATATACGTACGTATGTGCGTGGGTGCATGTGTATTGTTTAATGACGCCCAGCTTATTGGTCAGCTAGTTTATTTCATAAGTGACTTTTTTAATTATTTAAATATACATTTATGGGCTTTTTAAACTGCGTAAATAAGCACATAAAAACGTTACTCATAAATATAATAATAAGGAGTAAATTCGTTTTCTTTTATTATCTTTTTCATTCCTCATACACGGAAAGTACGCTTGAAGTTACCTTATCACAGAGATGAAAATACTTACTTTTCGTCCCTGGGAAACAATTTTTTCCTGCTGTCAAAGAAATTAAAACTATGCAAGATATGTTCGAACTTTTTAAACAGTCACTGTTAAATCGCATAAAATTGTAATTAAAAAATGTCAACAGTATTGTAACATGCTCGTATACTTACAAACTACTTTTCTTTAAATTAATATTAAATTTACATAAATTTGATCCAAATATTTGCTATCATCAATGACATAAAAATACTTGCTGGTAGAATGCCACAGAAAAAGATATTTTCTTGTCGTATCATGTATGACATATAAAATTAATTCATCAGATTTAGAGATGGATTTAACGCTTGATTTCATTAGAGAAGTAGTTGTTTATTTACTTATTTAAAGTAGAGCCTTAACCTCGGCTGAAAGACATATTTAAACTGTTCATCATTATCTTAATTTTTTTGCATATTAATTTCATTTCAATTTCTTTCAGTACTCTAAAGATATGAATAGAATGTCCAAAAGCTGCGTGAACAGTGTACTGTAATGTAGTGGCTAGGGCTAGTAAAAATAACACGTACGAAGAGAAATTTCTTTATGACATATCATTTTTGTTCTACAATTAAAATAAGTAGGTTTAACTAAGCCTAATAGCCAAATCTCGAAAATACTGGACGCTTATCATCTCTACGGAGCCTCTCATCTTTTTTCCTTTATTGCACGATTTCAGCAGACAAGCAGATGGCCCACGTGATGGCAAACGGTTACCATCACCTATGGACTATTTGCAATAATAATAGTTTGTGGAGTGGCACGCAATTATTGAAAAAAGTATAATACATCCAACCTTTTATACCTGTGATACTAAACTCTATTATCTACTAATGTTATACTCACGCAGTTGTGACGGTTAAATGTTGCAAGATAACGTGACGATTTTTATATCGTACATTTCGAAAACTTCGTGTATCACATTGAAACAAAGTACCAGTGTAATTTTGACCCAACTCTCGGCGACTTATAAACTTTAAAACAAGTTGCAGTTACGCTATATTTCAAACCCCTAAGTGGTAGTTAAGCCGTCGCAATCCCCAAGTCGTTTTGGGCACTTACTGAATAAACAAGTCCGTGTTCTCGCAATCTGAGCGGCGCAGGTGCTGCTGAGGTTGACTCGACCCAAAGTAAGGATTGCGCGACGTGCCACATTCAGAAGGTAGTAAAGTTTTTGCTGACAAGTGTTATACAGTATTTTTAGAGTCATATTGCCATTTAGGAAAAATACCGAACATTTCTACAAGCATCATGTCTGTCTGCCTGTCCGTGAGTTTGTGTAAATTACTTTTATCCGTGTAGAAACGGAGAAAGAACACAATTTCCTGCGGCCTTGAGTTGTGTTCCCGCCTTAGTCGTCAGGTTCGAGTTACCCTTAGAGAACAGCAGCGCATTTAGGAGGTCTTTGGTGTTGTAAATGTCAATAGGCGATGGTAACCGCTTTCTGTCAGATAGGCCGTCTGCCTGTCTACTAAACTCATCCAATAAAAAAATAATGGTCTTCGAAACTAATGGGTCTGTGTATATTACACGTATATTGTTGCTACGCGGTGGGGTGATTAATTAAACAAAATAAAAATTGGATTTGCTCTCGTGTATATACGGACGGCCTCTATGGTTGATTGGGGTAAGCCTTGGACGGCCTTCTTCGCAGCAATGCAGGGGGTTTCGCTTAGATTCCTAGCATGGCAATTTTCCTAAAAGAATATTTCGTTATTTACTATGGTCTGGGTGTCTGGGTTCTACCACAAAGGTGTCGTCAGTTGTATATCACTCATAACACAAACATAACTTTCTTTACTTGGGGTTATAATTATAATACGTGTGTTGATACATATGTCGGTTATTATATTATACACATCAATGTATGCTACTGAGGAATGATTTTTCTCTCAGCTTACATAAACGTGGCATTTTGCGAACTGGAGAACAAACACACAAATGAAATGCAATTAAATAATATGGATAAATTTGTGTTAGAACAATGGGCGGCCTTATCGCTTATAGCGATCTCTTCGTGTGTTAAACTAAAATATAAAAGTATTAAAAATAATAATCATCAACTACTTAAAAAAATAAAATACAAATAAACTACTAAACTTATGTATATGCATTTATATATGCTTATCTTTGGTCTGTCTGTATTGTTCCTATCCCATATCTACATTCTATATTATATCTTTGGTCTGTATTGTTGTTTATTTTTGCATGGTAGGTAAACTTTACGAAAAAACCATCATACTTCTAAATTTGGAATTTTACATAATAATTTAAATCCATATTTATTATTAAAATATAATTTTGTATTATATTATATATAAATACAAATAATACAGCACACCGACGCCATTTGTCCAAAATTATAGATAAAGACTAACTGGGTAAAAAAATTGAGAGAGCCCTTACAAAGCTGAGTTTTCATTTAGTTTAAGTAATGAAGAAAAGTAGTTTAAGTCACGTGAATCTGTGAAAAAAGCTATTTCTTTTAGACACTGTTACAGCTGCAGCTAGCAACTGGACCGACTGGCGCGGGGCGGCAGCGGCTGTGCGAGCGGCACGGCGTATCGTCTGGTCTCACATATCACACACTGCACTTGCGATCAATATCATAGATACTTTCAATTTATAATACCAGTATAATATAGTAGTCGTTTAATAAACATAATTATATACTTACATAACTAATTCGTGCGCTTGGCGTTATTAAAAAATACACAGGTCCCACGCACATGCGCACATATATCAAGGTTAAATAAGGCTTTGTAACTTTTAATTAATTCATAAACGCAGAAAGCACTCGCCATGCCTCGTACGAGGATGTGCGCAATTCTTGCATAGAACGTTATTGCTGTAACATATTTGACAGGCGTTCCCGTGTCCACTTTGCTGGGCGATAAGCATTTTTACTTTTTCGGTTTATTAATAATGGTGTTTATTAGTAATATTATTAATAATTACCAATGGTGTCCATTGGTAGTGGGTACGTATTTGTGGCTTTCGGGGTCGAGACCCTGGGGCCGTGGGGGCCTGGAGCTCATCACCTCTATCGAGACCTCTCAATGCGTTTAATTGAGGTCTCGCGTGACCAAAAGGCTGGCTTGCACCTAGGTCAACGAATTAGCGTTGCCATTCAACGCGGAAATGCGGCCAGCATTTTGGGGACGCTCCCCGCCGACAGCGATTTGGAGTCAATTTTTTATTTATAGATTTATGTTATTTTGTAAGTATAGCTTTATTTATAGTTTAGTTTAGTTTATATATTTTTAATATTTAGTTTTAATACTTAGTTTTAAATTAATTAATTAGTTTATTAATCACAATCAAATATAGCCCAACTCGGGAATAATGTAGCTTTCTAGAATTTTTAAAATCGGATCAATAGTACCGGAGATTACCGCGAACAACCAAACTCAAAAACTTTACCTCCTTATAATATTAGTATATATAACTCGTTCTCAGCTCTATGTACTTGAATTAATTGTTAGAAAACACAGAAATGTCTCTTTACCCGATACGACCAAACGTCAAACCAAAATAATATGCCCCTGCATCCTGCATAATACTAGTTTTGCCAAAAGTCAATTTTATGTCATCAATTCTTTACTATACAATAAGGTACATGATAAATGTGATATTCTATATTTAAACAGACATGAAATCAAAACAATCATACAAGAGTGGCTTATGCAACTTGATTAACAAAAAACTGAAAACTTATTATATAATATCATATGAATTATATATTAATAATAATTATATATTATATGAATTAATCTTATTATATTGTTACAACTTAGGCCCCGACAAAAACAAATTCCACATACAAATCTGTAAAAGCACATTTTATTACTTGTCGGCATTTGAATTAGTTGTAATCCTTTTATGATAGTCTTGTTTTGTTCACTTATTTATTGGCATGCGTTTTTTGGTATTGTGGAGAACAGCCTGTTGGTCAATTTACTCGTTTACGGCCACTTGCATCATTATCTAGGTGTTGCGGATTACGATTACAAGCTAATTATAGGAAATTGTGTCGGCGTTGCCGGGCGGGCACATTTGCATTCGTGAAGTATAAAACGACAGCCTGATGAAGAGAGTCAGTTGAGCTACGACTACGATACGGGCGTAACGTGTGTACATTTGGGAATCTAATAGAGACTGACTTTGGGCGTTTTATTGAATTACGACCTTCTACATTACGTTTGGATTTTTTGTGTTCGGTTATATTTGTACCTGTGTTATACGTGTTTATATAGTTCTAATAAATTCTATAATAATTCTAACGGCATTTTAATTCGAGTCTCGCTAACTCGTATCAATATATATCGAAATGTTATCCATCATATGCACACACACACAACCACACATGCACGCACAAACAAGTTAACATCTATTTGTTAAAATAATTTAATTTCAGAGATAAAAATTGTTACGTCAGTCACGCACGTACTTGGTGTCCCGCGATACAGGCTAGGCCTAGTGCGGAACCTATGTAAGTAGTGTAATTTTTTGACAATCAATTGATTTTGATTTGTTCATTATTCATCTTCAAGCATCAAACTACAGTCCACCAAAGCACAATCGGAGTTTCGACACGCTTAGGCATTAACAGACACAAAATTCAATTACGCAATTGGCACTGGAACCATCCTTAATTTGTAATTAAGGTAAATTTAATTAGGAAATTAACGCGGAGCTCTCCTTAAAATAACGTTAAAATATATTTCAATTTAAAACAGAACGGAATTGAGAGGCGGAATTTACGTTCAGGATATTGAATTTGATACGTTTGGGAATGAAAAGTCAATATTTTAGGAATCTGTGGCTGTTTTGAAAAAAAACGAAGTACTTACTTAATAAAATGATAATATTACGAATCAACGATAATAATAATATATTGTATTATTATTATTATTAGTTTATGTCTTTGAAGACCACGGGATTTGGAGGGCTTGCGTGGGACCATGGGAAGGCCAACACGTAGAGGCCCCTTGACAAATTTAATGGAAATGTGGCGTGTCACTGACCGGTGATTATCCCTGTCCACACCATATAAATAATGCACCCAAGGACAAGCCTCGGCCAATGTAGGACTATTGTGGGAAATGAGTACAAAAAATACCGAGCCATTGGGTTTTTTTTTATTGCAGGAGTTCAGTAGACAGGCAGACGGCCCACTCGATGGAAAGCGGTTACTGTCGCCTATGGACATTTGCAACACCAACGATGCTACAAATGCGCTGCTGCTCTCTTAAAGGAGATTGAAACCTGGTCACTAATGCCGGAACACAACTCAAAGTTGTTATGACGATATACTGTAGACCAGGGATGGTAGCCATCCAGTCGGGCAAATGCCCTACCACCTGGCTGTGGGTTGTTTTGTCGCCTCTTACGACAGGCCGCCCGGCCGCAGGAAATTGTATTCTTTCTCCGTTCCTGCACGGATAAAGGGGTGAACTGCTAGTGGTACTAAGGATCTGGGAATATAGGGACTATGGCGTCTACCCGTCGCAATGTTCGGGGAACTTGGAAAAATGGGCAGACCGACATATACCCACACTCGTGAATACTTGTCTTGACGTATTGAAAGAGAAAGAAAGAAATAATAGTACATTATGGTACTAGTGTGTAACATTGGTGATTACCGCCGAGGCGCCATTGAGACTCGAGCCGTAGGCGAGGGTCTTAAGAGAACCGAGGACGGTAATCATCAATACACACGTGTATCATACGACGTTTTTCAACACACTTGTGAATAAAATAACAACAAAAACTCATTTTAATTAGTAGATAAAAAAAGTTATATATGAGCGAAAGTTTTATTTATTAAACACGTACGAGTTAAAATTATCTATTTAAATAAGAAGTTGCATGAAATGAGCTAGCAATAGGAACATTAATTTATTTGTTCTATAGAACACGATCTTTTTTTTTGAATAAACGCTTTTTTAAGAACAAAGCAAGTCAACCAATAAAATTTAAAAAAAAATCTATAACTCACTAGTGAGTTATAATGTTTTTTAGTCACAGTTTGATTATGGGTGTCATTCTGTGCTTAATTGCGGTGACCATAGAGCCACTTTATGAGCAAGTGTGTTGAAAAAATATTTATTTATATCGTATGTTATCATATGAAGTATCGTTTAAGGGGATAACGGCTTTATCCTCCTTCTTTCGAATTTATAAATTCATTTTAGAGAATAAACCAGTATAGACTTGTTGTACACCGATATATTTCCTAAACAATAACATCTCCAATATCGCATTACTGAACCCATTACGAAGCAATAATTATTGTTTAATAAACAATAAATCTTTGCAAGAATTCACAGTAAAACGGAGTTATGTATTGAAACAATTCTAGCAAGTCGGTCGGCCGCGATCCCAGACAGAACTATTCTAATAAATCAACTGAGTATTCATTAAGAAAGACAGCTGTAAGTGGATGGGTGTTTTCAGTTTCAATTACTATGTTAAGAACCATTCGACAGTTCTTTTATAGGCTATCGTAGCTGTCTTGGGTATTACGATACTCTTATGTTATCACTAGAGAATACCCCGCGGCTCCTCGGCGAGTCAACCTCTGGTGCGTGTCTCTTGTTTAAACAGCAAGCGTTAATACAGGTTACATTGTATTAAATTTCTATGTAGTGCTATTTGCCCTCGGAAGATTTACTTCATTTTACATCGCAAACTATCCCATCTTCCGGAATGAAAAATATTTATGTCCGTTTTCTGTATTAAAACTACATTTAAACAAAATTACAGCAAAACCGATCCAGTTACTCCTAGTAGTTTTTTCGTGTAGGCTTAACAGAGAGACAGATCGAGTTACTATCGCATTTTTTTATAGATGATAAATTTTTATATCTATAAACTTGAGAAATATTTGGTCTTTCATACAAACCTTTATTTCAACCCGTTCTAGTTTTATTTATCTATCCCCCGTATATCTATCTGTAAACTACATAAATGATCAAAATGATCAAAATAATCAAAATGGTCAAAATGACCAAAATCACTAAAATTACCAAATTGACCAAGTTGACCAATATTAACAAAATGACCAAAATGATTAAATTGATCGATTTGACCAAATTGACGAAAGTGGCCAAAATGACCAAGATGGCCAAAATGGCCAAAATGACTAAAATGACCACAACTACTAAATTGACCAAAATGACTAAAATGGCCAAAATTACCAAAATTACCAAACTGGCCAAAATGAGTAAATTGACCAAAATGACTCAATTGACCAAAATGACTTAATTGACCAAAATGACTAAATTGACCAAAATGACCAAAATGACCAAAATGACCAAATTGACTAAAACTACCTAAATAACCAAAACGGCAAATAACAAAAAAAACGTATTTTTTTAATATCGTATTAAGTCAGTGAGTGATAATGTGCAGTGCCAGTGACTGACTATAATCTCGTTAGATACAACAGTGCTCACACATTAATTTAAAAAACGTGTGACAAAGGGTGGGAGGGATTCTAAATTTCGTAACGTCATATTTCATATATTATACTAGCTGTCCCGGCAGACGTTGTTCTGCCCTGAAGAAATAAAATTTAGAAGCCGATTCCAGCGCCACCTACCGGGTACAAATGTAAGCTATCCTATCTTTCAAGTCGGATCAAACTGCACACGGTGTGCAAATTTGATTAAAATCGGTCAAGTAGTTTAGGAGTCCATCGCGGTCAAACATCGTGATACGTAATTTATATATATTAAGATTTGAAGAATTAACGAAAAACTTAAAAACATTTCCATTTTTATTTGTACGAGCAATGTTTAAATATAATGTATTCTATCTCATTCTCTCGCAGGCTTAGATCTATAAATTTGTGTTTATCTCCTTTTAGTGTCGCTTTTTCGTGTCACTTCAAAAATATTAACAGCAAATACGTATACATCAATAAGAATGTAATCGAAAATCGGCCGTGTGTGTTATTTGCGTAGTTAACTTTCCACGCCACGTTGAATTCAACGCTATTAAGTAATTTCATAGACTGCTAATTACATTTCGAAATTTATACGAATAAATCGTAATACATAGTATTGCCTTCACATTGTTAGCTCAATGATAATACAATAGTTCCAAATTGAAGAATTTATGTTTGTTTATACAGTAGTATTGGTATTAACGACATGAAACTGTGAAGAAAATTTTCTAAAAGCTTTTCGTCAACTTCGTCAAGAAATTTTGTCTTTCGAAGCTTACATATATTATAAAGATATAATATATGAAATGTGACGTCAAGAAATTTAGAATCCCTTTCACCCCTAGTCACACTTTGTTTCATTTGAGTAGAACTGACTTTGATAAAGTATATTAAAATTAACGAACATAAGAAAAATCAAAACATGTAAATAATGCTCGAAAAATGTCCCCTTTCAAGGACTAAAAATGTAATTTTTGACTCCAGGACTGGACTAGCGATGAGCAGTACACGTGTGCGCCAGTACATTTGTCCCGTACAAAATACATTTGTACTGATACGTCTCAAAATTTGATATGTACTACTTCAAAATTTTTGTCGCGTTACTACTCAAAAGTAAGAGGAAGGACGGAACGAGGCTTATGCTACAACAGTACAATAACGCCTCTACAGGTATTGACATGAAAAAGAGGGACAACATGACAATGTCATAGTACGACTGTTAGTAATAATAATAATAATAATCCCGCAGGGGGGCTTTGTGGCGAAGCCTTAGGTGAGTAGCGACACCTCGTACCCGACTCCGGGGGCCAAGGCAAGGCCCCCGCCTCCGTGCTTGCCTTAGCCAGCCGGCACGGAGTGGAGATCGCTAGAGCTAAGACTCAAGCTCCAGGGGTGGAAGTGATAAATGGCCTAACGTCGGAAGTAGCTTCGGTGAACCTGCAGCCCACCTCTCGACACCCTTTAGCCACTCACACCCATGTTGCCCCTGTCTTTATGGCATTTTTTTGGGACTCATGCAGGGTGTGGCCAGTCACCGTCTGCCCATTTTTCCATGTTCCCTGAACATTGCGACGGGCAGACGCCATAGTCCCCATATTCCCAGACCCCTAGTACCATTAGCAGTTTACCACAATAGCCCGGTACTTTTTGTCCTCATCTCCCACAATAGTCCTACACTGGCCGGGGCTTGTCCTTGGGTGCATTACTATATGGTGTGGACAGGGATAATCGCCGGTCAGTGTCACGCCACATTTACATTAAATTTGTCAAGGGGCCTCTAGGTGTTGGCCTTCCCATGGCCCCACGCAAGCCCCCCAAAAGTCCGGGCCATTTTTATGGCCCGTGGTCTTGAAAGACATACAGTGGAATAATAATAATAATCGCCAGACAAACACACATTGTATATCCCCAAATTAAGCAAGTTACGCTTGTGTTATGTGCAGACACCCAGACCATAGTAAATAACGGAGAAAATACGTTTCCGGAATTTACTATACCAGGAATCGAACCCGGAACCTCTGCGTTGCAGTGAGGTACGCCGGTAAAGGCTTAGCCCGCTCAACCACAGGGGCCGTAAAATGTAAAATGAGGTGACCGAGGCCAAGCACATCCGATTCTTAACGAACCTTTCCGAATTAGTTTTGAACGGGACAAACGAGGGAGTGATGCTTACCTCACCACTTCTAATGTACGGACGCGATACAAACCGTGCAAATGTCCTCGCCTCAATTTAAATGGACATTGTACTAGTTCAGTGCAAAATTTCATGTTACTCTTACAATCTCATTTTAAAATCATATACTGCCCAACACACCAAGTTGGTACAGTCTAGTTTTAGTGTGACCAGCACTAGACTGTACGATTGTCGGGTTTTCAGGATAGCGTAGGGTGAATAAAAGAACTATTATTAATAATCCCGTGCATAAAAATGATGAAATGATGAAATGATGAAATGATGAAATGATGAAATGATGAAATGATGAAATGATGAAATGATGAAATGATGAAATGATGAAATGATGAAATGATGAAATGATGAAATGATGAAATGATGAAATGATGAAATGATGAAATGATGAAATGATGAAATGATGAAATGATGAAATGATGAAATGATGAAATGATGAAATGATGAAATGATGCAAAGCTTTAGTTAGATACACAAAATAATCCCTTCTTAACACTATCACGATTCAATATCGTACAGCGACATCTAGCGGACAAGTAAATGAAACAATTTCTGTATCAAGCTAATGTTAGAGCGTTTAACAAGGACCCTGCTTTACAAATCGGACATTGACAAACGCATTTAATTCCTTTCACTCTTGAGTGTTTAATATTTTTGGATATCAATCATCGTTAAAGGGGAACTTGCTAACTAATTGGTTCTCAACTTATTGAAACAGCTGGAGGTTGGGTGTTTTTATTTGAACGCCAAGTCAGCCAAGTTTTCTTTGAAATATTAAAACGAGAAAGAAATGCCTGCGAATAATAAATTGGCTCTTAGAAATAAATGCCTTGTTGAGAGATCTGTGTGTTTTCACACAAATATATATATACCTCTCTTTGCTTACGTACGCTAATTAAGTATGTGTTAGCAAAACTTCGTTCGCGTTGCCATCACGGCGGTGTTTGGATAGTGAGATGTCACGGCGGCACAAAAAAAAACGCGACCTCCATATTAGTCTATTCTCGGATACGACGTCATTTAACAGGATAAAAAGTATACAAGTGTTCTGTATCTGTGTAGAGTCTCATTTCAATTCGTTCAGTAGTTTGCACGTGATGCTTCAATAGACATACTGACAACTTCATTGTACATTCTCGACCGCACTACAGATTTGTTACATTATAAACACTAGACAGATAAATACTCGTAGATTATATTATAGGCAGAAGATGCCATGAATTCTGACGTGTTCATCAACGTGGCCCAATCAACGTTTTTCCAAAAAAATGTTCGGTGTTTTCAATTTTAAAAAAATATAAAAAGTGTATTAAATTAGCTAAAAAGTTCTGATTTCGTACTTTTAAATACCGGGGAAGATATTAAAGTACTAGAGGAACCTAAGGTTTTTTGACCGTCCAAATACCCCTTTTAACTATTAAATTACATATGCCATAAAACCTCTAAAAAATAACAATGATCAATCAATCAATAACTCTTTATTTCTTTATTTATCCGTGCAGGAATGGGGAAAAAATACAATTTGCTGCGGCCGGGCGACCTGTCCTAAGAGGCGACAAAACAACCCACAGCCAGGTGGTAGGGCATTTGCCCGACTGGATGGCTACCACCTCTGTTCTAAAGTATGTCGCCATAACAACCTTGAGTTGTGTTCCGGCATTAGTGACCACGTTCCAGTCTCCCTTAAGAGAGCAGCAGCGCATTTGTAGCAACTTCGGTGTTGCAAATGTCCATAGGCGATGGTAACCATTTTCCATCAAGTGGGCCGTCTGCCTGTCTGCTGAATTCCTGCCATTAAAAAAAAAAGTACAGTCAGCGTCTTATAGAAAGGAGCGGCCAAGATGGTCAAATAGACAGGAACATCGAAAGTGATCATTAATATCGATACAACCAAGGTCATCTAATAGTTCAAATCAGCCTTCTAGTCCAAAAATATCGGTACACATACAACGCCAAATACATGAGTTCATTCAACCATCATTATTCTGTTAACAACCACGACGTCAAATGTAACTACGCAGCCAAAGTAGCCATAAAGAACGGTACACTCGAAAAATGAACTCTATTCTAAATATGATTAGAGTCAAATCGAGATGATTTCATACTAAATTATAATTGTATTTCGAATTATGTATTTTAAATTGAAAGATAGATATGTAATAAGCTCTTTTAAAAAGGTTTTTAAATACAAGCTTTTGAGAATCTGGATATCATGTGGCAGCAGAGGGCTAGCCAAGACAAGTAAAACGAGCCCAAACACGACGGATGTATCTAGTTTAATACAGGAGTTCCTATGGCCACTTTCCAACTCCATCATCAGATCAGCTCCATGGTAACATATTATTGCATTGTCACGCGATATACATATGCGTGCAAAATTTCAGCTCAATTGGAAACCGGAAAGTTGGTCAAATTTAACTTGCAAGATTCCACCCGAACTTACATACATCCATTGTAAGTTAATAAAAGTCTTGTAATAATAAATCTGTAAATGGTTCGAGTTTGTACAATGCGTTTAATAGTTTGAAAAAAATCAGGAGGGCTAGTTCGGACCAGCTGACTCCGAAAATGCAATTTTTATCTGTCTATCTGTCTGTTAGAGCATCACGTAAAAACTACCGAACGGATTTAAATGAAACTCGACATAGTGCTACCTTGAATCCCGGGGCGTAACTTAG
Source organism: Dendrolimus kikuchii (assembly GCA_019925095.2). Lineage (NCBI taxonomy): Eukaryota > Metazoa > Arthropoda > Insecta > Lepidoptera > Lasiocampidae > Dendrolimus > Dendrolimus kikuchii. The sequence goes on from CM034389.1 coordinate 4,162,202, forward strand.
GATACTTTTTATCCCGATAAACGATGTCGTTCCCGTAGGATAGACGAAAATAGCAAAATAGATGGCACTGCAATCGCGTTACTAGCAAATACCTACGTTTTCATAACCAACATTCCATTCGTTGTATTATTTCAAATCAGGTTGGTATCAACTCACTTCTGTCTTGCTGGGCAGTTGTCTAGACTACATGGACTTAGTTTCTTTGTTATTATTATTAATAATAATAATAATCGGCAGACAAACACACATATTGTATGTAAAAAATCGAATTAAGCTTTTGTGTAAGTAAGATAAAGCTACTGCCTAGTAACTCTAATATTTAATAAAATATTGAATGAAAATTTAAATGGAGATCATTTATAGAAACAAAAATGGATTACGATTGTAATTCCTTAGTAAATATTCCTTTTGTTTGGTGTCAGCAAAAATATCCGCACCTACACGCACCTTAATCAAAATTAAGGAAAAACAAAGCTGAAGTGGCTTCATTGTGCCTTCAGTCGTAACAAAGTAAGAAACATACCTCCTCCATTAGTGACAGCGGCTTCTTGTTAGCAGACTAATGACTCAAGTTGCCAGTCGTATGTCACATTATTTGTCGGGGAATGGCTGCACTTAATCACAGGACGAGCATGATTTACGTATAATTAAACATATTTTTGGGCCTTTTACCTTGGAGCAATTAATATAAAAATGATTTAACCTAAAATAAATATAGCTGATGTACAAGGTACAATTGTTAAGTACAAAATTGGTACCGCCATGTAACTACTTTCGGCCTATACAATCTTTTCTTCAAAATATTTAAATTCTCTATTAAAGTTTGACGACGTGTTCTTCTTTTTGCAAGCACGTCAATTCATTAATAATAATTGCTGATGAGTTCTTATTAAGGAGTCTTAAGAAGAAGAACTTAAGAACTTAAGGAGTAAGTACTTCAAGCGGTCGCGTAGCAAGACTGGATGATTTTTTTTTTGACAGATGCGGAAGCGCAGCGCCATGGACATAGTTTCTTCCGTTCCGTTTCTGCGTCTCGTTCGTGCGAGTGTTGTGGCGCATAGGACAGATAAAGAAAGGACACTGGGAGGATATAAATACAATTGTTTTTTTCTTTTTCTTTTCGCGGTGTATATGGCGGCAACAATAATAATAATAAATTGTCAAGGGGCCTCTACGTGTTGGCCTTCCCATGGCTCCACGCAAGCCCTCCAAATTTCCGAGCCATTTCTATGGCCCGTGGTCTTCAAAGACATACATTATAATAATAATAACACGCAGTGGAGCTTTGTGGCGAAGCCAGTGAGTAGCGAAACCTCGGACCTGACTCCGGGGGCCAAGGCAAGACACGCGCCTCTATGCTTGCCTTCGCCAGCCGGCACGGAGTGGAGATCACTAGAGCTAAGACTCAAGCTCCAAGGGTGGAAGTGATAAATGGCATAACGTCGGAAGTAGCTTCGGTGAACCTACAGCCTACCTCTCGACAACCCCTTAACCACTCACACCCATGTTGCTCTTCGCCAATCTTGGCATTTTTAGGGGCCCAAAGAATCACCGACTGCCCATTTTTTCCATGTTCCTTGAACATTGCGACTAGCACTAATACTAGCAGTTCAACCCAATAGCCCAGTACCTTTTGTTGTCATTTCCCACAATAGTTCTACACTGGCCGGGGCTTGTCCTTGGGTGCATTACTATATGGTGTAGACAGGGATAATCGCCGGTTAGTGTCACGCCACATTTACATTAAATTCGTCAAGGGGCCTCTACGTGTTGGCCTTTCCATGGCCCCACGCATGCCCTCCAAATGTCCGGGCCATTTTTATGGCCCGTGGTCTTCCAAGACATACATTATAATAATCTGCAGACAAACACACATATTGTATATTCTCAAATTAAGCAAGTTACGCTTGTGTTATGGGTAATATACAACGGACTACTCTGAGGCCGATCCCAGACACCCAGACCATAGTTTTCTTTTTTTTTTAACAACTTTACGGACTCGAGTTCCGTACCCTTTTTCACAACTTAATTTCTATGAAAGTTTTTAGACTCCATACACGCTTATTGTTTATTTTTGTTACTGTGTGTGACATTAATTTAGTGATTTTTATATTGTGGTGTGTACCTTAAGAATAACTTATTATATTAATTTATTCTAATTTTAATACTAAACTTATACTAATGTAGAGTGTATCTGTTACATGCTGGTGTTGTGAGGAAGTGCATGTGCAGTGTGTGCCTTATGTCAAACCATAGTAACTCAGACCATAGTAAATAACGGAGACTTTTTCTCCAATCATCTTTTATCTTTTTCTACTGCTGTTTGTCTATGTTTTGCTATACAATAAAAAGTTCTATCTATCAACCTATAAATTATGGGCCTAGACCAAAACGTTTCTTTGTTCAATAGAAAACCAAATTGTATTGAAAGGAACTGCCCTAATGTTTCCGGTCGGGAGATCGTGAACGATAGTCGGCCATTTTTAAGCCACGATTAATGTACTGGTCGGCGGGAACATTTATCTTAACCCGGCCATGGTCCAGCGTTGACAGCTAACCCAAATGTTGATTTTTAACTGCGTTTCGGCCGGCCGTCCGGGGACTGTGCGCATCGTCGAGCTGTCATTCGCTTGTCACGTGCTAACTGGCTATTAGGGAATACATATATATATATACTTTTTTGTTGAATCTTCAAGTTAAATCTGTATCGAGGGCTTCATAACAAATGTGCGCACAGACAAAAGTGCAGTTTTACACAAGGGATAAAGTTGTGAATAAAACAAAACTAGTCGATTTTATAAGGCTGTAATTTGGAATCCCTTCTTTTTAGGTACACTTGCATACTGGTAAGACTTTCTAAATCGTAACATTTCATAGATTTTAGTAAACAACAAGAAAAATGGCATTTTTGCATATACGCCCATTTGTTATGAAGCCCTCGATATATTGTGTGTCAAAAGTGTTTGAGAGCTATATGCGAAGTAAGTCCAATTACTTCTTGCAGACCACTATTTAAACAACAAAAATTATTAACTCTAGCTGGCTTATACATACATCGGTATATTTGTAAAGGAACATTCAGAATATTTTTCAGCGTATACAGACCGAATATATTCGAAAATCAAGAACAGAGACCCAACTAGACTAATAATTCCTATGCGTAGGACTGCATTAAGTCACAAAAATATAGCAGTAATAACAATAAAAGTATATAATCGAATACCTGCGTCAATAAGAGAATTGCTGCCTCTCAAACAATTTAAAAGAATATTATTCTCATAGCTGGTTGACAAATGTTTTTATCGGGTATCCGAATTATTTAGTGACATCAAATAACATTTATTTTTTTTTATTTTTTTTTTTTTCCAACATGCGATCATTGTTCAATTATTCAATATATTCGACAATTCAGTATTACTAATAAAGTGACATTATAAAATATATAATTGTATTTAAATTTGACACAAAGGTGACAAAATTGTGCAGCAAATTGTAATGATTATACATGACTATTGAATAAAATTAGATAATGTTTATAAGCCATATTAGTTTTTAAGAAAATTTCTATGCCAGTAAATGGCGAAACATGTTCTCATTATATCATAAGACCCTGTTATCCATGTTTCATACAAATAAAGATTTCATTTCATATTAATACGTGAAGCAAAAACACAGCAAAACCTTTGTACCCCTTTTTACGAAAATTGCGCGGGCGGAGGAGTATGAAATTTCGCACACTTATAGTTTATATATAAAAGGAGTGTAGAATGCTAATATTTTTATATAAATTATGCATATAATATAATACATTAAATCAATAAAAAAAACATTACACGCACTACCATGTATTTGATACACACACACTCTTTTGTTTATTGTTAAAGTCAAATTAATAGTGTAGACTTCGCGAAATCTGTGATTATAGAAGTATAGTATTTAAAAAATTTTAACTTGAAGTTTTATTGGCAGGTTTGCAAATGTACTTGTCCGTACATTAACCATCTGCCTGCAAAACTTCAAGTTAAAATTTTGTTGCGATTCGTTTTAACACTTGTCTGTTGAAGTTTCACTTCTACTATGTATCCCAGTACACGTTTCAATTTTTATAGAAAACTTTACAGAAAGGTCCTTAATACTATTATATTGTTACGAGTGTGGGACTCGAAATTAAAAATGCCGTTGGAATTACTATAGAGTTTATTAAAACTATACAAAGACGTATAAAACAGGTACAAATAAAACTAGACACTACTTGTTACAAACTGCACGATCAATAACACGCGCAAAATCCGTCACTATATCGCTTGTTGAATGTACACGTCTTGCTTGTATCGTAATCGTTGCTCGACTGCCTCACCCCTCCGTTCAGGCATTGTTTTATAGTAAACTCTGCAATACATAATCCATTGCGTGGGCTGGTTTCTTCCAAGAAAATGTAATTCGCACACCTGCGAACGGCCACCAAAGTCGAAAACAGTAACAATAAGGATTAGTTCGGCATTAATGACAGCCATAAAATCGCAAATTTTAAACACAAAGTAAACAAAGGAATTCCTAAATCCGGGAAGGCAAAAAAACTGCGTTTTACGACAGGCAGGTGTGGGCATTCCTTTGATGGCATGTAACAATATTTTAGTATTTTACATTTATGCCTTATCTAATTACCATATCTATTATATTTACTACAACTATATATTTATTGACTTTTTTACTTTTGGGTATAGGATTGGACTAGGAGAATGACATAGGGGAGGGGACAGTTGACCATCGGAACCCTCACTCATCGCATGAAACACGATTAGCTGAAGGCTAACCGTTACACGCCGATATTCTGTCAGAGCATAGTATCTGACCGATAAAGCCGGCCCTAAGAGCTGTCATCACAATTATAATTCGAGCATGGCTTTATCACGTCGAAAATACATAATGCTCAACATGTGATGCAGATGGATCTTAAAGACTATGATTACCCGTTTTGCCAGTTAGTACCCTTAGAAGCTATTAATAAAGTTTTTCTCAATTCTCAAACAACAACCGTTCTTCAAAAACTTGCGTCATAATTACCACTTTCTGAAGTTGTTACCAGACTTTTTGAGTTATTAATAATGTTTTAATAATTACATTCTATTGTTGTAGATTATGTTTATTTAGTTAAGAGTCCTATGTATTATTATTTATTGTATTTAACTTTTGCTATTGAGTTAAAAATGCTAATACAAATCACACTATCAATGCGGTTTACCGCGCGTGTAGTTGATTCTACTATACAAAAGAATTCAAGTCCCTTTTCTCATTTATAGTGCGGGCGGTGTTCCTAATCTAGCTGTAAGTTTTTTATTTAAATGAATTTATAGCAAGATATTCGCTTCCACTTTGTCTTCCTCTAATTATATGTAAATGAAGAGTAACTTTATCCGATTTGAATTATCTATGTATGTCAAGTGTCAATGTAATGTCATTTGTACATCACACATGTCAGAGTTTTTGTCACTTAGAACAATAGAACAAATTAACAAAGTGTGATTTTAAAATTCGTATTTAGTCTACCTTTAAATTTGTACCCATCGATCTTGTAGTATAACATTCTTTTTGTCACGTGACTTTCATCCCTCCTCATTATATGCCCATACCAACTTAATCTTCTTCCTCTCAATTTTTCTGTCACAGGTGCAACTTTCAAAGATCCCCTTATGTACTCATTTCTCACCTTATCCATTCTTGTAACACCACACATCCATCTCAACATTCTCATCTCAGCTGAGTGGAGACGTTTGTAGTTTATCACTTTAGTGGCCCAACATTCCGACCCGTATAGCATGACTGGTCGTATGATAGATTTATATATTTGACCTTTTAGTTTCAGTGGCATTAGTTTGTCGCACGTCACACCGGTTACCTGTCTCCACTTCAGCCATGCTACATTTATTCTTCTCCTTACATCCCTCTCTATATCACAATTATTCTGCAGTAGTGAACCAAGGTATTTGAATTCGGGGTTACATGGTAGTGTGACTGATTGTAGTTTAAGAGGCACAGCACTAGAGGTCCCGCCGAAATCACAAAACAGGTATTCGGTTTTGGTTCTGCTGATTGAATTGAGATGATAATGGCTATGGTGGTATACGTAACATATAGTACGAACTACTTATATTTTAATAATAATTACATAAATGATATATACGCAGAAATTTTGTATATTACATAGATATATACTTAATATACATACCATACAAAAACATATCTACAAACTATATAAATGTTTATAAATGAATTTAAATATCATATTCCAACGATATTTATATATATATATATATATATATATATATAATTATTGTATGAGTTCAGCAGACAAACACACGGTCCACCCGATGGAAACCGTTTACCGTCAGCTATGGACATTTGTAATACCAAAGGTACTACCAATGAGCTGCCACTCTCTAAAGGGAGACTGGAATCTGGCCACTAATGCCGGAACACAACCAAGGTTGTTATGGCGGTATAATCTACACCATGGCTACCACAGCCATCCAGACGGGCAAATGCCCTACCTGACTATGGTTTGTTATGGCGCCTCTTACAACAGGCCGCCCGGCCGCAGGAAATTGTGTTATTTCTCATTGTCTTGGTAAATTTTAGCTTATGTATTGATATATGACGGCTTCTGTGGTTGAGCGGGCTAAGCCTTTGCCGGCCTATGTCACTGCAACGCAGAGGTTCTGGGTTCGATTCCTGGCATGGTAAATTACGGAGACGATTTTTCTCAGTTATTTACTATGGCCTGAGTGTCTGGGATCGGCCAGATATCACTCATAACATAAGCGTAATTTGGAGATATACAATATGAATGTTTGTCTGCCGTTTATAAAAAAAATGTTTTCCAAAGTATGTCAAAACTTTATCAAAATATGATATTGCTTCCAATATGCTTAATAAATAGCTATACAATGGCATTTCGTTGAAGTTCTTGATATTATGAAGTGAAATTTCATAGAAAGCAGTTGCATGGATTTGAAAATGTGTAGCTAGATTGTGCTAATAATATTATACAAAGAAATATTCATCCACTCAATGAACCATAATAATCCTAGCTACTATCCGAAATGACACTGAGTTTGTTTGTTACGCTTTTACACCTTGCTCAATCGATGTCATGATTGCAACGATAACAATATTTTCACATATACGCATATTATCACCATATCTCGTATATGTATATAACTTATGTGTATATTTGTATATATAGTATAGTTATATATATTTATTATTAAAATGTAAGTAATCGTACAATAATTATGTATACCACCATCGTCACTCCTAATCAGAATATTCTTGCCACGGGTTGTCTGGAAGAGATCGCTTTTTAGCGATAAGACCGCCCTTTGTACCCAACTAGACTATATAGATAGAATATAGTAATAATTATGATGAAAAGTCTGTTTTAGCTAAACGCGTTGCTGGGGAGTCTCTTGCTGCTTCTGCTCCTTTAACCAGCGATAACACTGCGAAGCGGTGTACATAGAATAGGAAGTAGATTTAAATTTCAACTTACTGAAGGTCATAACCCTTCAAAAAGTGTTCTCCAGTGGAACTTATTTTAAATCAAAGCTTTTGAATTTCATCATCATAAAATTTTGTTAACACGTTAACAGCGATACAAAAAAGTAAATGGAATACGTTTCATCCAGGAAGAAATAGTTTTTCCTGAAGGATAGAAAATAAAGCCAAATAGGCGATGTTGCAGTTGCGTTTTGTGCGTTCCGCTCTCAACTGGATAGCGAGCTACTGATAAATCATAAGTCATAAATATTTATTTCGTACAATAATATACAATTATCTGTATACGTCATACCAATTACATTTACAATTTTCATTACGGAAAAAATACATAAAAGTAATTAAATAATTTTAAAATTAAAAAAATCCTCTATTGAGTAAGGTGTCTGCTCGATAAGATAACTATTTAATCTTATCTTAAAAGAACCGAGCCTTTCGGATTCTTTTATATTGAGAGGCAGCCTGTTGTAGATTAAAGGTCCCATTACATGTACCGTCTTGCTCATCTTAGAGAGCGAGCATGATATGGCCGAGAGCCTTCCCCTGCCCCGAGTGCAGTAAGAATGCCTGCTGCCACGCTCAGCGAAAGTATCCATGTTATATTATGGGTGTTGGTAACAGTAACGTGTGACGGTTACAGCTCGCAGATGACTACCGGCTTTACACCAATAGACTATTCAAAATCTAAATAGGCCATTTCACCTCCATAATAGGCACCAAGGTATTGTCCGGGTGCCCTTTGATTATATCCAAAGCAAACAATAGGCACAAATTACATCGCGGTGCGGATGGCCTGATCTTAATACAACCATTATTATAACAGAGGCTATTGACCGTTTTTGAATATATAACACTGAAGATAAGTTAGGTTTATTTATAGGAAGGACTAGTTTTTACTTTATCATAGTACATACATACATACATAACTTCACGCCAGTTCCCTGGCGGGGTAGGGACGAACAACAGAGCGCCATTCAGGCTTATTCTTACACACCTCACTTGCTTCTTTGACATTCATAACTCTTGTCATGCACGCTCGTCTGTTCTTAAGGCTCGTGACATCACCTTCTGCTAGTACACGATCAATTTGATCATGGAAGGTGTGTCGTGGCCTTCCACGACTTCTGCATCCATCCACATTTGCATTGTATATCTGTTTGTCATTCTTTCATCATGCATTGTTTCCACATACCCGAACCACCGGAGCATTTATCATAGTAGTTTAGTTTTTTTTTTAAATCTAATTCACCTATTTTAATTAAATAACACATGAACGTAGTAATCTTGCAGCCGGATCTTGGTCTATTTGGTGGTTTTCCAATATCATGAAATTTACTAAATTGAAAAGTGTGGCGGGTTCGAAGCAAACATAATATTTTATTATTAGAGACATGGGACGTGCCACTGGCCTTGCGGGAACCGATCGACAACTGGCGCAACACGTCTCCCCCAGACCCCCCACCTCCCGCAACTAGCCCCCAACTAACTAACTTTTCTATAAAAACAAGAACGGGTTGGTGGCGCCAAATGTGATTTTATTGGGCAATTATTACTCTGTAGTTAAATATATATTTACAAGAACATTGCAAAACAAAAGCTTTTGTGCATTAAAAGTATTCAACATCGCACTCAGAATTCACTCGTTGTCTCTGGCCAATTGTTGTAAAGGCACTAATGCAATGCAAGTGCTCTGCTATACATGCACTGTTTTGAACTTTCGCAGACGAGCGTTACAAAAGCCTGTGTGCCGACACGGCGTCCAAACAGTTTGTATTCTAATATATTATCGGAAAATAATCCATTTTATGGTACCTTAAAAACAATAAAACAAAACAAAAACAAACAATTAACAACGCCGTGACGCACTGTGCATTTGACATATTTTAAAAGTTTTAAACTTGAATGGAGTATTATTTTACGCGTAGGTTTGTTTTTATATTAAATTGTTTTAAAGCAAAAGTCCATACTTCATAAATTTAAATGTTTCGTAGTTAGAAATAAACATACATATAATTATGTTTTAACTTATAACATATAATTATTCTTATGAGTTAGCTAAATCCAATTTTTAGAAACATAATTTTATAAAAATTAGTAGTGAAAATTATTTAATACATTTTATTCAAAAACTGTGCTACATTAGATAAATGTACTTTTTATCCTTGATCAATCATTTCTTAAATGCTCAGAGTATATACAATACATAATTCAGAAAGTGGTTAATTGAGCATACATTTTATAGACATAAAAACCTTATGAAATATGTTAATTAAGACCACAATTTATGTACTGTACATGGTGCTCACTCTTTTATGCCCTACGTGAGCAAACTATGGAACGAACTTCCTCCCATGGCTTTGCCATAGCGCTACAATATGGGGCGCTACAATATGGGGCGCTTCAAAATGGGCTTAAACAGATATTTAAAGTATCAATGAGGTAGGCAACGCATCGGCTCCCCATAATGTTGCAGATGTCCATGGGCGACGGTAGCCACTTGCCATCAAGTGGAACCTTTTGCCAGTCAACAAGCAAACATAAAAAAAATGTTATTATTGAAATTGATGTGTAACATTGTTATGAATAGAAGATTTATGATTTCTGAATTTTATTACAAGTCTATCATTCACTAAACTGCCGCTCATTTGAGCGTTTACAAACCACTCGTCAGGTTTGTACCGAAGCGTAACTTGGCAACGAGTTGAGCTCGATAGCCCTCGGCAACTACTAAGAGCTTTTAACACCTGTTATCTAGATTCCTTCGAGAAGAACTTGTTTCGCAAACTAAGTGAAACGAGTTATAAGACTACTCAGTTGTTTAATTGATTTTTCAAGTTATTTGTTTAGATGAAATTAAGTTTACTCAAGTTGTACTAAAATATTTTAATGGCTTGATTTATAACAGGGCGAGAGGAGCGTGTCCAAACACTATCCCACAATCTATGCATTTTTGTGATACACTGAGAAACTATCACACTTTCAGATCCAGGCTTTGACATAGTAGTTTTAATTTATTTCTAGACTAACGGCCCAGCGCAGTTTCACCCGCGATCTGTCCCGCTCCCGTGATATATAGCATCATGTTATATGGCCTATGACACTCCCTGTTAACGTAGCTTTCTAACAGTAAAATAATTTTTAAAGTCAGTTTAGTTGATCCAGAGATTACAACATCACAAACTTTAACTCTTTATAATATTAGTATAGATATGTTATCTATTATAAAAATATTACTTTAAACATATTAAAAAAAAAATTAATTAGAATTATAAAATTAAATTATTAATTAGAATGTTATTGTATTTGTAACGCCATCTGTCGAAAATTATAAAACTAATAAGACATGTGTAATATCAACTGGACTGTTTGTTTAGTTAAAAATACACTGGATTTTTTGGTTACAATAACAACCCATAAATGTCTCACTGCTGGTCTTGGCATTCCCGTTATAGGAGGGACAGTATCTTCATCCGTGCAGGGACGGAAAAAGAATACAATTTTCTGCGTTAGGGCGGCCTGTCGTAAGAGGCGACAAAACTACACACAGCCAGGTGGTATGGCATTTGCCCGACTGGATGGCTACCACCCCTGGTCTACAGTATGTCGCCATAACAACCTTGAGTTGTGTTCGGCATTAGTGACCAGGTTCCAGTCTCCTTTAAGAGAGCAGCAGCGCATTTGTAGCACCTTTGATGTTGCAAATGTCCATAGGCGACGGTAACAGCTTGCCATCAAGTGGGTATTCTGCCTGTCTGCTAAACTTCTGCAATAAAAATAATTTAAAAAAAAAACAGTGAAATCGGTTTGGATATTTATGTTTTTTATGTTAACATTTTATTATCGAAATCTATTTGAATCTATCGCCTCGCTTCCTGAACATGAGGACTTTAAACCCACTTAGCCACCAATAGATTTATGAGGCACATGTTTGGCAAGGGTCCAGTTGAGCAACAAGTTGGTATATTTGCCGCGGGAGGCCTTCAGCAACATGCGCTTAAGTAAGCAACAATTGCCCAATGGGCTTAAGATACGAGTAATGGATATGCCAACGCTGCTTACATTAATGTAATGGTGTATTTTATGAATGGAAGAAGCGTTTCGTTCATATTTACTTGGCTTCAAAAGTGCTCAGCAGTGAAATAAAAATATAATATCATTGCTTTTTTTTCTGTATCGGATTTTTAGTACGAAGCAAAATAATACTTATAATCTATAATTTAATAGTTCCGATGGCTCGCTTTGCCATCCTATTATCCCATCCTCGTATCCATTCCTTTATGCCATCCCTTCTATCTCTTTTATCCTGTTTAATACCTCTATTTCTATCCAGACGACAGACGAGTGTGCATAAGAAGCAAGTGAGGTGTGTAAGAATAAGCCTAAATGGCGCTCTGTTGCTCGTGCCTACCCCGCAAGGGAACAAGGCTGCACTGTTAATTTGACTTGAAGAATAAACAAAAGAGTATATATGCGTGTGTGTCAAACTATGGTAGTGTGTGTAATGTTTTTTTTTATTGATTTAATGTATTTTTTATGCATAATTTAAAAATAATATTAGCATTCGTCGCTTCTTCTGTATATAAACTATAAGTGTGCAAAATTTTATACTCCTCCGTCCGCGCAATTTTCGTAAAAAGGTGTACAAAGTTATTGCTATATATACAGATTATAAACATATTTACAAGTAAAAGATTTAGTCCAGATCGCTGTCGGTGGGGAGCGTTCCCAAAATGCTGGCCGCATTCCCACGTTGTATGGCAACGCTAATCCGTTGCCCTAAATACAGGCCAGCCCTTTGGTCACGAGAGACTTCTTTCAATCGCCTTGAAAGGTCTCGATAAAGTTGATAAGCCTCACGTCCCCATGGCCCCAAAAACCACAAATATGTATCCGTCAGGGGTTCAGGGTTTCTTGAAGTGTGGCAACTCCTCCGGCAGTGACGGCTGTATTTGGAAGATGCAATAAATTATTTGATTTGATTTGACTACTGAAGGATCGGCGCTAATCCGAACTGAGCGTAATTTCCGCTGACGTATCATAGGTAACATAAAAAACATTGCGAGCGTATTCAGCCGAATTTCCGCGCGGTACGTTCCGTAGGTGTGTCGTTATAGTATATGCCAATTTTCGGTATTAAAATTACATACGTACACCAAATCGACCGCAACGACCACATTGATCATACCGACCAGATCGACCAAATCGGCCAAATCGGCCAAATCGACCACATCGACCGCATCGACCGCATCGACCGCATCGACCGCATCGACCGCATCGACCGCATCGACCGCATCGACCGCATCGACCGCATCGACCGCATCGACCGCATCGACCGCATCGACCGCATCGACCGCATCGACCGCATCGACCGCATCGACCGCATCGACCGCATCGACCGCATCGACCGCATCGACCGCATCGACCGCATCGACCGCATCGACCGCATCGACCGCATCGACCGCATCGACCGCATCGACCGCATCGACCGCATCGACCGCATCGACCGCATCGACCGCATCGACCGCATCGACCGCATCGACCGCATCGACCGCATCGACCGCATCGACCGCATCGACCGCATCGACCGCATCGACCGCATCGACCGCATCGACCGCATCGACCGCATCGACCGCATCGACCGCATCGACCGCATCGACCGCATCGACCGCATCGACCGCATCGACCGCATCGACCGCATCGACCGCAACGACCGCATCGACCACAACGACCACTGACGTGACAAACATAGGTAACGTAAAAAACAGCGAACGTATTTAGCTGAATTCGCGCGGTACGTTCCGTATATGTGTTGTTATAGTACGTCTTCAAAACGTAATACAGCTGGCTGTCACTGCATACGTATACTTGAACGTTAAATATTTCGTGCTCTCCGTTAGTATGCAAAGACAGTACGTCGCGTACAGGTGCAACTCGGATATTAAAACAGCCTGTACATGTCGGGCTTAATTTGAATATCGAGTGGGGCGGATTAAGCTTCTTACGTTCCTTTTGGATTTAATGAATGGAAAATCTCTAAGAGCCTCTTTTATTTTAATTGTATGAGTTTGAACAGTCCTACTTAGGGATTTTTATAATTTTAAACCTGACTTATATTTGCATTATTCATGCAGTGTAGGAAGTTAAGATCTTATCATCGTTAGGTAAGGAAGAAAGAAAGAAAAGCTATTTGGAGAAATAGTATTTACATTGCTTGCATACCGGAATTAAATCTGACACAACGCTGATTTTTAGTGCGAAACATCGTTTTGACGTGATACCAAAACGATCCAAATTCTTTGTGAATCTATTCTAAAACTATTTAATTAGTAATAATACTTAAATAAACAATATAAATATTTTGTTAAATTTATGGTTTAAATCTATCTTTATATATAAAATTCTTCTGTGCTTGTGTATGTGACTGAACTCCTCCTAAACGGCTGGACCGATTTCGATGAAATTTTTTATGTGTTCAGGTATTTCGAGAATGGTTTAGATTCACAATTGGACCCGGTATGTGGCGCTGCAATTGGGTTCTAAGTTTTATTTCTTCCGGGCAGGACAACGTCTGCCGGGACAGCTAGTAAGTAATATTATAAAATTCTAGACAGGCCGTGTATATTGACGCTATTAAAACATTTGCCAGGTGGTAGGGCATTTGCCCGACTGGATGGCTACGACCCCTGGTCTAGAGTATGTCGTCATAACAACCTTGAGTTGTGTTCCGGCATTAGTGACCAGGTTCCAGTCTCCCTTAAGAGAGCAGCAGGGCCTTTATAGCACCTTTCGTGTTGCAAATGTCCATAGGCGATGGTAACCGCTTTCCATCTAGTGGGCCGTCTGCCTCTCTGCTGAACTCCTGCAATAAAAAAAAACATGATGCATTTTTTTTAGATTTCTTGTCACGCCTCATTTACATCAAATTTGTCAAGGGGCCTCTACTTGTTGGCCTTCCAAACGCTCCACGCAAGCCCTCCAAAAGCCCGGACCATTTTTATGACCCGTGGTCTCTAGAGACATACAATGAAATATAAAATACAAAATACAGCGTTTCAACTATATGTATTTAAAATACAAATACAAAATACAAATTACAAAATACCGTCAGGTGTTAGTTTATGTAAATAAAATACTCACAAAAAATCAAATAATAATTATTATTAGGTCCTTGCCTATGTAACTGCCGTTTTTTCTGAAATAAGTTAACCTAATTTTATTATATTTTTTTTATTCTAATCTCCACGGCCTTGAAGATAGGGATATTTCCATCTTGTTCTTCTTCTTCTCCGTCGTCACACTCTTGGCAGAGTGGTCGTGGTCCTCATGACAGGGGTGGTGGCAAGCTTCACAATTCGTCGCCATTTCCATCTTGTAGGTACGCGTAGATTTTGGTGGTTCCACCCGGATCTATGCGTGATTATATCGGTCCCATGGCAGGGAATGCACAAGGACTGAAACAGCTCGCTTTTTTGAACTCGTTCATGAGGTGACCGACAAAGTTTTTGGGCAGTATCCTTTTGCAGAGGTAGTCATACTCGAGAATTTTAATGCTCATTACGCTGAGTGGTTGGGTTCCCCGAGAACTGATCTGTCAGGGACTACTGCCTACGAATTTGCTCTCGCCAATGGATTCACTCAGGTGATTACGGAGTTTACCCGAATACCGGATAGAGTGGATCATGAGTCTTCTTTGCTGGATCTTCTGCTGACCACACACCCGGAGAACTGCCAGATCTTCTTCAGTGCTCCACTGGGAACCTCTGATCATTGTCTGGTATCTTTGGTGGTGCCCCTTCCTATTCCCGATCGGACTCGTCCCGCTGGACGACGGAAAGTGTGGTGATACAGGTCAGCAGATTGGGATGGACTCCGTGAATTCTATGCATCCTACCCATGGAGGCAGTTATGTTTCTCGTCGGAAGCTTCTGATCCGAGCACAGACTGGATCGCCGATGTAGTACTGCAGCGAATAGCATGTTTAATTCCAAACTCAACTGTACTTATCGGTGGTACGAGTAAACCACAATGGTTCAATAAGTACAGCAGTGAAGCTGTAAAGCTAAAGAAACAGGCTTATCCAGCCTGGACTGCAGCGTGGGCTCGTCAGGCTCCAAGTTCCTCTGACCTGAAAAAGTGATACAATGCCGCCCCCAGGTCCCTCAAAAAACAGCTCGCAAGAGCAAAATTCGATCACATCGACAGAATTGATGAGCGCCTCTCTAGCTACTCTTCTGGGACTAGAGCTTTTTGGGCCCTCACCAAAGCTGTCCAAGGAAACTTTTGTCGGGCGTCTCTTCCACCTCTGCGCACAGTGGACGACCGTCTGGTACACGCCGCCAAAGATAAAGTCAATCTTCTGGATGAAATCTTTGCGGCCAATTCAACTCTTGAGACATAGGAGAAACTCCACCTACAATCCCTGAGTGTGAGTCTAGAATGTCGGAGGTGCGCTTTACTCAAAAAGCAGTCCGATGTGCTCTCCTCTCCCTCGACGTCAAAAAGTCTTCTGGCCCTGATAGCATTCCTGCCATTGTGCTGCAGACGTGTTTAGCTGATCTGTCCCCAGCCAGTCCTTGCCCGACTTTTCACTCTCTCTTACTACAAGGGTTGTGTCCTCGCTTCGTGTAAGATTGCCCATGTGCACCTTGTCCCCAAAAAAGGGGACGTAACAGACACGTCGAATCGAGGCCTATAGCAATAACCTTTTTGCTCTCAATGGTGATGGAGCGTATTATCAACGCGCAGCTCTTGTGTTACCTCGAAGATTCCCAGCTGCTAAACGATCGGCAATACGGCTTCCGCCACGGTCGCTCAGTTCGGGATCTCTTGGTTTACCTAACCCACCGTTGGGCTGAAGCCATTGAGAGCAAAGGGGAAGCACTGGCAGTTAGTCTAGAATTCTAGATATTGCTAAGGCCTTGGACCGGGTCTGGTACAGGGCTCTTCTATCGGAGCGGCCATCGTTTAGGATACCCGAAGGGCCTTGCACCTGGATATCCAGCTTTTTTGATGAGCGCAGCATTCAAGTCGTTGTCGACGGTTGTTGCTCAAGTTTCAAGCCCATCAACGCTGGTGTGCCCCAGGGTTGTGTGCTATCGCCAACGTTGTTCATCTTACAAATCAATGATATGTTGTCTATTCGCAACATTCATTCCAATGCGGATGACAGCACAGGCGATGCGCAGTACTCTGGTCGTGCAAACTTCCCTCGATCATTTATGGAGGAAAGTTGGGTTAGATTTGTATCTGAAGTAGAGTATTCCTTAGAGTGAGTCTCTGAATGGGGGAGACAAAACCTTGTCCATTTCAACCCCAAGAAGACATAGGTCTACGTATTCTCTGCCAAAAAAACTCCATTCGAGCAATCGCTTCAGTTCCAAGGAACTCCCCTTACCACCACCAAGAGTATTGGGATCCTCAGTGTTGACATCGCGAACGATGTTCAGGGGCCATCTTGAAGGCAAGGCAAAACTTGCCTCTAAGAAGCTGGGAATGTTAAACCGGTCCAAGCAGTATTTCACACCGCGGCAACGCTTTGTGCTTTGTAAAACCCAGGTGAGCCCGCATATGGAGTACTGCTCACACTTTTGGGCTGGAGCACCTGGCTACCAACTCGATCCCCTAGACTGTATTCAACGTCGAGCCATTCACGTTGTTGATGATCCCACACTCACAGATGGTCTAGATAGGCTTGGCCTTATGAGAGACTTCGCTTCTCTCTACGTATTCTACTGACTGTATAACGAGGAGTATTCGGTAGAACTGTATAGAATGGTGTATTCGTCCTCTTTCTACCATCGAACCGCTCGCCATCTGTTGGGATTTCACCTCCACTTCTTTAAGCCGCTTCGCTCATGTACGCAACGGTTCTGTAGAACCTTTTTCAAAAAGGGTGTCATAAAATTTCTTCGAGGCTGGCAGCGGGTTGATGAAATCTCTGGTGTTGCAAATGTCCATAAGCGACAGTAACCGCTTTCCATCAGGTGGGCCGTCAGCCTGTCTGCTGTACTCCAGCTATAAAAAAAAGATCGAAATTTCCAGAATGGAAGCGGGCAAACCAATAACAAGTGGTGCGTTCATTGTAGTGTTCGCTCATAAAGGTCGTTGATGTTGCTTGTCGCTCTTGCCGCGTTGCTGCCACGACGGTACTCTTATTCCATAATTACTCGAATTTTTAACTATCCATGATGACGAAAAAGATTCAAATGCGAAGAAAACATAACACTTATCAATAAATAAATGACTAATTTTTAAAAAAGAATTTCGTGTTTTCAAAGTAAAATTAATTTGAAATTATATATCTTAGCCAAACAAAAATATTTATTTTAAATGGCCAGTACTGCAGAATGTACCTAATATTTAGCGGTCACCATTTTGCTTATGAAAGCTATCGAGCGCTATTTTCTGAAGAACACACCCATTAATAAGGTAGCTAAATGCCGGAACATAATTCAACGTTGTTATCGCGACATACTATAGACCAGGGGTGGTAGCCATCCATTCGGGCAAATGCCCTACCACCTGGCTGTGGGTTGTTTTGTCGCCTCTTACAACAGGCCGCCCGGCCGTAGGAAATTGTATTCTTTCTCCGTTCCTGCACGGATAAATGCAAGTAATAACGAAGTCAAAGAACGCCTATCAACTGTATGCATACCTTTATTATTCATAGCTTAACAAACACTGGCCCGATCTTCAGTTAATTTATTCTAAGAAAAATCAAAGAACACACAAGCACTGCTCTCAAAGAGCAGCTTTAATATATCACCAGGTGAGCAATAAAGCCGCGCAATTTCCCCGCTCGCCGTATAACAACGTAACTGACATTTTAATATCACTTTTCGTTTAATAAAATTCTTCCATGCCATTACGTAACTATCCGCGATGTTGCTTTATTCCTTGTCAGTTACTCGAAAGTTAGCGAGATTCGAAGTATTTTTACAAGTTAATACGGTTAGTGTATTCAGTATTGTGATTGCTTTATTCATATTGAAAATAGTTACGTTGATCACTTACGCCTACAGAGACTCTACGCGCATACATACATACATACATAACTTCACGCCAGTTCCCTTGCGGGGTAGGCACGAACAACAGAGTGCCATTTAGGCTTATTCTTACACACCTCACTTGCCTCTTTGACATTCATAACTCTTGTCATGCAAGCTCGTCTGTTCTTAAGGCTCCTGACATCACCTTCTGCTAGTACACGATCAATTTGATCATGGAAGGTGTGTCGTGGCCTTCCACGACTTCTGCATCCATCCACTTTTGCATTGTATATCTGTTTAGTCATTCTTTCATCATGCATTCTTTCCACATGCCCGAACCACCGGAGCATTCCTTTCCTTACCTTCACCCCGACACTCTCTTTCAGACCAACTCTCTTTCTTACTTCGGTATTACGAACGCGGTCCGCGAGCGTCACTCCGCAGATTTTGCGCAGTGCTCGCATCTCGACCGCGTTTACTCTACTTTCATGCTCTCTCTTCCATACCCAACTCTCGCATCCATACGTGAGCGTAGGTACCAGCACCGCGTTGTGTATGGCGAGCTGGGCCTTCTGGCTGAGGTTCTTAGCGCCTAGAAGTTTACCTAACGCTCCATTTACACTATTCCCCAAATTCACTCTTCTTTCTATATCAGCGGTGTACCTTCCATCCCTGCTAAAAGCACATCCAAGATATACAAACTCATTCACTTGCTCTAGCAGCTCTACGCGCACACACACACAAACTCTCATATATACTCGTATATAAATAAACACCGACACACACATATACACAAAAGCCTATTGTTATTACTAACATATTTGAATATTAAATTGTAATTTTTAATTTAACACTAGAAAATATTATTTATACATATAAATTTTCACTACACAAAGACATTGCATTTTATGTACTATCATCAATGGTGAGAATTTATCCGTGATTTTAATTTTATCCGTGCAGGAACGAAGAAAGAATACAATTTCCTGCGGCCTGGCGGCCTGTCGTAAGAGGCGACTAAAGAACCCAGAGCCAGGTGGTAGGGCATTTGCCCGACTGGATGGCTACCACCCCTGGTCTAAAGTATGTCGCCATAACAACCTTGTTTTGTGTTCCGGCATTAGTGACCAGGTTCCAGTCTCCTTTAAGAGAGCAGCAGCGCATTTGTAGCACCTTTGGTGTTGCAAATGTCCATAGGCGATGGTAACCGCTTTCCATCAAGTGGGCCGTCTGCCAGTCTGCTGAACCCCTGCAATAAAAAATAAAAATAATAATTATATGACCGAAGCGAATCCTACTGTGGCCCGCCACACAGGCCCTAACGAGACCTAGCAAGCCTAGACACCATTGTTTGTCAGATTGCAATTGATTTTTATTAACTACCTGCATAGATATTTTATACCCAATAAATGAAACTACAGCTTAACATAGGTAAACTATTAAGTCTCAAACCCAGCAAACACCAACTGCCAGACCTCAAGACACTGTGAGCTCTTTCTGCGTGCACCGTAATACAAACCGACTTGACATGTCGGCCATGTCCGCGACTTCGTCCGCGCTTGACTTGAAATACCTGCAGAATACCCGACACAAAATATCGCAGCATTTACAAAAGAACTTAAGCTACCGTTTTAGTGACAACTGTGTCGGAATAAGCTGATTTTTATGCACCCGAACAACTGCAAACTACTCCCGGGAAAATTCCCGCGGGATTCCCGGGATAAAAATATCACATGTTTTTTTTTATTACATAAAATTTGCTATCGATCAGTGAAAAATTAATATTAGAATTAGATTTCTTTTTGATCTGGCCATTTTAAATAATTCCCAAAAAAAAATCCCGCGGGATTCGTAGAATAAAAAGTAGTACTGATTTTTAAGTCTAAGAATTAGCTGTTGATCAGCGAAAATCGCATCGAAATCGGTCCAATAATTTTTACGCAAATCCCGAACAAACAGACAAAAAATCTAGAAAAAATTGCATTGTGTTCTCCATCGTTTATTTAGTCTATTCCAGCTGTTTCTTAAATAGCTTTGATTTAGACACGGCATGTTTAGAATTTTATAATATTACTAGCTGTCCCGGCAGACGCTGGCCTGTCCTAGGAAAATAAAATTTAGAACCCAATTGCAGCGCCACCTACCGGGTCCAATTGTGAATCTAATCCATTCTCGAATCCACTTGAACATACACAAAAAAATTCATCGCAATCGGTCCAGCCGTTTAGGATGAGTTCAGACCCATACATACGCACAGAAGAATTTTATATATAAAGACTAGCGGCCCCTGCAGACGTTTTCCTGCCTTTAAAAAATAAAATTCTAGAACCCGATCCGAGAGCCACGTACCGGTTCTAATTGCGAATCTAAACCATCCGGGTACCCACTCAAACACGCAAAAACAAAATCATCAAAATCGCTCCAGGTGAATAGGAGGATTCCAGAACCCGATCTCAGCGCCACCTACCGGTTCTAATTGTGAATCTAAAAGAGTAATATATTTTTTTTAAATTCTAAGTCATGACAAAATAAGATTAAAAATATTGTCAATAAATTAAAGTTTATAATGAACAAATAAAAAATAGGGGTTGATCGTATAGGGGTGAAAATTTAGGGTTGTATGTATTTTGGTTGTAATGCTGTACCCAAAAAAAAAAGTATCCAAAAAATAAAAATAAAAAATTTGGTGTGGACACCTCTTATCACTTAGGGGTTTGAAAAATAGATAGTAGCCGATTCTCAGACCTACTGAATATGCATATAAAATTTCATAAAAATCGGTCGAGCCGTTTCGGAGGAGTATGGTAACTAACACTGTGACACGAGAATTTTATATATTAGAAGATAGATAGACTACGCTCTTTTAATTTTAAATACACCAATCATCCGTCTACTGCCAATCGATACACGGCACCTTCGACAAGATCTATATTTAACATAGCCACAAAAAAGAAATAAAATTCCAACATGTTACATCACTACACGCCACAACTGGATGCGATTGACAAAAATATTTTCGGCTTACACGAGACCGGCAGATTAGCGACTCTTTGTGATCGGTCCCTTTTCAGGACAACTTTTGACATGACACTTTGATATATCCCATTTCGGCATTTGATGTGTGTTTAGGCCCATTTTGTTGTGACATTCGTGATTTGGCGATTTTTATTATTTTAACCGGAATTTATTGGAGCGATTGATTTTTTGCGTTTCGATAAAGGACCATTTTCACTGGTCGGCAGGACTCACATGCAGGGGTTTTTTTATTGTCTAAGGTCGGCAAAGAGACATTCGGCTCACATGGAGAAAAGTGGTTACCGTTGCTTAGGAACGTTTGGAGCAACATTAGGATAAGAGGAACGCCGTGCCATACTCCCGGTCGAGTGCGCTGCATGGGAATCTCAGAGGTTCGAACTTGAGGCCATTGTTTGTGCTGAAGTCAGCGCGTCGGATGCTCGACCGCGCCGACAACGGCCGCCACACTCATCTCCACGGGATTGCTCCCCCACACGTGCGACCACCTGATCACGAATGACCACGATCACTACCGACCCCCCGTGACCTCATCCGACAAGATTAGGGCAATGTTTGAGAGGTCGCGAAAGTCTCTTCCATGCCGCAGACAGGCCTCCAGACGCCGCAGATAGCTGCCTGAAACCCGAGATGGCCATCGAAAACCGCAAACTGGCCAACCATCCGCAGACGGAGCTAACGCCAAGCCCGTGACGGTCACCGAATGCTGCTGTTTGGCCGACGTGCACCGCCGACATGCCCCTTATGTGTCAGGCCGCTCCCGTACCCCATCACCGGGAGGTAGTTGCCCCCTGCTCTATGCGTCCATGATGGAATACAACCCCCACTAGTCCCCTCTCACCCTCCGAGTGGCCGGGCGGCCTGTTGTAAGAAGCGCCAAAAACATAACAGGTGGTAGGTATTGGCCCGTCTGTTGTGTTCCGGCATTAGTGTCCAGGTTCCAGTCTCACTTTAGAGAGAGCACCTTTTGTAGCGCCTTTGGTGTTACATATGTCGTCGTTGTGATTGATCTTTCTTCGAAACCTGCAACGTGTTGGTAACACACCCTTAGTGTTACAAATGTCCATATACGGCTGGAACCACTTTGCACCAGGGTCCACGACTGCTATTACAATCGTGTGCTAATGGTCGATCGCTGACATCATAATGGCACCATTCACCATAATAGTTGCTTCTTGTATTTTGTATACAAAAGTAATGAGTACAGTGCAATTATGACGTCAGTCATCGATCAAAGCACCCAAAGCGGCCGCTTTTAGAGAATAGCTTAATGAGATTGACATGTGTCTAGATTTATACTTGTAGTTATAGCATGAAGTTCCATTTTATTCTGATACTTGTCATATTTGTCATACAAATCTGCAAAAACTATCACTTGAGGCCCTTTGAGACCTTGGTAAGCTTGAAGAGAGAGTGCTTTGATATTGGACGTGATGTAAGGCTCTTGAATAAATATAACTTCGATCTTAAAACTGGCTTTTATTTTCACTCTAGTATCTTCAGAAGTACAAAAGTCTCTCCCATAACTGAATTCAAAAGCCGTGTCTTTTTTACATTTTTCAATTCCAACCAATGAGAGCGAGTTTTATGCACAACTCTCATTGGTTAGTCGTATCCTAACGTCCTGGCTAACACAACTATATAGGCATTGATTAACAATAACAAAAGTAGATCATTAAGTATTTGATAAATTAAATTTAAATAAATAAATAAGGAATTTGAAGTGGATAGTTATACATAATTTATTTTATAATTAGAAATTATGATTATATATGAATAATAAACACAGCATAGATCAAAAGATGTTGTTGCTATGTTTTTCTTAAGGTAGCACTTGTCAAACGTCAAAAGCCAAATGCTAAAAGATTGACGTTGCACTTTCTTTATGTGAGTGTGGTCTGGGCGAAGGTTCCATAGAACATATCTTTTTCCATTGCCGTAAAATTTCTACTCCCCTTTATGATATTCTTCCTGTTAATTGCCCTCGTCCTGTTAATAGTAGTGTTCTTTTAACTTTATCGCATAAATCATTTGTATATATTCTTTGTAAATTCTTGACTGTGAATAAAATTATCTTACAATAGATTGTATAGCGTATATATATATATATATATATATATATATATATATATATATTATATATATATATATAATTTTTATAGTATATATATATATATATTATACTTAGATTACTTTGAAGTTACTTATTATTTAGTTTTGTCCTTTGCTCTTATGGTTTGTTGTAAATATTATGTTTATTGTAGTGTATTAGATTGGCAGAATTTTCTTTTTCTTTTTAATTTACCGGCCAAAATTCCTTTTTATATCACCTGGCTTTTCTACGTACTCGACATTGGCAAAATCAATACATAAATGGCATTGCAGCCATCACCTTAAAAGAAAAGACCTTGCACTTTATCTACTTTTGTTTATGAGAGAATTAATTACTGTTTTATATAAGCGTAATTAAATAATTGAGGTGAATCATTTAATGCTAATTTGAAATAATTACCAGTTTTATTACGAAAAATTTTAATAGACATGTATAAGCGAATAATTGAGTTGTAAACCCGAACGCATAGTAACCAAGATCATGGTATATTAAGCAAAGTAAAGAATACAAAAATATCTGCAACTATGAACGTGGTAAGAGTATCCACTACAAGCTAGCCTGTCTGCTATATATACTTCAGCAATTACAATATGAGTTACTTATTTCATATTGGCAATACCGTTCTTATTTCTTAATATTTGGCAGCGCTTAATCCAATATTTTTCGTTTATAATATTCCTGTCACGCTCCCGGAGTCCGGCAGTGACGTAGCTTAATGAACTCCTCGTCCTTTGCGCAGTTTCAACAGCACCCCTTCCTTTGGAAAATTTGTGAAAAATAAATTTCAGAGCATAATATTTTTCTGAGCAGAAAATTTTCTATTCTTTTTTTATTGCATGAGTTCAGCAGACAAGCAGACGGGCCACCCGGTGGAAAGCGGTTTCCATCACCTATGAACATTTGAAACACTAAAGGTGTTACCAATGTGACCTCTGTGGTTGAGCGGGCTAAGCCTTTGCCGGCGTACCTCACTGCAACGCAGAGGTTCCGGGTTCGATTCCTGGTATAGTAAATTTCGGAAACGTATTTTCTCCGTTATTTACTATGGTCTGGGTGTCTGGGATCGGCCCCAGAGAGTAGTCCGTTGTATATTACCCCTAACACAAGCGTAACTTGCTTAATTTGGGGATATACAATGAGTGCGTTTGTCTGCCGATTAAAAAAAAAAATGTGATGCCTCTCTCTAAAGGAAAACTGGAATCTAGCGACTAATGCCGGAGAACACAACTCAAGGTTGTTATAGCGGCTAATTTAAGCTATCTATCTTTATATATAAACTGACGGACTCATAAACTGCAACAAAGTAATAGACGTCTTTGAAATAAATATTTTATCCAAGTATGCAAACTTTCTATACAGATTTAAATTGAAACCTCTAGATTATTACGGATTTTTGAACCATAATATGGATACTTCGTCCGAACAAGCGGCTCAAATTGTAGCATTGGTGCGGGAGGGCTTGGATCAACGAACGATTGGTAGAAATTTAAATTTAAACCAGTCTACGGTTTCTAGAATATACAGAAGGTTTGTGGAGACAGGTTCTTACAGAAGGAGACGTGGTACAGGCAGGACTCGAGCAACCACCGGTCGTGATGACCGATTTATTGTTACAACTTCCCTGCGAAATCGTTTCCTCACGTCTGTTAACATCAAAACAGAGCTTAATGAAGTGCGTGGAGTAAACGTGAGTGCACGAACAATAAGAAGAAGGTTAAAGGAAGCGGATATCACCCCTTTTAGACCAGCAAATGGTCCAAAGTTGTCTGTAGCTCACAGACAAGCTCGCTTAAGATTTGCGCGTGATCACCTGAATTGGACAGAAGAGCAATGGACCTCCGTATTGTTCACGGACGAGTGTAGGACATGTTTATATGGTGCAGATGGTCGCAGAAGAGTCTATCGTCGACGTGGGGAGCGATATGCTCAAAGTTGCATTGAGGAGCGTGTTCCTTTTGGAGGCGGTTCGTGTATGGTCTGGGGTGGCATATCGATGAACGGGCGAACAGAACTTGTGTTCATAGACATGGTCCGTCAAAACGGTAATAGAGGGGGTTTGACTGCACATCGCTACATAACAGAGATCTTAGAAGATCACGTGGTGCCTTACATGGGATTCATAGGCGAAAATTTTACTTTAATGCAGGATAATGCCCGGCCGCACGCTGCTGCACAAGTTCGACAATATTGCGAAGAGGTTGGGATACGTACAATGAATTGGCCAGCACGCAGCCCGGATCTTAATCCCATTGAGCATGTTTGGGACAATTTAAAAAGAGCTGTATATGCGAGAAACCCTTTGCCCACGACAGTGGCAGCACTAAGAACAGCACTTTCAGAAGAATGGGACAATATTCCGCAAGATCTTTTAATAACCCTAATAAAATCTATGCGGAACCGATTAGAATCCGTAATAAGGTAACTAAGTAACATTTAATTAGAGCTCGTGGGAGCTCCTTAAATAAATTTATTTTCTTACGCGCCACGGTGTGATAATCTTTTGATTTTTTTTATACAGTGGCTTTTTATATTTCATGATACTAGTGGTCGAATTCGAAATTCGAGCATAATTAATTTAAATTATAAGTTTGAACATTATTAAAATTCTGTTGTCAAAGACTATATACTTCTATAATCTCAGATTTCGCCAAGGCTACGCTGCTAATTTGACTTTAATAATAAACAAAAGAGTATATATGCGTGTGTATGTCAAATACATGGCAGTTTGTGTAATTTTTTTTTTATTGTTTTAATGTATTTTTATTGATAATTTTTTTTAAATGTTAGCATTCTGCACTGCTTCTCTATATCTTTATATATATAATTCTTCTGTACGTGTGTTGACAGTGAACTCCTCCTAAACGGCTGGACCGATTTGAATGAATTTTTTGTGTGTGTTCAAGTGGATTTGAGAATGGTTTAGATTCACAATTAGACCCGGTAGGTGGCGCTGCAATTGGGTTACAAATTTTCTTCAGGGCAGGACAACGTCTGCCGGGACAGCTAGTAAACTATAAGTGTGCGAAATTTTATACTCCTCGGTCCGCGCATTTTCCATACAAAGGGGTACAAAGTTTTTGCTTCACGTATTAATATAATAATGAGATATCCTAATTTCTTTCCCTGTAGTAATTAATTAGTCAGCATTTTTTTGCATAAAACACGTTTTATTATTGGTATTAAGGGTTTTTCTTTCTTTGCGCGTAATCACTCCTAATTTAGCCAGCAAGCTTTCTTTCACACAGGTTACATTGCATAACATTTTCATACAGGCGCGCTTAGGCAACCGGGTTGCAAAGTAATTATTTGTTCTACTTACATAAAATCGAATTAAGTTATATATATAATACACGCACACGTACGCACGCGCGCACGCATACATAATTTTAAAAAATGAATGTAACAGTAATCAATGATTTCACAATCGGAATAGTACCAATTTGGAAGGAGGTCCCCAAGGTATAAGATACAGGTCGACCTAGTTTGGGGACCAATGAGTTTCAAAAAGCGTGAATTATGTTTTACTCAATAAATGATTACTTTTTATTGCAGGAGATCAGTAGACAGGCAAATGGCCCATTTGATGGAAAGCGGTTACCATCGCCTATGGACATTTGCAACACCAAAGGTGCTACAAATGCGCTGCTGCTCTCTTAAGGGAAACTGGAACCTGGTCACTAATGCCGGAACACAACTCGAATGTTGTTATGGCGACATACTTTAGACCAGGGGTGGTAGCCATCCAGTCGAGCAAATGCCTTACCACCTGGCTCTGGGTTGTTAAGTCGCCTCTTACGACAGGCCGCCCGGCCGCAGGAAATTGTACTCTTTCTCCGTTCCTGCACGGATGATTTTTGATTGATTGATATAATTATATTTATATTTATATATATATATATATATATATATATATATATATATATATATATATATATGATCTGGCCGATTGCCAGATTTCAAGGGTGCAAGGGTAAGAGGGAATGGAGATAAATGGACTCACCCGTAATAATATGAGCTGAGTAACCGGAGCGTCTGCGATACAGGAGCAGCAGTGCGTGTTCTCTTGTTATATATCTCCCGCTTCACAACTAGATTCACTTGCCACTTATCACCAAGCTCTTGGAACCCGATTAGTATTGCAATTGGGTGGATATCTCAAATGCGCGCGCGATGCGTGAATGTCTTTACGACGGGTCGATTCAGACTGATCGTTGAGACGCGGAAGTGCGGGGTAAATTACTTTTTCGGGGAATCATCGTTCGTTACGCGGTGGCGTGAACATCCTGGGGCCCGGGGAAAAGGTGACGGCTCCCATTTATAGTGCTGACTAAGTGCTGTTGTCGTCGGGGGGAAGACGAGCAATCTTTGTGACTGGTCTCGTTAAGCTGCCATCCTTGGTGCTGAGTTCTACGACTCGGACGACGTCATCCTTTCCGGGCAGAATCTTCTTTATTCTTCCCATCTTCCACTGGAGTCTGGGAAGATTATCCTCCTTTATGAGTACCAGCTCACCAATCTTGGGTCGACTGGTTTCCGTAGTCCATTTAGATCGGGATTGGAGAGTGTGCAGGTAGGATTTCGACCACAAGGTCCAAAATCGCTGAGCCAACGCTTGCACTAAGCGAAAACGTCGTAGGGTTGATGGAGGAGAGGATTCATGGGAATGTTCGGGTAATGCGGTAAGTGGGCGACCTATAAGGAAATGACCAGCGGTTAGGACTTCGAAGTCTGTAGGGTCTGAAGACAGAGGGCAGAGTGGTCGAGAGTTGAGAACGGCCTCAATACGGGCTAAGAGTGTAGAAAATTCTTCAAAGGTCAGATGCTGCTCACCTAATACGCGATAGAGTAATTGCTTAGTAGATTTCACGGCTGCCTCGTGCAGACCGCCAAAAGAAGGAGCTGAGGGCGGATTGAGCAACCATGTGATCTGCTGTGTGGCTAGCTTGTGCGTAATTCTATCATCATTGGCCTTTAAGAAGTTTTGTACTTCTATGAGCTGATTTCTTGCGCCGACATAGTTTGTACCGCAATCAGAGCGAATTAGGGTAGGGATTCCGCGCCGACTAACGAACCTTTGCAGTGCCGCAAAAAAGGCGTCCGTAGAAAGTTCCGAGACAGCCTCTAAGTGCACTGCCTTGGTGGCGAGACAAACGAAAACACAAAAGTAGCCTTTGAGAAGTTTGGCATTGCGTAGAGTACTTGATTTAATTAGGAATGGTCCGGCAAAATCCGTGGACACTTGACTAAACACCGGTTGTGGGCTGACTCGATCAGCCGGTAGGTCGGCCATAAAAGGGGGATTCGGCTGAGCTCGATGCCTAAAACAGCGTACACATTTAAAGACACGGTGACGAATGACTCGCCTTCCAGATAAAATCCAGTATTGTTGACGGAGTAGTGCGTGTAGTGTATCTGCGCCCGGGTGGCAGTGTATAGTGTGGAAATGATCTATAATTAGGTCCACAAGGGGGCTTGAACTGGGTAAGATGAGGGGATGTTGTGTGTCATATCTAAGGGCTGAGTTGGACAAGCGCCCTCCTACTCTAAGAAGACCATCCTTGAGAAAGGGCGAGAGGCGTTGTATTCGCACTGTACATAATTTGTTAGTTTGCAGTCGGTGGATGTCTTCAGCGAACATATTTTGTTGGACTGAGCGTACCCAGTGTAAGAGCGCTTTCTTACGTTCGTCTACGGTAATGGGACCAACGATGCGAGAGTGAGAAGATACCAAGCAATTGTGTGCAAAACGTTTAATACATGCGGTTACGCCTACAAGTGTGTCTAAGGAGCTGAATCTCGTGAGTAAATCCGTGTCTAGATCAGGAACCGCGATGTGAGCTACCATTTTTCTTGGTTTTAGACCAGGCAGTACGTGATGACCCAAAGCAGGGGGCATCGTGGGCCAGGTATCAGGTGGGGCCTTGAGCCAAGTAGGCGACCACCATAGGTCATAGGCTAAGAGTTCCTGTGCTGATATTCCCCTGCTAGCACAGTCGGCAGGGTTAAGAGCTGAGGGTACATGTCTCCAAGTAGGGTTACATGGATTGGCTGCAATGGCAGAGACTCGATTGGCCTCAAAGACCTGTAGGGATTGAGAAGGAGTTTTAAGCCAGGCGAGTACGATAGTACTGTCTGACCAACAAAAGTGTTGCTGAATGGTAATGTGGGCAGAAAGTTGAACAGAGACGCGAGAAATGAGCAGCGAAGTGAGGTGTGCAGCTGAAAGTTCCAGCTTTGGTATAGTCTGTCGGGTTTTAATGGGGGCTACCTTGGATTTAGAAACAAGTAGTCTGACGTGTACCTGACCCGTGATATTCGTTTCATGAAGATAGACTGCGGCTGCATATCCGGATTCGGATGCATCGGCAAAACCGTGTAGGGTGTAGGTGGAATCTTTGCTGGTGCAAATTGTTCTGGGGAGTCGAAGAGCAGAGAGTAGAGGTAAGTCTTCAAAAATGTGCTGAAATTGAAATGTGACATCATTGGGAGCCGATTCATCCCAGTCTAACTTTAGAGTCCATAGGTGCTGAATGAGCAGTTTTGCGCGGAAAATAACTGGGCTGATCCATCCACTAGGATCGTATAAACGAGCGATGGTACTGAGTATTGACCTTTTGGTAAATTTTTCCAGTGTAGGTACCGAAATGTGATATGTAAATTCGTCCGTTTGGGGTATCCATTGCATACCAAGTACCTTGATTGCATTGGAGTCGGGTACAACATCAAAATCCTTGGGTATGTCACATTGATCATCCGGGAAGCGTTCTAAAAGCTGACGAGAGTTTGAGGTCCACTTTCGCAAATGAAATCCCCCTAGGGCTAGTAACTCAATGAGTTCAGTCTGCAGAGCTATTGCCTTGTCAACTGAATCATGCCCAGTCAGAATGTCATCCACGAATATGGAGTGCGTAAGAACCTGTGCAGCCTGGGGAAAACGGTGACCTTCATCAGTGACCAGCTGTATAATAGATCGATTGGCGAGGAAGGGGCTGGGTCGTAGGCCATACGTGACAGTGGACAGGGCGTAAGTGAGCAGAGGTTGATCTGGAGAAGAGCGCCATAGAATGAGTTGGAACCGTCTGTGGTCTGGGTGAACTAGTATATTTCTAAACATCATCTGGATGTCTGTACTAAAGACCACTTTGTGAGTACGAAAATTTAGAATGATGTCAGTAATATCACGTTGGAGCGGTGGGCCAGTGTGCAGACAGTCATTAAGACTGACACCATTAGAGCTCTTACAGCTGCCATCAAAAACCGTGCGAAGTTTTTCAGAGTTGGCTTTGAAGATGCCATGATGCGGGACGTAAAAATGGTCTTTTCCTTTAAATGTGCTGGGGTGACAAAGAGCCATGTGGCCCATGTCAATGTATTCCTTCATGAAGTCGATATATTTTGAGCGGAGGGTAGGATCTCTTTGGAGTTTGCGCTCCAAATTAAGGAATCGTCGTAGTGCAATAGCGTGGGTTGCACCGAGCTTAGGTGCCTTTGTAAGAAAGGGAAGGGATACTATGTATCGCCCTGTGGGATCACGTGTGGTGGTAGAACGAAAGTTCTCCTCACACTCGTCAGAGGTTGAGTTGTCCTTTGATTGCACTTCTTCGACTTCCCAGAATCTCTCCAGAGCGGAGTGTATTTCTTTATTTGAGTGTTGGGGTTGTAAACAGTCAATATTTACTAGTGCTGAATTAACTTGAGGCTCAGGCTTTGTGTAGTTTGGATTGATAGGACCTAAAAGAGCGAAATTGAAGATCGTGCCGAAGGCTATTGGCCTGCCGGGGCCCAAAAAAATTTTGTTACCATCCAAAATTTGGCCCAAGACATCAGAACCTATAATCAAGTCAATAGCGGCTGGAAAACGATAAGACGAGTCTGCTAGGGGAAGCTGTGTCGAGTCGAGGAGTGGAACAACGTCAGGTAACATTGTTAATGGTAAAAGACCTGTCAAATCTGGTAGAATGTATGCCTTTGCGCTAATTACTGGGACTTCGGTGTGAATAGGGCGGAATGTGATGGTAGTTGAAGAACTAGAGTTTTGAGTCTGCTGATTACCGACTCCTGTAATTTTTAGTTCTGTGTGCTCGACAGGCAAACGTAATTTTTGTGTCATAGTTTTAGTTAACAAGGTTAGCATGGAACCGCTGTCTAATAATGCTCTTGCCTTATGAAATTCTCCAGCGTTGTCTGCTAGTTCTAGGGACACAGTGGGTAATAAAACTGGTGGATCGTGTACTGTAATGTGCTGAGTATGTGCTGAAATATGACTGTCATTTTGGTTAGCTTTATCAGAGGAAGTAACAGGGCTGCCGGGCAAGTGATTATTATGATAAACTTTATTATCATAGTGCTGAGTATGAAACTGGGATTTATTTTGTTTACGTGATGTAGTGGATGGTGTATATTGTAGCGATGGTATGGGTGGGTGTAGTGTAGTATTGTGTAAGTGAGTAGCAGGTAGTCATTGTTGTGAATTAATAGGTGAATTACGACGAGAAGAGTTTCTTGATTCCGTGGTTGGGCGGGTGTGTTCTTGTCCTCTTAGTTGTGGGGGCAAGAGGTGAGAATTGTCATATGTGGGTGATTCAAAGCCACTGCGATGTAAGGTGGTATGGTGTTTCTCGCTATCACATTCTCTACACCGTCCTGTGGATCTGCACTCGTCAGAGTAATGGGGTCCTAGACACTTACGGCACCGTTCATGAGCTTGGATAAAATCCCAGCGCCCTTGCGTAGGCTGTCTTAGGTATTCACCGC
The DNA here is from genome assembly GCA_019925095.2 of Dendrolimus kikuchii. Lineage (NCBI taxonomy): Eukaryota > Metazoa > Arthropoda > Insecta > Lepidoptera > Lasiocampidae > Dendrolimus > Dendrolimus kikuchii. Next base: position 4,194,644 of record CM034389.1, read on the forward strand.
AGTTCAGCAACCTGTGTCCTCTAACGTGACACCAAGGGCAGTAATAATTATTGGTCGGTGCTGGTGGGTGGGCGGAATCTTGTGCTATGGGCTCGAAATATTGTGTAGACTGTGGGTATCCTTGAGCGTACTGTACAGGGTACGCTTGACTTTGTAGAGGATATGCAGGGCGCGTTAAAGGTGGGCGGACGGAAGTAGTGGGCTGAAAACGAACGTGCCGAATTTCTGGTCTGGGTGCAGAAGCGCGTGGTTGGTACCGTGCTGAGGGAGAAGCACGTTCAGTTTGTCTGTATGTCGGGCTGAGGGGAGGGGGGGGGTGGGTTATATGTCTCAGTTTCTGTGCAACGTGCATGGTCTTCTAAGAATGTGATTACATCCTTTAAGGTGGGCAGAGTGTCTGAAGACCCATGCGTTCGTTCAAATAATGTGCGAAGCTCGCCCTTTAACTTCCGCACTACTATTGACACTAGGACGTAGTCTGAGTCATGTAGTGGTAAGTTTAGGTTTTTAAGCGCCGATTGGGTTGAAATAAGAGGGGCTAAAAATAACTGTCTGATTTGTGAGCGGGTGGTGATGTGGGGTAACTCTAGTATCATATCTATAAACCTATCAATGAGAACTCGGCGATTTTCGTAGCGATTGGCAAGTGTTGTCATCGCTACATCGTAGTTCTCATCGGTAACCTTGAGGTGTGATACCATACTGAGAGCTTCTCCGGAGAGGCAAGAAAATAAATAGTGTAATTTAACTGCACCTGACAAATTACCGGCAGTGTCCGTAAGGCTTTTGAAAATTGTTATGAAAGATGGCCAATCCTCAAGCTTGGAAGAAAATTTGGGTAGATCTATTTTGGGCAGAACAGTAGACGTGGAGAATGTGGGCGAGCTTGGTTTGATGCTTGAGCTGATGGTGATGTTTGCCACCAAAATTTTTTCATATGCTTCTATAGCCGAGGTGTAGTAGTCAAAGTACCATTTTTCCACTTTGTCGTCAAGGTCTTTAGAGTCCAAGATCTCATAATATACTGTATCCAACTTGCCCTTTATATCGTCCAATTTTGTAAAGCGCCCTATGAAATCGTTTACACTATACTTTTTGTCTCCTTTTAATATAAGGTTAGCTATCTCTAATAGGAAAGTTATGTACTTATGGGTTTGCATAAAGATGGCAGATTGCGATTTGGTAGGCATGACGATGAGAAGTGCACAATAAGAAAAGGAAAAGCAAACGAAAAAAAAAAAAAAAATTTTTTTTTTTTTTTTTTTTTTTTTTTTTTTTTTTTTTTTTTTACTAATGCTAATAAAGAACACGCAAGAAAGCAGCCAGAGAAACGTAAGAAATACGAAATAAATAAAAATGATTAGGAAAAAAAATATATATCAAACTGTCGTGTGCGCTGAGTCTTAATAAACACGAAGCTATATATAAGCTATAAAAGTTGCACGGCAAGCTAACCACACCGAGTGAAACGAATATAATATTCAATATTATTATATCGATCCGATATCACGTTTAGTGCAAGTATTCGAGAATAGGTGTGCTGAATAAAGTACAGAATACGTACTCGAGGTTATATTAACCTACCTACGTACCAAAAAATAGTTATCGTGTAGCAATTTGCGTAATTATCTGAGGAATGTGGAATGGGTATTCAAATATATAAGGGCAGAAGTAATATGTTTATAAGAAAACAAAAAAGAAAAAACAAGGGCAGAAAACGGGTAAATGGGCAGATTGATAATGATTGTTTATTTAACTTTTTAGGTATGCGAAAATTTACAATTTGGTTTGAATTAACCATAAAATGGCAAAATACGGTTGTTGCAGACTGTATAAATAGGTCGCCAGTTGGAATATTCGGTTCGAAAGACCATATGATCTGGCCGATTGCCAGATTTCAAGGGTGCAAGGGTAAGAGGGAATGGAGATAAATGGACTCACCCGTAATAATATGAGCTGAGTAACCGGAGCGTCTGCGATACAGGAGCAGCAGTGCGTGTTCTCTTGTTATATATCTCCCGCTTCACAACTAGATTCACTTGCCACTTATCACCAAGCTCTTGGAACCCGATTAGTATTGCAATTGGGTGGATATCTCAAATGCGCGCGCGATGCGTGAATGTCTTTACGACGGGTCGATTCAGACTGATTAAATAAGGCAAACAAAAGATGCTATTGTAGGTAGTTAGAGTAGGGAGTGGTAAGAGAGTCGTGAGCGAAGGGTGCCGAATTATTGGAAGTAGCGTACTACTGAAGTGCCGGATTAGTGACACTCTGTACTTATATATAATACGGTTGCGTCATTTAAGAGGAGTTGGCGGATATACACACAGACGTGAAAAGCGACTTTGTTTTTAACCGTCTTCAAAAAGGAAGAGTTTCTAAATTCGTCTGTATGTTTGATACTCGACTACTCCGTCAATTGTAGACCGATTTAAAAATAATCTTTTAATAGAAAAAGTATATTGCCGAATTGGTCTAATAATCACCATGTCAAGATCTCATGAGTGGATCTCAGGGAATTTGAGAGAAACTCTTAAAACTGTTACCTAACCGATTTGTTGTTACACGAAATATCCGTCAATTGTGAATTGAATTTAAAAAAATCTTTATTCTTAAGTGTACACTCCGGAGGTGGTCTGACTACTGAACTACCTAACTGTCAGTCAGGATCTGATGAGTGTATCCCAGGGAAATCTAAACTAACCCTTATTAAGTTCTTCGAAAAAAAAACTTGTATGCGCGTGTAGGTATTACATTTTTTACAGGCGTTTAATTTTTTTATATGCATGTAATGCGATTTCCCCGTCTATTGTGGACCGATTTTCAATTTTTCTTTAGTCGTAAAAGTATACACCCGAGGTATTCCCGTAATTACCAAGTCAGGATCTGGTCAATGGATCGCAGGAAAATCGAGAACAACTCTTATTGACGAGAATCAACACCGAAGGGTGAGATAGTAACCTTGTATACACCTACTAGTATTACAAATTCTAAAGGCGCTTAATACATTATTTGTACACCTTCTTTCTACAACATCTTGAAGTCAGTGCGAAGTATAACATAAGAAAAATTGCAATATATAATAATTTGTTTATAATAAAAGATTTTTTTTATCTTTTTAGTCGCGCAAATATTTGAATAGATTTAGAAATGTACATGAAAGAAATATGTATATATACGGTAACAGTGTAATGGTAGTTTGTTTTAATATAAACAAACTACCATAAGCCTCGTAAATCGTATAATATTTAATCTCTTGGGTATTGGAATGGAAATTATAAATGATAATAAATTGACAGTCATGCGGCTTGATACAGTTGTATGATAAAATATGAATGTATTGTGTAGTTACGTATTTGAAAATAAAAATATTTATTTTTAAGAAAGAAATGTACAAATATTACTCTGTTGTGTGAATTTTTTTAAGCAAATTATATTTGTGTATGAAGATGCCGCTATTCCATAATATAATTATTACATTGTATTGTATGTCATTAGTGATGTTTTCGCCACGACCATAACGCCGTGGTCGCCATGTGGAACGGCAGACGGAACATTTTGGGCGTTGTGAGACACTAATGGAACGCGCCCTTAAAGTACACATGTTTAACACAATATTATTGTTGCGGGCAACATTGGAAATTGACAGAGAGCACCCCTGACCCGCCCGCCAGAGCACACCTACTCTCCGCACCCGCATACCGCCGACGCCCATAGCTCGCGCAATTAGCAGCTAGTCGTCGGACATAGGAATATGGGAGCGGCCTTGGAGGCCGAAAACTTACTTGCGACCTATTTAAACCACTCTCATTCGACTCTCTCGAACAATTACTTGGTAATTTCAATACGTAGTACTTCTCTTATGTATAATTTAATTTATGTAAATAGTTTAATAATAATCCTACAGTCTATTCTATATTGAGTTTCATTTTTAAAAGAAGCAAATGCCACCAATAATTATGTATCTATATTCGTGGTTTCTTAATATATTTTGAACTAATATAAGGTTTAACAAAGTAATTGTTATGGATAATTACTGATAGAGCGAGCTTGGTCGCGATCTTACTCCCTTCGGTGCGGTCGTCCAGAAAATCTTTAGTCGTATAATAAGCCTACACGCATAAACGTTCCTTTATTAATTTTTTGAACTTGTTTATTGAAAAGTCTTTTTTTTATTGCAAGAGTTCAGCAGACAGGCAGACGGCCCGCTTGATGGAAAGTGGTTACCATCGCGTATGGACATTTGCAACATCAAAGGTGCTACAAATGCGCTGCTGCTCTCTTAAGTGAGACTACAACCTGGTGACTAATACCGGAACACAACTCAAGGTTTTTATGGCGGCATACTCTTGACCAGGGGGCAAATATTTTACCACCTGTCTGTGGGTTGTTTTGTCGCCTGTTTCCGCCCGGCCGCAGGAAATTTCTCTGTCTCTCTTTCTCCGTTCCTGCACGGATAAAAAGTCTTAACGTATTCTGGGATATTATATGAAATGTGCGGTTATTTTTTATATGTCAAAGAGCCAATTTATCAGTGTGCCTTTGTAGAGGCGCAATAAAAGTTGTCTGACATTGAATTTTGTTCGGGCCTGAAACCTTTTTGTTTCAAACTTGTTACCATTTTGAATCAATCATCGTGTTGCGATAATAATTCATCTTGTTTAGCTTCCATTTAAAAAGGATTTTCGTTTAAAAACCTGATAAGCCTTTTCGACTCGTTCACGTTGATATCACGTTTTAGATTTGTGCGACATCTCGTTGGAGTGTTGTCAGATTACATTTCGTAGAATTGTTTGGACATTTACAATATGTGTGATGTCAATCATCACTTAAAAGTTGTCAGTGGAATATCAGTAATCAGTGTGTGTGGGGGGAGTGCGTGCGCATGTGTATGTGTGTATGTATATATATACATATATGTATAATAGGTTGGGGAAAAAGTCTTTTCGCATATAGTATGTATGAACTTTGTAATAAGATCTCTTTGGCTATACCATTTGTATCTGGCTGGTTTTGCTATCATTAAAAAGTTTTAATTTTAAAGAAGACAATTCCAAATTCAAATTAGGAAAATGTGTGATTTTCATTTGTTTTTCTTATTGTTAAAATGAGTGAATCTAATGAAGAAATTCGATACATTTTAAAATTTTACTACAAAAAAGGTAAAAATGCAACACAAGCCGCAAAAAAAATTTGTGATGTTTATGGACCTAATGCAGTATCTGTGAGAGTAGCGCAAATTTGGTTTAAGCGTTTTCAATCCGGAAATTTTGATATCAAAGATGCACGTCGCTCTGGTCGCCCTGTTACGGACAAAATTGATGCCATTTTTAAAAAAGTGGAGCAAGATCGGCATATTAGTAGTTACGATGTAGCTGGAGAACTGGGAATTGACCACAAAACGGTTTTGGCGCATTTGAAAAAAGCTGGGTACACAAAAAAGCTCGATATTTGGGTGCCTCATGAGCTCACTGAAAGAAACCTAATGAACCGTGTACTCATTTGTGATTCTTTATTACGACGTAATGAAACCGAACCATTTTTGAAGAAGCTGATAACTGGTGATGAAAAGTGGATCACGTACGATAAGAACGTGTGAAAAAGATCGTGGTCAAAGGCCGGTCAGGCTTCACAGACTGTGGCGAAACCCGGGTTAACTCGCAACAAGGTGATGCTGTGTGTATGGTGGGATTGGAAGGGCATTATTCATTATGAGCTGTTACCGCCAGGCAGGACCATCGATTCTGAACTGTACTGCGAACAACTGATGAGATTAAAACAAAAAGTTGAGATAAAGCGGCCGGAATTAATCAACAGAAGGGGTGTGGTTTTTCACCATGATAACGCTAGACCTCACACATCTTTAGCCACTTAGCAAAAATTACGAGTTTGGCTGGGAGGTGTTAATGCATCCGCCGTAGAGTCCTGACGTTGCACCTTCAGATTTTCACCTGTTTCGGTCTCTGCAGAATTCCTTAGGCAGTGTCAGGTTAGCATCACGAGAGGACTGCCAAAACCACTTGTCGCAGTTTTTTGATCAGAAGTCCCAAACTTGTTATAGCAATGGGATCACGTCCCCTACCTACCTACAAGATGGCAAAAAGTTATCCAACAAAATGGCACCTACATACTTTAGTCAAATGTAAATAAACTTTATAAAAAAACTTTTGAATTTGTATATAAAATGCGAAGAAACTTTTTCCCCAACCTAATATATTCGACCGAACGAGATGCCGGAGGCTCGCCCCGTGCTTACTAAGGTACAACAAAAATGCAGACGCTTAGCAGCTAACGAAGCGAACTACATATCCGCGGTAAGCGGGGCGTGGGGGTATGAGATTTCCGGGGGACAGATCAGGGGGGTGATTCTGTCCGCAACATATATGAATATTTTTTTCATGTGAGCTTGTTCATACGGACCTAAGTTTGCGATACTTAGCCTAATAGAGCTTACAGCGAAAAGTATACTATATGATTTTGTGAGCAAATCAAAAATCAAATATCACGCGAGTCAACAAAATGTATACGAAGAAAAATTCCATATCGAAAGTTAAGATTTCATTTTTCGATACTTTATAGAGATTGGTCGTAAACGGAATCACGCGTACCTTGGAATACGACATAGAAAGGAACGTCCTAGCTTCCAGATAAAGCTATGCGATAAAGTACAAAAAAAATAATAGGTTTTTATTTATCGCGAATGTAGTCTCGGGAAACTCTAGTACATATACCTTTCTTGAAAAATTATCTAGCTAATGGTGAAAACCGTTTAAAAATCTGTACGATTAGGAATAGTTAACGGATATACAGGACACAGACACGAAAAAACAACACACATGGCACAAGTTAGGATAATATATATAGGTATAGACATAAGGCACACACTGCACATGCACTTCCTCACAACAGCAGCATGTAACAGATACACTCTACATTAGTAGAAGTTTACTATTAAAATAAATTAATATAATAAGTTATTCGTAGGGTATACCACAACACAAACATCATTGAATAAATGCCACACACAATAACAAAAATAACCAATAAGCGTGTCTAAATTCTAATAACTTTCTTCTCAATTAAGTTGTAAAAAAGGGTACGGAACTCGAGTCCGTAGAGCTGCTAATAAAAAATGGATATACAGACAGACAGAAGCGGAAAGCGGCTTAGTTTTAAACTATGTAAAGATAAAGATCTATATATCCTCACTAAGTTTTTTTATTAAAAGTAACGTTTATTTAGTATTGTCCGCTCCAAATTTTATAGCATCTCCAATTTTACAACAGAATGCTGCACAATATTTGATATTGTATGAAAAAGTTCCAATAAAAGTAATTATGAATTATTTTGATTTTTAAAATATGAGTTATAAATACCAAATGACTGTCATTACAAAAAAATCATTTATGAGTGCCATCCTTAATAATTTCTATTTTCGAAGTTTCATTCAACATTGTGTGTGTGTGTGTGTGTATATATATATATATATATATATATATATATATATATATATATATATATATATATATGTATATGTATATATATTTTTTTATTATATATATATATAAAAGAAAGTCGTGTTAGTTACACTATTTATAACTCAAGAACGGCTATACCGATTTGGCTGAAAATTGGTGGGGAGGTAGCTTACAACCAGGAGACGGACATAGAATACTTTTATCCCGTTGGAACCGGTAGGTGGCGCTGAGATCGAGTTCTAGAATCCTCCTAATCACCTGGAGCTATTTTGGTGATTTTGTTTTTGTGTTTTTGAGTGGGTTCCCGGATGGTTTAAATCCACAATTGGAACTGGTAGGTGGCACCGGGACCGGGTCCTAGATTTTTATTTTTTCAGAGCAGGACAACTTCTGCCGGGGACGCTAGTATATACACACATAGGTATATATATATATATATATATATATATATATATATATAAATCACGCGTATTTCCCATGGTATAGGCCACGAAGGTAGGCAGAAACGATGGATCTCTACTTGCGATGATCGTGAGAAACATCTTTCGTTTCATATACTTTTAATAATCTCTTTATACATGCACATTTAAATTAGGTGCTTTTTATCTTTATCTGACTTCAAATATTAGCAATTGAAACATTGTGTAGTGGCATAAATTATAATACACATTTCTGTCAAATGTCAGCCGTATACTCGTACACTAAATAGGTCCTACTATGTATTTGTATATAAGAATGAAATGATGATGATGAATAAAGAACCTTTATAAAATAATGACCAAGCGCGTCAGTTAATTTGATAAATTTGTTACTTTGGCCGGTCTATATTAATAAAGCACAATAGCCCATGGTCCATTTAAAAAATCATGGTTTGAGATCATTTGAATTCATCACTTGGACCGGGCAGTATGAATACTGCCATACTATACTTCTATAGTCACAGATTTCGCCAAGGCTACACTGTTAATTTGACTTTAACAATAAACAAAAGAGTATACATGCGTGTGTGTGTCAAATACATGGCAGTGTGTGTAATGTTTTTTTTATTGATTTAATGTATTTCATATGAATATTTTTTTTTTAATATTAGCATTCTACACTCCTGTATATAAACTATAAGTGTGCGAAATTTCATACTCCTCCGTCCGCGCAATTTTCGTAGAAAGGGGTACAAAGTTTTTGCTTCACGTATTAATATAAAAATTAGACGCAGTTTTTCAATCATTTCTGTCTTCAATTTTTCCCCAAAATTCGCTTAACATTAGTTCTAAGCGAATACAATAAATAATGTTAATTAAACACTTAAACAATTCTCTGCAAAACAATGTGATAAAAATAATTTAAAGAAAACTAATAAAAGGCTAACTTAAGTACAGACACAGAGATAACAAATATATATTATCTCTTTCGGTATATAACAGCCTTAATCGTAACAACGTTCCCTTAGATATGGGCAAGTTTCTTGAAAATAGTACTTGAATATTAAATCAGAGCAGCGGATAAATGCAAAATTCGTGATATTTAAGCGAATATCCTTTGTTCCTCTATTAAGCATACATACATACATAACTTCACGCCAGATCCCTTGCGGGGTAGGCACGAACAACAGAGCGCCATTTAGGCCCATTCTTACACACCTCACTTGCTTCTTTGACATTCATAACTCTTGTCATGCACGCTCGTAAGCATTAAGTTGCTATTAAGCAATGTTATATAAAGAGAATATTATAACATAGTAAATCCGGTATATGATTCCAAGGTGTCCAAAAACGGCCAAGTGCGTTCTTATGCACTTGGCCGTGGTTATACGTGGACAACATTAGACTTCTGTAGAGGTAATAAAAGTACAATATTCTCTTTTGTTTTTATATACAGCGAAAACTCTATATAACGACACTGAAAGAACTGTGCATTTTTTGGTGTTACATGGAGAGAAGTCTGTAATTTTTGTCTGACGTCTTTTGCTGAACCAGTAATTTTGTTGTATTTTTTTACTTATTTTATTCATATCTTACAATGAGGCATCGTGGTAATAAAGGAAGTACTTAGAAATTTCGGTAAGCATGATGCCGACAGTCGAGTTTATTACAAGCTAGGATAATCAAATGATAAAAGAACGTACATAGATGCGCAGTTTCTACTAATTTTAGCAACTTAAAAGATCCTTTTTATTACTTAATTGTAGTCGTTATTGAGAGTAGGTGTAATGCTATATAGAGTGTATCATTGTATGGAAGACAAACTAAACCAACCAAAGCCTAGTGATTTCGACGCTTAAGGGAGTTTGTCGTTAAATCGAGTGACATTACATGGAGTTGACACTGTATTTGGGCAGGAAAGCCTAATAAAAATATTTAATTAAAAATAAACCATATCTCAATAACTACTTAACGGATCTTGTTGGAACCACTTTACTTTGAAAGTATTTATTACAAGCTATTATTCTTATACTAACTCAGTGAAAATTCGTTCGCGTTGCCATGACGACAATGTATTTGTTAGTAAATTACAACGGCAGCACAAAATACGTGACCTCAGCGCCACCTTGTTAGTGACTGTATCCAAATCAAATAACAGGACAAACACAACATAATCTATCTAAATAGAAAGTGTCCTTAGTGTTGTCTCGGTATATAGGCTCTATGTCGAGTTTCATTTAAATCCGTTCAGTAGTTTTCACGTCATTCACTAACAAACAGACAAAAATTCTAAATGTTTTATTTTTGGAATCTATGGGTCCGACTCCCTGACTTTTCCTCTTTTTTTAAATTCATTGTGCAAACCCGACCCTTCTACAGAGTTATTATGTTATAGATAGACCCCTAAGTACCTACTTAGGGAAGGTACCCATACTACGTGACCCATCCCCCATATACTACAGGTGGTCACCGAGAGGACGGAGGGTGTAGTGTATGCCAAGCGTCTAGTTTTCACGTAGTAATTCATAAATATGGTTTTAAATCACATTTTTTACTAACATCATTAGTCGTTTATAAAGCGCTAAAGGTTGCGCGCCATATTTGAATATAGCACGAAAAAGCGTGAGATCTACCAAGAGGATATTGACTATATGACAAAAACCTAACCTAAGCCCCCTCCTCTAACCCTTTATTTTTTTATTTTTTTTTTATTGCAGGAGATCAGCAGACAGGCAGACGGCCCACTTGATGGAAAGCGGTTACCATCACCTATGGACATTTGCAACACCAAAGTTGCTACAAATGCGCTGCTGCTCTCTTAAGGGAAACTGGAACCTGGTCACTAATGCCGGAACACAACTCAAGGTTGTTCTGGCGACATACTTTAGACCAGGGGTGGTAGCCATCCAGTCGGGCAAATGCCCTACCACCTGGCTGTGGGTTGTTAAGTCGCCTCTTACGACAGGCCGCCCGGCCGCAGGAAATTGTAATCTTTCTCCGTTCCTGCACGGATAAAACCCCTATGACAAATGATGGTCCCCCCCGTGAAATAGGTCACGTAGTATGGGTACGTTCCCTTATATATCCCTTACATATTACTTATATATCACTTACATATTAGTTATTTATATTTTTATATATGTATTAAATTTATAAATTAGTGTGAGTATGTATATTTAAATTATACAGTCCTATCTTTTTTCTGCTTCACCTACATCACTAGATTAGTTAAGAATTTCTTTTAAGCTAGGTTGCCTGGAAGAGATCGCTTTTAGCGATAAGGCCGCCTATTGTTTTGCCAAGAAGTATTGTAATTATACATTTTGTTTTTGTATTTATTTATTTTGGTGAGCAAAAAAAAAATTTATCTACTTATATATTACTTGCATATTGCTTATGTAGCACTTACCTATTAGGGTTTAGGTTTAAAATACTTTATTTCCCATAAGAACATGTAGTTCACTTACAATGAGATTAAAAGAATTATTAACTAATACAATATGATTCTTAACACTAATGTGGTGCTATTTTATATGCTATATTTTGTATTTATTTTAATAAAAGGTTCTTTAGTTTTATTTATAATTATATTACGTATATATATATATCACTTACATAATATTACTTATATATGGGCATATAATAGGGAGGGATGAAAGTCACGTGTCAAAAAGAATGTTAAACTACAAGATAGATGGGTAAAAATGTAGAGGTAGACCAAAAAAAAGATAGATGGATTGATGATATGATGATACGTGGTGTGACAGAAGATGTATGTCAGAGTAGAGGAGTGTGGAAGGAAAAGACATATCGTGCTAACCCCAGATAATTGGAATATGGTGAAAGAAAAGAGAGAATATTACTTATATACCACTTGCATATTGCTTATTACGTATATATCACTTACATATTACTTATATATCACTTATATATCATTTACATATTATATCTTGAATAAGAGATAAAGCTGTTTTGAACTATTAATATTGATTACGGATAGAGCAGTATATCATAATATTATGCTGCGAAGATTCTAGTGATTTTCGGTATGTAGGTTAACCTCATTACAAGTAATATTGAGTTCTATAATGCGGGCTGCAATATCGTCTCCGCAAGGAGTAGGCGGCTTGTAGTAACAGAATACCAATACGGTGGGTAGAAACAAAGGCAGCTAATTAATATTTTGATGGCGCACAGACAGCCTGTCGTTGTTATTAGCCGCCGATACGGGGACCTAGGGATGGGGGATTTAGATTGAATTTCAAAATAAAAACTCGACTGTATTAAAAAATCGAATAGTACCTAGTTTCTTAATTAAATCGTCATTTATTGCATAAACCAAGGTACTGTGGCGTCAGGTCAGCGCTCGAACTGACCAGGATCTTGAGGTGGAAATGAAAAACTGTTTCAGACCTATCGCGTAATTGATGTATAATAATAATAAATAGAAGTGATAAATGGCCTAACGTCGGAAGTAGCTTCGGTGAACCTGCAGCGTACCTCTCTACACCCCTTATCCACTCACACCCATGTTGCCCCTGTCTTCTATGGCATATTTAGGGGCCCATGCTGGGAGTGGCGAGTCACCATCTGCCCATTTTTCCATGTTTTCTGAAAATTGCCACGGGCAGACGCCATAGTCTCCATATTCCCAAACCCCTAGTACCACTAGCAGTTCACCCCAATAGCCCGGTACTTTTTGTCCTCATTTCCCACAATAGTCCTACACTGGTCAGGGCTTGTCCTTGGGTGCATTATTATATGGTGTAGACAGGGATAATCGCCAGTCAGTGTCACGCCACATTTACATTAAATTTGTCAATGGGCCTCTACGTGTTGGCCTTCTCATGGCCCCATGCAAGCCCTCCAAATGTCCAGGCCATTTTTATGGCCCGTGGTCTTGAAAGGTATACAATAAAATAGTAATAATACTTCTTTATTGAAGTCTCTGCCTTAACTTTCGATACATTGGTGGTGGGAATGTTCTTTCTTGGTTATATTTGCAAGTTCTCTCTCTCTCTCTCTCTATGTGTGTGTGGGCGCGTGCGTGCGTGCGTGCGTGTGTGTGTATGTGTGGTGTGTGTGTGTGAGAGAGTGTGTTTGATATTGAAATATGTGCATCGAGTATTAGAGAGGAATTAATTAACATTTCTATTTCATCATATGTTTTTAATTTTACCCATTCTAAAACAGCCACTTTACAATTATAGTAGTTCATGGGATATATATTTAGTTTGTTGTGTATTCTTTTATATATAAGTTTAGATTGTCGTTCGCACTGACGAAAAGCAAATGTAGTTTTAGTAATATGTGTTATGATTCTAAAATTTCTTCTACCTATAGTGAGAAATTCGTCATAATCGGTCTTTTTATTTATTCAATTGGTTTGGGAAACAAACAACAATTAATATTCTTAAATATAAAGCACAAAATTAATACATATCTCAATCGTCGTATTTTTTTCAAATAAAGTATTTATCTTTCTTTCCTGCATTTCAAAATAACTCTAAGCATATGTATCAACTTTATGTCAAAATATTAATTGACATAATGTAGCAATTTGCATCAATAACAGTTGGTACCTATATATTATTTTACGTTAAGTTTATATTACACTGTTCACTACTGTCTTTCAATTTCAATGAAGCAACCGAAGTAATCAATATAAACATGTCATAGAAAGTCGTCCTATTGATTCAATTCTGCGCTTTTCAAAAAATTTATGGTTGGTTGAATTGGTTAATATCTTGTTTTTATCAATATCTATGTTTTTTTATTGCATGAGTTCAGCAGACAGGTAGACGTCCCACTTGATGGAAAGCGGTTACCATCGCCTATGGACATTTGCAACACCAAAGGTGCTACAAATGTGCTGCTGCTCTCTTAAGGGAGACTAGAACACAAATCAAGGTTGTTATGGCGGCATGCCCTAGACTAGGGATGGTAACCATCCAGTCGGGCAAATATAGGATATTGCCCACCTGGCTGTGGGTTGTTATGTCGCCTCTTACGACAGGCCGCAGGAAAGTGTATTCTTTCTCCGTTCCTGCACGAATAAGCATTGCATGTATTGTATATAAATAAATTAATTTTATTGTTTAATTTGATCAATAATTGTTAATTAATCTAATAATATCATTAATACGTAAACCAAAAACACAGCAAAAACTTTGTACCCCTTTTTACCAAAATTGCGCGGACGGAGGAGTGTGAAATTTCGCACACTTATCTTAATATATATTAATTACGTGTTACGTTGTTTGTCCGCGATGGACTCCTAAACTACTTGACCGATTTTAATCAAATTTGCACACCGTGTGCAGTTTGATAAGACTTGGAAGATAGGATAGCTTACATTTGGACCCGGTAGGTGGCGCTGCAATCGGGTTCTAAATTTTATTTCTTCAAGGCAGAACAACGTCTGCCGGGACAGCTAGTAGTTTATATAGAGAAGAAGCGACGAAAGCTATTTTTTTTTATTATGCACAAAATATACATTAAATCAATAAATAAAACATTACACACACTACCATGTATTTGACACACACACGCATATATACTCTTTTGTTTATTGTTGCCTTGGCGTAATTTGTGATTATAGAACTATATAGTCTTTTTTTTTATTGCAGGAGATCAGCAGACAGGCAGACGGCCCACTTGATGGAAAGCGGTTACCATCGCCTATGGACATTTGCAACACCAAAGTTGCTAAAAATGCGCTGCTGCTCTCTTAATGGAGACTGGAACCTGGTCCCTAATGCCGGAACACAACTCAAGGTTGTTATGGCGACATACTTTAGACCAGGGGTGGTAGCCAACCAGTCGGGCAAATGCCCTACCACCTGGCTGTGGGTTGTTAAGTCGCCTCTTACGACAGGCCGCCCGGCCGCAGGAAACTGTATTCTTTCTCCGTTCCTGCACGGATAAAAGTCTTTGACATTCATTAATTATTATGGTCGAATTTCGACCACGGGCGACCACTAGTTGTAATAATTATGAAATAAATAATTAATTATCAATATACACTGTGTCCCATCACTACACTTTAGTCATTATCGAGCACAGAATAATGAGAGGCAAGACGGCAGCTCGTAAAAACAACAAAACAAATTACCTTAGTTTCAATAATGTCGAAACGCTTTTTGTTATGGGCTATTTATTTAATAGTTTTAATTTTTTTTATAGAGGTTATAGGTTTGCATTTGACCACTGTCTCACCTGATGTTGAGTGATGACGCAGTCCAGGATGGAGCACGCGTACCTAGAAGATACCTCTTCACTTGTGACTTGAAGACTTCAAGATTGTATTTGTCAGGAAAAACAGATTTCGGCAAATTATTCCACTATTCGGCAGTGCCAGTTTTTGCCAGGTGGTAGGGTATTTGCCCGACTGGATCGCTAACACCCCTGGTCTAGAATATGCCGTCATAACAACCTTGACTTGTGTTCCGGCATTAGTGACCAGGTTCCAGTCTCCCTTAAGAGAGCAGCAGCGCATTTGTAGCACTTTTGGTGTTGCAAATGTCCATAGGCGATGGTAACTGCTTTCCGTCAAGTGGGCCGTCTGCCTGTCTGTTGAACTCATGCAATAAAAAAAAAAGTGCGCACTAGAAAAGATGCAGCGAAACGCTTAGTTCTGACTGGTGGTGTTTTCACCAGAGGTGGCGCAAACCGGTGCGTCTGGTTGTCCGATGGTAAAATGGGGATGGAGGAATCAGTTCGTGCAATTCTAAAGAACACTCCCCGAAATGTATCCGATAGAAGACAGTCAGCCCCGCGACCTTAATCGTCGTAAATGTCGAGAAATTACTAGAATTTAGTAAAATTATTTTTCTTGTATATTCTGCTCGAGTAAACTTCAGGTTCGTGTATAGTGAAAATATTCTTAAAATTTTCTAAATAAAAATAGCCAGAGTAAAGTAAATATTTCATCTTTAAATTAAATTTTTATAAATATCTATTTAAATATTAAATAACATAGAAAATTATGAAAAAAATTCATAATTTTCTACCAAGTGAGGTGTGTAAGAATAAGCCTGAATGGCGCTCTACTGTTCGTGCCTACCCCGCTAGGGAACTGGCGTGAAGTTATACATACATACATACATAATCAAAATGTTACCGAGTGACAACTTTTTTGTGATTAATGTCGTATTCTCTAATACTGAGTTTTAAAATTCAACATGTAGGTATACCTACTGAAATTTCTTTGGAACCATTAGTAAGATTATTAGGCCATTGAAAAGTTAATTTAGGGTTGCGTTTCTCAGAGGACGCAATTATATTTTTTTTATGTGTAGGGGGGATAGTATAAGCTTAAGTTCAAGTTTGTGGGGTCGCCGCCCTTGTCCCCCGGCCGCCATCTTGGAAAAAGGCGCGTAAAGGGTTTTCGGGTTATATCTCATAAACTAGCACCTACAGAAAATTTTATAAGACATTATTTGTATCAAATTAAATTGTCTATAACTTTATTCTTATTACTTCTTATCTTAAAATGGAAAATAAAAAAGTTATAAACAAAAATAACTGAACAATTTTGAACATATTTTCTTTTGAGCGTTATAACTTTTTTCTGGTCATTTTACAATAAAATGACATCAGAGCAATCTTATAGAGGGTTTTTTTAACACATAATTTCCACTATAAGTTTGTTTAATTCCATTAATTTATCTTAATTTTCTATTATATATTTTTTATTCATATAATTTATCATTTTCTTAACATTCCTATGTTATTATTAATTTATTATCGACCCCCCCCCCCCCACTCTATAAAACTCAGAATATAGGGGAACGGACAGATACCAGCCACGCTTGTCCAAGGCCGCGGTTTCATCGCGATGTTTTACATCACCGTTGTTAGCACTTGGTAATTGTAACAATATACACATTAGGTCAAAAACTGATTAAGTGGTGCAAGCGTACCGGCCAGGATTCCAACCCACGCCCTTTGAGTTTGGCGTGTACTAACCATTACACTACCACGTCTAATCTATATAATGTATCGAATGTTACTTATTAATTAATTAACGAAACACAAACAATGTTTTCTTATACATAAGCAAATTATTTGTGTAATTACAAGGTTATTCGGTAACGTAAATGAGTATCGGGTGACACTGCTGTAGATGACAAAGGGTTGCTAATAGGCCTTAATTAACACCGTTACTTCTCACCCATCTATAAAGGAGAAGGTATTGTCAGTATTTTCGCAAAAAGTCATTGTGGTAGTAATTTTACAATAAAAGAGTCTTAACAATATTACTCTTATGAAGTTACTATCATTTTTCGAAAATCCCTGGGGAGACTTAATTAGGTTTTCATATACAGGTGGAATTTTACAAGTGGGCCTTCAGGGCCAAATTCTAAACTTCGTGGCCGATTTTGACGCCAATTAAAGTATCATTAGATTTTTGAAAAATCATTTACCCTTCTCAGGAATTGAAACGGTTGGTTTTGAAAATATAAACACACTTCTGTATAATTATAACAAATCATAGTGTAGCTCGTTAGAACCAATTTCTGTGAAGAAATGTCAAGCGGCACATCAAAGCAAAGAGATGTTTTTGAAAAAAAATCTATTTTCCGTTCTACATATATAAAACAAAGTCGTGTTAGTTACACCATTTGTAACTCAAGAACGGCGGTACCAATTTTTTTGATTCTTGTGTTTTTGGAATTTTCTTCGTCCGGAATATGATAATACACATACTCAAACCAACGCGCACTACCATCGCATTGCATTTCACGCACACTTCACAAACAAACCAAGACACACAAAGAGCCTAAAAATTAATAACCCAGGCACAGAAAAGAAAAAAACAACACACATGGCACTAGATACGACTATATATAAGTATAGATATAAGGCCACAACACTGCACATGCACTTCCTCACAACACCAGCATGTAACAGATACACTCTACACTAGTATAAGTTTAGTATTAAAATTAGAAT